>CM065589.1:594242497-594842497 GCA_033119425.1 Bufotes viridis | reverse complement strand
CACTAGCTGCTGCTGACACACCAAAAATCCGGCTCTTACCTCACCGAGGCCAGGAACCTCGGTGACACGTACCTCCCGTCGACCACAGTACCTTGCACCTTACCACATACCCCCCTTTGTTCAACCCTGAGGGGTGAACACATGTGAGGCAGTGGACGCGGGACAGGGCATCTGCGTTACCCTGCAAGCGGCCTGCCCTGTGTTCCACGGAGAACTTGAAGTTCTGCAGGGATAGGAACCACCTGGTGACCCGAGCATTCCTCTCCTTTGCCTGGCTCATCCACTTGAGAGGGGAATGGTCGGTCACCAGACGGAACCTCCTCCCTAACAGGTAGTAGCGGAGAGATTCGAGTGCCCACTTGATAGCCAGGCACTCCCTCTCCACTATGCTATACCTGGTCTCGGCGGGACTGAGCTTACGGCTCAGGAAGACAACGGGATGTTCTTCCCCGTTGACCTCCTGAGACAGTACAGCACCGAGGCCTACCTCTGAGGCATCCGTCTGTACTATGAATTCCCTGTTGAAGTCGGGTGTCACCAAAACCGGGGACCCACACAGGGCCGACTTCAATGCAGAGAAAGCCTCTTCTGCCTTCTCACTCCAGTGAACCTTTCCGGACTTTCGTCCCTTCAATTGGTCTGTCAATGGTGCTGCTATCGTGGCAAAGTGGGGCACAAACCTCATGTAGTACCCTACAATCCCCAGGAACGATTTTACCTGCCTGGTAGTGACCGGTAGGGGCCAGTTACGTATGGCTTCTACTTTAGTTACCTGCGGCTTGATGACTCCCCGCCCAATAACATATCCCAGGTATTTGGTCTCTTCCAACCCAATCGCACACTTCTTTGGATTGGCGGTTAGTCCAGCTTTCCTCAGGGCATCCACAACCGCCTGCACTTTGGGCAAATGGCTTTCCCAGTCGGTGCTGTGGATGATTACATCATCTAAGTAGGCCGAAGCGCACCGACGATGAGGTCGCAGTACAATATCCATTAACCTTTGGAAGGTGGCGGGGGCGCCATGCAGGCCAAAGGGTAACACCTTGTAATGATACAGGCCCTGCGGGTAACAAAGCGTTTTTTCCTTGGCCGCTCCGTTAAGGGTACCTGCCAGTATCCTTTAGTGAGGTCTAGCACAGAAAAATAACGGGCTTGCCCTAAATTCTCAACAAGCTCGTCTACCCGGGGCATGGGATACGCATCGAACTTGGACACTTCATTTAATTTGCGAAAATCGTTGCAGAACCGCAACGTCCCATCCGGCTTGGGTATTAGAACTATGGGACTGGCCCACTCACTTTTCGACTCCTCAATGACATCAAGCTTCAACATTAACTGCACTTCCTCCGCGATGGCCCGTCACCGAGCCTCGGGTACCCGGTAGGGTTTTAACCGGATCTTTGCCTGAGGCTCAGTGACGATGTCATGTTGGATGAGAGACGTGCGGCCAGGGAGGTCCGAGAACACATCCGTGTTCCAACTGACGAACTCCCTGACATCCTGAACTTGTTTGGAAGACAGGCTGTCTGCGATTTTTACCGTGGTTACCGCTTCGCAGGCCTCGAACTGTGGGGCTGGACCCTTGTCACCATGAAGCCCTGGCCGGGGGCTGTTGTCGTCGGCCGTGTCCCTGTCTTTCCACGGCTTCAGTAAATTCACGTGGTACACCTGCTCCGGCTTGCGCCGCCCCGGCTGGTGTACTTTGTAATTTACTTCCCCTACCTTCTCAATAACCTCATAGGGGCCCTGCCACCTGGCTAGGAACTTGCTAGAGTGGGACACAGGTAAGTGTTGTGTGTTTTTTTTTTATATGTTTATCTTGGCATTTCTGGGGGTAAGAATGCAGGGAGAGCATTATAAAAAAAATAAAAAAAAAAACTACAGGAAGTGGACATTATACTAAATGGGAGGGAGAGCATTATTTTACAATTCTATAGAGGGCATTATACTAAGTGGGGGACTAAAGGGAGAGGAGCATTATATATTTATATTGTGACAACTTGGGGTCATTTTGCTCTCCAGGATCGCCGTCTTCTCACCTTAGATGTTTGGCACACCCCAAGAAGCCACTCCAACACTGCAGATTTGGGTGAAAACTGGCCATGACCAGCTTTATTGTCACTTTAACAGCAGTCCAAACAAATCATAAACATAAATCCTCGGCCGCAAACTACACAGTATTTCTCCCTCTCTATCGGGATCTGGGTCTACCACCCAGCTTCCCAAAACACAGCACGGTTCTTATCCCACACAGGGTTAGAGGGTCCTGGCTTCCACAGGCCTTGGCGCAGACTGTTTCTTCCCTAGACTGGGAGCCCTGATTGAGGAGCTGAGCCCACATGTTTTCCGAGTTCTAGTGATGAGCGGCATAGGCAATATTCGTTTTCATGATATTTTGTGAATTTTTCGCATAATATTCGCAATGAACTTGGCAATTCTAGAATTCGCAATCTCCAGTCATTATTTTTGCAATTGCATATTTTTTGTGCACTACATGCAACTTCACATTTTATCAAGCCTGAGTATATACTACTATATTACTGATTGGTGCTCTAAGTACTGTTGTGAGATCACAGCACACTAATCCCTATCACACTACCTAACACCCTGCACTGGAAACTATCAGCTACACTATATCACTATCTAATATACACTGACTATCTCCCACTGACTATCTGCATTATATATATAAGCTATCTATCTTTTGTAATTAAATAAGGATCTAGATGAGTCTGCAAAGCACAGAGCACAACAATGACGCTGCTGTTTCTCTTAGAACTGCAAAAAACAGCAGAAAAGTTCTTATATAGTAAGGGGTAGACCTATTGGTTGCTAGGGATGTTGCTAAGCCCCGACAAAGATATTGCAGCCTTCTCATTGGCCCACAAGCAAGAAGCAGTAGTACTGATGAAAAACCATATAGAATATTTGGGATTACGAATATATAGCACTATATTTTAGATTTTCGCAAATTCTTGAAGTGCTGATATTCGCGATAAAAAATTTGTGATTAGAATATTCGCGATCAACACTACTAAGCTCCTCAGCTGGCTAATTTCCAGCCTAGCTGCTGCATACAGTGGGGAAAACCTATTTTCCCAGCCTTTCTTGTTCTCACCCAGCTTCCTCTTGGTGAGATACACCATTTTAATGGCCCTCATATATATATACTGTATATAAAACGCATTGGGGGCACTATACTAATTGGGGCACTAAGGGGGGGGGGGGGAGAGCATACTGTAGGCACATTATACCACAGGGGGACTACAGGGCGCATTACACTACAGGGATGCATTATATTACTGGGGTCATTATACTACATGGGCACATTATACTACAGAGGGACTATAGGGCATATTATAATACAGGGGTTTATTATATGGCAGGAAGGCATTATACTATAGGAGACATTATACTACAGGGAACACTGGGGGGTGAGCACATTATGCCACTAGCATTATGGGGGGAATTATATTACAGGGAGTTTACGGGGTTGGGAATGAGAACATTATTCATACCAGCAATACAGAGGGCAGTATAATAATAGGGACACTACAGGTGGAAACATTATATATACTGGCACTAAACGGAGGAAGATGGGGTATTATGATACGTGACGGAGCACCACAGGGGTATTATAATATAGGGGCACTACAGCAGTGCTTAATAAATACTGGAGCTACTAAGGGGCCATATTATTACTGTGGGCTCCACAGGGAACCTTAAAAAATTGGCCTTATTATTACTGTGGGCTGTAAAGGGTGTCTAATAGAGGGGCCTTATTTGTGTTGGGGGCATTATAGATGGACCTTATTTCTTCTGGGGGCACTATAGGGGCATTAATACTACTGTGGGAGCATAATTATAATAGGGCACAATTTTGAGGGCATTAATAATAATGGGGGCAGTCCTGGGGAGCATTCTTGCTATTGGCATGTAAGCAGTGTACCGGGGTGGGCTCCCCAGGATACAGTGAAGTCACAAACTAGGAAAGCAACTCAAACACCAGTTTTGCCAAAACAGTATTTTTTCTTAAAGCGGCAATGAACGCATCCACAGATGCTGGTTACACACAAATACATTTACATACTCCCATCCAGGAGGCTGAGACCCTTGTGCTGTACAGTGTGGCGCCCTCTGGTGGATCCTGGAGGTATAACCGATAAATTTACCCACTGGTGGGCTCAACTAGACCAGCCACGCCTTAACTAATATTACCCTAGAATCGGGAACAATTATTTGGGTGCGTGATGTGGCCTAGTCTGCGGTATAGCACAACAGTTTACAACCCTTTTACGTGCTATAATATTTCCGAAATAAAGTTGCGAAATTTATCAACTAAACTGGCACTTTAAGCGTCAGGTCCTTGTCATGAGTAGTTAACAAAACTTGTGGCATGACACAAACAAGGAACCTAACTGACTGACTACAAGCCTGGTCTCAGTCTCTAGGATTCTAGGCGCCAAAACTGTACGTGCACTATTAGTCTTACCAACCCGAGTCTGCTTTGTATAAGCTGGTGACTATGGACGGATCAAGGGTTTCCCCAACAGCTTTTTCTATTTTTTTGCGGTACGGACGGATCACGGACCCATTCTCGATCCGTCCCGGCCGCTGCACGGATGTTGCTCGTGCATTGGGGACCGCAGATTGTGGTCCCCAATGCACGGAATGGATGCACAACGGCCGTGTGAAAGAGGCCTTATTCACATAGTCAGTGTTTTAGGCCTCATGCACACGACCATATGTATTTTGCGGTCCGCAAAAAAAGGATCTGCAAAAATAAAGGTGACATCTGTGTGCATTCCGTATTTTGCGGAACGGAACAGCTGGCCCCAATAAAACAGTTCTATCCTTGTCCGTAATGTGGACAAGAATAGGACATGTTCTATTTTTTTTACGGAAATGTAATGCACACAGAGTAAGTTCCGTTTTTTTGCGAACCCATTGAAGTGAATAGTTCTGCATACGGTCCACAAAAAAAATAGAATGGACACGGAAGAATACGTTTGTGTGCATGAGCTCTTAGTTAGTGATTTTCATCAGTGATTTTGAGCCAAAACCAGGTGCGGGTCTAAACACAGAACAGGAGCAGATCTTTCCCTAATAACTTATCTCTGTATAGGTTCTAATCCTGGTTTTGGCTCACAATCACTGATGGCAATCACTGACCAAAACACTGATATGTGGATGAGGCTTTAGACATTTATGACGAGCAGTATATACTTGTAAGTTGGACTGCTCTGCCTTTCTCTTTAGGGAGGTAATGCTCCTTAATTCAAAGCTATCAATATATGCGGTGTGGGGAGTCGCTCTGGTAGATAGCAGTGCGGGTGCAGTATAAGGGCAAAACAGGGAGTCCAGATAGTGCAATAAACAGTGTTTTATTCACACTTGCACAAAATAAAACAGTCTCTTGGTGTTAATTCACACACATAAGAAATCAAGCGGAAAAACAAGACAGTCCAAAACAGGCTCCAGTCACCTGGGAGGTTTTTAGATGCAGGTTCACACCTGGCTGTCAGTCCAGCCGTAAGACAGTCGCCGTCAGGCTTCCAGGTCGTCTGCACTCCTCCTTGCTGGGCTCTTGCTTCCAGCCCAGAGAACTTCCAAACACAAGTGAAACAGTCTAACAGCAGCTCCAGGACAATCACACCCTCCACACCCAGCTGCTGGCTGTGTTATAAAGGCCCTGGAAAACCCGGCCTGGACCGTGGGGAGTAGGCACCCACCCAACTCTTTGCCTACTCCCAGTAAGAGCCGGCCCGGATTGGCTTTGCAGCCAAACTAAATAGCAAGGTGTCAAGCAGCACTAGCTGCTGCTGACACACCAAAAATCCGGCTCTTACCTCACCGAGGCCAGGAACCTCGGTGACACGTACTCTCCCGTCGACCACAGTACCTTGCACCTTACCACATACCCCCTTTGTTCAACCCTGAGGGGTGAACACATGTGAGGCAGTGGACGCGGGACAGGGCATCTGCGTTACCCTGCAAGCGGCCTGCCCTGTGTTCCACGGAGAACTTGAAGTTCTGCAGGGATAGGAACCACCTGGTGACCCGAGCATTCCTCTCCTTTGCCTGGCTCATCCACTTGAGAGGGGAATGGTCGGTCACCAGACGGAACCTCCTCCCTAACAGGTAGTAGCGGAGAGATTCGAGTGCCCACTTGATAGCCAGGCACTCCCTCTCCACTATGCTATACCTGGTCTCGGCGGGACTGAGCTTACGGCTCAGGAAGACAACGGGATGTTCTTCCCCGTTGACCTCCTGAGACAGTACAGCACCGAGGCCTACCTCTGAGGCATCCGTCTGTACTATGAATTCCCTGTTGAAGTCGGGTGTCACCAAAACCGGGGACCCACACAGGGCCGACTTCAATGCAGAGAAAGCCTCTTCTGCCTTCTCACTCCAGTGAACCTTTCCGGACTTTCGTCCCTTCAATTGGTCTGTCAATGGTGCTGCTATCGTGGCAAAGTGGGGCACAAACCTCATGTAGTACCCTACAATCCCCAGGAACGATTTTACCTGCCTGGTAGTGACCGGTAGGGGCCAGTTACGTATGGCTTCTACTTTAGTTACCTGCGGCTTGATGACTCCCGCCCAATAACATATCCCAGGTATTTGGTCTCTTCCAACCCAATCGCACACTTCTTTGGATTGGCGGTTAGTCCAGCTTTCCTCAGGGCATCCACAACCGCCTGCACTTTGGGCAAATGGCTTTCCCAGTCGGTGCTGTGGATGATTACATCATCTAAGTAGGCCGAAGCGCATCGACGATGAGGTCGCAGTACAATATCCATTAACCTTTGAAGGTGGCGGGGCGCCATGCAGGCCAAAGGGTAACACCTTGTAATGATACAGGCCCTGCGGGTAACAAAGCGTTTTTTCCTTGGCCGCCTCCGTTAAGGGTACCTGCCAGTATCCTTTAGTGAGGTCTAGCACAGAAAAATAACGGGCTTGCCCTAAATTCTCAACAAGCTCGTCTACCCGGGGCATGAGATACGCATCGAACTTGGACACTTCATTTAATTTGCGAAAATCGTTGCAGAACCGCAACGTCCCATCCGGCTTGGGTATTAGAACTATGGGACTGGCCCACTCACTTTTCGACTCCTCAATGACATCAAGCTTCAACATTAACTGCACTTCCTCCGCGATGGCCCGTCGCCGAGCCTCAGGTACCCGGTAGGGTTTTAACCGGATCTTTGCCTGAGGCTCAGTGACGATGTCATGTTGGATGAGAGACGTGCGGCCAGGGAGGTCCGAGAACACATCCGTGTTCCAACTGACGAACTCCCTGACATCCTGAACTTGTTTGGAAGACAGGCTGTCTGCGATTTTTACCGTGGTTACCGCTTCGCAGGCCTCGAACTGTGGGGCTGGACCCTTGTCACCTAGAAGCCCTGGCCGGGGGCTGTTGTCGTCGGCCATGTCCCTGTCTTTCCACGGCTTCAGTAAATTCACGTGGTACACCTGCTCCGGCTTGCGCCGCCCCGGCTGGTGTACTTTGTAATTTACTTCCCCTACCTTCTCAATAACCTCATAGGGGCCCTGCCACCTGGCTAGGAACTTGCTGTCAAGGGTGGGCACCAGAACCAAAACCCGATCTCCCGGGTTGAAGCTCCGCACCCGAGCCTGACGATTGTACACCCTACTCTGGGCTTGTTGCGCTGCCTCCATATGCTCCCGGACCAGCAGCAACACCCTTTCCATCCGTTCCTGCATCTGGGTGACATACTCAATGACACTTTTGTGGGGGACAGGCTGTTGTTCCCACGCTTCCTTGGCGATATCCAACAGGCCCCGAGGGTGTCTGCCATAAAGCAGTTCGAAGGGCGAGAACCCAGTAGAGGCCTGGGGCACCTCTCGCACTGCGAACATGAGATAGGGCAGAAGCAGATCCCAGTCCTTCCCATCTCTAGACACCACCCTTTTTAACATGTTTTTTAAAGTTTGATTAAACCTCTCGACAAGACCGTCTGTTTGTGGATGGTAAACGGACGTCCGTAACTGCTTTATACGCAACAATTTACACAGTTCCCTCATAACTTTGGACATAAAAGGGGTCCCTTGGTCTGTCAGAACCTCTTTTGGCAGGCCCACACGGGAAAACATTTCCATTAACTCTTTGGCAATGAGCTTAGCTGAGGTATGTCGCAGAGGCACCGCCTCCGGATATCGAGTGGCATAGTCGAGAACTACCAGAATGTGTTGGTGGCCCCTGGCAGACTTTGGTACAGGCCCAATTAGATCCATAGCGATTCGCTCAAACGGGACCTCAATAATTGGAAGAGGTACCAGAGGACTACGGAAATGTGGCTGGGGGCTATTTATCTGACAGGTGGGACAGGACTTACAATACTCTTCTACTTCCTTAAACAAACCGGGCCAGTAAAATCGCTGTAGTATGCGGTCCTGCGTTTTCTGCCACCCCAGGTGTCCCCAAGAACATGTTGGTGGGCAAGCTCCATGACCAGCTTGCGATACGCTGTGGGCACCACCAACTGTTCAACAGGCTCACCTCGGATTTGGTTCACTCGATACAACATATCCTGAAGAACAATGAATCGCGGAAACATTAATTCAGCCCCAGGTTTCTGGGGTTTACCATCAATTATTATGACACTTTCCCAGGCCCTGGTTAGGGTTTGGTCCCGGTGTTGTGCGGTCCCAAAATTTTCCCCGGAGACATTGAGGTCTGCCAACTCAGGTCCCGGTGGCAAGTCCTCCGTGTCTCCCACCATTACACTCAGTGGGGTTGTCTCCCCTCTACCGCTGGAGCAGTGGTCACCCCTACCGCTGGCCCTTCAGACTCGGGCTCCCAGGGTTCTGGCCTTCCAGTGGTATCAGGCCACTCTCCTAGGGTTACCCCTGTCTCGGGTCCATCAGACAGTTTTATCGCCGGCCACAGTGCCGGGAAACCTGGGAAGTCCCTCCCAAGTATCAATTCATGCGGGAGTTTGGTAGCAACAGCCACCTCGTGGGTCCACTTACCAGCCGCTGTGGACAAAGTCACTAGTGCAGTGGGGTAGTCTTTTAGGTCTCCGTGGATGCACAGGACCCCGATTTTACGGCCGGTATACTCCACAGGCCGTACCAGGGCAGCCCTTACCAGGGAGACTAGACTCCCGGAGTCCAGCAGGGCCACCGCCAGAGAATCTCCCACCTCTACCTGACACAGGTGGTTATTGTCCTGCCCCTCACGGGTGCCAGTTGCACACAGCTTCCGTGCATACAGGGAGTGGCGATAGCCATAGTTCACATCCATCGGCTCATCCCGATGCGGACAGTCGGCCCTGATGTGGCCTGGCTCCTGACACCTCCAGCATACCACGGAGGCGGATCCGCAGGGGGTATATTCCGTGCAGGCCTCTCTGTCGCCGGACGTCGGAACTGGGGCGGAGGCCTCCGGGTTTGACTGACCCCTTCCCAGCAAGATTCCCCTGCAGGTTTCTGGTGGCCTCGTAACGCTCCACCAGGTCGACCATCTCCAGGGCACTTACCGGAGACGCCTGGCCGACCCAGTGTTGGAGGGGATAAGGCAGGGCCCTCCAGAACATGTCGGCCAGTAGACGGTCCAGCATAGCAGTCGGACTTAGAACATCAGGCTGCAGCCACTTTTGCAACCGATGCAGCAACTCATAGTACTGCGGCCTGGCGGGTTCAGCCGCTTTAAAGTCCCACTGGTGGACCCGCTGAGCCCGGACCAACACGCTTACCCCCAATCTGGCCAGGATCTCCCCTTCACTGTGGGGTAATCAGCAGCCTGGGCATCTGCCAAGTCAAAAACTTGCTGGGGCCCGGATGCCAGGAACGGAGCGACCACCTCGGCCCACTGGTCACGGGGTAACTTTTCCTCACGGCTACCTTCTCAAAGACCGCCAGATATGTCTCAACGTCGTCCGAAGGGGTCATCTTTGGGATCGCCGCACGGACCGCTTCCGGGCATCATGGTCGTGGTGGGACGCTCCTGCAGCTTGTAACGCCATCACGTGCTGTAACAGTAGCTGGTTGGTCTCCCGCTGCTGCACGTTAGCCTCTATGAGAGCTTTCACAGCCGCCTCCATGTTGCCAGCAACTCCTACTTGTAGCTTTGCTGGCTTAATATATGCCATGCACTTGTGCCCAGCAAAACAAAAACAAACTTCGGCGGTCACGCCAGCCTCACTGCGCATGCCCGCATCCGACACCAAATGTGGGGAGTCGCTCTGGTAGATAGCAGTGCGGGTGCAGTATAGAGGCAAAACAGGGAGTCCAGATAGTGCAATAAACAGTGTTTTATTCACACTTGCACAAAATAAAACAGTCTCTTGGTGTTAATTCACACACATAAGAAATCAAGCGGAAAAGCAAGACAGTCCAAAACAGGCTCCAGTCACCTGGGAGGTTTTTAGATGCAGGTTCACACCTGGCTGTCAGTCCAGCCGTAAGACAGTCGCCGTCAGGCTTCCAGGTCGTCTGCACTCCTCCTTGCTTGGCTCTTGCTTCCAGCCCAGAGAACTTCCAAACACAAGTGAAACAGTCTAACAGCAGCTCCAGGACAATCACACCCTCCACACCCAGCTGCTGGCTGTGTTATAAAGGCCCTGGAAAACCCGGCCTGGACCGTGGGGAGTAGGCACCCACCCAACTCTTTGCCTACTCCCAGTAAGAGCCGGCCCGGATTGGCTTTGCAGCCAAACTAAATAGCAAGGTGTCAAGCAGCACTAGCTGCTGCTGACACACCAAAAATCCGGCTCTTACCTCACCGAGGCCAGGAACCTCGGTGACACGTACCTCCCGTCGACCACAGTACCTTGCACCTTACCACAGCGGGTATAGGAAAACATCGGTCATCGCAGATATCCACTTCTCTTATTCTGACAATGCTGAGGAATACCAAAGAATCGCACCAATAGTGAAGCTCCGACACCAAGGATCATATATCAAAGCATTTAATATACTCACAAACAGATTAAAATCAAAGGCATGTAAAATAATCAAGCTTCTCCTGCTGTTGCCCGACCCGGGTTTCGCTCTGTGCTTCGTCAGGAGCGATACTCCTCCCCCTTCGGGGATGTCTTTAAATATTCAGGTAAGTCCAGCCTCCAATATTCATGATAACTCAGCACACAACCTCAATACATAAATATATGCATAAAAACATCTTTTTAACATCACATTTCATCAGCAACAAAATAGTCCTCCTGATAGTATATAAACTAATACATTATTTATAAAAACCCACTTGCATAAAAAGCTTTCATAACAGTACCTCCTACAATCAAGACCCCTCCCCTGAAGTTTTCAATAAGATCTTCTCCTTCCGTTCATGCATCTCTATTATCACATGGCCTCGCCAAGAGTTGCTCACGTGATCGGGGACCACTTATCAAAAACTACACATGCTCCATTCATAAAGGTCCTAGCTAAACACGCGCTAATATACGGGATTTCAGCCTTTGTTAACTTCAGTTCTGGATACACACACATTTAGATCAAACACGGTTTAAGGTGAAACTCCACATTTAACCCATGCGGTTGTAATTTGTTGTGCTTATATATCCATTCCACTTCGTGGCGGAAAAAAAAAACGGGGGAAGAGGGAAGCCTGAGCTTAATCCCCCCAAAAAGCAGGAAGAAGTAAAAGGGGTTTTCAACTTAAGTTCGTATGCCCTTTCTGAACAAGAAAAAAATGTTATAGGGAAGGCTACAATATATGTGACCTCCCTATATACGGTAATTCTGAAAGATGTTGGCCTCAAAGCGATTGTAGTTGAATTACCGTAGATAAGGATCCTCAAATGTCCAACGAACAAGGAAAGTTTATCATGGATTGTGTAGAATTTTGCCTGTGCCACAGTTACTTCTGGTTTAATAATACATATTACCTACAGAGGACTGGGACGGCAATGGGGACGAAATTCGCCCCCAGTTTCGCAAACCTTTTTATGACACTGTGGGAGAGTGAAAATATACAGCTGGTCATGTGCAATAACACGTTGGGAGGTACGTTAACCGTGTGGCGGCGTTACATTGATGACTGTTTACTTATATAAACAGGAGAGAAAAAAGGTCTGGAGGACTTTATTGCTGGACTAAACAGAAATAACTGGAAATTAAGCTTTATATAAGTGCAACATCCGTAAAATTTTTAGATTTAACAATATTTATTGAAGATAATTGTTTTAAAACAAAAACCTTTTTTAAAGCTACAGATGTAAATGGATATATAGACACTAGGAGTTGTCATTATGGTCCTTTTCTTCAGAACATACCTAAAAGCCAAATTAGAAGAATTCATCGCAATTGCACAAAAATATAAGACTTTAGAGAACAGTCGAGTAATCTAAGAGCAGTTTTTAGAGAAGCGGTATAAAAAAGAGGAATTAGAAAAATGTAATAAAGAGGTTGAGGTAGGGGGAAATAAAAAAGAAAATGCAAGGGCGAAGACTGATAGGGACTTTCGCTTCATTTTTCTTTCGGAATATAATACAAATGCTGGCTTTATGAAGAGTGCTATCAGACAAAAATGGGGGACGTTAAAAAATGATCCTGTTTTGGGAAAAGAAATCCCTAAGCAACAAATTATTGTTTTTAAAAAAGCCCCGAACCTCCGCAATCATCTAGTATAAAGCTCTAATCCAGTGAGAACTTCTGATACCAAAAAAGAAAAGTTTAATTAGTGCAGTTTTTCTCTAGCTTGTAAGAACAGGGCTCTGGGAAGTAGAAAGAGAGATGAGAGTTAAAAATAAGGATCAATATTGTCCGATCCGAAACGCGTAGACATGGACTGCTTTTTAGGTTTTTTATTGCACTTTACTAATAAAGTTGCCACGATTTTTTGGAACCTGGACTTTTTCTGTCTCGTTTGAAAGAGAGATGAGAATATCATATATTCCACTAATAAAAATCTGGATTTTAAAATAAGGGGACAAATTACCTGTAAACGCTCTGGTGTCGTCTACCTATTGGAGTGCCCATCTGGCCTTCAATATGTAGGACGAACAATGAGCAAACTAAAAACCAGGGCCCAAAAACACATTAGGAACATGAAGAAGGGGCTGGAGACACATAGTGTGTCATTGCATTTTAAAAATGTTCATAAAAAAAACTCTAGAGGTTTAATGTTCATTGGTATTGAACTGGTTAAACCTCACTGGCGGGGAGAAGACTCTATTGCGCAGATTAACCGCCGCAAATTGGAATGGATATACTGTATAAACTCTACACGTTACAACCGCATTGGTTAAATGTGGAGTTTTACCTTAAATCGTGTTTGATCTAAATGTGTGTGTATCCAGCACTGAAGTTACCAAAGGCTGAAATCCCGTATATTAGCGCGTGTTTAGCTACGACCTTTATCAATGGAGCATGTGTAGTTTTTGATAGGTGGTCCCCGATCATGTGAGCAACTCTTAGCGAGACCATATGATAATAGAGATGCATGAACGGAAGAAGATCTGATTTAAAACTTCAGGGGAGGGGTCTTGATTGTAGGAGGTACTGCTATGAAAGCTTTTTATGCAAGTGAGTTTTTATAAATAATGTATTAGTTTATATACAATCAGGAGGACTATTTTGTTGCTGATGAATTGGGATGTTAAATAGATGTTTTTATGCATATATTTATGTATTGAGGTTCTGTGCTGAGTTATCATGAATTTTGAAGGCTGGACTTACCTGAATATTTAAAGACATCCCCGAATGGGGAGGAGTATCGTCCCTGACAAAGCGCAGAGCGAAACCCGGGTCGGGCAACAGCAGGAGAAGCTTGATTATTTTACATGCCTTTGATTTTAATCTGTTTGTTAGTATATTAAATGCTTTGATATGTGACCCTTGGTGCTGGAGCTTCATTATTGGTGCGATTCTTTGGTATTCCGCAGCATTGTCCGAATAAGAGAAGTGGATATCTGCGATGACCGATGTTTTCCTATACCCGCATATATTGATAGCTTTGAAATAAGGACTATTACCTCCCTAAAGAGAAAGGCAGATCAGTCCAACTTACAAGTATATACCGATTGATTGTGAATTTTACCCACTTCACATTTTGGATTTGCAGCGCCAATACTATAAGCAACGTACCGGAGATTTTTTGATTTATGACAAGCAGTTGTTTTTTGTGGTGTCTTTGGTTTGTGTCTCTGCGCCATGTTTATGGGATGGCGCACCTTAATGATATCTTTGGCATGATAGCAAAGTTGTTTACACCTATATGTGTTATAGTACACCAGGAGGAGGCCTGGCGTGGAGATGCGATTTTTGCAAAAGTCACACATATAATAAATGTGCCATAATCCAGGTCTAATCTCACTTTTGTCCTTTAAACATAGTCCGCATTTTTAAAAAACTGTCCCAAAAATTTGACCAAATGTCACAAAATACATGGCAAAAGACATGAGTCGACCCCAACGATTAAAAGTCTTACTTTTACATCTCCTCCAGATCTCTAATTTCTTTTATGTTTTTTAATCTTTTATTTGTAACTGTTTCACAGGGTCAGCGTGCTTGAATACATAATCATCCTGTCATTTATCTTTGCCATTGATGAAATAAATGCGGACCCTCATATTCTCCCCAATATTACTCTGGGGTACCACATATATAACACCTGTGGTGATCCAAAGAAGACGATTGCATACAGCCAAATGATATTGTCCGGTTTCAGGAGAGAGGTTCCGAATTTTTCTTGCATTAAAGCCGGAGAAATAGCCGGTTTTATTGGTGACAGTACATTTCCCACCACACATGCACTGGCGCAGTTACTCAGCATGTACAGGTATGTGCAGGTAAGTAAACCTCTTTATTTCTACATTTGCTGTTGCATAGCAAGAACAAAAATTGGGTGTTCACTTCTAAATCCGCTTTTACAGTTTACAAATGCAGTGGTGAATGTTGGAGTTTTTTTTAAAGGTAATGATTATGGACATAAGAGCGCATGAACACGTACACAGATGCTTCACTGCCAGCCATAGCATGCCAGAAAAACCCCACAGCAGCCTTAGATTTCCTTTTTTGCCACAAAAACCCAATAGTTTTCTCCAGAGAACCTATTATTCTGCCAAGATCCCTTTATAACAGTCACAGTGCATCCATTGCATCTCATCTAGCTCCCGTTATAGCCACACAAGCTCATTTTCTGACACATTGTTCCCTGCTACAAAATGATTACATTGATGTTCATTGTGAGCTTGTTACAGTGGTGTATCTGAAATAAAGCAGGCCTAGGATGCTGAACAACTTATTTCTTACCAGGGGAGTACATAGAAAACACTGGGCCCCATGGCAAGACTCTGAATTGGGCCCCCTTGTGAGTGACCCATTGCACCCCTTAGGGTATGTGCATATCTGCTACAGAGGTTCCAGCAGATGCCTCTATTGCAGATTCTGGCAAAAACAAAGGGCAAAACACTGCTGCATGTGGGATCTCGAATGACCCCATGATTGTGAATGGGATCCGGCAGGTGCCAGCAGTGTTTGGCGTTGGCTGGATTAGTCATGAGCGGCATTGGCTATAATCGTATGCGAGAAAGGGGCGTGGTGCAGTTTTCAAACTAAGTAGGGAGGGATCAATGAAGTGCCAATATTCGCATTGCAATAAAAAAAAAATCGCACGGAGCGTGAACATTTGTAACACGATTTTTTTATTGCGATGCGATTATCGGCACTTTACTGTAATGTGCATTGTGATGTGTACTGTGCAAAAAACAACAACTCATATTTGTGATTATGAATATATAGCGTGATATTCGAAATATTCGCTAAATCGCGAAGTGCCGATATTGGCAATAAAGATTCGCTTTTCGAATATTCGCACTCAACACTATGCTGGATCTGGCAATTCTGGAATTCTGCTGGAATGCTGGAACAGAATACCAAAATCTGATCGCAAGTGCTTACCTAGCCTTACCCGATGAACTGTGCCCGCTGCTGCTACTCATATAGTGTGCCATCCTTCCCACATGGACTGTGCCTGCTCCTGCTTCACCTCCTCCCCAATGCTGAGTGCAGTCAGGGCCTGGGGCAGATCTTCACGGAGCTGGACTGGTGACAGTGTGGGATCAGGTCCGGACTGGTCAGTCAGGTCATAGTGTGATGTGTGCTGGAAGAGGAACAGAACAGGGATATTTTACAAAGTGAAGACACCAAAAACTACAGGATTTAATCCAGTCACAATTGATGTTTCTATGACTGCTGCAGAACCTCCTAATACACACCTCAGCTGCTGCAAAACCTCCTAATACAAATCTCAGCTGCTGCAGAACTTCATAATACACACATCAGCTGCTGCAGAACTTCATAATGCACATATCAGCTGTTGCAGAACATCATAATACACACCATACCTGCTGCAGAACCTCCTAATACACACCTCAGCTGCTGCAGAACCTGCTAATACACACCTCAGCTGCTGCAGAACTTCATAATGCACATATCAGCTGTTGCAGAACATCATAATACACACCATAGCTGCTGCAGAACCTCCTAATACACACCTCAGCTGCTGCAGAACCTGCTAATACACACCTCAGCTGCTGCAGAACCTGCTAATACACACCTCAGCTGCTGCAGAACCACCTCCTAATACACACCTCAGCTGCTGCAGAACCTGCTAATACACACCTCAGCTGCTGCAGAACCTGCTAATACACACCTCAGCTGCTGCAGAACCTCCTAATACACACCTCAGCTGCTGCAGAACCTCCTAATACACACCTCAGCTGATGCAGAACCTCCCAATGCACACCTCAGCTGAAGTAGAACCTCCTAATACACACCTCAGCTGCTGCACAAGCTCATAATACACCTCAGCCGCTGCAGAACATCATAATACACACCTCAGCTGCTGCAGAACATCATAACCTGATGCTAGAGAACATATAAGGCTGGGATCACCTCTGTGTTGGGGCCTCATAACAGATCAGGTCATAAATGCTGGACACAATTTTATATCCTGGCAGATGGAAACCCGTCAGATCTCATCATGGTCAGCGGGATCCATCAGGTGTTGTCGTCCAAGAAGTGCCAGATCCGGAACTGCAGTGATTTTCATTCTTCTGCTCCTATGACAGTGCAGAACAGCAAATGTCACCAGTACAGATGGCCTAATACCTACTTCAGCTGCTGCAGAACCCCCTAATACGCACCTCAGCTGCTGCAGAACCTCCTAATACACACCTCAGCTGCTGCCGAACCCCCTAATACGCACCTCAGCCGCCGCAGAACATTATAATTGTGACAGGGGAACTACAAGTCTCATCATCACCAGATTGTAAGTATTCGAAATTACAGGGAGAGATAAAATGGAGAGAACTCCCAGCATGTCCAGGCTGTGATTACTGGATACAAGTGGATATTACACAGAGAGACTATAAGGCCGGATTCACATCGCCGTTTAGTTTTCCGTACGTCTGATCCGTCAGAAGAAGAGAAAAAAAAGAAAAAAACATCCTGCATTTCAAGCATCAGTTCTGCATATTCTGCATCCATTTTAGGCATTTTCGCCTGAGATCCGTTATTTTAAATGGAAAAAAGTCCTGCACGCAAAATGGAAAACTAAACGGTGATGTGAACTCAGCCTAAGAAGAGAGAACTACAACTCCCAGCATTATTATAGGGTATCATCCAGTTATACTAGGTGAGAGCTTTAGAAAGAAATAACTATAACCCCCAGTATGGCCAGACTTATTATGGGGCATCAGTATACATTACAGATATGGGGTATAAGAAGACAGAAGTAAAACTCCCAGCATTACCAGATTGTACTAGCACATAAATTGAAATTACCTGGAGAGAGAGATATAATAGGACAGAACTACAACTCTCAACATTACCAGAATGTACTAGGGCATACATTGAAATTACATGGAGAGGGATATAATAGGACAGAACTACAACTCCCATCTTTCCTAGGATGTTATGTAGGTTATCCCAGGACACCACCAACCTCTACTCCAGGCACCACACAGAAGCTCCGCCCCCTCACAGCGACATCCCATAGGTCTTTCACCAGTCCTCTGCACTGGTCACATGATGATGACATCACCAAAGGTCCTTCAGACTTTTGCTCTGCTATTCCTTGGCTTCCTGCACTGGTCACATGGTTGATGACATCACCAAAAGTCTTCCTCCACTTCTTACATTCTTTTTTCACACAGGTAGCTATACAACTGTAATTAGTGGGCAGGGCGTATCCTCCACTGCGGGCCCCCTTCCCTCAGGGGCCCCATAGCAGCTGTGTGGTCTGCCTGTATTGGAGGTACGCCACTGTTTTTTACTTATGTTTGGAGACTCTTACACTGAACAACTAGGGACTATACTTTCTCTTCAGGGACACATCAAACCTACCATAGGTTGGACTATATTTTTGTATTACAAGGACATTACAAGGACACATTATCCAAATATCCCAACTACTGCCTAACATATTAAAGGGCAACTGGTGTTGGACGCTCATTCATCCTCTTATAGCAGATAACACAGTCTCTTAGGCAGTGACAGTTCACCTCACACATTACTTCAAGACTAAAGATGACCCACAAACAATTCATCTCATCTTAGTCGAAACACATAAATATGGCATTATGGGAGAATTGACTTCATTAGGCATTCACATCAAGAAACACTTGGCCCTTCTCAACTCTCTATTCTCACAAATCTCGATCTTGGAGAATCATTACAAATGTTCTGGAGTAGGGATGAGCGAACTAGAACCAAAATGTTCAGGTTTGTACCGAACATTGCAGGGTCCGGGCACCCGAACCCGAACACAGACTTTGCCGTGGAAGTCCATGTTCGGATGCTAAAAAAAGCTTCCTGAAAGGTTGAAGCACAGCCAATCACATGGAAACCGGATCACGTGTCTTCTCTAACTAATGTAGGGAAAGGAAGCAACTGCAGTGAGGCACAGTGTTTGACTGTTTATCCAGCTGTTATCTCTGTGGGTGACATATAGCCATTTTTTGTGGGTGCAATATGCCTTCTTTGCATCCGTGACACAGAAATATAATACTTAATATGACTGTTAATTCTTTCGGAGACCTATAGTCATTTTTTGCGACACAAAACACCTCCTTTGCACTTTTGACACTGAAATAAAATAGATAATCAGTCTGTTAATTCTGTGGGTTACATAAACCCTTTTTTTGGGTGCAGGACACCTCCTTTTTGGTGGTGAAGGAGATCCTGCGGCAGGGAAAGTACATTGTCCATCTGTGCCAGCTACGTATTCAAATGAAACGCCTTCCTCTGGTGCATGCAGGTGACAGGACGTTCTGCATCATTTTGTAGGACAGAATTATACTACGCCCTCTTCTTTGACCCGGTTCACACTTTATCGGGCATATACCCCTGTTTTTAACGAATTTCATTAATAATTTTTTTTGTTTTGTTTATTAATTCCAATGTCCTATATGTATATATATATATATATATATATATATATATTTGTTTTTTTCCTGAAAAATTGTCGTTGCCTCTGGGCAGCCTGGCACACATGTGCGACTACATGCTGTAGTGCCTGTGCAATGACTGCTGAGTTGCCCACTTCCTAGCCAGTGCTGATTACTGGGTGGCCACCCTGCTGGATTCCCGCTACAGGGACAACGTGTTGTCATTAATTCCATCACTGGAGTGTGATCGTAAGATGCGCGAGTATAAGCGCATGCTGGTAGATGCGCTGCTGATGGCATCCACACCTGACAGCGGGGGCTTAGTGGAAGCACAAGGTGAAGGCATGGAAGTAGGAGGAAGAAGTCGCCAGCTGGGGCACTGCCAGCACCTCAGAAGAGAGGGTTAGCATGGCCGAAATGTGGAAAAGCTTTGTCAGCACGCACGCCACAATAACAAGCATGGGCGTAGCTATAGGGGGTGCAGAGGTAGCAGTCGCTACCGGGCCCAGAAGCCTGAGGGGGCTCAAAGACCCTTGTGCCACATAAGAAGACACACAAAGCACTGAGGGAAGGGGGGCCCAAGCTGAACTCTTGCACCAGGGCCCATGAGCCGTTAGCTACGCTTGAAGCACCACCAGCTGATATGGAACGTCCTAGCAGAAGGCAGATTTTTAGCAACATGGTGGAAAAGTATGTGTGCACACGCCTACAAGTACTGACTGATGGGTCTGTCCCATTCAACTTCTGGATCTTCAAATTGGGCACATGGCCTGAGCTTACCCTTTACACCTTGGAGGTGCTGGCCTGCGCTGCGGCCAGTGTATTTTCCAAACGTGTGTTTAGCACGGCAGGGAGGTAATCATAGACAAGGGTAGCCACCTGTTCACAGCCAACGTGGACAAGCTCACGTTCATTAAAATGAACAAGGCATGTTAGCACCCGGCCATTGTTATACT
Organism: Bufotes viridis; assembly: GCA_033119425.1. Classification (NCBI taxonomy): domain Eukaryota; kingdom Metazoa; phylum Chordata; class Amphibia; order Anura; family Bufonidae; genus Bufotes; species Bufotes viridis. Next base: position 594,822,162 of record CM065589.1, on the reverse strand, counting down.
CCATCACACTTTCTCTTTGCATTCTATTTTCTATTTTCCAAATTTATAAAAATAGATAAATAAAGGAGAAAAAAACAAAAAACAAAACAACAAAAACAGTGTTGGCTACCAACTCCTCCACCGCCGCTTCCACCTACACCACCACATCCACCGCCTCCTCAATCTCCTACTCCACTTTGACCGGCGAACCCGAACATCCACGGGTCCGATCATCCCTACTCGCATTCATTTCTTTCCCACCAAAAAGACTGGGATGTTAGCAGCCAGAAAAGCAGGTATACTCCCTGCACCCTTCCAATCAAAATGCCCATATACAGATCTCTCTCTGCTCACTCTTTGGCGATGCTGCTCCTAATTGCCCATTAAGGCAATGCTACATAGTTACAACATAGCCTACAAATGGGGATACCCGGGAAAACCTCTTATCTCCAAGAATGGACATACTCATGTGGTTCCCACCTTTGAAGATGGCAAGCTTCTGCTACAGAAGAGGTAAATCCCTCTACCAGTGGAAGAACAAGGAAAGCCTTCGCTCTCCAACATACCTTGACAAGACCAGCGGCAATTCTCCCCTCACATCCAACACAAATGGTGACTGCCTGCGGTCCCTTCCAGAACACTTGGTTTACCTCCTTCAACTGACAGTGGGGGACAGTAACGATGCGCCACCTTCGCGTATCCTTTTGAGTCAGTACCATGTTCTGCCAAAAAGAATGCCTAGTCTTTTTCTTTTCTTTATTAATGCTTCATACCTGATGCTCTCTTCTACCTTTCTCCTCCATATACTGTGGAAGAGGATTATGTTTATGTTTGCTAGTTGTAGCATTACTCACTTGTTTCTTATAGGTGCTGTTTACGGTTTTAGTTTTTCCTAATCTTACCTGATAGCAACCTAAGCTTTTGGCTTCATAATGGAACTTTCTCCCCACTTCGCCTATAGTGGCGGTTTTCAGTTGTGCACTCATTATTTTCTTTTGTGTTTTATTTTGTTCTGTGTTCTTTTCACTTGCCATCTTGATAGTAATTTTTTTGTATGGTCACGTTTATAAAGGTCGTCTCGGGCACTATAGCCACTAAATCTTGCATTTATACCCTAAACTATGGGACTGAAAATTCTCTTCTTAACACCAAGGGGCTCAACTGCCCACAGAAACTGACTTATTTTTGGAGAGAGGCGCTGTCCACTGGCGCAGACATACTCTGTATACAAGAATCTCATCTCTTCCAAAGGGATGCCTGCGGTATCAAACACCGGCTCTTCCCCGTTATTATCCATTCACATAATGTAAAAGTCTAAAGAGGTTTTTATAGCTGTTCAAAACTGTTTCCTTTTCTCCAATCTCTCAGATTACAAACCACAGGGGTAGATACATAATTCTGGTATTTACAGTGAAAAACATTACCAACACGCTAGTGAATATATACGCTCCCAGTGTACGCCAACTATCCTTTCTGCACAAGGTGATGATACAAGTTCATAAGGTAAAGCAGGGCAAGCTGATACTATGTGGGGACTTAAATTCCATTTCAGACCCTTCTCTCTAAACTTCTTGACCCTAGGGACATTGCAGAACAATTCTGCCTGTACTATAAGGACCTACAGATGAAATTTGAAAAATTAGAATATCGTGCAAAAGTTCATTTATTTCAGTGATGCAACTTAAAATTTGAATTTTGTAAAAAGGTTCAGCATTCTAGGCCCAAAGTGTCAGACTCTAGTCAGCTAATTAATCGTACCCCCTGAGCAAAGGGGACCTGAGATCGGGACTCTGGGGTTTTCATAAGCTGTAAGCCATAATCATCCAAATTATAAGAAATAAAGGCCTAAAATATCTCGCTTTGTATGGAATGAGTCTCTCATATATTAGTTTCACCTTTTAAGATGCATTACTGAAATAAATGAACTTTGCACGATATTGTTTTTAAAACTGTCCCGACGCGTTTCCTTGGGAGGTGTAACCCAAATCATCAGGGGACTGATGGGAAGTCAAAGAAAAATGAAAATGTTCCAGGTATAGTTATCACCTGACCCTGATAAAATACCCCCACCCACCGGCTTGTTGATGCTGAATGCCAGCGAGGGTAACAGTGGTATGGCCTTATGCCATCTCATTTGCAAGAGACCTAAAAACCACAAAAATGTTAGCTCTAATGGATAGAACAACTTGGTACTTACATCTCTATCTATACATGGACCATCTTATATTTCCAAATGGTTGAGGAATAAAATATAATTGACAAATCACACAGCTTTTCCAGCTGTATAAAAATACAGGAACCAGCTCCTAACCCTCACCTAGAGTCCTCTGATTGAACCCTAGATGAACAGATCTAATACCCTTCACTACAGACAACGCTCAAACAGCCAAAGAGCAGACTGTCTCTGGAAACTCTGGACCAGATACACCTTCCATTATATCCTTTTTTTTTCTTCTTTTCTTCCCTCCCTTCCCTTCCTTATTTCCCTTCCTACCATTTTTAGTTTAGGTACAGATGGAGATGACAAAAGGGCTGCTTATTAGCCAATGATCACATCTGATAAACTGATTTGTCAATGCCATACTTTACGTTCAGTAATGTTGTACCAGGTTTTGAGATTTGATTACTTTTCTCTGGGACTAAATAAAAAAATGTGTTATGAATTCACATGAATAACCTTAAAACTATCCATTCATGTTATTTTATATTTCATTTTTATGATTTTGGGATTGTTTTAAATACACAGAAAGGCCCTGTATGTATAAATAGTGATTATTAAATATGGATATTGTGGTGTGTCACCTACTAAACTAATGGAGGTTGTATTTGGGTCTCCCAGCTTCCTAACATATGCTGAGGAAAGCTATGTAGTAAAAGGTGTAAAAACCTAAGCCTGGGTCATGAGGAGCTGCACCGGGGGAGTTGCTAGATAACTTGGCTGGCAACACACTTGCTCAAAACTCCCGGGGATTGGGAGAAGCCACATCCCACGGAGGGACCCTGAAGGTGCAGAGACTCCAAACCGCAAGTATCACAGGTTGCAGTTCAGACTGCATGTTTGATTTGGGTGGACTGAGGTTAGCTCAACCACGTCCTAGAGAGGGGCCTACTGTGTAGTTAGAGCCTGGACAAGGCTAGGTGTAACGTTTATGGTTTGTGTTTTATGCAACCTGTGAAATAAAGCTGGCAGGACGCCAGTTGAAGTGCACTTCATCTCCTGAATTCTCCTTGTGCGACATAATTTGACTAATCCCCCTACCTTTTCATTTCTGGAAAGGTGAGCTTTGTAACGGACTGTCACAATATATTATTATATACTGTCCAGTCCGATCAGCCCAGGTGGAGGTGTGCCTATTATCTTTCTGTAAAAATAGAAAAAGCAGGGATTGAAATGAATGAGACAAAAATTGTTAAATCTTTTCCAGAAAGCTATAAATCTGCTTGACTTCTCCTGCTCTATACCGTGCTGCCTGCAAAAGATATTGAATAATATCACAGGTTCCCTTAAAGGGGTTCTTCACTTTGTTACAACTGATGATCTATCTTCAGGATAGATCATCAGCATCTGATCGGCCGGGGTCCGACACCTGGGACCCCGCCGATCAGCTGTTTGAGAAGGCAGCCGTGGCCTTCTCACTGTCTACTGCTGATAGCGCCCCACCCAGTGACGTCACGACTTGTATCAAGTGGCGTGGGCAAGGCTAAGCTCTGTTCACCGAATGGCAGCACATAAGGTGTAGCAGAGAGTTTATGGAGCACATTGCCTGGATCCCCATCATTATATTGATACCATTGTCCTTTATTTCCTAGATCAACTATGCAGTTTCCGATCCCGTCCTGAGTAATAAGGAACTATATCCAGGATTTTATCGGACAATTCCAGATGATAGTATCCGGTATATGGCTGTAGTAAGGTGTTTGGAGCATTTTGGATGGAATTGGGTTGGAATAATCACACCAAGTGACGGCAGTGGTGAGGAGGAATTCCGACAATTAAGTAACTTGATGACCAGATTTGGGATCTGCATTGAATTTGTCATAAACCTCACCGATGACCCAAACCTCAATAGACAAAGAATGGCCGCTCTTCACAGGTCCACATCTCAGGTCATTATTATGTGTGGACTATTCTCTGCAGAATATATTTATTTCTTTAGTAAATCAAAAGTTATGCTACAAAATATGACACTCATTCTCAATGAATCATGGAAAATAGTCCGACATGCAGCGCGTGAGTTCATACCATTAATTAATTGCAGTTTAGCATTCCTGTTATTGGATAAACACGTCCCTGGTATGAAATATTTTATAAATAGTGTGAGCCTCAAAAATCGACCAAATGATCCTCTTCTGGAAGATATCTATATAGAGCAGTTACATTGTTTGTCACCGGATCCATATAAAAATAAGCATTTTTGCTGTATGTTTAATATTGTTTTGGTTAATTGCAGTGAAAATCTCGTACTTGATGTAATACACAGACATACAGATTATATAAAACAGTACTTTGTTTACACAGCAGTCTATATCATGGCTCATGCTTTACATGAAATGGACCTGAGCAAAGTAACGCCTGGAACATATGGGTTACAACTAAAGGTACAGTGCATTGAAAAAGTATTCCTACCCCTTGAACATTTCCATATTTTTTTCCTGCTTTACCTACAAACTCAAATGCATTTTATTGGGATTTTACGTAATAGACCAACCAAAGTAGCAAGTATGTGTGAAGTGAAAACAAATGGTATAAAGTTTAAAAAAAAAATCACAAATTAAAATTTGGAAACCGTGGTGTGTATTTGTATTCAGCCCTCCTGAATCATTATTTTGTAGGATCACCTTTGGCTGCAATAACAGCCGCAAGTCTTTTGTGGGATGTCTTCACCACCTTTGCACATCCAGAAGCTGAAATTTTTGCCCATTCTTCTTTGCAAAATATCTCAAGCTCAGTCAGATTGGCTGGAGAGCGTCTGTGAACAGAAATTTTCAAGTCTTGCCCCAGATTCTTAATGGAATTTAGGTTGGCCATTCTAACACATGAATATGCTTTAGTCTAAACCAGGGGTGCTCAATGTGACCCTCCAGCTGTTAGTTTTCCAGCACACATAACGTTTTGCATTTTGCAAAAGTTCAACTTTGGTCTGAGCAGACCAGAGCACCTTCTTATACGTGCTTGCTGTGTCCCTTACATGGATTGTGGCAAACTGCAAATGGGACTTCTTATGACTTGCTTTCAAAAATGGCTTTATTCTTGCCACTCTTCTGTAAAGGCCAGGTTGGTGGAGTACCCAACTAGTAGTTTTCCCATGGACAGATTCTCCAATCTGAGATGTGGATCTCTGCAGCTCCTCCAGAGTGACCGTGGGTCTCTTGGCTGCTTCTCTATTAGTCCACTCTGTTAATAGTGCCTGTGTAGTGGATCAAAGGTACTATTTTCGGGGACACTTGAAATACTGTGGACTTTTTACAGGCATTTTACATGCTCCATGAATGTCTTCTCTGCATTAGAGATCCGGGGATCTAGATATTTATCCCCTTTACCATCTTATCACTGAGTGGGTCAGCATTCAAAGTCAGAAACTCCTTTTTTTCAAACCAGTAGCTCTTCTGACTGAGCTACTAAAGACACATGACAAATGCTTTCCTGAATGTGTTGTCTTGTTCTTTGAGATATCTGTTTGATAGCTACGGATGAGCGAATCGACTTTGGATGAAACATCCGAAGTCGATTTACATAACGCTTTGTTTCAATACTGTACGCAGCCTTCGCATAATAACTTCAGAAATTGATTTATACTTTAAAAAAACATTTCCCTAACTCAGATTCGGTTTCAAGTGGTACCTTGGAACCGAACCTGAGTTCTATGCTATGCTTTCTGAAGTTATTATGCAAAGTATCGCGAGACTTCACAAAGTAACAACTTCGGCTCATCGGAGCCAATACATTCTAATACTGTACGGAGCGCTCGCTCCATACAGTATTGAAATTAAGTTTTATGTGAATCGACTTCGATGTTTCATCCGAAGTCGATTCACTTATTTAGCCCGATACTTGGACACTCTATAAACTAGTCCCTAACAGTACGTCCACACCGTCAGGTTTCTGCATGAAATTTTGGAAGCCAAAATCAGGGAGATTTAAAAAAGTGGAAAAGTTGTATCTTTCCTTAATAGTGTTTCTACTTTTATAATCCACTCCTGATTTTTGGCTTCCAAAACTGCATGCAGAAACCAGACCCTGTAGACTTGCATTTCCTACTTAATAAAAGTGTTTGCAGCCTATAGTCTTGTTGTTCCTGTGATATCGTTCTCTATGCAAACTGTTGGCGCATTACTGTGGGACTCCTGACTGGTATGCATTCTGATAAATGTGACCAATTAGGCAGTCCAGAACAGTCCATCGTAACCTTTTCTCAGCAATGTGTATTTTTTTCATGACAGATGAACAGCTATATAAGAAAAGTTAACTACAAAGATCACACCGGAGAAGACATTCACTTTAATGAAAGAGGAGAACTTTCTTCTAAGATGTACTTACAAAATTGGATCATTTATAAACCTGAAGGTTTAATAATACCTGTGACAGTTATTACCAGACCCCTAGAGGAAGAGCAGCAATACTTTATAGACCACAGAATCATTTCCTGGAAAGGGGGCAAGGTAAGGATTAATATCAGCATCAATATGCTATACTATTAAAAAAAACATATCATATTGAAGGGCATCCCTGGACATTGACACAGCAGATTACGTATCTTTTGGTGTCTCTTTCTTAAAGATGCCTCAGGCTCGGTGTAATGACAGATGTTCTCCTGGATACAGAAAAGCTTCTAATGGAGGTTTCCATACCTGCTGTTATAGTTGTCTCCCATGCTCTGAAGATGAGATTTCGAACAGAACAGGTAAGGGTCAACTTACAGTTGCTTAGAGTAGGCACAACAGTATTAAAGTTTTACAGTTAGTAAGGCCTCTTTCACACGAGCGTGACGGATCAGGTCCGGATGTGTTCAGGATGCTTTCAGTAATAATCGTGTGATTTTGCTTGTATGCGTTTGCGTTGGGTTATTGTGTTTTTTTCCGTGTGGTTGACATGGTTCACACAGTCCCATTTCCTTCTATGGGACCAGGGCTGCGTGAAAAACGCAGAATATAGAACATGCTGCGTTTTTCACACATGTATACAGACCTACTGAAATGAATGGGTTAGGATTCAGTGCGGGTGCTATACGCTCACGTCACACATTGCACCAGTGTGGAAAACTTGCTACTGTGAAAGAGGCCTAAGAATAAAAAATAAGCACAACCGCTTTGATTTATTTGACAATGTCCTCATTAGGAAAAAAATATTTTCCAGCCTCGAAATACAGTATGACAATGAAAATAAATCTGTGGATCAACAACCCCTCTGAAGAATGCATGAACCATTACTGGTGTTAATTAGAGATTTGGTTCAGTTCTTAATCACCAACTTTTTGAAAATGTTCAGTTCAGACCTGATTCAGCCAGCACCAAAGTGGCTGCAACTATCCTGGAAATTTGTATATAACACCCTCTAGTCTCCTAGGACTCAGTTCTTTTCAGAAAACATGTTATATCTTTTTGTGAATTTTTTATGGATTTATACTTTTTCCATCTCTCCACCCAAGCTCTTCAATGCAAAGATAGCAATATAGCAATAGTAAATGATGTCTGAGTGACACTGACATACATAGCGGTGGGTAAACGCAGGTTTGATGGCTTCAATGAACAGTGTGTTTAAGAACACACCGCGCCATCACATGTGTTATGCTTTTTCTTATTTCAAAACTTCTTTCCCCACCGACGTGATTGTGTGTCGTGGCCAGTGCCACCATCCTCCTTCTTCCTTATCCTCCTTCTAAACCTCCATGGGAGTTTGTCCTTGTGTATCCCCAACAGCTACAGGGTGAACAGCAAGATGCATTATCTGTTCTTCTGTGGCCATCTCCTACTGCATGAGCATTAGAATCTGTTCTAAGATAAACATGAGGGGGGATGAGATCGTTCCTACCACAGTTATCACTACTGGCAGGTGTCACGGAAAAGATGTCATTGCCTGAACTCCAAACAACTAATGCTCTACACTGGGTCATTCTGGTGCATGATAAAATTTTACACAGCTTTCCGCTCCTGGTACAGACTAGAGATGAGCTAAGTTTTTTAAAAATTCTATTTGATTGCTTCACTGAATGTTTCCAAAAAATTTGCTTCCACCTGAAATAATTAGTCATGAAGTATGTTAAATCAAGTCAATTCTGGACTGAAGTTAAACGGACACTGGCAGCTCTGACCTGTTGCTGCGAATGCTGCCAGCTCCAGAAATATCTTTGCCACTGGCACCTGTCATACAAACTGTACAATAACAGGAACTGTAAATGTAAAGTGGCAGTAATATTGGACCTCTTTTTCACCCCAATTACAGAATCAAGGCATTATAAAATTACTTACCTTTACCACAATGTGGCCCTCCAAATAGCAGTAGTATTAGACCAATTTTTCACCCCAATTACAGAATCAAGGCCTAATGGAATTACTCATCTATAAAATAAGATGAAAAACAAAATAACTGTAAACACAAAAGCACTTTTTCACCCCAAATGCAAAGTCAAGGTGTTATAGAATTACTCATCTATAAAACAATGTGGACACCCCAATAGCAGTATTATTAGACCGCATTTTCACCCCAATTGCCGAATAAAGGAGTCATAGAATGACTTTTCTATAAAGCCCAATGACAGTGGTATAAGACAGCTTTTTCATTCCAATTAGAGAATCAAGCCATTATAGAATTACTTAGATATTAAAACAAGCCCAATAGCAGTAGTATTAGGGTACTTTCACGCTTGCTTTGCCGTCGCCGAAACTGCCTGCCGGATCTGGCAATCTGTATGCAAACGGACAGCATTTGTAGACGGATCCGGATGCGGATCCGTCTCACAAATGCATTGCAATACCGGATCCATTTCTCCGGTTGTAATCCGTAAAAATGAATCTGGTATTTATTTTTTTCACAGTTTTAAAGGTCTGCGCATACACAGACTGGAAGACCGGATATGTCAATGCAGTAATTTTGATGCCGGATCCGGCACTAATACATTTCAAAGTGTTCAAAACTGCAGCATGCTGTGGTATTTTCTCCGTCCAAAAACCGTACAGTGACTGAACTAAAGACATCCTGATGCATACTGAATGGATTTCTCTCCATTCAGAATGAATTAGGATAAAACTGATCATTTTTTTTTCTGGTATTGAGCCCCTAGGACGGAACTCAATACTGGAAAAGTTTAACGCAAGTGTGAAAGTAGACAATTACCTTTCCCAACTGGTTCAGGACCTGACTAGAGGGACCACCATACTGTACTTAGTATTAACTAGAGATGAGTGAATCGAAACTGACAAAGTGGAATTAGTTACGAATTTCAGGAAAAATTTGATTTGCAACGAATACGAATTTCCTTGTGCTTTGTGGTAAGGAATCGCAATTTTTCCTAAAATGGCGGCTTCACGTATGAGGACATGGGGCAAGGAACTCTGGGAAGGCAGGATGACCCATAATGCCATGCATGCAGCCAATCAGCAGCCAGCCCTGTGATGTCACAGCCCTGTAAATACGGCGCATTATCTTGGATTAAGACATTTTCCAACTTTCTGAGTGCAGGGACAGATGTGAGAAGGCGATAGGGACAGCAATAGGAAAAACCTCATTTTGAAAAAAAACCCTGAAAAAGCGATTTATAAGTGCAGGGAAAGGATAGGGAGGAATCATTTCACAGCATCTTAGTGCAGGGAGAGGTGTCAGAAGGTGCTAGGGACAGTGCTAGAAAAGTGATTTACAAATGCAGGGAAAGATTATTTGGGGATCCAAATAGCCATTATACAGCTCTGTCATTCCAGCAATTTGTTCTTGTTATTGGGGCGCAAGTGCTATGTTAAAAAGCCTTTAGTGGCCTATTTTAGTACAGAAAGAAAAATAATATATAAGCACTTCACTGTTGCAGTTATTTGTAGAGAAAGCGTTTAGTGGCCTATTTCAGTACAGAAAGAAATATATATACGCACTTCACTGTTGCAGTTATTTGTGGTGAAAGAATTTAGTGGCATATTTCAGTACAAAATATATATATATTCTCAGTTCACTTCTGCAGTTATATGTGTTGAAAGCGTTTAGAGGCCTATTTCAGTACAGAAAGAAAAATATATACGCACTTCACTGTTGTAGTTATTTGTGGTGAAAGCATTTAGTGGCCTATTTCAGTACAAAAAATATATATATTCTCAGTTTACTTCTGCAGTTATACGTACTAAAAGCGTTTAGTGGCATATTACAGTACAGAAATAGAAATATATACACAATTCCCTGTTGCAGGTATTTGTTGTGAAAGCGTTTAGTGGCTTATTTCAGTACAAAAAGAAAAATATATTAGTCGCTTTTAGGGGTGTTTTAATTTGCTTTTAAGTTATTTAGTTCAGCTAAAAGTATGTCAGACAGAGAAGTGCCAGGCCATGCACAAAGGAGTGGCAGAGGCATAAATGTTTCTGGTGCAGGCAGAGATCGCAGCATAGTAAGGGGGCGTGAAAGCAGGAGTAGCAGCGAGAGGCCTGAGCTCCTGGTGTCATCTAGCGGTCGAGTCTTGACCAGCAACCCAGCAGTTCTTGATTGGTTAACTCATTCATCCACTTCATCCCAAGTGACATCAGACACCCCCAGCCAACAGTCGGTGGGTTCGTCAGACACAACCCTTAGTTGACTTGGGAGCCAGGTGCAGAAGGGACTTCATCATCATCAGGAGAAGAGGGTGGTGGCTTGCCCGTGAGGCAGCAGCTTAGCCAGCAAGGTTGTAGCATGGCTGGGAGTCAGCAAGGTGGCAGCAGTCGGAGGTCGGGAGCCAAACGTGCCAGGGGTAGACCACCCGCTTTGCAACAGCCTACCTGCCCGGGAAGCAGTGGTGCATGGGTTCATGGAGACAGCGGTCAGTCAGTGCGGACTGTTGGGGGGAAAAATCACCAACTCGGCCATGTGGCAGTTTATTTTTAAGCCGTCGGAGGAGGTGAATGTGGCCATATGTATAATCTGTGGTCAGAAGGTGAAGCGTGGCCAGGGTGCCAATGTTGTCACTATGGCCCTGCGTCAATATATGCAGCTTCTCCATACAGTGGCCTGGGAGAACCGTGGCTCCGATGTGGTAGTTCAGCCTGCCACAGCAACCGCTTCCTCACCACGTAGCACGCACTTGGTTTCAGGCAGTCAAGGCAAAAATTCCTATTAAATTTGCAAATAAAATATTCGCGATTAACACTATTCACGAATATATAGCACTATATGTTGGCTAGTGCAGATGATGCAGAGAATAATCAAACTTCCCTGGGTTTACCCGCTCGGTCTGTGCAATTGTTATACATCCTTGATTGTCCTCATAGATTGGCGTAGACTCTGTCTAGTTCTGATCTAGATCTTCCAGCAATTGTCTCAACCAGATTACCTCCTGCCCTGCTTGTGATGCGGCCACATATTCTGCTTCGGTGGAGGACAGTGTCATTGTGGACTGTTCTCTGTTGGTCCAGCTGATCAGCCCATCTTTGAATAGAAACAGGTGTCCACTGGTGGATTTCCGATCACTGGGGTCACCTGCCCAGTCTGCATCCACATATCCAGTCAGACCACTTTTCCCTGTTGATGAAAGTTTCAGTTTAAAGTCTATTGTTCCCTTTAAATAGCGTATGATCCTTTTTGCTGTGTTCCAGTCCATCTAGGTTGGCTGGGATACATTTATGCATAAGAATCCCACTGCTGTGGCTATGTCAGGCCGTGCCACTGTAGCAATGTATAGTAACTTCCCCATTGCCCTTCTGAATTGTGAGTCATTTTGCAAGGGGTTAATTGAGTTGTTTAATTCTTTAAGATAATTTGTCTCCATAGGCGAGTTGACAGGTTTGGCGTCATTGATCCCAAAAGTTTCAATTACTTCCTGTATTTTGTGACTCTGGTTAATAAGAAAACTACCATCTTCTTCTCTTTCTATCTGCATGCCTAGGAAGTGTTTGATATCACCTAGATCTTTTGTTTAAAAGTCCATGTTTAAGACCCCCAGCAGTCTGGAACAATCCCCTTCTTGCTCACAACATACTAACAGATCATCTACATAAATGAGTACAAAAATCCACCTACCATTTAGTTCCTTGGTGTATAGGCAAGGATCGGCCTTGTTCCTCTGAAAGGATTCTCTCAAAAGTGCCTCATTAATCTTCATGTTCCATGCTTTGGCTGCTTGCTTGAGCCCGTAGATCCCTTTCTTAAGTTTACACACCTGTTCTGGCTTTTGTGGGTCTACAAAGCCCTCTGGTTGCTCCATGTAGATGTCTTCTGTTAAGTCACTGTGTAGGAAAGCTGTTTTTACATCAAAGTGCTTTACTAGCATTTGTTTTGTAGTTGCAACTGTGAGTAGAGCTCTGATTGTTGTATGTTTGACGACTGGGGCAAATGTCTCATCGAAGTCTTCTCCATATTTTTGGGAGTATCTTTGGGCTACGAGTTTCGCTTTATATCTCTCAACTGTACCATCTTTGTTGTACTTGACCTTGAAAGTCCATTTACAACCAATTGCCCTCTTTTTGGCCTGCAGTTGCGGGAACACCCAAGCCTGCGTGTTCTGTAGTGAGATGATTTCTTCCTCAGCTGCCTTTATCCATCTCTTAGCTTCCCTCTCCGGGAGTTGTGATATGTCTTTCCAACAAGTGGGTTCTCTTACGCAGGATGTTTCTACTTTGTACGAGAGTCTGTTAGGGGGTTTACCTTTGTTTTCCCTCATTGAGCGTCTTGGTTCAGCATCATTAGCTGCTTCAGTTTGTTCCTGTCTCTTCTGTGACACAGTATCGCTCTCGGGGGTTTGTTTCATAGGAAAAAAAACTCTGCTCAGTGTTATTTGGTTCTTCTGCTCTTGGCATGGTTGGCATCGTTACTTCATTTCTTGTGTCCTCTGCCGCTGCTGCTGATTGTCACTTTATCAGTCTTTGGGTCTAGGATTCTGTATCCTTTGGTGTTGTCGGCATAACCAACAAAGACACCTTCAATTGCTTGATTTTGGAGCTTGCTGCGCTTGTCTCCCGAAATGTAAACAAAAGTTTTGCTTTCAAATATCTTGAGGTGTCCTATGCTTGGCTTTCGACTGTGCCATAGCTCGTATGAAGTTTTGGTTGTTGCCTTGGAGTGTAATCTGTTTTGTAAGTAGGTGGTCGTTTGTGCTGCTTCTCCCCAATATTTTTCAGGGAGTCCAGAATCAGTCAACATGCATCTGATCATTTCAGTCAGGGATCTGTTTTTCCTCTCTGCTACCACGTTCTGCTATGAAGTATATGGGACAGTCTTTTGATGTTCTATTCCTAGTTCCCTGAGTATATTCTCTACTTGACACTCGGTGTACTCACCACCATTATCACTTCTGAGTACTAATGGTTTTCTGTGAAATTTATTGTTTACTTTGGTAACGAATCCTTCAGCTTGTCGAATACTTCTGACTTATTCTTCATTAGGTATGTCACTGTGAACCTTGAGTAGTCGTCTATAAAAGTTAATATGTATTTATTAACATACATCTGTGTGTATTAGGTCGATCGGTCATGTTTCTCTGCTTTCACTTGCCTTTGGTGGGGTTACTCTGGTGGCTTTGGCCTTGATGCAGCATTCACACCTTAGCGTGTTTGGGCAGCCTGTTAACTTGAAGCCTTTCGTTAGATCGCATCTGGCCAGCTCCTGTATGCTGTCAGGGTGCCTGTGGCCCAGACGTCTGTGCCATAAATGAATACAGTTCTTGAGTTTATGTGTGCAGAGCTTTGTTTCTTGCTCAACAACATCAAGTTCATAAAGGTGCTTACCCGCTTTAGCTGTTGCTATCACTCTTTCCCCATCTTGGATAGTGCATTGGTCACCTTTAAACGTTGTGGTTAGTCCTTTGCTTGCCAGGCGCCTGACTGATATAAGGCCGCTATCTATGAGGAGGTAAGTTCTAGACTTGACAGCGGCGAATCAATGGATGTCGTATATCTGGACTTCTCCAAAGCATTTGACACCGTACCTCATAAAAGGTCGGTATATAAAATGAGGATGCTCGGACTGGGAGAAAATGTCTGTATGTGGGTAAGTAACTGGCTGAGTGACAGAGAACAGAGGGTGGTTATTAACGGTAGATACTCAGATTGGGTCACTGTAACTAGTGGGGTACCTCAGGGGTCAGTACGGGAAGGGTCGCTGTCACTAGTGGGGTACCACAGGGGTCAGTACTGGAGGGGTCACTGTCACTAGTGGGGTATCTCAGGGGTCAGTACTGGAGGGGTCACTGTCACTAGCGGGGTACCTCAGGGGTCAGTACTGGAGGGGTTACTATCACTAGTGGGGTACCTCAGGGGTCAGTATTGGGCCCTATTCTCTTCAATATATTTATTAATGATATTGTAGAAGGCCTGCATAGTAAAATATCTATTTTTGCAGATAACACTAAACTGTGTAAAGTAATTAACACTGAAGAGGACAGTTTTCTGCTACAGAGGGATCTGGATAGATTGGAGGCTTGGGAATAGAGAAATGGCAGATGAGGTTTAACACTGACAAATGTAAAGTTATGCACATGGGAAGGAATAATGCAAGTCACCCGTACATATAAAATGGTAAAACACTCGGTAACACTGACATGGAAAAGGATCTAGGAATTTTAATAGACAGCAAATTAAGCTGCAAAAACCAGTGTCAAGCAGCTACTGCCAAGGCCAATAAGATAATGGGTTGCATCAAAAGGGGCATAGATGCCCGTGATGAGAACATAGTCCTACCACTTTACATATCACTGGTCAGACCACACATGGAGTACAGTGTACAGTTCTGGGCTCCTGTGAACAAGACAGACATAGCAGAGCTGGAGAGGGTTCAGAGGAGGGCAACTAAAGTAATAACTGGAATAAGGGATCTACAGTACCCTGAAAGGTTATCAAAATTAGGGTTATTCACTTTAGAAAAAAGACGACTGAGGGGAGATCTAATAACTATGTATAAATATATCAGGGGTCAGTACAGAGATCTGTCCCATCATCTATTTATCCCCAGGACCGTGACTGTGACGAGGGGACATCCTCTGCGTCTGGAGGAAAGAAGGTTTGTACACAAACATAGAAAAGGATTATTTACTGTAAGAGCAGTGAGACTATGGAACTCTCTGCCTGAGGAGGTGGTGATGGGGAGTACAATAAAGGAATTCAAGAGGGGCCTGGATGTATTTCTGGAGTGTAATAATATTACAGGCTACACCTACTAGAGAGAGGTCGTTGGTCCGGGGAGTTATTCTGATGCCTGATTGGAGTCGGGAAGGAATTTTTTTTCCCCTTAAGTGAGGAAAATTGGCTTCTGCCTCACAGGGTTTTTTTGCCTTCCTCTGGATCAACTTGTAGGAAACAGGCCGAACTGGATGGACAAATGTCTTTTTTCGGTCTTATATACTATGTTACTATGTTACTATGGTACTATGTATTTAGTCCAGTAACATACAATGCATCCATCATTGTACTTTTAACACTTGTCCATCCTCATTTTTACAAGTGACTATTCCATATCTTGTTCCTTCAGCAGTTGTGCAACTCCTGTCTGCAAGATATATGGTTTCTTTCTTGTCTGGATTGAGCTCTATGAAGAATTCTCTATCATTAGTCATGTGACTTGTTTCATCCGGAATCTATATACCATTTATGATTGGTGACAGCATCTGTCACTTTAAAAGTTCCGTGTCACGGAGTAGTTTGGCCTTCCAGTTTGGCATCTTAGTGGCTGTCGCTTTAAGTGCTGCTCCTGTATCGCTCTCTTGCCTGTGAGAAGTTTGCTCCTTTGTGTGCTTGTATTCATCTGAAAGTCGAGATTTCACCAAATGTAATGTGAGTGCTGTTTGAGATCTTGTCTCTAATGCATTAATCAGAGGGTTGTATGACTCTGGCAGGCTGCATAAAAGTATTGCTGTCACATGGTTATCTTTGATCTCCTCTCCGAGGTCCCTGAGTTGCGCAACAATCTCCAGCACGCCTCTTATATGTTCTTGCATATCCCCTTCTGGAGTCAGTTTTGACTGATACAGCTTCCATAGTAAATATAATTTGTTGTTTAAGCTAGAGCTCTCATGTAATCTACAGAGTGAAGTCCACATACCTTTGGCAGTATCTTCCCCTTTTATGTGGATGAGCTGTTCATCTTCTACCAGTAGGGATATTGTGGCTCTTGCCTGTTTGTTTATCTTATCCCACTCCTGGTTGTCTATCTCCGGCCTGTCTGTGGTGAGGACATCCCATGTGTCATCTTTGCTCAGTAACATCTCCATCTTAAACTTCCACATCTGGTAGTTGTCACTATTTAGCTTAGTGATCCCCAGTTTAAGATCCCCGCTACTAGCCATGATTAATGTACTTTGCTTGTATTCCGAGCACCTGGATACCTCAGAGCAGATTTCCTCCGCAGCTTGATCAAAAATACTGTGCAGATGAAGACTAGGCCTCTGTTCCGACTGTCTGATGATTCACGTTGTCTGGGCCCATAACCTTTGTTGGCTGGTGCAGATGATGCAGAGAATAATCAGACATACATGGATGGCTGTAGTTTACTAGTATTCATTTGTATTGAAGAAACTTACAGCAGCATGGGTGCTCATGTTAGCACAGGAGATATGGAAGAACAACACATAGAACACTATGATAGAGTACTTGTATAAAGTGACATCTGGTGGTCAAACTCAATACTTCAAATACATAGGCATACAGGGAAATAAACCAAGCAATGTATAACACAGCATGAAACAATGTTCAGTCTCCAACACTATATTCTAAATATTTGAGAATTCTCGAAGTGGCAATATTCGCAATAAAAATTCGCAATTCGAATATTCACGCTCACCACTAGTTGTCAAGCGGTTCCTGAAGTCTTCCACCCATCTCCAAGACATCCTAAAAATGGCCAGGAAATTTTGCATGCACTTCAGCCACTCGTACACAGCAAAGCACTTCCTCCTTGAGCTGCAGCGGCAGAATGGCATCCCCGAACAAAGGCTGATATGCGTCATTTCCACCCGTTGGAATTCCACCCTCCATATGTTGCACTGACTATACGAACAGAGAAAGGTCATCAACGATTTCTTGATGATCCAAGCGGATAGGAGTACTCTCCTGTTTAACTTCGATGTCAGCCAGTGGCAGCTCATGTGTGACACCTGCCTTTTGCTCAGGCCGCGTTATATGTTAGTCGCCAGGATTACGGGTTGAACAATGTCATTCTACTGCTTTATGTCTTGGAACAGATGGTGGTAACAATGGCAGGTTAGGGGACAGGAGACGTGGCGCCTATCTCTCATGGCCACATGAGCCCTGTGGGGGCTGAACTGGAAGAGGAGGAGGAGAGGGAGGGTGATTTTTCTACTCAGCTGACAGGAGAGGAGGAGCAGGAGCAGCCAGAGAAGCTACAGGGCGATGAGGAAGACACAGGGCCGGTGCAAGGATCTTCGCCGCCCTGGCAAGATAAAAATTGCCCGCCCCCCCTCCACACTGATACTTCGCTGGCCGCGCTGTGCAGCATAGCGGCCAGCGAAGTATCCGCAATCCGCTTTATAAGACGCACAGCCACCCCCCCCCCTTTTGGGGGGGGGGGGGAGTGCGTCTTATAAGGCAAAAAATACAGTAAATAATAAACATATTGCACATTGTCTACTGACTACTTACCACCAGGACAATAAGATGAGCTGGTCTCTGGCTGCAGTCTGGCTCTGGGGACTGGAGACAAACACGGTACATACACCATTCACCAATGTCGACCTGGGGAAGAAGAAAGCAGCTGCACCTGCAGGCTGCACTCGAATCCAGGTAGGAGCCCACTTCTGTTCTGTGCCAGAAGGAGAAGGCACTGCCGCTGCTGCCGCACTGGGGATCGGGGGAGGCAAATTGGTGGACCGTGGTGGCCGTGGCTGGCTGCTCGGCTGCTTGCTGCTCAGAGTGCGGCCTTCTCTTCCTCTTTTGATCCACCCCTCTCTCTGCGTCACGTGCTCAAGGGTGGGAGGGGTCAGGGAGTGGTCAGGGGGTTCAGATCAAGATCATTCAGGCCAGGATGGCAGAGCTCCGCCTCCGCTCCCCACCCTCAGCAGCCTGAACCCAGCAGCCAGGTAAGCTAGCAGCAGTTATAGTCACTCAGACCACCAGAGAGACAGACAGCACAGCGGTGTCAGACTGTTATTGTCACTGTCAGTTACAGTCTGACAGACTGTCTCTCTGGTTCGCCTGCTGCACCCCCGCCCCACCCCCCCCACCCCTCAGCCTCTGCCCCGATTCTCCTCCGACATGTCAGACAGTACAAAGCAGACATAGACAGCAGGCGCAGGCAGGCTGCGCAGCACTGAGCCGGCGGCCGGAGATTTTTTAGAGAACTCGGCCTCAGCCGCTCAGGCGACGCAGCATTAGGGGCGCCGCCGGCCGGCCACCACTTAAGTTAACTTATATAACCAACGTTTTTTTTTTTTTTTTTGGAAACCGCAACAGGCGCCCCTGCTAAATGGCGCCCTAGGTGACTGCCTAGGTTGCCTTACTGGTGGCGCCGGCCCTGGGAAGACAAAACAGAAGACCCAGACACACTGTGGCAGTATGCAGTGGAGGTGGAGGAAGGGAGTCCCTCCGAGTCACTTGCACAAATGGCCCAATGCATGTTCACTTGCTTGCGTAGTGACAGCTGAATTGTTACCATTCGGCAGAGGGATGACTTCTGGCTCTCAACGTTTTTGGACCTTCGCTACCGGTCCAAAATGGGGGCCTGTTTTACACCCACTAAGAGGGAGAACAAACTTAATTACTACAGAGACATCCTATGTAGTCAGTTGGCCGCTGCCCATCTGCGCCATCGTCCATCCTCTCGCAGGTCTGACCGGGGGGCCCTCTGCACTCACGTTCCACTGCCATGGCTGCTGGGGAGGGGTGGGGTGGCAGGAGCAATACCAGCTCCATCAGCAGCAGGCTCAGTCTACAGTCACTGATGAGCAGCTTTCTTCACCCACATAGTGAAGAAACTACTCACCAGCAGCAGGTGGACTTGAAGCAGGACCTGAACCAGGAGGTGGTGGCATACTTGGACAGCATCCTGCCAGCCGTCATTGAAGATCCTCCGGGCTACTAAGCAGTCAAACTAGATTTATGGCCGCAACTGGCCTAGTTTGCCCTGGAAAAGCTGTCCGGCAAGTATTGTGGCGTCAGAGCGGGTGTTTAGTGTGGCGGGGGCCATAGTTACCCCAAGAAGAACTTGCCTGTCCACCCAAAATGTGGAGAGACTGACCTTTGTCAAGATGAATCAGGCCTGAATCAGTCAGGATTTCCACCCACCAATTTCTGATATATCTGATTAGATCATTCATGACGCCTCACCCAAACCTTGACAAAAGAGACCGGTTTCTTCTGGCTACCTGCCTCAGCTACTATTCTGATGCTGCTACCCACCTGATGCCACACATCTGATGCCAAGTGCTCCTTCTTTCACCCACCTTTGTCAGTGGGTACTGGTATTTACACCCACCACCCCACTCTGTCACCGGGTCGCTTTGTGGTCTCCTAATGCTGCTGTTGCCGCCACCTCCAGACTCTGTCTTTGTGCCACTAAGTGGCCTCCTCATACTGTTGCCACCTCCAGACTCTGTCATTGTGCCACTCAGTGGCCTCCTCATACTGCTGCCAATTTAAGACTCTGTCATTGTGACACTCGGTGGCCTTCATATACTGCTGCCATCTCCACACTCTGCCATTGTGCCACTCGGTGGCCTCCTCATACTGCTGCCAACTCCAGACTGTCATTGTGCCACTCGGTGGCCTCCTCATACTGCTGCCACCTCCAGACTCTGTCATTGTGCCGCTCTGTGGCCTCCTGATGCTGCTGCCACCTCCCCACTGTCATTGTGCCACTCTGTGGTCTCCTCAAGCTGCTTCCACCTCACCACTATGTCATAGGGCCACTCTGTGGACTTTTCATGCTGAATATACATCAAAAGTGATTCTCACACCCGCACTACCGTTAGTAATGTTTTCCCTCTCCCACACAGTGGGAGCTGCTGCTCAGCATCTTTAACGAGTTTTATGCTGCCTCAACCATATATAAAGTCAGCTCTAAGAGACGGATAGGACACTGACGCAGGTTGGGGAACTGATATAAAATGATTTTAGAGGTAAATGGTGCACTTATAGTTGATAGGTACTATTGTATAAAATCTTTTACCTGCCCTCAAATCAGAGAATAAACGATGCTTCTAAATGCTTGAATCCAGGAGCTGTTATTCTCAGAGTTGTTATCCTCAAGGCTTATTGTTCAACCTTTGAGCACATACATCACCCCGGCCGGCAGCTGTCCGAGGGAACTTGCAGGTACAATGTCTAGGAATCTTCTGTGTATGACGTCGCCACAATTGCTACTAGTGCTTTCCAGGGACAGAAAACCTCCAACGCCTTTAGGAGCCTGCAGGTCTCCTTCATCAGGGGCGACACGTGTGCTTGAAGGTTAAACAAAAAGCCTTGAGGATAACAACTCTGAGGATAACAGCTCCTGGATTAAAGCATTTAGAAGCACCGTTTATTCTCTGATTTGAGGGCAGGTAAAAGATTTTATACAATAGTACCTATCATCTATAAGTGTACCATTTACCTCTAAAATCATTTTATATCAGTTCCCCAACCTGCGCCAGTGTCCTATTTCATCTCTTAAAGTGGACTTTATATCTGGACTTCTCATGCTGTTCCCACCCTCCCCACTTTATGACTGGGACACTATTTTGCCTTTAGGCCTGGCTGACATCATCATTTATTTGACCTTTCTTCTGATCTGTCAGAAGGAAGAAAAAATAAGACGCACAATGGATCCTGTCTGTGTAGCAGTTGTAAGGCCTGTCTGGTCCCATCAGAATTGGCTTACAATTTGGTAGCCAAAAGGAGGAGTGGGTACAAAACACAGAAGACATGCAAATATTCCATTCACATGTCATCTCTGTTTTAGATCCACTCTTGTTTTTTTTGGCTTTAGCAATACTGATGGATTACTAACCAAATGCTGACCGAGTGAAGGCAGATGCTCCACGACAGGATCAGTTTTTTGTGGGTTATTGTTCTGACGGATCAGAGGAAGGGCAAAATATCACATAAAGTATAGGCCTCATTCAGATTGTGATACAATTGTTTAAGTAGTGGGACTCCTACACTCATAAAGCCTATGCACTAAGTGAAAGAGCTTCCAAAAATTACAAGGAACCGGCACAACAATACACCGTTTGTTAGGAAATCATACACACCCTTGAAAAATTATATGCGAGGGCCTGCAGGTGAGCTGACCCTGTAAAACATTATATGCGAGTGCCTTGGCTACTGAGACTGGACTTGGTGGAAGGGTGGTGCTTAACTGACTGGAAACATTATCTGCTGCAATCCAACCGACCACCTCGTCGCACTGGTTTGACTTCAAGAGTGGTGTCCTGCCCCATCCTACAAACTAGGTCATGAAGCTAGGTATCATGGATGATTGTTTTTCTTGTGCTCTGGTAGCAGGCGCAGTTTTAACGCGGCCAGGTCCACTGCCTTTGCGTGCACCATCAGCATCATGGCCCCTCCCCCATCCTTTACTGTTCACCTTCTTCATATTAAATGTAATATATAGTTGAAACTATGTTGTATGTACAGTAGCGTAGGATCTGGAAGTGCATGCACAAAAAAATGTAAAAAGGTATTTGGGATGTGGAAACGTCACATAGGAGATATCCCGCAGATAATGTCAATGCTGTCACCAGCGGCTAATAAAAAATTACAGGGAATGGCACTAGTATTTGGGATGAGGAAACATTATACAGGAGAGGTTCCACTGGTAATGTCACTGTCCGCAGTGTCTCTTCAATATATTTATTAATGATCTTGTAGAAGGCCTGCAAAGTAAAATATCAATTTTTGCAGATGACACTAAACTGTGTAAAGTAATTAACACATAAGAGGACAGTTTTCTGCTACAGAGGGATCTGGATAGATTGGAGGCTTGCACTGAGAAGTGTCAGATGAGGTTTAAGACTGACAAATGTAAGGCTATGCACATGGGAAGGAATAATACAGGTCACCCGTACATACTAAATGGTAAAACACTGGGTAACACTGACATGGAAAAGGACCTAGGAATTTTAGAGAACCGCAAACTAAGCTGTAGAAACCAGTGTCAGTCAGCTGCTGCCAAGGCCAATAAGATAATGGGTTGCATCAAAAGGGGCATGAGAACATAGTCCTGCCACTTTACACATCACTGGTCAGACCACACATGGAGTACTATGTACAGTTCTGGGCTCCTGTGAACAAGGCAGACATAGCAGAGCTGGAGTGGGTTCAGAGGATCGCAACTAAAGTAATACCTGGAACGGGTGGACTACAATACCCAGAAAGATTATCAAAATTAGAGTTATTCAGTTAAGAAAAAAGATGTCTTACGGGAGTTCTAATAATTGTGTATAAATATATCAGGGGTCAGTACAGAGATCTGTCCCATCATCTATTTATCCCCAGGACTGTGACGAGGGGACATCCTCTGAGTCTGGTGGAAAGAAGGTTTGTACACAAACATAGAAGAGGATTCTTTACGGTAAGAGCAGTGAGCCTATGGAACTCTCTGCCTGATTGGAGTCGAGAATTTTTTTCCCCCTAAAGTGAGGAAAATTGGCTTCTACCTCACAGGGGTTTTTTGCCTTCCTCTGGATCAACTTGCAGGATACCAGGCTGAACTGGATGGACAGATGTCTGTTGCTATGTTACAATGTGGACACCCCAAAAGAAGTAGTATTAGACAGCTTTTTAACCCTATTTAGAGAATTAAGGTGTAATATAATTTCTTATCTAATAATCAAGGGGGGCACTGTTCAGTTAGTCCCTGCATTCTCCCTATACTGTGTAAAAAGTCTCCCTATGATCTCCCTACACTGCCCCTGAACTCTTTCTATCCAATATTTTACAATTAAAGGCTTTCTTGATCACTGTCCCTAGCGCCTGTCAATGTCTGTCCCTATACTCAGTTCACAGTAAAATGGCAGAGACAGGCAGGATGAGGGTTTTTTTAGGACTGTGACACCACAGGGGCTGGCTAGCTGCTAATTGGCTGTCTGCATGGCATTATGGGTGATCTTGCATTCCCGGACGTCTTACAGTGCTTTCGCTTTGTAATATGTGTAGCCACATTTTTAGGAATAAATTGATTTGTTACCACGAAGTGCCAGGAAATTCAGATTCAGTGCAAAATAAATTTGTCCTAAACTTTGGATCAAATCTCGCTTTGTCAGCTTTGATTCGCTCAACACCAGTCAACACAGCCAAACAGGGACATGTAGAGTTGTCGGATTGCTGGCCATATTAGAGTTGTTTTCTGTCCAACATACAATCACCACCGGAGTCCTCACACTCTATGTTACTTTTATTAGACTATGTGCAGATATGTGCAGTAAAATGACGCTGGGCAGTGTTTTACTGGATTTGTCTGAAGCAAACCTGATGAGAAGAAATCCCAGGGCCAGCAAGACTGCAGCAGGGAGGATTATTGCTGTAAGGAGGATGGGAAAAGGAGTGCAGCAAAGTTCAGACAGATTCTGGTGGTAGGGGACTCTATTATTAGGCGGACAGGTCATTTGTCGCCAAGACAGTGAATGCCTGACATTATGTCGTTTTCCACATGCTCATGTTCTGCATATTGCAGATTGGATAGACAGATTGCTGGGTGGGGCTGGGGAATACCCGGCGGTCATGGTCCATTTTGGTACCAATGACAAAGTCAGGGAAATCTAGAAGGTCCCTAAAAAATAATTCCCTAAAAATGACTAGGGAACCAGGAGAGAATCTCAAGTCCAGAACCTCCCAGGTAGTGTTTTCAGAAATACTACTAGTGCCACAAGCATCACTAGAGAGACAGCAGGAGCTTAGTGAGTTAAATAAGTGGCTCAGAATCTGTTGCAGGAAGGAAGGGTTTGGGTTTATTAAAGAACTGGGAAGACTTCTCTGAGAGCTGAGAGACTAGAGGAGCTATGCAGAACATTGCACAAGAACAGGTAGGGGGAAGATCATGTGTGTATCAGCAGTGTCATTGTACAGATGGGACTTGTAGTCCTGCACATACAACATGATGCTGAGTATACCAGCAGTCAGACGTGTCACTCAGGGCAGCACTTGTATTGTCTGCTCTCTCCCTGGATTCTTCAGGAAAAACTTTAACCCCTTCAGTAGCACAGACTCATGGCTGAAGGCTTGGAGGACAGAAACGCTGGGCACAGGAGCTGAGAGACTAGAGGAGTTCTGCTGAGCATTGCACAAGAATAGGTAGGGGGAAGATCATGTGTGTATCAGCAGTGTCATTGTACAGCTGGGACTTGTAGTCCTACGCATACAACATGGGCAGCACTTGTATTCACTCCCTTTGCAGAGTAGGGGAAGGAGCAGAGAGTGTTGCAGGTAAACAAAGGGCCAGAAGAGAACCAGGGAAATGAGGAAATTTATAATGGTTCTCATCAAGGAACAACAGGACTTGCACCCAACTTTTTTTTTTTTTTGCATATATAGATATATATATATATATATATATATATAATTTTTTTTTTTGCCTAAAACTTTTTTAGCATAGTTATATATTGCTGCCCATCAGATTTACAGTGCTACATATATAAAAAAAAAATGTATAACCCTGACAACCCCTTTAAGGGACTATATACAGGAGTATGTGACTGTAAAAAATATCATAAGTGACAACCAACATGGGTTTACCAAGGACAGAAGTTGTCAGAATAACCTGATTTGTTTTTATGAGGAGGTGAGACGAAGCCTGGACAGAGGGGCGGCTGTGGATGTAGTGTTTCTGGATTTTGCGAAGGCTTCCGATACTGTCCCTCATAGATATTTAATAGGTACAGCTGTATTGCTGCGGCTGCGGCTGCTGCCATCATACCGCACTGCTGTCTGCCTACCATCATGTATCATACAATATATCTGTATATATGCTGTTCCAGCTGCTATTCCATGCTGCTAATGCTCCCCCCACCCCCACTTATACCATTTACCTCTACTACCACTACCATTACTGCTCCACAGTTGACACTACCACTCTTACACACATACTACTACACACATCTAACAATTAACATTTGTGCTTGTATGAATATGGGCAAGCTTTCTGCCCCGTTAATGCATAATATTTGGGTGCTTGTGCAGAAGAAGACAATCTTTCTTCTAAAAGCTAAAACTAGTGTGTGAATACATATGGCCAGGCATTCTGCCCTGTTATAGCATCATTTTTGGATGCTTGTGCAGAACGAGCCACTCTACATTCTGACACTAACATACTGTATGTATAAACAGGGGCAGGAATCTGCCCTCATTGAGTCATAATTTTTGGATGCTTGGCCCCAAGAAGCCACTGTATTTTTGCCATAACACAGTTTTTGTTTACATACCATCTGCCCCATGATAAGAGACCATTTTTAAAAGATTTCCAAAGGGATAGCGTGGAGAGAGAGGACAAAAATTAGTAAAAGATTAACAAAAAAAGATTTCCCTAACAAATCTGAGTCGTATGAGTCTCGAGGGTGTTTTCAGGGCAATTGGAACTATTTTAATTCATATACAATCTTTTGGGACACAAATTTTTTTTTTTTTAAAAGTCAAAGAATCAGACACAAAACAAAGTTTAAGTAATTTGTTCATCCTTAGTTTCTATTTTATAATAGGATACACATGTCAACTGGGAGCTAAATGGGCTGTGTAATGCTATTCCCATAACACCAGTCAACTCTCGCCACCAAATATGATGGGTATTATGATTGCTTTCATCAACAGATGAGATGGAAGTACCTTTTAGTCTGATATAGGAGGAGTGCCAACTGTCCTTGTCAAAAAGTACTTTTCTAGTTTCTTTTACACTCATCACCTGGGGGGGTTTCATTCGACCTCCACTTGGATCAAATTATTAGACATTAGATGAATTTTACTTTCTAATTTTACAAAATTTTCTCATTTCATTACAGATGCTGAAAATTGTCAAAAATGTCCAGATGAAGAGTGGCCTGACAACTCAAAAATGAAATGTGTTCCTAAACACTTCGACTTTCTCTCTTATGAGCATGATGCTTTGGTAATTATTTTTATAGCAGTTATTTTATTTTTTTCTATATTAACACTATTCATTTTAGGAAAATTTATCTTCTGTTGGAACACTCCTATTGTCAAAGCCAATAATAGAACTGTGAGCTTCGTTCTTTTGATCTCCATCTTGTTGAGCTTCCTCTGCGTGTTTCTATTCCTTGGACGTCCAGAGAACATCACCTGCATACTCAGACAAACCTCATTTTCAATCTTCTTTTCTATCACTGTGTCTTGTGTATTATCTAAGACTATCACAGTTTTCATTGCATTTAAAGCCACCAAACCCAATAGTTTCTGGAAGAAGTGGATGGGTATAAAAAAAGGCAATTATGTGGTTTTTATTTGTTCCTCAGTCCAAGTTCTTATTTGCTGTTTATGGTTATCTAGTTCTCCTCCTCATCAGGAATTGGACTATCACACTTATCATGAGAAGATCATCATTCAGTGTAATGAAGGGTCAGATATCTGGTTCTACTCTGTGTTGGGTTATATGGGGCTCCTGGCAGCAGTGAGTTTTCTTTTGGCTTTCATGGTGAGGACATTACCGGACAGTTTTAATGAGGCCCAATCCATAACCTTCAGCATGCTGGTGTTCTGCAGTGTCTGGATTGCTATGATCCCAGTCTATCTGAGCACCAAAGGGAAATACATGGTGGCCGTGGAGATATTTGCCATTTTGACTTCATGTGGTGGAATATTAAGCTGCTTATTTTTTCCAAAAGTGTATATTCTATTTTTGAAACCTGGAAGGAATTCTAGAACATTCATCCTCCAGAAAAGAAATATTTAATTTTGAATGAGTGTTCTACAAATCTTAAAGGGTCGTTTGGGGATTACTATGTTTTTTAACAGATAAGCTATATCATCCATGTTTTTTTCTGTTTTGTTCGGACTTTCCTAACCATGTAAACAAATCACGCTTGCTTATATCCTGTATGTGGCATTTCCTGTTGCTGTATCCAACCAAACCCATGATGCACTTCTCCTTTCTCTACCCCAGCTCCAGCACCGCCTCTAACAATGTCCAGCTAGTTTATGGCTCCTCCCACCCAGCTACTTACATAGACACTTCCCTATCACTGCCCATTTTGCTGCTTTGACACATCCATGGACATAATATTACAGGAAATAAGAACGAGCTGCATGGACATGGTCATTTGACCACAGTCCACAATAGAACATAAGAGTAATAAAGGTAAAAGAAATAAAAATTGCAGCTATCTAACAGCTAGTATGTTGATGCAAACTGGAAAACCCTTTTAAAATTTAAATGTAAGAAAATAAATAAATACATATTTATTAAATATTAAGAATGAAATGGTTATTTATCAGCAAATATGCACACTTAATAAATCTGTGCTTTAAAATTGAATTTGCAGAATTGTTTTGCTCTTTAGTGCTTTAGGCAATCAGTTGCTTTTTTGTCCTTTTATTTTTCATTTGTGGGGTCAGCTAATGACAGATTTTCACGGAGACAGCACGTTTCAAAATCCAAACCGTGCTTTGGTCACTTCAGCATAACAAATTAACATCCAAGTTGTAGCGTCACTTGGTCATGTAAAGTTACAACACGGTATAATATGACATAAATCTTAAATAAATTCCTGCCCATCTGGGCTCTACCTAATACATCAGCAATTCTTGTCTTACCTATAGAGTCCTGTTCACACCAAGGGAGATCAGGCTTCACTCAGCTACATGGTCAGACAGTCTCCAGGTTCTCACCACACAGTTCAACTCTTCAGGCATCAATCCCTCAGACTGGCATTCTGAGGTCTGCCTTATTCCCCCAGTGATGATCTCTACAGGCCTCACCTGGGATAATCTTGGGCTTAGGGAACAATCTTTAATAGAGGCATGTGGACTGGGAAATCCCACTACAAATCCTATCTCCCAGTCCAAAGAAACCCAGCCCATATAAACTTAAACAAAGAACTCCAGCAGACTACGCTCTACTAAATCAAATTAATCTTTCTGGATTTCAGTTATATCACCCAGCTCATGAACCTGGGTGAGATATACACTCCCTCCACAACTTTACTGTACACATTACCATATATCCCCCCCCCCCCCTTTTCTCCAAACCGGAGGTCTGGGCACGGCACTTTTAGCAACCATGCAGTATATTCTGGACAACGCTTTCGAGTTACTCTGCAATCTCCCTGGTCTATGTTCAACTTTGAAATTAAAATTCTGCAAAGAGAGAAACCACCTAGTCACTCTTGACTCTCCTTGTTTTGCTTCATCCAGTGCTCATTTGATGGCCAAACACTTTTACTCCACTATAGAAAAAATTTTCTCTGCTGGAGTCAGCTTTCTACTCGGGTACGTCACTGGTTGTTCCTCCCCATTTACCACCTATGACAGGACCATTCCCAAGCCTGTGTCAGCCTAAAGTCAGCGGAAATTAGCACTGGTTGTTCATAGTGATGATCGAGCACCAAAGTATTTGGTTGTTCGGATGTTCGGGCCGAACACATTGCTATATTCGTATGCTTAACCGAGTACTGGAGCATAATGGAAGTCAATGGGAGACAACCAGGCACCCCCTGCTCTGAAGAGGGGAGGGTGTCTGGTTCATAGGAAAAGGTCAGAAAGTGACAGAAACACCACCAAAATTGATCGGGAACAGCATGGGGACCATGTCTAGAAGCATCCTGGACTGCTGCTGGGAACCATGTTGTCCTAGTTGTATGCCACTTTTACAGACTGACAAAAATACGCCCAAAACACCCCCCAAAAAAAATCTATTTTACAGGATAAATTGTTAGAAAACATTCTTTCCTGTGTATCCAATTGTATAAGTGCAAGTGCTGCCAAAAATTTAGTTTTTAAAAAAAAACTGGGGCCATGATTAAGATGGATGGCCGGAGGTATCCATATTGTGCTACTATAGGTGAAGTTCTTTGACTGGCGCCAGAAGAACCACACTAAAAGCAAATTTTGAAAATTTGCATTTGCAAATAATGTTTTCACTAATCTAAGATGAAATTTGTAGCCTGGTTTGAAAACGATCCGACACACAATCCGGCAGCATTATGCCCATTACCTGCCGAGCATTTTCCTTAAACCTTTGGGTTCCGAGGGGAGTATGGTGGTGCATGGCCGTTGTGAGGGTGGAGCGATTTGTCTGGTTCATTCCGATAACCAACGAGATTCCTCCGTGCTAACAAGTTACGTCACCCCCGGCTGCCAGTGCAAAGACATTGCAGAGATATTATCAAAAACACTGGCCACAATAACATTTTATTGAATTTTAAAAATATTTTTTGCTTGTGGTAATGTTACATTGCAGAGTTAGCGCAGGTAATGGCAGTCAGCACCGGCTACGAATTTTTTTTATTGAAATTTAAGAATATTTTTTATTGCCCTGTAAAAGATTGTAGGAGAGGGCCTGCAGATGAGCTGACCCTCCCTGAAGAGGGACATGAGGAGATCTTGTGCACTGATCCCCAAAATCTTCAGCATCCACAGTCAGAAGAAGATGATGTTGGAGAATTGCAATTAGTGTTTCATGAGGTGGATGATGCGGATGAGACACAGTTGTCAATAAGTGAGGGTCTTGTTAGGTCAACACAAGTGAGGAGGATGACCAGACTGAGGAAGTGGAAAAGGAGATGGGGTCGATGATATCACTGACCCAACCTGGAACGGTGGCAAGCCAAGCGAGGACAGCAGGACAGAGGGGAGGGATCCACAACACCCCAACAGGCTGGAAGAGGCTGTGGAGTGACAAAACGGAGAAGGCAGGCCACACCAGCCCCGCGACTGTTTCCCCTTGCGGAAATCTCCCTTGCCAAGGGGTAGGTGTTCCGCAGACTGGCGCTTTTTTGAGGAAAGTGCGGACGATAAAAGAATTGTAATTTGCAAACTGTGCCATGCTAAAATAACAACTCATAAATAACCATACCATATTTGACATCCTATTCAAAAACTCTAAGGCCCCTTTCACACGGGCGAGTTTTCCGCACGGGTGCAATGCGTGAGGAGGACGCATTGCACCTGCACTGAATCCGGACCCATTCATTTCTATGGGGGTGTGCACATGAGCGGTGATTTTCACGCATTACTTCTGCGTTGCGTGACAATCGCAGCATGCTCTATATTGTGCGTTTTTCACGCAACGCAGGCCTCATAGAAGTGAATGGGGCTGCGGGAAAATCGCAAGCATCCGCAAGCGAGTGCGGATGCAGTGCGATTTTCCCGCATGGTTGCTTAGCAGCGGGACCCGATCTCTATTATTTTCCCTTATAACATGGTTATAAGGGAAAATAATAGCATTCTTAGTAAAGAATGCTTAGTAAAATGAAGAGGAAGGGGTTAAAAATAATAAAAGTTAAGTTACCTTTGCCACTTGATCGCGTAGTTGCGATCTGTCCTCTCTTTCCCTGCAGCATCTAAGATCTAAAGGACCTGTGATGACGTCACATCATCTTACCATGGTGATGGACCATGTGATTGTACAATGTGATATGACGTCATCACAGGTCCTTTAGTTCTTAGCTGATGCTGGGGAAGAGAGGACAGATCGCAACTACGCGATCAAGTGGCTAAGGTAAGTTAACTTTTATTATTTTTAACCCCTTCCTCTTCATTTTACTATGCATTCTTTATTAAGAATGCTATTATTTCCCCTTATAACCATGTTATAAGGGAAAATAATAAATTCTCCAGAATACCCGAAACCGGACTTCGGTGATGAAGTCCGGCTTCGGGTCTGGGTACCAAACATGGCGATTTTTCTCACGCGCGTGCAAAACGCATTACAAACGTTTTCACCTGCGTGAAAAAATCATGCATATTCCCACAACGCACCCGCCTCTTATCCGGGCGTCAAACATGACGCCCGTGTGAAAGAGGCCTAAATCAAACCATAACAATAAAAACTCAAACCCGGGAACATAATGGGGAAGACAGTACACAAGCACCATCAACTAGCACACCCACTTCTGTGTCCAAGCACAGCGTACAGATGTCCTTACCCCAGGAATTTGAACATAAGCGCAAATACGCTGCCACACACCCACCCACAGGCCATAGCACTAAATGCGCACCTTTCAAAATTTCTGGCCCTGGAAATGTTGCCATCTAGGCCTGCGGACACTGAGGCTTTCCTCAGCCTCATGGTGGCGGCTGTCCTTCGTTACTCAGTCTCCAGCCGCCACCATTTTTCTCTGTGGTCTGTCCCCGCATTACACCGGCAATTGTGTCCCGAAACATCACGTGTGCCATGACCAACGCAGTTATTGGGAAGGTCCACTTAACGAAGGACAAGTGCTTTTGGCCAGGGACGCTACATTTCTGTGACGGCACACTGGTTTAACCTTGTCGAGGCCGGTAGCGAGTCGTACCCTGGGATGTCACAGGTGCCACTGACGCCAAGGATTGACGGACCTACTTCCATCAGGATTTCCACCACCACCTACATTAGTGGCTGAACACCCCCCTTCTCCTCCTCCTCTACCTCCTCCTCCACTACAAACTCTGAATTCTCATCTTGCAGCAGCAGTTAACCATCAGTCAGTAGCTTAAAAAAAGTATAGCATGGCAGTGGGGAAGCGGCAATTCATTTGCTTGGGTCACAAACAGCACACCGTGGCAGAGCTGTGACAGGGTATAAGGGACCAGGTTGTTTGTGTCTGATAATGGCCATAACTTGTTGGCAGATTTGTAGCTTGGCAAGTTCACACACATGGCAATCATATACGCATAGAGGCACACGCACTCACCACACACATGGACGAACTTTAACACGCGCTCTCCACATACATAGACGCACTGCAACACTCACTCACCACATACATGGATGCACTTATACATGAGCTCACCACATATATAAATATATATAAACACATATACATACACACACTCGAGCATATTTATATACCTATTTCTACACACAGACACTTTTCTTTAGACAGATGATGTCTGGATCTCAGAGGCAGCCTGGAGAAGTAGGTGCCATACCCGCCCTGTGCCATCCAGGGGCAGCAGTGGAGGGGTTGATCAGTAACCTACTATGGGGGTGGTGGGGGGGCAAAGAACAAGACACTCGGGGGGGGGGGGGGTATTGCAGAACTCTGTATTCAGTAGCTGCCAGCTTTCTCTACACTAGCTTCGGGCGGGGGTGAGGCTTGATCCTATGACGTTCTACTATTGGCAGGCAGAAGACATTATAGTAAGCTGCCAGCCAATAGAAAACAAAAAGCAGTACTGGCAAGTGTTACGGCCATAGGAGGAGGAGACAGCATGGAGGAAGTGCACTGTGTCCTCTTCACTGAGCAAGGACCTTCAGTGGGAGGAGCTCCAGCGCTGCTGCTGTACGTGGTACCTGCTTCTATGAAGTGCAGCACAGCAGTAGGGAGGGGAAGCCTGCAAATCTAATACAAACATTCAGTACTGCTTCAGGGCCACTTCTAAGCTTGGGCCCTGAAGCAGCCGCTTCTCCTGCTTCCCCAATGGCTACGCCACTGATTAAGTGGTTTGAAAAACCTGATTCCACAAAATACTGATTGAGGGCTGCGACATACCTGGTTCCACAAAATACCAATTAAGGGGGTTGATATACCTGTTTCCACCAAATACGGATTGAGGGTGGCGATATACCTGTTTTCACCAGATATTGATTGAGGCCTGCAATATACCTGCTTCCACAAAATACTGATTAAGGGGTTCGATATACCTGCTTCCACAAAATACTGATTAAGCGGTTCGATATACCTGGTTCCACCAAATATTGATTGAGGCCTGCGATATACCTGCTTCCACAAAATACTGTACATACATAAGACAAGGACATTCTTTGTTCTGGGTGGTGGCGGATATGTGTGGGCTGGCATGAAGAAATTAAATTAAACGTGTTCGTAATAGGTGTTGAATTCCTCCGAGATCCATGCCTCATTCATTTTTAGAAATGTGAGGTAGTCCACACTGTCGTGAGCTAGGCGAGTGCACTTATCGGTCACGATCCCCCCTGCTGCGCTTTCGGACAGGACACTCGACGAGGGGCAAGACAAGAGTTCCATGTCAAATTGTGCAAACTCTGTCCACAGGTAAAACTTGCACACCCAGTAGTCCAGGGGTTCCTCGCTTCTCAGAGCGTCCACATTGGCCGTTAACCCGATGCAGTAAGACCGTCTAGGCATTCCCTGAGGCTGGATCCGAAGGGCGGCTGTCGATGGGTCGGCTGCAATAATGATCTCACATCCGAAGTGACCAACACATCTTTAAACCGCCCTCTTCTTGCAGGCACGGTAGGATTGGTACCCGCACCTGTTTTACTGTTGGTGGAAAGGCAGCAAGGCCTGGAAATGCTGCATTCTGCCGGCCCTCTGTGATGCTGGTAACATGTCCACCATTTTATGTTTGAACCGGCAGTCTATATTTCCCAGTAAGGTATGCAGTGCAGGGGTACTTTGAAAGAAAAAAGGGGTATAGATCGCTAGTGATGAGCGGCAGGTGCCATATTCGAATTCGCGATAATACACGAATATTTCGCCAAATATTCGCAAATTCGTGTTATTCGTACATTGTTTTCTTATCGCGAAAAAACATAATTGAAATATTTGTGTGTGCAAGCGTATGCGTATATGTGGGCATGGCTTGGTCTCGCGAGCGTTTTTAAACATTCAATGTGAAAGTACTATTGACAAAATGGTCCGAAGTAATTTCACAGACCCAGAGTTAGATGTCCTGATCACTGTAAGTAATGAAACATTACAGCACTGTATTACATATCACATGCCTGTTATTTAAATGTATTTATATTCCAAAAAAGTGTTCCAAAATA
Organism: Bufotes viridis; assembly: GCA_033119425.1. Classification (NCBI taxonomy): domain Eukaryota; kingdom Metazoa; phylum Chordata; class Amphibia; order Anura; family Bufonidae; genus Bufotes; species Bufotes viridis. The sequence goes on along the minus strand of CM065589.1, from coordinate 594,788,201 downwards.
TTCGTGATAACGAATATTTATATTAATATTTTCGCGATCACGAATATTTAACGTTACCCAGGGTGCACCTCAGGGAGGCGAACCATCTGTACACCCTATAATGTACCGTCACTTTACTAGACAGGTACATCTCTCCTCAGATGGCCAATATCCAATTGCTCATACCCCACACACGTACAATTTCAATACAATCAAATGTTATAATGGTAACCTTAAATATAATATTTCCCTTTCAAACACAAAAAAATTATTTTTTTGTGTGTAGATAATGACATTAAAGGGGATCTTCGGGCTTTTTTTTTATTGATGACCTATCCTCAAGATAGGTCATCATTATCAGATCTGCGGGGTCCGACACCCGACACCCCCTCCGATCAGCTGTCGTGCGGTCTCCCTTCCCTCTTCCTGCTAACCGCTGTATGTCGATGGAACAGCAGCATCAGGCAGGGAGAGAGAAGGGAGATGGCTCGTGGGCACTGTGTGCCGTCTCCTCAAACAGCAGATTGGCGGCGGTGCCGGGTGTCGGACCCTGCAGATCTGATATTAATGACCTATCCTGAGGATAGAAAAAGCCCAGAAAACCCCTTTAATTTTTATCCTGCAGCGCATGTTGGAGTAGGGGTACGACAAGACGCGGTCCCACGCTGAAAAGCGTCATATAGTGAGGGCCATCAGGTATGAGCTGTGGAGGGTTCATGATGGCAAGCACAAGAGGATGTCCATCGTAAAGAAATGGTCCGATCTAAAGCGGTGGCATTCAGATCGGATCCGAGACAAAATATGTCCAGGTACAATGCTTACATAACTTTTGCATCTTTCACCAACACTCTGCAATGTTTATGTACACTTATGCTTTAAGAGTTGCTTTTATAAATTATGAAAATTGTGTCATTATAGATGTTCCGATTCCCTCTGTCCGCTGCAGGTGGTAGTGGAGGTCTCTGCGTCGGAGGAGGAGCATGCCGAACCCTCCGGGCAGCAGAATGCCCCTACCCCACCTGATGTTGGTGAAGTGATGGAGGCTGAAGAGGCCGGACTCTCACACCACCCCGCCTCACCGCCATCAGCTTCTCAGGAGGAGGACGAGGACAATGATGAGCTTGTGACCACCCCCCACAAGGAGGGTAAATATGTGCTGTTGGTGTTTTAACGCAGTCACTGTTCACACACACAGGTGTCAGTTTAGTTACAGGCACAGTTTATTGCAGCAAACAATAATAAACATTAGTGTTGAGCGCGAATATTCGAAAAGCGAATTTTTTTAGCGAATATCGGCACTTCGCTAATTCGCGAATATTTCGAATATAGCGCTATAAATTCGCTATTTCGAATATTCGTTTTTTTTTTTTTTTTTTTTAGTTATATTTTTTTCTTTCCCACTTCCCAAAAGTAGTTCTTACCTGTCATGAGGATTCCTGGCTTCCTGGCTGCTCCAGTCAGTGCCCGTTGCCGCTTCTGCCGACTTCCGTGCTCATGGAGCGTCCCCTTCCATGGGAAAATCTCTATATACTAAAATGTACTGTCGGATTTGAGGAATTACGTTGAAATCGCAATGCGATTAATTCAGAGTTATATTAATCGCATTGCGATTACAACTTAGCACTGCTATCTTACATAGGCTAGAATTAACGAATATGGAATATATAGCTATGCACTAGCAGTGCTAAGTTGAAATCGCAATGCGAATACTTTAAGTTAAATTAATCGCATTGCGATTTCAACTTAGCACTGCTGCTATATTCCATATTCGTTAACTCGTTAATTCTAGCAAGCTGACCCATTATAAACCCAGCTCTAAGTTGAAATCGCAATGCGATTAATATAACTTGAATTAATCGCATTGCGATTTCAACGTAATTCCTCAAATCCGACAGTACATTTTTAGTATATGGAGACGTTCCCATGGTGATGGGGACGCTCCATGAGCACAGAAGTTATGGTTGGCTTGGTAGAATTAGCGAGGATGACGAATATGACGAATGTATTCGTCATATTCCTCAAAACGAAGATAGCGAGTATTCTACATCTTCGTTTTAGCAACCTATTCGTCAACCTCGCTAATTCTAGCAATCAAATAGGAAGGTTGACTTACCAGACAGCTGTGTTAAATTCGCTATGCGATTTTTTTTTTTTTAATAAATAGAATACTTATAATAATATTATCATATCAAGTAATATAATTATTGTATTAAAAAAAAAAATCGCATAGCAATTTAACACAGCTGTCTCTATAGTCAACCTTCCTATTTGATTGCTAGAATTAGCGAGGTTGACGAATAGGTTGCTAAAACGAAGATGTAGAATACTTCGTTATCTTCGTTTTGAGGAATATGACGAATACATTCGTCATATTCGTCATCCTCGCTAATTCTAGATATGAAACCAATAGGAAAGTAGCCTTAAGTACAAATCGCAATATGCGATTATTTAAATCGCATTTTAATCGCGATAACTAGAAAAAATGACGAATATTCGATTTCGACGAATACGAAACGAATATTCATTCGAATATTCGCGAATTTCGTCGAAATCGAATATGGCACCTGCCGCTCATCACTAATAAACATGTTCAAGCTTTACCTTTAATCTTTCTTCAGCCCACTCATATTGGATACCAAAGTCCCACACTTTCAGTTCAGTCCAAGCAGGGTAACAAAACAGTAGTATCTCAACACTCTTTACAGTCTTTCAGAGATCATGTTCCCCTCTCAGCTTGTTTAGCGTTCAGATCGCCTGTCCACACTGTATCTCCCCAGTCTTTTTAACCACATCTTTATGAAAACCCTGGATGGAGTGCAGGACTGACCTGTCCCACCCATTGTCTCCGGTCACTCCTAAAACAAGGACCCAAAATCCACTTTAATGTTAACCTCCCAGTAACATAATTGTACTGGCGTTCTGATTTCCGGGAATTATGTTAATTAGGCATATATTCTCAGTGAGACATACCAACCATCCCTGATTCTCCCCTTTGGGCTAATACTGGGCGCACCGCAATGTAAACATTCATCGTTAAAATGGTATAAATGGTATTAAAAACAAGAAAAGAAAAAGGGAAACGATGAAGGTATCACAAACACTCCAGTAATATAAAACAGCAACACTATACACTAACTTAGATCGGCCCGATAAGTTAATCTTGGAGATAAGAATCAACAACATTTCGGCCTTGAACCTGAAATAAATCACACCTTCGGGGAGAACTGGATTACATCACAGCTCACAGACGGCAGCTCACAGATAGACGCTGAGAGGATAGGTTCACTCACTGGCGAAGACACATTAGTGCATGAATCTTCATGGTTGGACTGCAAGATAGACAAGATGTTAGACATCTTCTCCTCGGCCTTAATATTAGGGTCAGAAACGCTGTAAGGCAAAGTAGGATTAGTAATCACATTAGATTCTTTTATGACCACCTTGGTAGCCTTGCATTGGCCTGGGCTCTGACCCTGCCCCGCCTGCATTATAGGGCTGAGCTGGGACCTGCAGTTGCCCCTAAAATAGACTCAGGCTGTTTTCCCGTGGACATCTTGCTAGCAATCTCACTTAATTTGGCCACTTTATCTGCCAACTGATCAAATCGATTGTTTGATTTGCGCACAGTTTGGTCTTGTGGTGTGTCCTTGTTAGAGGTGGGTGACCGACTTCTAGGTGAAGTATGGGGTTCAGAGCTACTTTCCTTCTGTTGTCTGAGCCTGTTATTCCAGCGCCTGTTTCCTTGGGGACCCCTATTATAATATCGGGGGCGGTAGTTAGGCCTCCCAGCACCGGAATTATTCCCCCCCGGACCCATTATTTGCTTTGGTCCTACCTGTTGTCGCTGGGTTTGTTGGACAGGTCCTGTAGACTGAGGGTACCTGCGTGGCGGCTTTTCAAATCTTAAGCTAGGGTTTACCTTAGCTTCTGCTACATTTTGTTCTGGGGACTTTTTTTTATCTCCTCTCATCTGTAGCATGGCATTCACTGATGTTATACAGTGAGGTGGCAGCCGTCCCCAACCTGTCCAAGGGAGCTTTAAGATCAAGATCTCTAGTCAAGCTAAGCTTAATTTGGGTCGGCATTGCATCATAAAACAGTTGTTTGAACTCCTCAGACTCCCAGTTTGGAGACCTATACGCCAACCCATAGGCATTTTTAAGGATAGAGAGAAATTCCCAGGGACTCTAATTGGGTCTACATGTGAGTTTGTAAATATCACGTTTTGCAGCAGTAACAGTACGGTAAGGACCAAATTCACATTTTACCTCATGCAAAATATCTAGCAAATTTTGAATACCCCTGTCCCTAAAGGAAGTAAAGTATTGGTGGTATTTACCATCAAATGCCCATGGTAGGAATCTGATCTTGTCAGCATCAGAATACAACTTTAACCTCTCTAGGATGCAGGGTGTACATGTACGCCCTTGTGTCCTGGTACTTGAGAACACAGGACGTACATGTAAACCCTGCGAATTTCCGATCACCGCTGCACACGTGGCGGTGATCTGAACAAGGTGCCTGCTAAAATCATACAGCAGGCACCTTGACACAATGCCCAGGGGGTTCCTGTGACCCCCCCCATGGTGGCGATCACAGCAAACCGCAGGTCAATTCAGACCTGCGGTTTGCTGCGCTTTCTGTAGTCTCTGATCCCCGCGGTCTGTGACTGCGGGGATCAGAGACTTAAAAAGGCCCCAAACTTATAAATTTTAACCCCCCCCCCCCTGCACCCCACCATATTAGTGTCTCCCCGGGCGGTGCAGGGGGGGGGGATTGCGGGCGGTGCTGCGGGCTGGGTGCGCGGGAGGCGGGCGGTGGGGCAGGCGGGATCCCCCGCCCGCCTCCTTTCAAATGCTGTCCCTGGTGTCTAGTGGGTATAGCAGGGGGTCAGCACATTGCTGACCCCCTGCTATAAACTGCTGACATCTGTGCCGTACAGATGTCAGCAATTTAACCCCTTCCATACCACTGTCCGTACGGACCACTGTATGGAAGGGGTTAACAGGGAGAGAGCTCCCTCCCCCTCCCATCGGGGGGCTGCTGTGCCTTTGCAGTCCCCTGACAGGATGAGATCGCAGAGGGAGGGAGCCCCCTTCCCTCCCCATCACCCACTGCTCTGTTCTGGCAGCGGGTGATGGTTGCTATGGGAGCAAGACGCTTTCAGAAGCGTCCTGCTCTCTCCATGGTGCCGAAAGTCTGAATAGACCTGCTAAAGGCAGGTCTATCCACACTTTGTAAAGTAAAAAATACAGTAAGTACACTATATAGTGTACTGTACTGTATTATACAGACATCATATCCACTGGATCTACAAGAACCAAGTGGGTCTGGCTCCAAAAAAAAAAGTGAAAAAAAGTAAAAATTTTAAAAAAATACATATCAGTGAATAAGGCCCCTTTCACATGGGCGAGTTTCCCGCGCGGGTGCAATGCGTGAGGAGGACGCATTGCACCCGCACTGAATCCGGACCCATTCATTTCTATGGGGCTGTGCACATGAGCGGTGATTTTCACACATCACTTCTGCGTTGCGTGAAAATCGCAGCATGCTCTATATTGTGCGTTTTTCACGCAACGCAGGCCCCGTAGAAGTGAATGGGGCTGCGGGAAAATCGCAAGCATCCGCAACCAAGTGCGGATGCGTTGCGGTTTTCCCTCATTGTTGCTTAGCAACGGGACCCAATCTCTATTATTTCCCCTTATAACATTGTTAGAAGGGGAAATAATAGCATTCTTAATAAAGAATGCTTAGTACAATGAAGAGGAAGGGGTTAAAAATAATAAAAGTTAACTTACCTTAGCCACTTGATCGCGTATTAATCTGACGTCATCACAGGTTTTAACCCCTTCCTCTTCATTTCACTTAGCATTCTTTATTAAGAATGCTATTATTTCCCCTTATAACCATGTTATAAGGGGAAATAATCAATTCTCCAGTAGACCCGAAACCGGACTTCAGTGATGAATTCCGGCTTCGGGTTGGGTACCAAACATGGCGTTTTTTCTCACGCGCGTGCAAAACGTGTTGCAAACGTTTGCACCCACACGGGAAAAACGCACATATTCCCGCAACGCACTCGCCTCTTATCCGGGCGTCAAACATGACGCCCGTGTGAAAGAGGCCTAAAAGTTAAAAAAAAATAAAATACACTACACATATTAGGTATTACCACGTCCGTAAAAATCTGCTCTATAAAAATGTCACATGACCTAACCCCTCACGCAAATAACGTAAAAAAAACTAAACAATAAAATTGTGTAAAAAAGCAATTTTTTGTCACCTTGCATCACATAAAGTGTAATACCAAGTGATGAAAAAGGTGTATGTCTCCCAAAATAGTACCAATAAAACCGCCATCTCATCACGCAAAAAATGAGTCCTTACATGGACAATCGCCCAAAAAAGAAAAAAATATGGCTCTCAGACTATGGAGACACTAAAATATTTTTATTTATTTTTTTCTAAAATGCTATTATTGTGTTAAAGTAAAATAAATAAAAAAAAAAGTATACATATTAGGTATCGCCGTGTCCGTAAAACCCTGCTCTATAAAAATATCACATGATCTAACCCCTCAGGTAAATACCGTTAAAAAAATAAAATAAAAACAATGTAAAAAAAAAACATTTTTGTCACCTCACATCTCAAAAACTGCAATAGCAAGCAATCAAACCGCCATCTCATCCCACAAAAAATGATACCCCACATAGGACAATCGCCCAAAAAAATATGGCTCTCAGACTATGGAGACACTAAAACATGATTTTTTTTGTTTAAAAAAAATGATGATATTGTGTAAAACTTAAATAAATAAAAAGTATTGTGGTAAGGTGCAGGGTGCCGTCCTAGATGGCAGGTACGTGTCACCGAGGTTCATAGCCTCGGTGAGGTAAGAGCCGTTTGTTGATGTCAGTAGCAGGTAGTGCTACTGACACATTTGCTAAATAGCATGGCTGCAAAGCCGATCCGGGCCGGCTCTTACCGGGAGCAGCTAAAGTGTAGGGTGGGTGGCTGCTCCCCACGACCCAGTCCTGGTTTTGGGCTGGGTTTAAAAACTCAGCCAGCACCAGCAGCTGTGAGAGTGTTTGTCCTGGAGCTGATCACAGTGCTGTGGAGCTCTCTGACCTGGAGGAAGGAGCTCAGCCAAGTGGGGTTATTCCTGGAAGCCTGATGGTGGATTGTCCTGCGGCTGGGCTGACAGCCAGGTGCGAACCCGCACCTCAAACCTCCCAGGTGATTGGAACCTGTGTTTGGACTTTTTGTTTTTCCACTCGTTTTCTGATGTGTGTGATTTAACACCAAGTGACTGTCTGCTGTTAATTTGATGCAAGTGTGAATAAAACACTGTTTTCCGCACCTTCTGGACTCCCTTGTGCCTCTATACTGCACCCGCACCGCTGTCTACCAGAGCGACTCCCCACATTTGGTGTCGGATGCGGGCATGCGCAGTGAGGCTGGCGTGAACGCCGAAGTTTGTTTTTCTGGGAACGACTGGATGTCCTATATTCGGCCGGCAAAGTTGCAGCCTGTGTTCCCTGACAAAATGGAGGCGGCGGTGAAAGCTCTCATAGAGGCTAACGTGCAGCAGCGGGAGACCAACCAGCTACTGCTACAGCATGTGATGGCGTTACAAGCCGCAGGAGCGTCCCACCACGTCCATGATGCCCGGAAGCGGTCCGTGCGGCGGTCCCAAAAATGACCCCCTCAGGCGACGTTGAGACATACCTGGCGGTCTTTGAGAAGGTCGCCGTGAGGGAAAAGTTACCCGTGACCAGTGGGCCGAGGTGGTTGCTCCGTTCCTGGCATCCGGACCCCAGCAAGTTTTTGATTTAGCAGATGACCAGGCTGCTGATTATCCCACGGTGAAGGGGAGATCCTGGCCAGACTGGGGGTAAATGTGTTGGTCCGGGCTCAGCGGGTCCACCAGTGGGACTTTAAAGCGGCTGAACCCGCCAGGCCGCAGTACTATGAGTTGCTGCACAGGTTGCAAAAATGGCTGCAACCTGACATTCTAAGTCCGACTGCTATGCTGGACCGTCTGCTGGCTGACATGTTCTGGAGGGCCTTGCCTTACCCCCTTCAGCACTGGATCGGCCAGGTATCACCCACCAATGCCCTAGAAATGGTCGACCTGGTGGAGCGCTATGAGGCCACCCAAAACTTGAAAGGGGGTGTTGTTGGGAGGGCCGGTCAAACCCGGAGGACTCCCATCCAGTCCCGGCGACTGGTACCCGAGAAACCTGCTCGGCGTGTACCCCCTGTAGACCCGGCCCGATAGTCTGCTGGCGGTGTCACGAGCCTGGCCACGTAAGGGCCGACTGTCCACAGTGGGGAGAACCCATGGAGATTAATTATGGGTACCGGGCTTCCATGTATGCCCGGAGACTGTGTGCGACCGGCACCCCGAGACAATAGACAATCGTCATCTGTGCCAGGTGCAAGTCGGGGATAACCTGGCAGTGGCGCTGTTGGACTCAGGGAGCCTAGTAACCCTGGTAAGTGCTGCCCTGGTACAGCCCACCCAGTATACGGGCCGGAAAGTTGGTGTGGTGTGCATACACGGAGACTTAAAGGACTATCCCACTGCTGTAATGTCTCTGTCCACGGCGGCCGGCACATGGACTTGTGAAGTGGCGATCTCCTCAAAGCTACCCTATGAACTAATAATTGGGAGAGACTTCCCTGGTTTTCCGTCACTATGGCCTGAGGTGAAAGTGACTAATAGCCCTGAGACAGGGGTAACCCTAGCTGAGTGGCCTGGTTCCAGTGGGAGGCCAGAGCCCTGGGAGCCCGAGTCCGAAGGGCCTGCGGTAGGGGTGACCACCACTTCTGTGATAGAGGGAGGCACCCCCACTGAGTGTAATGGTGGGAGACATGGAGGACTTGCCACCAGGACCTGAGTTGGCAGACCTCCACGTCTCCGGAGATAATTTTGGGACTGCCCAACACCGGGACCAAACCCTAACCAGGGCCTGGGAGAATGTGCTGGAAATTGATGGTAAACCCCAGAGACCAGGGGCTGAGTTAATATTTCCCGCTTTGTTGTTCACCAAGAAATGTTATATCGGGTGAACCAAATCCGGGGTGAACCTGTTGAACAGTTGGTGGTGCCCACAGCGTACCGCAAGCTTGTCATGGAGCTTGCCCACCAACATGTTCTTGGGGGACACTTGGGGTGGCAGAAAACCCAGGACCGCATACTGCAGCGGTTTTATTGGCCCAGTGTGTTCAAGGAGGTAGAGAATTATTGTAAGTCCTGTCCCACCTGTCAGATAAATAGCCCCCAGCCACATTTCCGTAGTCCTCTGGTACCTCTTCCAATTATTGAGGTCCCGTTTGAGCGAATCGCTATGGATCTAATTGGGCCTGTACCAAAGTCTGCCAGGGGCCACCAACACATTCTGGTAGTTCTCGACTATGCCACTCGGTATCCGGAGGCGGTGCCTCTGCGACATACCTCAGCTAAGCTCATTGCCAAAGAGTTAATGGAAATGTTTTCCCGTGTGGGCCTGCCAAAAGAGGTTCTGACAGACCAAGGGACCCCTTTTATGTCCAAAGTTATGAGGGAACTGTGTAAATTGTTGCGTATAAAGCAATTGCGGACGTCCGTTTACCATCCGCAAACGGACGGTCTTGTCGAGAGGTTTAACCAAACTTTAAAAAATATGTTAAAAGGGTGGTGTCTAGAGATGGGAAGGACTGGGACCTGCTTCTGCCCTATCTCATGTTCGCAGTGCGAGAGGTACCCCAGGCCTCTACTGGGTTCTCGCCCTTCGAACTGCTTTATGGCAGACACCCTCGGGGCCTGTTGGATATCGCCAAGGAAGCATGGGAACAACAGCCTGTCCCCCACAAAAGTGTCATTGAGTATGTCACCCAGATGCAGGAACGGATGGAAAGGGTGTTGCTGCTGGTCCGGGAGCATATGGAGGTAGCGCAACAAGCCCAGAGTAGGGTGTACAATCGTCAGGCTCGGGTACGGGGCTTCAATCCGGGAGATCGGGTTTTGGTTCTGGTACCCACCCTTGACAGCAAATTCCTAGCCAGGTGGCAGGGCCCCTATGAGGTTATTGAGAAGGTAGGGGAAGTAAATTACAAAGTACACCAGCCAGGGCGGCGCAAGCCGGAGCAGGTGTACCACGTGAATTTACTAAAGCCGTGGAAAGATAGGGACACGGCCGACGACCACAGCCCCCGGCCAGGGCTTCTAGGTGAAAAGGGTCCAGCCCCACCGTTCGAGGCCTGTGAAGCCGTAACCACGGTAAAAATTGCAGACAGCCTGTCTTCCAAACAAGTTCAGGAAGTCAGGGAGTTCATCAGTCGGAACACGGATGTGTTCTCGGACCTCCCTGGCCGCACGTCTCTCATCCGACATGACATCGTCACTGAGCCTCAGGCCAAGATCCGGTTAAAACCATACCGGGTACCCGAGGCTCGGCGACGGGCCATCGCGGAGGAAGTGCAATTAATGTTGAAGCTCGATGTCATTGAGGAGTCGAAAAGTGAGTGGGCCAGTCCCATAGTCCTAATACCCAAGCCGGATGGGACGTTGCGGTTCTGCAACGACTTTCGCAAGTTAAATGAAGTGTCCAAGTTTGACGCGTATCCCATGCCCCGGGTAGACGAGCTTGTTGAGAATTTAGGACAAGCCCGTTATTTTTCTGTGCTGGACCTCACTAAAGGGTACTGGCAGGTACCCTTAACGGAGTCGGCCAAGGAAAAAAACGCTTTTGTTACCCCGCAGGGCATGTATCACTACAAGGTGTTACCCTTTGGCCTGCATGGCGCCCCCGCCACCTTCCAAAGGTTAATGGACATAGTGCTGCGACCACATCGCCGGTACGCCTCGGCCTACTTAGATGATGTAATCGTCCACAGCACCGACTGGGAAAGCCATTTGCCCAAAGTGCAGGCGGTAGTGGATGCCCTGAGGAAAGCTGGTCTAACCGCCAATCCAAAGAAGTGTGCGATTGGGTTGGAAGAGACCAAATACCTGGGGTATGTCATTGGGCGGGGTGTCATCAAGCCTCAGGTAAATAAGGTAGAGGCAATACGGAGTTGGCCCCGACCGGTCACCACCAGGCAGATAAAGTCGTTCCTGGGGATTGTGGGGTATTACATGAGGTTTGTGCCCCACTTTGCCACTATCGCTTCGCCATTGACAGAGTTATTAAAGGGGCGTAAGACAGGGATGGTCCGCTGGAATGAGCAGGCGGAAAAGGCTTTCTCCGCCCTGAAAGAGTTCGTTGTCCAGACCGACGCCTCTGAGGTTTGCCTTGGTGCGGTACTATCGCAGGAAGTCAACGGGGAGGAGCATCCCGTTGTCTTCCTCAGCCGCATATTCACCCCAGCCGAGACCAGGTACAGCATAGTCGAGAGAGAGTGCCTGGCCATCAAGTGGGCACTCGAGGCCCTCCGTTATTACCTGTTGGGCAGAAGCTTCCGCCTGGTGACCGACCACTCCCCACTCAAGTGGATGTGCCAAGCCAAAGAGAGGAATGCCCGGGTCACCAGGTGGTTTCTGTCCCTACAGAATTTTAAATTCACGGTGGAGCACAGAGCGGGCCGGTTGTTAAAAAATGCAGACGCGCTCTCCCGGGTACACTGTTTGTCGTGTGTCTACCCCCTCAGGGTTGAACAAAGGGGGGGGGTATGTGGTAAGGTGCAGGGTGCCGTCCTAGATGGCAGGTACGTGTCACCGAGGTTCATAGCCTCGGTGAGGTAAGAGCCGTTTGTTGATGTCAGTAGCAGGTAGTGCTACTGACACATTTGCTAAATAGCATGGCTGCAAAGCCGATCCGGGCCGGCTCTTACCGGGAGCAGCTAAAGTGTAGGGTGGGTGGCTGCTCCCCATGACCCAGTCCTGGTTTTGGGCTGGGTTTAAAAACTCAGCCAGCACCAGCAGCTGTGAGAGTGTTTGTCCTGGAGCTGATCACAGTGCTGTGGAGCTCTCTGACCTGGAGGAAGGAGCTCAGCCAAGTGGGGTTATTCCTGGAAGCCTGATGGTGGATTGTCCTGCGGCTGGGCTGACAGCCAGGTGCGAACCCGCACCTCAAACCTCCCAGGTGATTGGAACCTGTGTTTGGACTTTTTGTTTTTCCACTCGTTTTCTGATGTGTGTGTGATTTAACACCAAGTGACTGTCTGCTGTTAATTTGATGCAAGTGTGAATAAAACACTGTTTTCCGCACCTTCTGGACTCCCTTGTGCCTCTATACTGCACCCGCACCGCTGTCTACCAGAGCGACTCCCCACAGTATATATATTATGTATTGCCACGTCCGTCAAAATCTGCTCTATAAAAATAACACATGACCTAACCCCTCAGGTAAATACAACAAAATTTTTTTTATAAATACGGTGTCAAAAGCCATTTTTGTCACCTTACATCACAAATAGTGTAATAACAAGCTAGCGAAATGTCATATGCACCCCAAGATAGTACCAATCAAACCGATATAAAACTGAAACAAAAACCCCCAAAAAGTAGTCATATTTGGTATTGTCGCGTCCGTAGCAACCTGCCCTATAGGAATAGCACACAATCTAATCTGTCAGTTCAACGATGTAAATAACAAAAAATAATAAAATCGGTTTTGAATACCTTGAGGGGTGTAGTTTCTTAGATGGAGTCACTTTTATGGAGTTTCTACTCTAGGGGTGCATCGGGGGGCTTCAAATGGGTGTCAAAAATCCAGTCCAGCAAAATCTGCCTTTCGAAAACCATATGGCGTTCCTTTCCTTCTGCACCCTGCCGTTTGGCCATACAGCAGTTTACGACCACATATGGGGTGTTTCTGTAAACTACAGAATCGGGGCAATAAATATTGAGTTTTGTTTGGCTGTTAACCCTTGCTTTGAATTGTAACTGGGAAATTCAGAAATTTTATCTCCATTTGCCATTAACTCTTGTGGAAAACTTAAAGGGTTAATGACGTTTGTAAAATCAGTTTTGAATACCTTGAGGGGTGTAGTTTCTAGAATGTGGTCATTTTTGGGTGATTTCTATTATGTAAGCCTCACAAAGTGACTTCAGATCTGAACTGGTCCCTAAAAAGTGTGTTTTTGAAAATTTCTGAAAAATTTCAAGATTTGCTTCTACGTGCAAACAGTGCGAACCGCCATAGACTTCAATAGACAGGCGAATTTTAAAAAACAAAGGGACTCCTTCTGGCCACAATAGTGATGGAAAAGTTGTTTCAAGGGGACTAACACCTGGACTGTGGCATGCCGGATGGGGATCCATGGCAAAACTCCCATGGAAAAATATCTAGTTGACGCAGAGTGTGGTAAGTTGTAATTGCAATGCGAATAATACAGGTTATATTAATCGCATTGCGAATTGAACTTAACTCCTTAAGGACACATGACGTATGGGTACGTCATGTGTCCAGTCCCTGAAGATGGCGCCCGCTCCTGGCCGCTGCGGGCACCATCGCTGCGGGGGTCCGGCTGATTCCTGTAGCTGACCCCCGCAGCTGATGATCGCGGTCGGCAGCGCTGCCGACCGCGATCATTTAACCCCGCAGATGCCGTGATCAATCCTGATCACGGCATCTGCACGCGCTAAAACCGAAAGTAAAACTTTCGGCAGCGCTCCGGCTCCCCCTAGTGGTGATCGGGAGAATCGGAGCGCTGTAAGGGATAGCCTTAAGCCTTTCATTCAGCTTGAGGCTATCACTTACTATTTCCTATGGAGCCCTTGTTAGCAATAGGGCTTCAAAAATATATTTCCCATACGGTAAACAGAAAAACGGAAAAAAGCGCCCAAATGGCCGATTTGCCGTTTTTGGACGCTTCATTTCCTCAAAAAAAATTAAATAAAAAGCGATCAAAAAGTCCTACACACCCCATAATGGTATCAACTAAAAGTTAAGATCGCCCTGCAAAAAATTAGCCCCCATATAACGCCATACACTTATTTACAAATACGTTATAGCGGTCAAAACATGGCGACAAAAAAAATAAATTTTTCCCACTTTTCAGCAGGTACCTTGTTACAATGCCCAGGGGGGTCTTGTGACCCCCCCATATCGGCGATCGCTGCAAACCGCAGGTCAATTCAGACCTGCGGTTTGCAGCTTTTTGTGCGATCTCTGATCCCCGCGGTCTGTGACCGCGGGGATCAGAGGGTTAATGCCCCCAATGTGTTTATTTAACCCCCTGCAGCCCCCAATCATATTGTGGCTGCGGGGGTGCAGGGGGTGGTTGCGGGCGGCGGGAGGCGGTGCGGGAGGCGGGCGGTGCGGCGGGCGGGATCGCAGTGCGATCCTCCGCCCGCCTCCTCTGTAATGTTTCCCTGGTGTCTAGTGGGTCTATCAGAGTGTCAGCACATTGCTGACACTCTGATAGAAACGGCTGGCATCTGTGCTTGATCAGATGCCAGCCGTTTAACCTCTCGTACCGCGGTCCGTACGGACCGCGGTATGGAAGGGTTAACAGGGAGGAGCTCCCTCCCTCTTCCCATCGGGGGCTGCTGTGCCTTTGCAGCCCCCAACAGGATGGGATTGCAGAGGGAGGGGCTCCACTCCTTCTGCTAATCACCCGCTGCCCTCTTATGGCAGCGGGTGATGGTTGCCATGGAGACAGGACGCTTTCAGAAGCGCCCTGTCTCCATGGTGCTGAAAGTCTGAATAGACCTGCTAAAGGTCTATTCAGACTTTGTAAAGTACAAAATACAGTACAGTGCACTTTATAGTGTACTGTACTGTAATACTCTGAACACCAGATCCACTGGATCTTTCAGAACCAAGTGGGTCTGGGTCAAAAAAAATGAAAAAAGTGAAAAAAAAGTAAAAATGAAAAAAAAACACATATCACTGAATAAAAAAAATAAAAATACACTACACATATTAGGTATCGCCGCGTCCGTAAAAACCTGCTCTATAAAAATATCACATGACTGAACTCGTCAGGTGAACGCCATAAAAAAAAAAAAATGGTGTAAATAGGCCATTTTTGGGCAACTTACATCACTAAAAGTGTAATACAAAGCGATCAAAAAAGCATATGCCTCCCAAAATAGTACCAATCAAACTGCCATCTCATCCCGCAAAAAATGAGCCCCTACCTAAAACAATTGGCCAAAAAATAAAAAAACTATGCTTCTCAGACTAAAACATGATTTTTTTGGTTTCAAAAATGCTTTTTAGTGTTAAATGTATAAAAAAAACTAAAAAGTAGACATATTGGGTATCTCCACGTCCGTAAGAATCTTCTCTATAAAAATATCACCTGACCTAACCCCTCAAGTAAAAACTGTAAAAAAAAATTAAATAAAAACTTTGTCAAAAAGCCATTTTTTTGTCACCTTACATCACAAAAAGTGTAATAACAAGCGATCAAAAATTCATATGACCCCCCAAATAGTGTCAATCTAACCGCCACCTCATCCCGCAAAAAATGAGCCCCTACATAGGACAATCGCCCAAAAAAAAAAAAAAATATGGCTCTCAAACTATGGAGACACTAAAACATGATTTATTTTTGTTTTAAAAAATGATATTATTGTGTAAAACTTATATAAATAAATAAAAAGTGTACATATTAGGTATTTCCACTTCCGTCACAACCTGCTCTATAAAAATAACACATGACCTAACCCCTCAGCTGAACACATCAAAAAAATAATAATCAATACGGTGTCAAAAGCCATTTTTGTCACCTTACATCACAAAAAGTGTAATAGCAAGCGACCAAAATGTCATATGCACCCCAAGATAGTGCCAATCAAACCGCCATCTCATCCCGCAAAAAATGAGCCCCTACATAAGACAGTCGCCCAAAAAATAAAAAATAAACTATGGCTTTCAGAATGTGGAGACACTAAAAAATAATTTTGTTCAAAAATGCTTTATTATGTAAAACTGAAACAAAAACCCCTGAAAAGTAGTCATATTTGGTATTGTCGCGTCCGTTACAACCTGCTCTATAGAAATAGCACATAATCTAACCTGTCACTTCAACAATGTAAATAGCAAAAAATAAAAACGGTCCCAAAACAGCAATTTTTTTGCAAATTTTCCATTTTAATCCATTTTTCCAGTAACAAAGCAAGGGTTAACAGCCAAACAAAACTCAATATTTATTGCCCTGATTCTCTAGTTTGCAGAAACACCCCATATGTGGTCGTAAACTGCTGTATGGCCAAACGGCAGGGCGTAGAAGGAAGGGAACGCCATATGGTTTTGGAAGGCAGATTTTGCTGGACTGGTTTTTGACACTATGTCCCATTTGAAGCCCCCCTGATGCACCCCTACAGTAGAAACTCCAAAAAAGTGACCCCATTTTGGAAACTACAGGATAAGGTGTCAGTTTTGTTGGTACTATTTTAGGGTAAATATGATTTTTGGTTGCTCTATATTACACTTTTTTTGAGACAAGGTAACAAAAAATAGAAATTCTGAAATTTCATCTCCATTTGCCAATAACTCTTGCTGAACACCTAAAGGGTTAACAAAGTTTGCAAAACTGGTTTTGAATACCTTGAAGGGTGTAGTTTCTTAGATGGAGTCACTTTTATGGAGTTTCTACTCTAGGGGTGCATCGGGGGGCTTCAAATGGGACATGGTGTCAAAAAAACAGTCCAGCAAAATCCACCTTCCAAAAACCATATGGCGCTCCTTTCCTTCTGCGCCCTGCAGTTTGGCCATACAGCAGTTTACGACCACATATTGGGTGTTCGTGCAAACTACAGAATCGGGGGAATAAATATTAAGATTTGTTTGGCTGTTAACCCTTGCTTTGTTACTGGAAAAAATGGATTGAAATGGAAAATTTTTCAAAAAATCGAAATTCTGAAATTTTATCTCCATTTGCCATTAACTTTTGTGGAAAACCTAAAGGGTTAATTACGTTTGTAAAATCAGTTTTGAATACCTTGAGGGGTGTAGTTTTTAGAATGGGGTAATTTTGGGTGGTTTCTATTATGTAAGCCTCACAAAGTGACTTCAGACCTGAACTGGTCCCTAAAAAGTGGATTTTTGAAAATTTCTGAAAAATTTCAAGATTTGCTTCTAAACTTCTAAGCCTTGTAACGTCCCCAAAAAATGAAATAGCATTCCCAAAATGATCGATACATGAAGTAGACATATGGGGAATGTAAATCAATAACTTTTTTGGGTGGTATTACTATGTATTATAGAAGTAGAGAAATTGAAACTTGGAAAATTGCTAATTTTTCAAAATTTTTGGTAAATTTTGTATTTTTTTATAAATAAAAATGAAATTTTTCGACTTTATTTTACCACTGTTATGAAGTACAATATGTGACGAAAAAACAATCTCAGAATGGCCTGGATAAGAAAAAGCGTTTTAAAGTTATCACCACATAAAGTGACACTGGTCAGATTTGCAAAAAATGGCCAAGTCCTTAGGGTGAAATAGGGCTGAGTCCTTAAGGGGTTAAATAATACGCAGATGTAATAGGGGTACAGATGTGTGGGAGGATTAAAGAGGGGGGCGTCCGTTATTTGGGAAAGTGGTACGGTAAGGGAACATGTTATTTAACTGTTATTGTTGAATTGTTATAAAAATGTGAATTGTCATGTCTCTTGATCCCTGCAAGCCAGGAGGGGTGTAGTGAGAGAGTTGGCCACTAGAGGGACCCCTAGGATAAGAATAAAAGGCTTAGTGAGGGGAGGAAGAGTTCAGTTGTCAGTTGTCAGTTGGCAGTTGAGTGAAAATGTAGTTGCAGGACAGTTCAGGCCCCTGTGCCTGGTAAGGACAGGGGAACCTGGGCCTATGGCCTAAAAAGGGTGTGCAGTGTGAGAAAACAGCGGAAGGGTCTTGCCCGTAAGTGTGTGCCGGGGAAAGGAGTACGTCAGTGCCTAGAGCCAGGAGGTATATTACCATTAGGCCGGGCTGAGAGACTGAGAAACAGACCAGGGAAAGAGGGAATCACTGGATACCAGCCGGACGGGGCTGAGGATACAGAGAGAGAGAGAGCAGAGCCTTTGTGAGGAGAAACGCGGGAAGTGTGCAGGGATCAGGAGACATATTGTCCATGTGCTGCATTGAAGGCCCGTTAGCGTACCATGTACTGAAAAGGTCTGCTGTGACAAATAAAAGTGATTGTTCCCTGGTCAAGTGTGTGGCCGGCAGAGGAATCCGCTTGATGTTGAGAAATGTTTGCAACCCTGAAGTAAAAGACATTGACAATTCAACTGATCCGCCTGGTCTTCAATTATTCCCACTAGCAGGGGAGTTCTACAGCTGCTAAACACTGTGACACCAGCTTTTACGGAGGACGGAAGGGATCCTTAAGTATATCGAAAGCATACCTCTCAGGTGGGTGACGCACTGCACCACAACACCCAGCATGCCCTGGTCACCCCTGAACCCCGAGGTAGCTTACACAGATATTATAAAAATATGCAGATTTTATTAGTTACACGATTATAAACAAATTGGTATATAAACACGATTATATATGCCAAGGAATATATCTGGCAATGATATATGAAACATTACAAGCTTATCATAAGTAAATAAACAATGATATATGCCAATTAATATACATGGCATTGATATCAGGCACTAGAAGCTTCACAATACGTAAATAAACACATGTGGGTAAGAGCAGCTTGTCACATTATAACAAAGCTATTTGGTTAGGATATCAAAACAAGAAGTTACATTATATACATTACTCCTGTTCAGAGGCGCGTCTAATCCTAGACATCTATATGGAATGATAAATACATTCCCCACCCCTCTCTAACCAAACTAAAATACACCTCACATGTAGTAATGGGCAAATCCATTCAAGTATACAACTTAGAAGATAGTAGTCAAATCCTAGACTACTTTTAATACTTCTGTCAATACTACTTTCATATCTGTATAACCTGGTAAGACTATTAAGACAACAGAAATTGGAAGAACTTGGAACAAATCTTCCAGTGGGAATTTATCACCTAGCTTGGCGAAGAATGCTACTATCAATATATTTATATATGTATATATATACAATCATTTAATACTTTGCTAGATTATGAGTCTTGATTCTTCTGCAGGTAGAATGAAGCCTCACAATATCCTAAGACTACATCTCAATATGGAGATGATCAATTAATTAATGTGTTTATATATTCGCCAATCTAGATGGTATGACTTCACCCACATTATCCAATTAGTCTTAATAAAATGAAATATCATTCTTCATGTCTCTTACCAAGTCCTAGCAGGAATCACACTTCTGCTCCTAGGAAAGCTGGGTGGTCCATCATGGCATGTCTCACCATGACTCTCATATTGATAGACCCCTCTCTCTTGGGTGTTCTGGCTGGAATGTTGGAATGCTATGCTTCCTCCTTTGTTTCTTAGCTTCTCCTTCTTGCCTCATCCCGATGCTCATCTATCTAGGGTAATTATCTCCCTTGTAATCTAACATTACCACCCCCTGGATTAGTATTCTCCAATCAATTGAGGGGGTGTAAACATATGTAATAAGATCCTATGAGATCATGTCTACCCATAATGCAACTATGGAGGATGGTGTAACGATATCGATATCTGTCTCCGGATGGCACTGTTGTGCAAGCTATTAACACCATACTATAAAGAGTTAACTAGGGTATTTTTGCATCATATACATTTGACCCTCGTTGTCGTAAATTAGAGATGAGGATTAACTAGGACATTTTGAAATAACTAAAGACAGACATTTAGGCGTCTCTCTGAATGTTTCTCACACTGTTGATCTATGGACCATAATGATATGAATGGGCCTTGTTCTCTAAGACATGTCTGGAGAATCCAGTGTACTCCTTTATAGATAAGACCACATTTGTGGCAATAATTTTTAAGACACAATACTCATCCTCATCTTGGCCTGTCTCAGTCACATAGCAAAACTTTGGTTCATGTATGTTTCTTAAAGACAATGAGCATGCATTTTGAATATAATATGATTAGGTATCAATATATATACCTATGAAAATGCCTGACACTGTGGCCTTTTGTGTCGCTAGCGCCCAGTAAGGCGGTTACAGCTTGAATTGCCTGACTTAATTGGGTTAATGTCTCTTGTCTAACCATGCCATCACTCTCTGGTGGCTTAGGGTCTCGGATGGAATCTGCTTTAAGAGCATGTGATGGCATATCTGCTTTTTGGGGTGTGAGAACTGAAGGGGCTGAAAGTCCCTCATGATCAGACAGATCACTTTCAACATTGACTACAGTATGGCTTGGTTCATTTATTTGCTGCATACTGCTATAACGGAGGTGCAGCTCCTCTGCCTCACATTTTAATTTGCGATTGGCAGCATGGCTGTGATCGAGCTCGCATTTTAAGTCCTCGATCGATGCCTCTGCAGATTCTAATTTTGCTTCCATACTGGATATGTAGGCTTGCATTATCGCTATATGCGCATGCCTACCCTCTAAGAGAGTGCTGACCTCTAATAATGCATACAGAATTGATGGCAACATCTTTAAGAGGTGTTGGTCTTTACTGGTGGTATTTTTAGACCCATTAAGATACGTTAGAGATCTCCTGACTGTGCCAAGTGGCGTCCACACATCCACACATTCTCTCTTGGCTTCTGTCTGCAACTCACTTATCCATGCAGCCACATCACGATCCAAATCAAAACGCAAATTCACATATTTAACAACGTTATGGATTAACTGCTCCGGGCTAGATGGACTACCTCCTGCGGCCTCACCAGAACCCGCTTCACTCATTCTCCTTACAACAAAGATATATATAGATCTATAAATAATCTAATTAGCCAAGAAAGGTATGCAACATTTTACTCTTTGCACAAACAATTAAAGAGTTAACTCGATCTCGGTGGGACCTCCATTTAGGGAGTTTGTAGTATTGAGATAATTTATTTAGTTTGAAATTTAGTCAGATACCTGCCTAGTTGCGGACGTATAACGGTAGTTGCTACATCAATCTTGTCTCTGATTTTAGTTACGATTCATATAACTAAACAAATAAATAAATCACAGAAAAAAAATGCACCAAACGGATATGCCACTGACTATACTAGCTAGTCATACAAGCAGATATTAAAAGCTGAGACTTTTGCCAATATATTCCTGTCAGGAACACATCAGAGCGCCTTATGCACCATGTCACGGTCTTTCAGCATGGCAAGGGGTCCTACCACTACACTAACTATGGTGTGAACACGGTCTAATTGCGATTTCGACTTTGAGCTGGGTTTATAATGGGTCAGCTTGCTAGAATTAACAAAGTCAACGAATATGGAATATATTATAGCAGTGCTAATTGAAATCGCAATGCGATTAATGTAACTTGGAGTAATCGCATTGCGATTTCTACTTAGCACTGCTGCTATATTCCATATTCGTTAATTCTAGCCTAATATGTAAGATAGCAGTGCACTGCTAAGTTGTAATCGCAATGCGATTAATATAACTTGAATTAATCGCATTGCGATTTCAACGTAATTCTCAAATCCGATAGTACATTTTAGTATATGAAGACGTTCCAATGGTGATGGGGACGCTCCATGAGCACGGAAGTCGGCAGAAGCGGCAACGGGCACTGACTGGAGCAGCCAGGAAGCCAGGTATCCTCAGGACAGGTAATAACTACTTTTGGGAAGTGGGAAAGAAAAAAAATAACTAAAAAAACAAACAAAAAAAAACGAATATTCGAAATAGCGATTTTATAGCGCTATATTCGAAATATTCGCGAGTTAGCGAAGTGCCGAGATTCGCTATTCGAATATTTGCGCTCAACACTAATAATTAGTAAAATGATGTCCACCTGTGTGCAATCTAAGTGTCACTTGATTTGTCATCAGGCTCGGACTGACCCACAGGGGTACAGGGGAATCCCCCGGTGGGCTCTGAGAAAGGTGGGCCCCTAGTCTCCCACCCCCTTCACAAATGGCACATAACACAGAAGATTTACTGCACTACATACATATATTCAATGTACAGCACCTCAACCAGCCTATGTTCATATAAAAACTTGTTAAACTATTTATTATATTTGAATGTATCCATACGCTGGGCCCCTAAAATACATTTTACTGGTGGGCCCTGGGTACCCCAGTCCAACACTGTTTGTCATTATATATACACACCTATTTTTAAAGGACCTAAAGGCTGCAACACTTAAGCAAGAGGCATCACTAACTAAACACTGCCATGAAGACCAGGGAACTCTCCAAACAAGTAAGGGACGATGTTGTTGAGAAGTATAAGTCAGGGTTAGGTTATAAAAACAATATCCCAATCTTTGATGATCCCCAGGAGCACCATCAAATCTATCATAACCAAATAGAAAGAACATGGCTCAACGGCAAACCTGCCAAGAAACAGCCGCCCACCAAAACAGGGCAAGGAGGGCATTAATCAGAGAGGCGGCACAGAGACCTATGGTAACCCTGAAGGAGCTGAAGAGTTCCACAGCAGAGATTGGAGGATCTGTACATAGGAGGACAATAAACCGTACGCTCCATAGAGTTGAGCTTTATGGCAGAGTGGCCAGAAGAAAGCCATTACTTTCAGCAAAAAACAGAAAGGCACGTTGTGAGTTTGCAAAAAGGCTTGTGGGAGATGCCCAAAATGTATGGAGGAAGGTGCTCTGATCTGATGAGACTAAAATTGTACTTTTCTACACTCAAAGTAAACGCTATGTCTGGCACAAAGCCAACACATCACATCACCCAAAGAACACCATCCCCACAGTGAAACATGGTGGTGGCAGCATCATGCTGTGGGGATGTTTTTCAGCAGCTGGGACTGGGAAACTGGTCAGAGTTGAGGGAAAGATGGTGCTAAATACAGGGATATTCTTGAGCAAAACCTGTACCACTCTGTGCGTGATTTGAGGCTAGGATGGAGGTTCATCTTCCAGCAGGACTGACCCCAAACACACTGCTAAAGCAACACTTGAGTGGTTTAAGGGGATACATGTAAATGTGTTGGAATGGCCTAGTCAAAGTCCAGATCCCAATCCAATAAAAAATCTGTGGTCAGACTTAAAGATCGCTGTTCACAAGCACAAAATATCCAACTTGAAGGAGCTGGATCAGTTTTGCAAGGAGGAATGGGCAAAAATCCCTGTGGTAAGATGTGGCGAGCTCATAGAGACTTATCCGAAGCGACTTGGAGCTGTGATTGCCGCAAAAGGTGGCTCTAGAAAGTATTGACGTTAGGGGGTGAATAGTAGGGGTCGACCGATATTGATTTTTTAGAGCCGATACCGATACCGATATTCTGTGAACTTTCAGGTCGATAGCCGATATTTTATACCGATATTTTGCGCATTTTAATTTTTTGATTTTTTTTTTCTGTTACGGCGTCCTACGCTTTTTAAAAAAAATATATTTTAATAGTTTGGACTTTTTGGTCACGGCGATATGTTTTTTTATTTATTGTTTATATATTTTATATGTAAAATTGGAAAAGGGTTAATTTATACTTAATATTTTGGTGTTTTTTTACTATTTTAAATTTTTTTACTTTTTATTTTATTACTATTTCCCCCCTTAGGGGTAGAACCTGGGCTCTTTACATCCCTTGTCCTATTCACCCTAATAGAGATCTATCAGGGTGAATAGGACCTGACACTGTCCCTGCTGCCCTGTGCTATGGACACACAGCAGCAGGAACCATGGCAGCCAGGGCTTCAGGAGCGTCCTGGCTGCCATGGTAACCGATCGGAGCCCCAGCATTACACTGCTGGGGCTCCGATCAGAAGAGAGGAGGTGGGGGACCCTGTGGCCACTGCCACCAATGATATCAATACTGAAGGGATGGGGGGGTGGGGAGGAAGCACTGGCCACCAATGATAAGGTTTAAGATATTACAAGCACATTGCCCAGACCCTGCCTCTAATAGATGGCTGCGATCCGCGGCAATTAACCCCTCAGGTGCGGCACCTGAGGGGTTAATTGCCGCGGATCGCAGCTCTCTATCAGAGGCAGGGTCTGGGCAATGTGCTTGTAATATCTTAAACCTTATCATTGGTGGCCAGTGCGCCCTCAGCCCCGCCTCCTCTGCTCTCATTGGTGGCCAGTGCGCCCTCAGCCCCTCCTCCTCCTCTTCTCTAGTCTCCACTGGCAGCGCGGCACAGGGGGAAGGAGGGACTGCCTCCTTCTCCCCTGTGCTGCTGAGGGAACATGGCCGCGCTGAGAGCAGAGCGGCAATGTTCTGTTAGAGCACAGTTATCGGTATATCGGCCTGGTTAGGGGCCGATACCGATAACTGTGCAAATCATCAATATCGGCCGATAATATCGGCCAAACCGATAATCGGTCGACCCCTAGTGAATAGTTATGTACATTGACCTTTTCTGTTATTTTGTCCTATTTGTTGTTTGCTTTACAATTGACCAATTTAAAAAAAGTTCTAATTTGTGGGCATGTTATACAAATGTAATCCTCAATGGATGCAAATCCTCAAACAATCCATGTTAATTCCGGAATGTGACACAACAAAAAAAGAACGAAGTCAAGGGGGTGAATACTTTTGCTTAGCACTGTATACATTACAGAGTGTTGGCAAAACATGCAAAGTTATTTACGCATCTACCTGGGCATTTTTCGTCCTGGATTCTTTTTATAAACCGGGGGTGTCTGCGCTTCATGTCTGACCATTTTTTAATGATGGCCAGATGTCAGTGTTTGAGACCCGTTTTGCGCCAGATGTCATAGGCCAGCTCCTGCACAATTCGCTGCTTCTCGGCAAGGGACCGGGTGCGGTCATATCCAACATCCGCTGCAAGATAAAAATGCGAGCATATAATCCCAATTTTTAACAATAATAGTATTGAAAATAATTTACTTAAGTAAACTGCAAAAAGTATATAAGTCTTTGATGTGGAAATATTAGATTTAGGCCGCCTGCACACGGGCATGTTTTTTCACAACTACGGATCATACAAACATTGCCTGCCATCCTGCAGAGTGGACAAGCGCACGGCGTCTTTGGTTGCTATGACGCTGTGCGCTTCCAGCCACCACCGCTGTACTGTGATACACTTGTATGATCTATACAAGTGTATTACTGTACAGCGGTGGCGACAAGAAGCAGGCATAGCGAGTTAGCAATCAATGACGCTGTGCGATCGTCCACTCTGCAGGACAGCAACCCGGGTTTTTACGGTCCGTAGTTGTGAAACAACACGCACGTGTGCATGCGGCCTTACTGTTACAGTTAGATGATGGGATTGTATTACGACTGTATGTGGGTGGGGTCTGAGCTATCAGATATTGTCCAACTAAGCAGAGATGTACCTGTTTAATGAAGTGACGGTACGGTATGGGGTGTACAGCTGGTTTCGCCTCCCCGTGGTGCACCCTGAGTAACTCTAAATGAACCAGCAAATACTGGCGGTCTGACAAAGAAAGCTTCTCCTGAGTCCTGACCAACAGGATCCAAACTATAATCTATAGACTATATGTGTGTGCGGTATATAGTGTGTGTCTGTGTGTGTGCGGTATATAGTGTGTGTGTGTGGTATATAGTGTGCAGCATGACAATGGATGTGCATGTGAAATATACTTCTCTGATTTCCATACAAATATGCTACTAACATAGTGGGTGTAATATCTCAGGAATACTTACTGCAACAATCACTAATATCTAGTGAGATCTTATAAAATGTGAAGGTGAGTGCACTTAAGAAAAATTAGAATCGCAGAAGTTCGCACTGGCGATTTTTTTTATAACACTTTATACATATAAAGCGATAGTTCAGACATGCAGGTGAAATGTAATCAAATACACTACTTTAATGTAAGATTACTTACAGTCACCAGGAGTTCTTCCTCTTCGTCACTGAACTTGGTTCCAATCATCGCATCCATGTAATTTCTAGTCGGTGCAAACCAGTTGCTGTAGGCCACCCCTTCCTAGCGCATGTGGTCTTGCGATTAATACTTTGCCAAAATTTTGCATATAAAAAAATAATGCTTGTAGATCGCAGATTCGCTTAATACTTCTGGTATGTCAGTGTCCATGTTGTTGGACTATGTGTGCACATCTAGTAAATATTTTGTGGCTGCAAATATGACCTAGAGGTTTTTCAGGTTCGCCTGTGATTAAAATGAATGGGAACCGCCGCAAACCTGCGGTTCGCGAACATTTGTTCGCATCCGTGCGATTGCGTTCGCCAACTGTCCCAGCAGATGTTCATCCATTACTATTGACCATTAGGTTTAAGAATCCCAAGTATAGGATGGTTGAACGAGCTGTTTACCGGGCGGATGATGTCCCTCTTCTCCAAGTTCTTGACAATTTCCGATAGTGACTCGTAAGCCGCTAGCGGAAGTCGGTATTGTTTGACATAGACAGGGGGTGCATTGGGATCTATTTGGAGTCTTACAACGTGTAAGTCAGTTTCTCCACAGTCATAAGAATTCTTAGCAAACAAGTCCTGGAATTTTGTAAAGAGCTCCTTTAGCTGTTGACGCTCTGTTTCATTGGAGAATGCATCAGCTATAGAGATTTGCTCCTCCACCCGTTCCTGAAATTCTGGAAAGATTTCAGGCTGACTTAACTCATAAGCTTCTTCAAGCTCACTAGTTAAATCATTTGGGGTATTGCGTACCTTATCCTTTCCTTGTCGGCATGACTCGTATTCCTTCTCATCGATCTCATGGTGATTCTTCAATGTGGCATGTACCTTCTTCTGAACTGAAAGGATAAACAGAGTGGATATTGAATAACCCCTCAGGTGTTGAGGAAAAACATTGTTCCACTACCTGTTTTTCTATTAGGTATTTATCAGGAACAAGTCCAATGACATAATTTTGGAATCCAGAAGTGTAATACTCCAAATCCATAGCTAGACCAATTATGGTGCCCTTTTGTGAGGATAAACTATGGGGAGCCAAATTATGGACTACCATATGCAGTGGATTCTGATGGATGTTTATCATAGGAGTGGGCTTTACCTTAAGGACCAAGTTGCTGCATCTGGTTGGAAAAACATACCAAAGCATCTGCATTATTCAGTCTTTGTCTCTTCTTTACTTGAACGAGAAGAAGAAATGGTTTGCACCCTTCAGGGATTTTCACCTCATCAGCAACCATAATACTCACGGCATAGGGTATCTGTTGTACCCATTTCAAGGCTTGCTCTTCATTTTGGAACCCCTTCGGGTCTCCTGGTAGTCTGTACCATAGGGTATTGTTGACCAGATCAATCTGTATGGAAAATCTGTGTAGAAGGTCATTACCTAGATACATCTGGTACCGTGGTTCATTCAGCACGATGAATAAATCCGTAGTCTTATCTCCTATGGAAATAGACAATAGACATCTTGCAATCACATTATGATTCTGTGAATCTCCATCCAGATCATGAACCCTTTGGTCCAGTGGAGAGGAAACTTTAATCACTTTAGAATTAGTGACCTATTTCAAGAGACTTAGGCTTATGTAACTGGCTTTTGATTTCAGATCCAACTTGGCGTATTTCATCCGGGTTATGTTGTTCACCTGTATGGGAATCAATAAGTTATCATTGACCTTTTCAATCCGTACCATTAATTGAGTATGCTTGGTCAGGTCCGCAACTTTGTTAGTTCCCCCTTTAAGAGAAATAGTTAACGCATCCCTATCCAAGGTTACCTTTTCAATTCTGTCCTTCTGGATGGTTATGGTTTGAGCGGCACTATTGATGGCTTCCTCAGGCTTACCATTTTTCAGGATGGTGACATCCGGCACTTGATTGTTCCTAAAACGAACTTCAACAGAGTTAAGCCTTTCCTCAATCACATGACAACTACATTGGGGTTGTGCATTGCAAGAGTACTTATAGGCAATGGGTCCCCTGAGTCCATATGGCTTCATTAATGAAGTCCACTATGGAACTTAAGCTTTTTTTAGGAGGTCGATCCCAATGATCAGCCGATCATAGGGAAGGTCCACGATCAGTGTGGGATGTCCAATTATCTTCTTGCCAATTTTAAATTTTAACCATGCTGTACCTTTTACCTGCAAAGTGTCTCCACCCACACTTATCAAAGAGCCATCGAACAATTTCAATCTTGGCCTCTTTGCTGTCACATCCAAAACCTGTTGGAAATAGCTGCATGACAATATAGATGCAATGTTCTGGAGTGACATTGAACAGCCGTTAAAATTAACTCACATAGCTAATGCATCTGTGCTTCATCTTTGTGGACTTGACATATAAAATCATATCCAGTTTCTTTGTGAAAAACGTACAGTAATCCAGCCCTCTACAATGACAATATCTTGATTGGTAGGTAATTTGTGGTCTACCTTGGAGAGATGGGGTACCTAGATAATTTTAGTGTACGTTTTAATAGAAGTTCAATGAATAATTTCTATGTAAACTCGACAAAAAAGAAGCACGGATACATTAGTTATGTAGGTTAAGTTTACCGGCAGTTCTCTGTAACTACAGCACACACGGTGCCTTCTAAACAGAGTCCAAAATCCGCTCTGCTGGATGACATTCTGTGACTGGGCCACTGTGACGATCCCTATTCTCGGGTCACGTCACTGGGGTGAATTATACTACTGCGCTCATCAAGTTACCACATGAATTCCCACCCACCTATTCTAGATGACGAAATTATGCTAACTTACTCTCCTAGAATCACTGCCACCACCTATACTATAAGGCAATACGGGCCTATACTCATATTATATTCTATCAACCCAAAATTAACACCGTAACACAAGTTATCTATATGGAAACACTACCGATAACGCTATTCTCTTCGAAAGAGCAAGTTCTATAAGACCACAAGGGACTTATTAATGTTTACATTTAATACACAATAGTGCAGTGCAAAACAAAAGAAAGTGTCAGATAAAAGATAACAACAAAAATATACATACAGTAACAATGCAGTAAAACAGATAAAACGAAAGGGGTAAAATACAGAATATTGGCTTACTGAGATGCAGCAGTTATATTCCGGCTGTGAGGACAGCTGAAGATATGGGCAGTCATTCCAAACGATGTGGATCCCCAAAATGGATGACAATTGCCTGTTTCCAAACACCTATTTTTATCCCTCCTCAGCCGAGGGGTGGGCTGTGAGGGAACCTTCCATCTTTCGGTCCGGCCTTCTAGGTCGTCTGATATTATTTAGACTTTTGCCCCACCTTCCCACAAGGCTGACCCATGTGGCAATATGAATCACGGTGATTCCTCGCCGTATAACAGGGACTGCGGGTACAGGTAAGATCCCATAATCGGAGTCACCCCGTCCCGGTCATACATACACCAAATATGATCGGGTTATGATTTCCAAAAGGCCAGATCCTGAATACTGAGAAATGCCTCCTGTCCAGAATGGGGTGTCTGGATTCTCCCCGGAGCCAATGTCAGGCTGAACACAATTATTATGGTTTTGAGGATGTGGGTGTTATGAGGTCGGAGTTATGGCTTCTGATATTATTTCAGTCATCTATTGAATGGGTTAGACAACCCGCTGGTCTAGCAGACAACATGTCTGGGGTTGCTCCGCATTTTTAATATCTCCCTTCCAGGTCTTCATCAGTAGGCCCAAATGGCTTGTAATTAGCAGGCCAGTGTTACTGGAGAAGAGGATCTGGAGAGGCGCATGATTTCTTCCTTAACAGGGAAGTGCAGCAAGCGACATATTACATCTCTGGGGGGGTCTGTGTCTTTTGGTTTCTTCCTCAACGCTCTGTGTATGCGTTCAATCGCGATTTCACCGTTGAATGTCGGGCCTAATATGGTCAGGAAGAGATCTGTTACAGTGGCAGACAAACTGGAGCTTTCGACAGATTCCGGAAGGCCTCTTATACGCAAGTTATTTCTGCGGCCCCTGTTTTCTTGGTCTTCTAGAGCGTCGAATGCCACATTTAAGTAATTTTGGCAAGAGGTGAAGCTAGATGCTAGGGCTTGGGTGTAGTTACATAAAGATGTCTGCGTCGACTCTAGTTGTTCCACCCTGGCACCCAAATGTTTGATGTCATGTTTAATATCCTGAAGATCTTTGGATAGAGGTTCTAGAGCTTTAGACAACGCAGCCTCTAATGACTTTTGCAAAAATGAGCGAGAGACAGGTAGCGAATCCTTTTGTGCTGTCACATCAGCATCACTGTCAGAATCATCCCCCGTATCAAGCTGAGCGGCAGGAAGGGTTTCTTTAGAGGGAGTGTGCAGCTTTGGGCGCGGGCTCTTTTTCCTCATGTATTTTTCCATTTCCCCTTTCGCTGCTGACGATTTTTGAAGAGTATTAGAGTGTTTGGGATTAGGGTTCCCAATTTTCACCATCATATAGTGTATCTTTATGAAAGTTGTGGCCCGTGTGGCTGAGCCAGTTAGAAAGTCATCTCCCAGTCAGAGAGTGCAAAAGAAAAAAAAAATTGTGGCACTAAGACCACTCAATAGCGTGCAGAATAAATGTGCGGACCAGTTATCAATCTGACAGAGCTAGTCCTAAAATATTTGAGCTATGCTCTAATGGAGGGGAGGCCGTATATGGCAGTTATCTAATATTATAGGAGGCCACTTAGGGAGGCAGAAAGTCACTCACTGTGGATGTTTGCAGGCCGCAGTGTTCACAGCACTCCTGCTGTGGATAGTTCTGATGTTCCGGTGCTGAGGCGTGCGGTCTTGAACGCTGGCAGGACCGCAGATGAATCAATGCGGGGTCTGGGCCTGGGCTGTACAGGCCCCGTGCAGGATGGCGCGTGGGCGGCGCAGGCCGAGTCTGGAGCAGGGCCGCCGGGTCCAGGTACTAGCAGCGGGGATCCCAGGTATGAGCCTCGGGTCCTCTGAGAGGCTTGACCGGCTGTTCTTGGTCACTGCCAGGCGCCGATCAGTTGGCCACTATGTTGACTCCTCATGTGGCTGCCACCTTCACCTCTCTGTGACTGGGCAATTTGTGTTGACGTCTCATGCTGTTGTGTAACACCCTGCTACTGTCTCTAATGGGCTAACATAAATTCCATCCTCTACATTGTGCAATGCTTTGATTACTGTGCAACTGTTTTTACATGTATTGTGTCTGGAAGCCATAGGGGCTAGAGGAAATCATTCTTCGGTTGCCATAAGAGATATCAGCAAGAGGAGTTGTTCTTTGGCAGGAAGTTAAGTTATTTACTGAGTGTCAGGAGGGGAATAATAGCCCAAGGCACCCAAGGCACCCAAGGATACCAGAAGAGACCTAAAGTTTAGAAACCAGACCTAAGCAGAGTTAGTGCAGCACAGATAAGGAAAGCAGAGGTATTAAGAAAGCCTGTCAGTACAGCAGTGAGAAAGAGAAAAAGTAAAGCTATCAAGTGATAAAAAGGTGATAAGACATTCTTCAGATACATAAATGAAAAAAGGAAATTAAAACAAGGAATTACCATATTAAAAACAAAAGAAGGAAGGTATATGGAAGAGGATAAAGAACTAGCTGACTGCCTCAATGAATACTTCTGTTCAGTTTTTACAAAGGAAAATGAAGGAGAAGGACCTCAGTTAGGGAGGAAGACTAATGAATCCTTTGATGCATGTGTCTTTACAGAGGAAGAGGTTCTAAGTTGGCTGTCTAAAATTAATACAAATAAATCACAGGGGCCTGATGGGATACACCCAAAGCTATTAAAAGAGCTTAGAGGTGTACTAGCAGAACCATTAACAGATTTATTTAACCAATCACTGGTAACAGGTGTCATCCCAGAAGATTGGAAATTAGCAAACGTTGTGCCAATTCACAAGAAAGGTAGTAGAGAGGAATCGGGCAACTATAGGCCGGTAAGCCTGACATCAATAATGGGGAAATTAATGGAAACCATACTCAAGGAGAGGATTGTGGAACATCTAAAAACCCATGGGTTGATTGATAAAAAACAGCATGGGTTTACTTCAGGGAGATCATGTCAAACTAATCTTATTGACTTTTTTGATTGGGTGACTAAAATAATAGATGGCGGAGGTGCAGTAGACATTGCCTATCTGGACTTTAGTAAGGCTTTTGATACTGTCCCACATAGAAGGCTTATCAATAAACTGCAGTCTTTGAGCTTGGGCTCACATATTGTTGAATGGATTAGGCAGTGGCTGAAGGACAGAAAACAGAGGGTTGTAGTCAATGGAGTATATTCAGACCATGGTATTGTTACCAGTGGGGTACCTCAGGGATCTGTTCTGGGACCCATATTGTTTAATATCTTTATCAGCGAAATTGCAGAAGGCCTCAATGGTAAGGTGTGTCTTTTTGCTGATGACACAAAGATTTGTAACAGGGTTGATGTTCCTGGAGGGATACACCAAATGGAAAAGGATTTGGGAAAACTAGAGGAATGGTCAAAAATCTGGCAACTAAAATTTAATGTTGATAAGTGCAAGATAATGCACCTGGGGCGTAAAAACCCAAGAGCAGAATATAAAATCAGTGATACAGTACTAACCTCAGTATCTGAGGAAAGGGATTTAGGGTCATTATATCAGACGACCTAAAGGTGGGCAGACAATGTCATAGAGCAGCAGGTAATGCCAGCAGAATGCTTGGGTGTATAGGGAGAGGCATTAACAGTAGAAAGAGGGAGGTGCTCGTGCCGCTCTACAGAGCACTAGTGAGACCTCATTTGGAGTATTGTGTGCAGTACTGGAGACCATATCTGCAGAAGGATATTGAAACTGGAGAGAGTTCAGAGAAGAGCTACTAAACTAGTACATGGATTGCAGGACAAAACTTACCAGGAAAGGTTAAAGGACCTTAACATGTATAGCTTGGAAGTAAGAAGAGACAGAGGGGATATGATAGAAACTTTTAAATACATAAAGGGAAGCATCACGGTAAAAGAGGAGAGAATATTTAAAAGAAGAAAAACTGCTACAAGAGGACATAGTTTTAAATTAGAGGGGCAAAGGTCTAAAAGTAACATCAGGAAGAATTACTTTACTGAGAGAGTAGTGGACGCATGGAATAGCCTTCCTGCAGAAGTGGTAGCTGCAAATACAGTGAAGGAGTTTAAGCATGCATGGGATAGGCATAAGGCCATCCTTCATATAAGATAGGGCCTGGGGCTATCCATAGTTTTCAGCATATTGGGCAGACTAGATGGGCCAAATGGTTCTTATCTGCCGACACATTCTATGTTTCTATGTTTCTATGTTTCTAAGTGTGCCTGCCAATTTATGCCAAAGCCTGCTGGATCCAAGACAAAGCCTGACAACTGAAGGAACCGCCACAAAATAGTATGTTTGGAATGTTACAAAAGACTGTTACAAAACACAAAAGACATAGAATACTGATGGATAACTGACCAAATGCTGACCGTGTGAAGGCGGATGCTCAAAAGACAGGATCCTTATTTTGGGGTTGTTCTTGTGATGCATCAGAAGAAGGGAAATATAAACAGTAACATCAACACAAAGTTAGGGCTCATGCACACGACCGTGTGCTGGCCGGGCCTGTGCTGCAGACCGAAAATCGCAAATTCACTTGAATGGGGTCCGGATCCGCATCCAAAAGTCCGCACCGCACAAAAGGAGGGCATGCACTACTTTTTTTGCGGTGCATAGGCATGGACAGAAACCCCACGGAAGCACTCCATAGTGCTTCCGTGGGGTTCTGATCCGTGCTTCCGCACCGCATCTCCGGGTTTGCGGACCCATTCAAGTGGCGGGGCAATGGCCATGTGCATGAGCCCTTACTGCTGACACCCTCTCCACTCTGTCATGGGGCCACCACTTGTATCAGCGTGTAACAGAACAGATTCTGTAGAAATCTATGTAGAATCAGCAGACGGTGTAAAAGGAGTGCGCTATTTCACTATAGTCAGGGCTTTTTTTCTCAGAGAAAAGGTGGTAGAACTCACCCCCCTCCCCTGGCCACGCCCCTACCCACACCTAGGACCGCCCACTAAAACCGCCCCTTTAGAGAACAGGGATGCAAGTAAAATTTGGGGGGGGCTATAAAAGTCCAGCCCAGCAAGAAACCCCCCAGATGGGGATGGCACTGTTAATGGGGGATCTGGGGATGGCACTGTTATGGGGGATCTGTGGATGGCATTCACAGATCCCCCATCCTATAACAGTGCCATCCACAGACTCCCCCCCCCCACCCCATAACAGTGCCATCCACAGACCCCCCCCCCCATCCCTTAACAGTGTCATCCACAGACCTCCCATTGCCGCTCCAGTATAGTTATAAAATCTGTAATCCAATTAATAATGATTCATGCTGCCCCCTCTGCAGTATAACATTCAATATATCCTACTCACATGGCTTCTGTTATATCGTAATGCAGGCCGGCTGGGCAGACGAGCGGCAGCGTGACTGACGTCATGTGCCTGCGCCGCCTGCTTCATTCATAAAGTATGCCGGGCAACCACGTGACGTCAGTCAGTCACGCTGCCGCTCGTCTGCCCTGCCGGCCTGCATTACGATATAACAGTAGCCCTGTGAGTAGGATATATTGAATGTTATACTACAGAGGGGGCAGCATGAATCATTATTAATTGAATTACACATTTTATAACTGTACTGGAGCTGCGGGGCCGGAGCACAGTGAACGCACCGGCCCCTCCGCAGTTGCCGGCCCCCAGCTCCTCCTCCCAGTCCCTCCCCGCTGAAACATCGCAGGCTGCAATGTCAAAATGTCAGCATGGTAGGTGGCGGAACGCCGTTCTGCTGCGTTTCGCCAGAAAAAAAGCCCTGACCATAGTGCACCTTGATCCACTGCACGGTTCTTTATACCTGACGCTAATATTGACCTGTAAGGCTGAGTTCACACTTGAGTTATTTGAATCAGTTTCGGCCCCATAACCGACCAAATAAGTGAACTGTGAACTGAGGGTGACGGCTGTCAACTGCATGTCATACTGATGCACATTAACTGTTTCACTACCACAGCCGACTAGCTTTGCATGTTTCTGCAATGCACAGTGTTGTGCACCAATATACAGACTCTCTGCAGCGGGGAAATTGATTTTTAACGTGCTTCATCATAAATAAATTCGGACTGAATCTAGTTTTTTATTTTTATTTTAAACTCGGCAAAGAGTATGAATCTAATTTTTGAAAACTTCGCTCAGCTCTATGACGTATGAAAAGTTTTGCTACAGTACAGGTATACTTTAAGAAATGGATGTCTTCTTCCCTTGTTGCAGTTCTGAGTTGTCCCTGTTGGTTGTGACTTTTTTCTAATTTTCTGTCTTTTTTTAGATAATACACAGGAGTACACTGTGCTTGGTATTTCTCGGCACAGACCTGACCGGTGATAAGATATAAACCTCTCCCTGTCACGTCCCTTGATCTGCTGCTGAAAAATTCCCAGTGATGCAGACCTGTGCAGACACCAGTGAGCCAGAGATACCATGGAAGCAATGAAAGTGCAGAAGATAATTTCCATCATTTTATGTTATTTTCTGGAAATATTCCCATTGTTGGTTTTGTGTGTGACCTCCTGTGATTCTGGGATACAGGACCCTGCAGCTCAATGTGATCTTGTAATGAAGGATTACACCTTTGAGTATGAATATTCTCAGGAAGGAGATATTATTATCGGAGGGATATTCACTGTACATTCTTGGATGACACGATGGTTCTGGGAAGGGAGCAGTGACTACAACCGGATGTGCTCAGGGTAAGTACAAATGTTAGGTATACAGAGCTGGCATTTGCACAGAAAATTACAGGGATCAATGAGTTGTTCATCTCTTATTGTAATCAGTCTATACAGTGTAGTAATGTGTACGATATAGTGCTGGAGGGCGTGTATATCCCACCTAGATACGTCAGCTGGTTGAAATAAATGAAATCCAGAAAGCTGCAGTGGTTTCAGCAAAATGTAGTTTATTGAGACAGATTTGTTTAGATTATGTTCTGAGCTGGATTTTATTTGGACTGGTGGGTAGGTTTGGTAGTGGGACCTACCAGTCCACACCTTTCCAGTACAAGTATTTTCTTTACGCTTCATGCACACGACAGTTGTTTTCCTCGGCTTCTGTTACAGTTTTTTTTGCGGATAGGATAGGAACCCATTCATTTCAATGGGTCAGCAAAAAAATGCTGACAGTTCATCCGTTTGTGTTTCGCGTCCGTTGTCCGTGTTTCCCTTTAGAAAAAAAAGTAGTGCATGTCCTACTTTTTTCTCATTTGCGGACGAGGATAGGCATTTATTACAAGGGATCTGTGAAAACATAGGAATCCTCCTAAAAAACTGATAGACCATCCGTTTTTTTTGCGGATCCCCGATTTACGGACAGCAAAAAACAACTGTCGTGTGCATGTAGCCTAAATCTGAGGTGATCACAGGTGAGGCCTTCTGAGATGATCACTGAGGGATAAATCAACGCTCAGTGTAGGTGCTCGAGGGGAGAGGAACTGCGAGAGGGAAGCCTGAGAGGCTTGGTGTGGTTACAGCCAGAAGGGCTGTTGGACCGTGATCCCCAAGGTGGCATGTTGGTCACAGCCAGGAGGCTGCTGGAACATATGGCTGTGTGAAGCCGGATCTCTCCCCTGGTGTGAACAGTGACTTAGAGGTGACATAGGTAAACCTCTGTTTAGTGCGCTTCTAGCCGGGCAGGTGTTTATTTTGCCTTTATGTTTGGTTGTGCTGGAACCTCACTGCACTCAGTTATGCTGTAACTGGGAAGTTAACTTGTATTATGGAAGTGACAAAACAAAGCACCGTTTTGGCTTTAAAACCACCAGTTTGTTGAGAAGAATGTCATTGCTGACCCCCTGTGAGGGGTTTATTTATTAACTCACTGTGATAGAAAATCCTTTTAATGATTCTGTGATGAAAAAAGGTTAAATTAAATAATAATCAGTTCTAAAGTACAGTGATTTAATTTAAAAGAATTTTTGAAGAATGGCTTCTTACTACTTAGAGATGAGGGAACCACTCGAGGTTCGGTTCAAGTTTGCAAATTTTTTTTGTAAAGTTTGGTTCAGACCAGAATAGATTTGGGCCAAAACTAAGTTGTTCCCACCACTGCCTCCACTTCCCCTGTGTTACGCACTGCTGGCCAATCCCTTGTCGAAGGCCCAGGACCGGATGCCCTTCGCCCTGCACCTGGACCTTCGCATGAACCGTCAGCAACAACATCCCCTCCCTGTCCCAGTGCAGCGTCCAAATGTAGATAACACAGGCATTTGAACGCAAGAGCAAATACCCACCCACCCACAGGCAAAAGCACTAAATGTGCAACTTTCTAAATTACTGGCCCTTGAAATGTTGCCATTTAGGCTTGTTGACACTGAGGCCTTCCGCAGCCTGATGTCGGCGGCCGTCCCTCGGTATGCAGTCCCCAGCCGCCATTATTTTTCACTATGTGCCGTGCCCGCCTTACACCAGCATGTGTCCCAGAACATCACCCGTGCCCTGACTAACGCATTTACTGGGAAGGTCCACCTTACCACGGACACATGGACAAGTGCTGGTGGGGCAGGGATGCTACATTTCCCAGACCGCACACTGGGTGAATGTTGTGGAGGCCGGGAGTGAGTCATACCCTGGGATGGCACAGGTGCTACCCACGCCCAGGATTGCAGGCTCTACATCCATCAGGGTCTCCGCTAGCAGCTATGTTACTGGCTCCAACCCCCACTTCTCCTCCTCCACCGCCTCCTCCTCCACTTCCACCTCCAACAGCAGTCAGCCATCAGTCGCTAGCTGGAAGTAGTGTAGCACTGCTGTGGGTAAGCGTCAACAGGCCGTGCTGCAGCTGATCTGTTTAGGGGACAAGCAGCACACCGCCGCAGAGCTGTTGAAGTGTATAAGGGACCAGACCGAGTTGTGGCTCTCGCCAATGAACCTACAAACAGACATGGTTGTGTCTGACAATGGCTGTAACTTGGTGGCGGCTTTGGAGCTCAGCAACCTGACACACATTCCATGCCTAGCCCACGTCTTAAACTTAGTGGTTCAGCAGTTTATCAAAACCTACCCCAATTTGCAGGAGCTACTAGTGAAGGCGAGCCGCTTATCCCCATTTCCGAAAGTTGTCCATAGCTTTAGACAGTCTGTCAACACAGCAGCAGCGCTTGCGGCTTCCAGCTCACCGACTGTTGTGCGACGTGAGCACGCGCTGGAACTCAACATTCTACATGTTGGCCTAGTTTTATGAGCAGCAGAGGGCAGTTGTGAAATACCAGCTGCAACATGGTCGTCGCCTTTCCAGTCAACTGCCACTATTCACAAGCGAGGAGAGGGCATTGATGTCAGACCTATGTGAGGTTTTAAAAAACTTTCATGAATCCACACAGATGGTTGGTGGTGATAACTCTATTATCAGTGTAACCATCCCACTGCTGTGTCTACTCAAACGATCGCTGCTTACAATTAAGGAGGATGCTTTGAATGTGGCAGATGAGGTAATGGGGGAGCAGATGACACAGGGTAATAGCTAGACCATCCCCAGTTCGTCTTCTTAGCGCAAATTGGGCCATGAAGAGGAGGAGGAGGAGGAGCTGGAGACTGTTGCCTCTGCTACAGAGGCTAGTACTCATGGAACTTTAATTCCATCTGTTCAGCGTGGATGAGAAGAAGAGGAGGAGGATGAGGGTATGGAGAATCATCCTGAAGTTGACATCGACATCTTGCCTTTTGGTACTCTGGCACACATGGCTGACTTCATGTTAGGCTGCCTTTCCCGCGACCCCCGCGTTATACGCTTTTAAGATAACACAGATTACTGGGTGTTCACCCTTCTCGACCCCCGCTACAAAGGGAACTTCTCATCTCTGATTCCTGTGGTGGAGAGGATGAGTAAAACCGTGCAATACTAGAAGGTACTTGTTGACAGATTGCTTCAAAATTTTCCATCTGACAATGCGGCCGCCAGAGTCCGTACTTTCATAGACAACCAAGGAAGGGAGACAAGAGGAACACACAGCAGTTCCAACAGAGGCAGGGCAACACTTTCCAAGGCATGGGACACTTTCATGACACCCCGCCAGAACCCTTACCCTGAATCGTGGCCTAGTGCTACAAGGAAACGTTTTGGAAGATGGTGAAGGAATACATTGCAGACCATGTCAGCGTCCTAAATGATCCCTCAGTGCCTTACAACTACTGAGTGTCCAAGCTGGACACATGGCACAAACTTGCGCTCTACGCCTTGGAGGGGCTGGCCTGCCGCCAACGTATTGTCTGAGTGTGTAGTTAATGCTGCTGGTGGCATTATAACAGATGAGCGTATCCGCTTGTCCACTGACAATGCTGACAGGTTGACTCAGATAAAAATGAACAAGGCCTGGATTGCCTTTGATTTCTCCACTCCACCAGAGGAAAGCTGAGCTAATGAGGAACAAAAACGCAATTTCAATGTATGCTTTATAATGTACTCAATACACAAGATTCAGATGCACCCTTTTCAGTGCAAAAAAAAGGGTATATGTTTGAATCTTGTTTTCTTATCCGCCTCCTCCATACAGAATATATATGCCCTCACTATAATGTTTTATAGGGTTCACTTGGCTTCAGGCCCTCACCTCCAATGCTTTATATGGTCTGCTCACCTGTAGGCCATCACTGCAATGTTTTATAGGGTTCGCTTACCTTGAGTCCCTCACCTTTAATGCTTTATACGGTATGCTCACCTGTAGGCCATCACTGCAATGTTTTATGGGGTTCGCTAGGCTTCAGGCCCTGACTTCTAATGCTATATACGGTCTGCTCACCTGTAGACCATCACTGCAATGTTTGATGGGGTTTGCTTACCTTCAGTCCCTCACTTCCAATGCTTTATACGGTCTGCCACCTGTAGGCCATCACTGCAATGTTTTAAGGGGTTCACTCACCTTCAGTCCCTCACCTCCAATGCTTTATACGGTCTGCTCTACTGTAGGCCATCACTGCAATGTTTTATGGGGTTCACTCACCTTCAGTCCCTCACCTCCAATGCTTTATACGGTCTGCTCTACTGTAGGCCATCACTGCAATGTTTTATGGGGTTCGCTAGGCTTCAGTCCCTCACCTCCAATGCTTTATACCGTCTGCTCACCTGTAGGCCATCACTGCAATGTTTTATGGGGTTTACTCACCTTCAGTCCCTCACCTCTAATGCTTTATATGGTCAGCTCAACTGTAAGCCATCACTGCAATGTTTTATTGGGTTTGCTAGGCTTCAGGCCCTCACCTGCAATGCTTTATACGGGAATTATTTTGTCGCTATGTATAAGTGGCGGACAACTGGGGTTCCCAGCAGCGACATTGGAGTCCAAGATGCACCCAGACATGGTCCCCATACTGTTCCAGATCCATTTCTGTGCTGTTTATGACCTTTTCCAATGGACCAGGCACCCTCCCCTCATCGGAGCAGGGGGTGCCTGGTTGTCTCCCATTGACTTCAATTATACTTGGATGCTCGGCCGAGCGCACGAATATCGCTATGTGTTCGGACCGAGTACCCGAACACCCGAACACTTTGGTGCTCACTCATCACTAATTTACACCTCTGGCGCCACCCAGATGAGCTGCCCTCTCTTCTTTGTATATACAGAGCTAAAAAAAACTATTTACGAGCTCTGCCTTCTATTGATCCCCAGTGACCAACACCCCATTGCCATCATTTCTTGGCCCTACATAATGTACATACATTTACAATAAATCTTTACATTTTTGATACAGGATTCATCCAAGAGAATACACACATCTGTTGGCTTTTATCTTTGCTATTGAGGAAACTAACAATCGTTTGGATATTCTGCCCAATGTGACTCTGGGATATCATATATATGACTCTTGTGGACATGTGAATAAAGTTATAAAAGATGTTCTGCAGATACTGTCCGGACACATGGTGACAGCTCCAAACTACTCATGTATGGAGAAGGATGCAGTGGTCGGTTTTATTGGAGATTTACGTTCTGAGACGACTCTCTTCATGGCCCGACTGTTAAGCCTATATGGATATACACAGGTGAATACAGGTTAATGCAAACTAATATTAGATAGGACTTGTTAGTGAGGTTAATCCTGCTGCTTAGAGATGAGCGAAGTTCTCAAGAATTTGATCTGCTTTGTCGAAAAAAAAAATCGCTTTATGATGAATTGCTTCGTCACGAAGTGCTTTTCTTTGTAAATATCAGGCACAATGACTGGGAACGGCGATTGCGCTGTCCCCTATCATTGAACACCTTGTATGCCACGTTAATTGCTGATCTCAGCATCTGAGATCAATATTAAGTCTTTTCAGGGGTTGGAAAAAAAAAAATTTACTTACCTCATCCATTTGAGCGCAAAGAGGCCGCCAGAGCCATCTTGCTTGAAGATCCAGCGTGAAATCTCGTGTGCCATATGATTGCGTCATCACGTTTTTCATCACACAAGATTTTGCGTGGGACCTTCAAGCAAGATGGCTGCAGCGACCTCTTCGCACTCAAATGGATGAGGTAAGTATGATTTTTTATTTTCAGGGAAAATTGTTTTGTTACCACCAAGCACGAGGAAATTTGACTTTGCGGCCAATCAAATTTTTCCTGAAATTCAGATCGAAGTCCACTTTGATAACTTTAATTCGCTAAACACTACTGCTGATTAAAATGATACCTGTAAAAAGAAAATCCAATTAGAGATATAATTTGAAATTAATGGGGTTGACCGAGTTCAGAGCTTAACCCAGACATATCCCCTTTTTCAACCAGGCATCCTCTCTGAGATGAGCATCAGAGCATGTCATGGTCCGATGCTCCCCCTTGCACTGCGCTGAATTGCGCAGGGCAAAGGCCTTTCCATTAGATCCAATGACGTACCAGGTCTCTGCTAGGTGCAGGCTTCCTCCTAGCAGTGTTCCCGGTGACGTCACCATCACTAATGGGTGGGCTTTAGCAGTGTCCTAGCTTGTAAAACACC
Organism: Bufotes viridis; assembly: GCA_033119425.1. Classification (NCBI taxonomy): domain Eukaryota; kingdom Metazoa; phylum Chordata; class Amphibia; order Anura; family Bufonidae; genus Bufotes; species Bufotes viridis. The sequence continues at coordinate 594,746,471 of CM065589.1, read as the reverse complement.
GGGAACACTACTAGGCCTCCTGCTAGCAGTGTAATACTGTAAACAAAAAAGCCCTTGCCCCACTCAGGGGCTGACTGGTTGAAAAGGGGGATATGTCTGGGTTCAGCACTGTACCCGAACAACCTCTTTAACTGTGGATTAGGCTTCTAGTGCACAGTGGGGTGGGCTCCCCAGTGCACCACTGCTCATCTGCTTTGGAAATGTTGGCACATCCCTTCCCTTGTATATGCGCCAATGTTTCAATGCTCAAAGCATGCACAGTACATCTCATTCAGATTTCTCCACTGTAAAATGTTTCCTGCGCATGACTTGATGACATCACCCTCCACCTGGAGCAGCTCTTCTGGGTGGAGAGTGACATCATGGGCACACTTGCAGTAAACATGAAAACAGCACATGCATTGGAGCATAATAAGGATACATGACCCTGTCACTCAAGGGAAAGAGAGTAGAAATGAATGAATTTATTGAAATTTGTCTGGGGTCCAATTCTAGGGAATCTGTTAAAAGATTTGATTTGTGTATGAATAAATTTTACCTGAATCAAAATTGCGCTAAATTGCCTGAAAATTGGTGTATGACACTCTGGGGTCTCACAATGTTCATATTTTATATATCTTGTATTTCCCTCTTTTTTATAATTGTTTCAGATTTTTTCTCTCTACACACAGTAGTATTGAAAGAAATGGTGGCTGCACAGAAGAAGTATCCAATAATCCTCCATATTTTTGGGAGCAGCATCAGTGCAGTTTGGCTGTGGTACCACATGGACAATGCAGGCGATGTGCAGCTGTGTAGGGGTAATATTAAAGGCAGTATACTATGAAACCTGAGAGACAAGGCAGGAGATGTGTCGCTGTGTAGGGGTAATAGTAGAGGCAGCATAAGCAGTATACTATGAAACCTGAGAGACAAGGCAGGAGATGTGTGGCTGTGTAGGTGTAGTAGTAGTGGCAGAAATAGCAATGGTGGCTGTAGCAGCTCATTATGGAACCTCATGGACAAATGTGCAGCTGTGTAGAAACAGTAGTATCGGTAGTAGGGCAAGTACAAGCTGTGGTAGCAACAGCAGCAATATAGTAGCAGTAACATTAGGGGCAAGTGCCTGCTGCTAATCTGACCATCTAAAACATTATGGGCGAGGGCCTGCTGCTGAGCTGACAATCTAAAACATTATGGGTGAGGGCCTGCTGTCGAGCTGACCATCTAAAACATTAGGGGCGAGGGCCTGCTGCTGATCTGACCCTCTAAAACATTAGGGGCGAGGGCCTTCTGCCGAGCTGACCATCTAAAACATTAGGGGTAAGGGCCTGCTTCTGAGCTGACCATCTAAAACATTAGGGGTGAGGACCTTCTTCTGAGCTGACCATCTAAAACATTATGGGCGAAGGCCTGCAGCAGAGCTGACCATCTAAAAAATTAGGGGTGATGGTCTACTGCTAAGCTGACCCTCTAAAACATTAGGGGCAAGTGCCTGCTGCTGATCTGACCACCTAAAACATTAGGGGTGAGGCCCAGCTTGGACACCCAATAGTTGTAAGGCACAGAGGGATCACTGAGGACACTGACATGGTCTGCTACGTACTGTACTCCTTCACCATCTTCCCAAATTTTTCCCTCCTTGTGACACTAGGCCGCGCATCAGGTTGAGGGTGCTGTCCCAGGCCTTGGAGAGTATTGCCCTGCCTCTGTTGGAACTGCTGTGTGTTCCCCTCGTATCACCTCCTCTCTTGGCCAAGGAACTATGTACTCTGCAGCCAGCATTGTCAGCTAAAATTTTTGGAGCAATTTTTCCATAGGGACCATCTGGTATTGCACCATTTTGCTCGTCCTCTCCACCACAGGAATGAGAGATGAGAAGTTCACGCGAAAGGTAGCGTAACATAAAGACCCAACAGACAAGACTTCACTGTCGTCATCAGGAGAATGACTCTCAATCTCCTCATCCTCTTCCTCCTCTTCTACCTACCCACACTGAACAGATGGAATTAAACTTCCATGGGTACTACCCTCTGTAGCGGAGGCAACCGTCTCCTGCTCCTTCTCTTCCCCCTCATCATCCAATTTGCTCTGAGAAGACGAACTAAGGGTGGTCTGGCTATTAACCTGTGTACTATCTTCCCCCATTTCCATCTCCTACCCATGCAAAGCGTCCGCCTTAATTGTGAGCAGCGAGCGTTAGAGTAGACACAGAATTGGGATGGTTACACTGATAATAGTATTATCGCCGCTCACCATCTGTTTTGATTCCTCAAAGTTGCGTAAAACCTTACAGAGGTCAGACATCAATGCCCACTCGTCGCTTGTGAAGAGCGGAAGCTGACTGGAAAGGTGACGACCATGTTGCAGCTGGTATATCACTACTGCCCTCTGCTGCTCACAAACACTGGCCAACATGTGGAATGTCGAGTTCCAGCGCATGCTCACGTTGCACAACAGTCGGTGAGCTGGCAATTGCAAGCGTAGCTGCAGCGTTGCCAGACCGGCAGAAGCTGTCGATGACTTGCGGAAATGGGCACAAATGTTGTGAACCTTCACCAGTAGCTCAGGCAATTTGGAGTAGGTTTTGAGAAACCGCTAAACCACTAGGTTGAACACATGGGCTAGGCATGGTATGTGTGTGAGCTTGCCGAGCTCTAAAGCCACCACCAAGTTACAGCCATTATCAGACACAACCATTCCTGGTTATAGGTTGAGTGGCAAGAGCCACAGCTCTGTCTGGTCCCTTATCCCCTGCCACAGCTCTGCAGCGGTGTAGTGTTTGTCACCTAAGCAGATTAGTTTAAGCATGGCCTGTTGCCGCTTCCCCACTGCTGTGCTACACTGCTTCCAGCTACTGACTGATGGCTGACTGGTGCTGCAAGATGATAATTCAGAGATGGAAGTGGAGGAGGAGGCAGAGTAGTAGAAGGGGGGTTTGCAGCCACTAGCGAAGGTGGCGTTGGAAACCCTGATGGAAGTAGGGCCTGCAATCCTTGGTGTCGGTAGCACCTGTGCCATATCAGGGTACGACTCGCTCCCGGCCTCCACAATGTTCAACCAGTGTGCCGTCAGGGAAATGTAGCATGCCTGGCCAAAAGCACTTGTCCATGTGTCAGTCGTTAAGTGGACCTTCCCAATAATTGTGTCACATGCTGGTGTAAGGCTGAGACTGCACATCGTGAAAAATATTGGCAGCTGGGGACAGAGTAACCCAGGACGGCCGCCGCTATCGGGCAGCGGAAAGCATCAGTGTCCACAAGCCTAAATGGCAACATTTCCAGGGCCAGCAATTTTGAAAGGTGTGCATTCAGTACTATGGCCTGTGGGTGGGTGGCTGGGTATCTGCGCTTTCAATCAAGGCCTGGGGTATAGACATCTGTACGCTGCACTGGGACACAGAAGTGGATGTGCTAGTTGATGTTGCTTGCGAAGGTCTATGTGCATGGCGGGAGGCATCCGGGCCTGCGTCTTGGACAGGGAATTGGCCAGCATGTAACACAGAGGAAGAGGAGGCAGTGGTGTGACCTGCAGACACTGATTGTGGACCCAGGCGTTCGGCCCACCTATTAGGGTGCCTTGATGCCATGTGGCGGATCATGCTGATGGTGGTGAGGTTGCTAGTGTTCACACCCCTGCTCATTTTGGTACGGCACAGGTTGCAAATGACAATTCTTTTATCGTCCGCACTTTCATCAAAAAAGCGCCAGACTGCGGAACACCTACCCCTTGCCAAGGGATATTTCCGCTAGGGGGTGCTCCAGTGAACAGTTGCGGGCCTGTTTGGTGTGGCCCGCCTTCTCCCTTTTGCCACCCCACTGCCTCTTCCAGCCTGTTGCAGTGCTGCGGATTCCTCCCCCTCCATACTGCTGTCCTCACTTGGCTTGCCACCTTCCCAGGTTGGGTCAGTGACTTCATTGTCCTCCACCTCCTCTTCCACTTCCTCACTCTGGTCATCCTCCTGACTAGTTGACCTAGCAACAACCTCAGTTATTGACATCTTCATCATGAACCTCTTGAGACACAAATTGCGGTTGACTTATTGGCAACTGTGTCTCATCATCATCCACCTCGTGAAACACTAATTGTCGTTCCCCACCGTCATCTTCTTCTGACTGTGGATGCTCAAGACTTTGGGAATCAGGGCACAAGATCTTCTCATGTCCCTCTTCAAGCGGGCTTGGTGAGAGGACCAATCTAAAGAATGGCGATGAAAACAGCTCCTCGGAATATCCAAGTGTAGGATCACTTGTTTGCCAAGACTCTCAATGGTGGGAGGAAGGAGGATCAGGGTGAGGATTCTGTTGACCAGACTCTTGGCTACTGAGACTGGACTTTGTGGAAGACAGGTTGGTGATGAACCGACTGGAAGCATTATCTGCGGCAATCCAACCGACCACCTGGTCGCACTGGTCTGACTTCGAGAGTGGTGTCCTGCACTGCCCTGCAAACTGGGACTTGAAGCTAGGTATCGTGGATGAGTGTGTTTCTTGTGCTCTGGCAGCAGGCACAGTTTTACCACCCCCAGAGCCACGCCCTCTGCGTGCACCATCAGCAGCACGACCACTTCCCTGTCCTATACTGCTCGCCTTGCACATAATAAATGGTCTATATGTGCTTTCAAGTATGTCACATGTACAGTAGCGCAGGTTTTGTAAGTGTATGCGCAAATAAAGTACACAGAATGTCAGAAATATTTTTAGGATGCGCACACGTTAAACAGGAGATGTAGCACAGATAAAGTTGTTGTCACCACCGCCTAATAAAAAATGACACTGAATTAATGTCAATGATATTTAGGATGCAAAAACGTTATACAGGAGGTAAAGAGCAATTAATGTTGCTGTCACCACCAGCTAATAAAAAATTACACTGAATTAATGTCACTGATAGTTAGGATGGGCAAACCTTATACAGGAGATGTAGCGGGTAGGGTATCAATCAACCACCCAGTTCTCTGGGCAGGTGGTCGTCTGGCAACCCGCCATGGCCATCAGCGAGCCAGACTAACCTACATTTTGATAATGTGTATTGTCATACAAACTATTTTGCTTATCTGAGCCTACTGAAGTAACTTAATATTATTATGCAATGAAGAATAAGGAAATGTATAGCTGTGCGGCGCATGTTTTATATTTTCAGGTGACGATGTAGAGATCCACAGCGTCCAGCAAGTCAAATGCCGAGGAAGGCTTAGCTTAAAGGGGTTCTGCAGTTTGTTTAAACTGATGATTTATCCTCTGGATAGATCACCAGCATCTGATCGTCGGGAGTCCGACACCCGATCAGCTGTTTGAGAGGGCAGCAGCGCTGGCAGTAGCACCGCTGCCTACTGCCTGTTTACTGCAGGCCCAGTGACGTCACGACTTGTATCAACTGGCCTGGGCGCGGTTAAGCTCCATCCAAGTGAACAGAGTTTAGCCGCGCCCAGGCCAGTTGATACGAGTCGTGATGTCCCTGGGCCAGCGGTAAACAGTGAGAAGGTCGGGGCGCTCCAGGGCGCTCCAACAGTTGATCGGCTGGGGTCCCGGGTGTCGGACTCCCGCCAATTGGATGCTGATGATCTATCCAGAGGATAGATAATCAGTTTAAATAAACTGCAGAACCCCTTTAAAGTAGAGGGGAATGCACTACGTGTGAAAGGTGGACACTTTAAACTTTTGTGTATGTCATCTTATGCCAGTGTATATTTTCTCTTGTAATAGCTGCAAACTCCTCCCAACAGGCTGGTAACTACATTTACACACTTTGGGCACCAGGTGTAGCTGTCACATAATACAGTATCTCACAAAAGTGAATACACCCCCCACATTTTTGTAAATATTTCATTATATTTTCTCATGGGACAACACTGAAGATCTGAGACTTTGATACAATGTACAGTAGTCAGTGTAAAGCTTGTATAACAGTGTAAATTTGGTATGCCCTCAAACTAACTCAACACACAGCCATTAATGTCTAAACCTCTGGCAACAAAATTGAGTACACCCCTAAGTGAAAATGGCCAAATTATGCCCAAATGTGAATATTTTGTGTGGCCACTATTATTTTCAAGCACTGCCTTAACTCTCTTGGGCACGGAATTCACTAGATCTTCACAGGAATCCTCTTCCACTCCTCCATGTGACATCATAGAGCTGGTGGATGTTAGAGATCTTGCGTGCCTCCACCTTCAGTTTGAAGTTGCCCCACAGATTCTCATTAGGGTTTAGGTCTGGAGACATGCTTGGCCAGTCCAGAACCTTTGCCCTCAGTTTCTTTAGCAAGACAGTGGTCATCTTGGAGGTGTGTTTGGGGTCGTTATCATGTTGGAATACTGCCCTGCTGCTTAGTTTCCAAAGGGAGGGGATCATGCTCTGCTTCATTATGTCACAGTACATGTTGGCATTCATGGTTCCCCCATTGAACTGTAGCTGCCCACAGCCGGCAGCACTCATGTAGCCCCAAACCATGACACTCCCACCACCATGCTTGACTGTAGGCAGGACACACTTGTCTTTGTACTCCTCACTTGGTTACCACCACACACGCTTGACACCATCTGAACCAAATAATTTTATCTTGGTCTCATCAGACCACATACATGGTTCCAGTAAGCCATGTCCTTAGTCTGCTTGTCTTCAGCAAACTGGGCTTTCATCTTTTGAAGAGGATTCATTCTGTGACGACAGCCATGCAGACCAATTTGATGCAATGTGCAGCATATGGTCTGAGCACTGACCAGCGGACCCCCCACTCCTTTAACCTCTGCAGCAATGCTGGCAGCACTAATGCATCTATTTTGAAAAGACAACCTCTGGATATGACTCTGAGCACGTGCACTCAACTTGTTTGGTCGACCATGGGGAGGCCTGTGTGGAACCTGTTTTGTTAAACCGCTGTATGGCCACAGTGCTGCTACTCAGTTTTAGGATGTTGGCAATCTTCTTATAGTCTAGTCCATCTTTATGTAGAGCAACAATTCCTTTTTTCATATCCTCAGAGAGTTCTTTGCCATGAGGTGCCATGTTGAACTTCCAGTGACCAATATGAGAGAGTGTGAGAACGATAACACCAAATGTAACACCCCTACTCCCCATTCACATCTGAGACCTTGTAACACTAACAATTCACATGACACTGGGGAGGGAAAATGGCTAATTGGGCACAATTTGGCCATTTTCACTTAGGGGTGTACTCACTTTTGTTGCCAGAGGTTTAGACAGTAATGGCTGTGTGTTGAGGTATTTTGATGGCACAACAAATTTACACTATTATACAAGCTGTACATGGACTACTTTACATTGTATCAAAGTGTCAGATCTTCAGTGTTGTCCGAGGAAAATATATAATAAAATATTTATAAAAATGTCAGGGGTGTACTCACTTTTGTGAGATACTGTATATATAGTAAGAGGCAGGCATAGGAAGTGGGGAGAGTTGAGAGTTGAGTTGGGAGGAGGTTAGGAGAGGAGAGCATGTAACTTATGTTGTGTGCCCCTGGACACTCCCCAGAAGGGCAAGAAAGATAGGAAACCAAGCCCAAGGACTACTGGATCTCTTCTTTTTGTGGTGCTACTGTCCGGGAGTCAGAGATGAAGTGGATTCATTGTATTGAAGGAACCTTTTCAAATAATAGAGCAGATGAGTAATGCCTGCCGCTAGGAAGACCACCCTGTTAGTTGACAAGTTCTAGTTCAGAAGATCCGAAGGACCAAAAGGCTGAATTTCCAGAGCAGGTTGAGCAAGATAAGGAAAGTATTACCCTCTCTATCAGATTGAGTTGGAACCTGCATACCATTATCTCACCGTGCCTGTGGTTTGACTTGTACCAAGGCATTACTTGCGTGGATGTTATCTAACTCAAGACAAATATTTCAAGTAAAGTTCTTGTTGGTTCAACTCCTGACATCGGGACCTGCCTTCTACGGGGGCCGAGGAGATCCAGCTCCAGGCCCGGTCTCCTAGGCAACCTGTTAGTGTATTACTCTATGTAATACACTAACAGGCAATGCATTACAATACAGATGTATTGTAAAGCAATGCAGAGGGGATCAGACCCTCAAAAGTTGAATTCCCAGAGTGGGACACAAATAAAGTTGAAAAAAAAAAGAAAAGAACGCCCTTTTCCCCTGATTTTATAATAAAAAATAAAAAAAGGAAAAAACACACATATTAGGTAACACTGCGTCTGTAATGACCGTCTCTATAAATATATCACATGATCCACCCCACTCCGATAAACACCATAAAAAAATAAAAATAAAAACTGTCAAAAAAACTATTTTTGTCACCTTACATCACAAAAATTGCAACACCAAGCGATCAAAAAGGCTTATGCCCCCCCCAAAATAGTATCAAACTGTCACCTCATCCTGCAAAAAATTAGACCCTACCTAAGACAATCGGTCAAAAAAAAAAAAAAAAAGCTATGGCTCGCAGACTATGGAGACACTAAAACATCATTTTTTTTGTTTCAAAAATGCTATTATTGTTTAAAACTAAATAAATAAGAAAAAGTATACATACATATTAGGTATTGCCACGTCCATAACAATATGCTCTATAAAAATGTCACATGACCTAACCCCTCAGATGAATGCTGTAAAAAAAAAAAAAAAAAAACTGTGCCAAAATTACAAATTTTTGGGTCACCTTTTCCCATAAAGTGTAATAATGAATGATCAAAAAATCATATGTACCCAAAAATGGTACCAATAAATATGTCAACTCTTCCTTCAAAAAACGAGCCCCTTCACAAGACGTAGGCAGAAAAATAAAAAAATAAGGCATTCAGATTATGGAGACGCAAAAACATAATTTTTTTTTTCAAAAATGCTTTTTTATATATAAAAAAATAAAAACGGTGCCAAAACAGCCATTTTTTGGTTACCTTGCCTTACAAAAAACGTAATATACAGCAAGTAAAAATTATATGTACCCCAAAATAGTACCAATAAAACTTGCACTTTATCCCCTACTTTCCAAAATGGGGTAACTTTTTGGGAGTTTCTACTGTAAGGGTGCATCAGGGGAGCTTCAAATGGGACATGGCATCTAAAAACCAGTCTAACAAAATCTGCCTTCCAAAAACCATATGTAGTTCCTTTTCTTCTGTGCCCTGCCGTGTACCCATACATCAGTTTACGACCATTTGTGGGGTGCTTCTGTAAACACAGAATCAGGGTAATAAATATTGAGTTTTGTTTAGCTGTTAATGTTAACCCTCAATGTGTTAAAGAACAAAATAGATTAAAATTAGTGATGAGCGAGCATGCTCGGCCGAGTAACTACCTATGTTCGTCGCATTGCTCGAGTCTCCTCCCCACACGTTTGGCGCCTCCTAAGCAGCCAATCAAGGTCCAGGTAAGTAATTCCCTTCAGTGTAAGGCCATAGCCATGTTAGCTGTAAGCCTTACATTGTACGTAATACAAGTTGATATAAGAGCTGAGGTCCGGTGCTTGGCTCATTCAGCGTCAGGGAGAGCAGACAGTAGGCAGGGACAGATAGCGTTTTGCTATAAAGTTACTGATTTCACTACAAAAACCTTATCGAAAGACCAAACTGTTCTTTTAAGGACTAAAGTGTGTGTTTGACAGCAGTGCAGCACCTTTTTTTTTTTAAGAAGGGGGTTAATTCAGCACTATCAGGGACAGGCGTCTTCAGGAAGGGACAGATAGTGCAGGGCTTAAAAATCGATTTTTTAAGTACCCAAACTTCTAAAAGACAGAAAGATTTCAGATTAGTGACATCCACAGTAAGCCATCAGAAAGCAGTGTGTGGAGAAGACATTATAAAAAGGGGCTTATTTACTACAGTGTGCCTGCTAGAGAGATATACACTGCACCATCATAAAGCAGTGTGGTGGGCAGACATTACTACTTTACCCTTTGATTACTTATCGACGTGGGGGCAACCTCAAAGATAAGTTGGTGCACAGTGCATTCACCACTCCGGTATCATCCACATGGCTTTCCAAAAAACCGTCTGGAACATTTAAGTGCAGCGGGTGTGTTGCGTGTAAGGCTGCATTCACACGGGCGAGTTTTCCGTGCGGGTGCAATGCGTGATGTGAACGCATTACACCCGCACTGAATCCTGACCCATTCATTTCAATGGGTCTGTGTACATGAGCGTTTTTTTTCACGCATCACTTGTGCGTTGCGTGAAAATCGCAGCATGTTCTATATTCTGCGTTTTTCACGCAGCCCTAGCCCCATAGAAGTGAACGGGGCTGCGTTAAAAATGCATTGCATCCGCAAGCAAGTGCGGGTGCGTTGCGTTTTTCACTGATGGTTGCTAGGAGATGTTGTTTGTAAACCTTCAGTTTATCACGCGCGTGAAAAACGCATCAAAACGCATTGCACCCGCGCGGAAAAAACTGAACAACTGAACGCAATCGCAGGCAAAACTGAATGGATTTGCCTGTGAAATCGCACAGTTTTCACTGAACGCATCCGCAACGCATCCGGACCTAATCCGGACACGCTCGTGTGAACCCAGCCTAAGGCGATCAAAAAGGGGGACACGTTCATCAGCAGTGTTAATAAAAGGAGATATAAGATCAGATCCTTTATTAACTGCAAAACATTTGGAGTTGTTTACTTGGCAACATGTAGATGCAACCAGCAGTATGTAGGAAAGACAAAACGTGAATTTAGATGACGAGGAATAAAATGTCATGCATAGAGGAATAAAATGTCATGTTAGCAGTAACCAAGCTTATAGCTCAGTGATAGTGCACTTGTCTTGAGTCTAGTGGGCCTGGGTTCAAGACCCCTTTCAGCCTTTAAAATTTTTTACATTTTATTAAGCCCTAGATTTGAGGCAAATTCAAGTCAAGTGTGACGCTGATGTCTGACTACTGACCTAAGTCAGGCGTCAGCCTCGCTCCTAATTTTAGGTTGTCTACTTTTCATATACTGTCTGGCATAGATGAATAAAATGCCACATTAATACTAACCAAGCTTATAGCTCAGTGATAGTGCTCGAGTCCAGTGGGCCTGGGCTCAAGACCCCTTTCAGCCTTTAAAAATATTAGCATTTTATTAAGCCCTGGATATGAGGCAAATTCAAATCATGTGTGACGCTGATGTCTGACTACTGACCCAAGTCAGGTGTCAGCCTCGCTCCTAATTATGTGTGACGCTGATATCTGACTACTGACCTAGGTCAGGCGTCAGCCTCGCTCGCTCCTAATTTTCGGTTCATTCTACTTTTCATATACTGAATGGCATAGATGTTTTTGTTAGTCAGGTTTGGACAGCAAGCTGAAGGAATTAGTTTTTCTATGTGATTGAGTATATTAAAAGTAGAATGAACCTAAAATTAGGAGCGAGGCCTGACTTAGATCAGTAGTCAGACATCAGCGTCACACATAACTTGAATTTGCCTCATATATAGGGCTTAATAAAATGTTAACATTTTTAAAGGCTGAGCATGGTCTCGAACCCAGGTCCACCGGACTCAAAACAATTGCACTATCACTGAGCTATAAGCTTGGTTACTGCTAACATGACATTTTATTCCTCTATGCCATTCAGCATATGAAAAGTAGACTGAAACTAAAATTAGGAGCGAGGCTGACACCTGACTTGGGTCAGTAGTCAGACATCAGCGTCACACATGACTTGAATTTGCCTCATATCTAGGGCTTAATAAAATGTTAATTTTTTAAAGGCTGAAAGGGGTCTTGAACCCAGGCCCACTGGACTTAGGACAAGTGCACTATCACTGAGCTATAAGCTTGGTTAGTGTTCATATGGCATTTTATTCAACTATGTCATTCAGCATATGAAAAGTGGAATGAACCTAAAATTAGGAGCGAGGCTGACACCTGACTTGGGTCAGTAGTCAGACATCAGCGTCATACATGATTTGAATTTGCCTCATATCTACGCCTTAATAAAATGTAAAAACATTTAATGGCTGAAAGGGGTCTTGAACCCAGGCCCACTGCGCTGAAGACAAGTGCACTATCACTGAGCTATAAGCTTGCTTATTATTAACATGGCATTTTATTCATCTATGCCATTCAGTATATGAAAAGTAGAATGAACCTAAAATTAAGAGCGAGGCTGACACCTGACTTGGGTCAGTAGTCAGACATCAGCGTCACACATGATTTGAATTTGCCTCATATCTAGGGCTTAATAAAATGTTAATATTTTTAAAGGCTGAAAGGGGTCTTGAGCCCAGGCCCACTGGCCTCAGGACAAGAGCACTATCACTGAGCTATAAGCTTGGTTAGTGTTAACATGGCATTTTATTCATCTATGCCAGACAGTATATGAAAAGTAGAAAGAACCTAAAATTAGGAGCGAGGCTGACGCCTGACTTACGTCAGTAGTCAGACATCAGCGTCACACATGACTTGAATTTGCCTCAAATCTAGGGCTTAATAAAATGTTAAAATTTTTAAAGGCTGACCCTTTCAGCTTGAACCCAGGGCCACTAGACTCAAGACAAGTGCACTATCACTGAGCTATATGCTTGGTTAGTGTTAAGAAGGCATATTATTCATCTATGCCAGACAGTACATGAAAAGTATGAACCTTAAATTAGGAGCGAGGCTGACGCCTGACTTAGGTCAGTAGTCAGATATCAGCGTCACACAGGACTTCAATTTGCCTCATATCTAGGGCTTAATAAAATGTAAAAAAATTTTAAAGGCTGAAAGGGGTCTTGAACCCAGGCTCACTGGACACAAGTCAAGTACTCTACCACTGAGCTACAAGTTTGCTTAGTGACAGGTTGGGATTTTTTTCATCTATGTGATTTTGCATACAAAGAAATAGTATATCTATAACTCATTCTTACTTTGACCCTGACCTATGAAGAGCATAATTCAAACTCAGTTGTCAGGGTCAGGTGTCAGAGTCAGGTGTCAGGGTTAGGTGTCAGGGTCAGGTGTCAGGGTCTATGTTATTGGGGGTCTATGTTATTGAAAAGGAAGTCATGGCATCTCTGGCATACAGTGTTGGGGCAAGGGTCCATCTGACCACTGATACCTGGTCTGCAAAGCACGGTCAGGGCAGGTATATCACGTACACTGCGCATTGGGTCAACCTGCTGACGTCTGACAAGCATGGAATGCGTGGCTCTGCAGCAGAGTTGGTGACACCGCCACAACTTGCAGGCAGGTCTACTGCCACCTCCTCTACTCCTACTCCATCCTCTTTAATATCCTCCTCGGCTGAGTCCTCTTCTGCTGCGGCGTCTGGCTGCACATCAACTGAATCCCCCCAGCTCCCCAGGGGCTATTCCACATCCCAGATACGACAGTGTCACGCTGTCTTGGGGTTGACTTGCCTGAAAGCAGAGAGCCACACAGGACCAGCACTCTCGTCCTCCCTGAACGCACAGGTGGATCAGTGGCTGACCCTGCACCAACTGGAGATCGGCAAAGTGGTGTGTGACAATGGAACAAATTTGTTGTCGGCATTGAATTTGGGAAAGTTGTCACATGTGCCGTGAATGGCACATGTGTTGAATCTGATCGTACAACGCTTTGTGTCTAAGTACCCAGGCTTACAGGATGTCCTCAAGCAGGCCAGGAAGGTGTGTGGCCATTTCAGGCATTCCTACACGGCCATGGCGCACTTTTCCGAAATTCAGCGGCGAAACAACATGCCAGTGAGGCGCTTGATTTGCAACAGCCCGACACGTTGGAATTCAACACTCCTATTGTTCAACCGCCTGCTCCAACATGAAAAAGCCATCAACGAGTATTTGTATGACCGGGGTGCTAGGACAGCCTCTGCGGAGCTGGGAATCTTTTTGCCACGTTACTGGACACTCATGCGCAATGCCTGTAGGCTCATGCGTCCTTTTGAGGAGGTGACAAACCTAGTCAGTCGCACCGAAGGCACCATCAGCGACCTCATCCCATTTGTTTTCTTCCTGGATCAGACTGTAGATGAGCATGAAGAGGAAGAGTTGTGGTCACCATCACCACCAGAAACAGCCTTGTCATCATCGCTTGCCGGACCTGCGGTAACACTGAAAAAAGGAGTATGAGGAAGAGGAGTCAGAGGAGGAATGTGGCTTTGAGGAGGAGGAAGACCAACCACAGCAGGCACCCCAGGGTGCTTGTTGTTGTCACCTATCTGGGACCCATGGTGTTGTACGTGGCTGGGGGGAAGAACAGACCGTCAATGACATCAGTGAGGACGAGGAACGGGAAATGAGTAGCTCTGCATCCAACCTTGTGCAAATGGGGTCTTTCATGCTGTCATGTCTGTTGAGGGACCCTCGTATAAAAAGGATGAAGGAGAACGACCTGTACTGGGTGGTTACGCTACTAGACCCCCGGTATAAGCAGAAAGTGGCAGAAATGTTACCAAATTACCGAAAGTCGGAAAGGATGCAGCAGTTCAAAACCAAACTAAAAAATATGCTTTACACAGCTTATAAGGGGGATGTCACAGCACAACGGGAATCTAACTGGGGAAGAGGTGAATGTAATCCTCCTCCTACCACGGCGGCAAGGACTGGACGATTTACAGATGTGTTGTTGATGGAGGACATGCAGAGCTTTTTCAGTCCTACACATCGCCATAGCCCTTTGGGATCGAGCCTTAGAGAACAACTCGACCGACAGGTAGCAGACTACCTCGCCTTAACAGCAGATATGAACCCCTTCACTACTGGGTGTGCAGGCTTGACCTGTGGCCTGAGCTATCCCAGTTTGCGATAGAACTTCTGGCCTGCCCTGCTTCAAGTGTCCTGTCAGAAAGGACCTTCAGTGCAGCAGGAGGCATTGTCACTGACAAGAGAAGTCGCCTCGGTCAAAAAAGTGTTGATTACCTCACCTTCATAAAGATGAATGAGGCATGGATCCCCAAGGGACTGACAGTGGGGGATACGTTTGACTAACAAAAGGCCTGATGACATGCCTTGGCCTCAAAATGGTCCCCACGCTGCTGTATTTAATGTCTGCATACCGGATGACTTTCGTGAATTCTCCGCCACAGACTAGGGTTCAAGCCGCAATGTTTTACTCACTTTTCTGCCTGGAAAACATAAATTTTTCCGGCCGCTGCTACAACAGCGGCTGTAACAATGCCATTATTTTTCAGGCATGTGTACATGCCTAATTTTTCTGTCCTATGGTGCAGCACTGTGGCTGCAAAAACAAAACAAAAAGGCACATACAAGTGTCAATTCCCCTTCGTGATCGTTACTTTGTTGTGGTGAAGGGGCTTGCGTTTCACAATGAAGCAATCATCACCTCTATGAGTGTGTTGGCAATGTTGCCACACCCCAGATGATAAGGCCGTTGCTTTATTATGGTCAGACCAAAAGCGATCGGACGGCTGGATAAAATTTCATAGAAAAAACATTAATTTACCTTTTTTTTTTTTACGTTGTATGGGTTTTTAATATATAAAATAAAAATCATAATAAAGTCTCTTAATAGTTTATTAAAAATAATGCAGACAATTAAAAAAATCCCCATCAATTCCAATACAAAGCAAGTACAGAGCTCAGAACTAAATTATTTCATGATATCGTAATGGTTCGTTCAACAATGGTTAATCAATTCGACACACGTCCCTGGATAGGGTATGTAACAGGGATTAAACTGATAGGAATAGTACTAGTTAAGACACCACTCATATAGGGTGTCACAGCACATTGCTCTGTGCACGCGCAGTGCCCCAATTTGGGAGTAAGAGGACCGACCAAGCTGCTTTTTCCATCTCCCGGTTCCTAAAATCAATTCAGTTTGGTGCAAGAGAGTTTGGTCTGTCACTGTGAAGGCAGTCGAAGGTACCCGGCCTACTTTTTTTTCACAAAAGGCAATCCCTGATATGGGACGTAACAGGGATTAAACTGATAGGAATAGTACTAGTTAAGACACCACTCATATCGGGTGTGACAGTAAATTGCACGGCGCAGACGCAGTGACTGTGGATTAAAACAAAGGGGAGGGAGCCAGCGATTTTTAAACATCTCCCCGTTCGAAAAATCAATTCAATTCACCTTTCGGGGACCCTTTGTGTTGTACGTGGCTGGGTGGAGGAAGAAACCTTCAATGACATCACCGGGACATGGCTAGCTTGGTATCCAACCTTGTGCAAATGGGGAGTTTGCGGTTGTGCAAATGAACTGTTTGCGGTTGTTTGCGGTGCATTAAAAGGGGAGTTTGGTCTGTCAATGTCTGTGAAGCGGGCGTAACCCTTACACTACCTGATCGATACAACATCATACCTGATAGTATACACACACTGGATGTTTGAAACCACGTTGTTTAAAATTTTTTAGGATTGTTAGGTGATTTCTGCCTTTTATGGATTAAAACCCAACTCTGCATCAACTACGTAATTTTCCATGGGAGTTTTGCCATGGATCTCCCTCCGGCATGCCACAGTCCAGGTGTTAGTCCCCTTGAAACAACTTTTCCATCACTATTGTGGCCAGAAAGATTCCCCGTGGGTTTTAAAATTTGCCTGCCTATTGAAGTCTATGGCGGTTCGCCCGTTCCCGAACATTTGCGTAAATTTGCGTTCACCATTCGCGAACGGAAAATTTTATGTTCGCGACATCTCTACTACTGTATTTGCTAGATGTCCACCAACCTGCACATCTGTTGTTATATCAGGTTATGGTTGCTCCTCTAGTCGGGTCCTGAACTAGTTGGGAAAGGTAAGTGTTGTTGGTTATTGCCAAGAACCTGTTTCCTTTATGAGGTCTACAGCTTTAGGTTTCTCAGTCTATATCTGGATAGTTGAAGTCCGCAATAATAATGACCTCATTATGATTTGCCTCCTCATCTATCTTATTTAGTAGTAGATTTTCTGTGGTTTTATTAGGTGGCTTATAACAACCCACTGTCAGTATTTTTTTGTTTATACCACCATGCATTTCAACCGACAGTGACTCCACATTTTTATTTTCCTCACTTTTATCTTCTCGGAAAGTGGGCTTTAGACAAGCCCCCCTCTCCGGTTTTGACAATCCTTTCTAAACAGACTGTAACCTTGTATATTAACTGCCCAGTCATAGCTATCATCCAGCCATGTGTCAGTTATTCCCACTATGTCATACTCCTCTGCACCTATTACTAATCTGAGTTCACAAGTTTTATTATTCAGTTTTCTGGCATTAGTATACATACAATTAAGCCATTTTTGTATATTTATTACCCTACACATTTCCTTATGAACTGTTCTAGTCCCTCCCTCTATTCCTCCCCAGTCCAATTACCTCATCCCAGGTCACTATCTGCACTACCTTCCCCTGCTATTATGTAATTACTCTCCTCCAGTCCCTAGTTTGAACACTCCTACAACCTTCTAGCCATCTTCTCCCCAAAACAGCTGCTCCTTCCCTATTGAGGTGCAGCCCATCCCTTTGATAGAGCCTGTAGCCAACAGAGAAGTTGATCCGGTTCTCCAGGAAGCCAAACCTTTCTTCCTTTACCAGTTTTTGACCCATTTGTTAACCTCTCTAATCTCATGCTGCCTTTCTGGTGTGGCTTGTGGTACTGGCAGTATTTAGGAAAATACCTTTAAGGTACTTGCCCTGAGTTTGTGACCTAAATCCCTAAGATCGTTTTTAAGGACCCTCCACCTACACTACCTTTAATTTTGTCATTGGTTCCAATGTGGACCATGACCACTGGATCTTCACCAGCCCCTTCCAGTAATCTATAAACCTGATCCGCAATACGGTATGTTGAACTTGAGCACCAGGAAGACAACACACTATTTAACGATCTTGGTCTTTGTGACATATAGCCACCTCTGTACCCCTAATAATTGAGTCTCCCCTTACCAGCACCTGTCTGGCCTGCCCTGCTCTCCTAGTACTCTGCTTACTGGAGCTGACATTCCCCAGACTGGCACAGCAAGTGTCTTGCTGCAGCAGTGCTCTCCCTAAACTGACATCCCACTCATCTGCCAACTTTGCAAACTTTTTGGGGTGTGTCAAATTTGGGCTTACCCTCATTGTACTCTTCTCTCTACCCTGCTTTCTAAATGTACTCCAGCTACCTACCTCACTTTACTGATCCTCCATACTACCACCCTCCCGAGATTTACCCCAACGAGTGCCTGCTCAGTGATCAGCAAACTCTTTTCTTAATTGTCAACACTTCTTAGCGTCAAAATTCTCTACTTTTGATGCAGGAGGTGCAATTCTAAACGTGAAATTTGGTCACATTTTGAACAAAGATATGCACTCTCAAACAGCTGTTTCAGGACTGCAGACATTTGACAAGATGTGCACTGGACTTCGTTTTCAATAGTGGAACACATACTAATGGGGATTACACAAGAGCGATATAAAAAAAAATACAATAATACAATGTAATGAAAAACATATGTAGAGCCCTGAATCTTAATCTTTTTAAAATTTTATCAACTTGTATCTTGTAAGTACAATAAAACCCTTTGCAGTTGAACCATCGTGACTGTACTTCACTATATGTGGCAACCTTGATTTCTCACAAAGGTCTACAATGGAGCGGTGAATCCGGGTGATCTGAGTGTCTTTCCATGCCCAAAGGCAGTCTGTGTGTTTTTGGATAAGAAGTTCTTTTTGTTCTCTCTGGAGCAGCGCGGTTCTTTATGGAGAGCGCCTAGTGTGTGGAGTACGTGTGCACAGTATTGTAGGCTAGGCAATGCCTCTCTGGATTTCTGGGAAATATATTTAATTTAGCTTTTCTAAGCTTATCTGATGGCAGCAGATGTTAGACATTATAATTTGCATATGTTTTTCTCAGAAATCAAGAGGAGCATTGTCTAGCCTACAATAGTCATTATAAATATATATATATATATATATATATATATATATATAGGCTAGACAATGCTCCTCTTGGTATTCATTTTAGATATATATATATATATATATATATATATATATATATATATATATATATAGAAATATATATATATATAGATATATATATATATATATAAAGAAAATCTGGCAGCACTCTCACCTTAAAAATAGATATAATTTATTTACCCATGCTGGAAGCACGACGTTTCTCATTTATACTGGAGCCTTTCTCAGGCCTTGAAAACCCCTGAAAAGGCTCCAGTAAAGAGCCAAAACGTTGCGCTTCTAGCATGGGTAAATAAACACTACCAAATTTTTTCTTCATGTGAGTGTGCTGCCTGCTTCCTTTTTTTTTGTCATTTTGGGTCACTGTCAAATCGACGGGCTTGCACCTCTATTTTTCTATTTTCCTTTTGTCTTGTGCTGCCATTGAATTATTTATATAATGTGTGTGTATATATGAATTAGGTGCCGGGAGATGGGAGCGAAGCGAAGCCCCTTGCTGGGGCCGGCGCTTCACTGTCCTGACCGCGTACAGTGTCAGGACGTAGTCCGTACACTATGACCTGACGCTGCACGCAGTCAGGTGACAGAGCAGCGCAGGTCGGGAAGACAGGGGAGCGCAACTTCTACCGGAGGGGAAGAGGAGCCGAGACACAGGATAGGTAAGAGGAGGTTTTTATTTTAATCTGATCTTATGTCTGATGGGGGTCTAACATTAAAGGCTGATCTGAGGTCTGATGGGGGTCTGCAGCTCCCTGTCATTGCACCCACTACTTACAAAAAAAAAAAAAGCGCTTCGTGATAAAGTAATTTACTGATTTTTTTGTAAAATTTGGCGAATCAACCGAATTGAACTTTTGAAAAATTCGCTCATCTCTAAATATATATATATATATATATATATATATATATATAATGTCCATAATAGAAATACTGTAGTACACATCCAGAGGACCCCAAATACCTGCTTTGCTCAGGTAAAGAACTTTTGTGTTGAAAGAGCTAGTTGCAGATGTGAGACTGGCTTTCGCTATTTTTCTAGTTATGGTGCATAAGCCCCCACCCCATATCTCTCGTTGGTTGGGGTATAGATAGGGGACACATACACAATCAAATGACAAAGAGTATGATTGACTTTGAACGTGCCTCCAGCAGTCAAGGATACCCTACCTATACAATGTATTGTCCTACATGTCAGATTCTTTGATGTTCAACATACTGTATAATCCAATTTTCTCACACAGTTTCGACACAGATGTGGCTACTGTCACACTCACGGTTTGGTCGGATCCGTCATGGATCTGCAAAAACGGATCCGTTACAATAATACAACCGCATGCATCCGTCATAAACGGATCCGTTTTTTATTATCTGTAACATAGCGAAGATGGATCCATCATGAACTCCATTGAAAGTTAATGGGAGATGGATTTGTTTTCTATTGTGACAGATTGTTTCAGAGAAAACAGATCCGTCCTGGCACACAGTGTAAGTCAATGGGGATGGATCCGTTTTCCCTAAAACAATCTGGCACAAAAGAAAACAAATCTATCTCCCATTGACTTTGGCTCAGTTTCGTCAAGCGGACAGCAAAACGCTGCAGGCACTGTTTTGGAGGCAAACTGAGCGGATCCTTTTCTATTCAGAATGCATTAGGGCAAAACTGATCCGTTTTGGACCGCTTGTGAGACCCCATGACGGATCTCACAAACGGAAAGCCAAAACGCAAGTGTAAGCCTGTTACTTTATCTTACTTTACTTACTTAATTGCTTTATAACTCTTTATCCTATAGATCAGTTATGGGGCAAGAGATCCTCTTCTAAGCGATAAAAGGCTTTATCCTAATTTCTTTCGAAGCTCTCCCGATGATGAGAGACAATATTCAGCATTGGTGAAGCTATTGGAGAGATTGCAGTGGAATTGGGTTGGGATCATCACATCAGATGATGATGATGGACGGCAGGAGTTACTGCAGTTAATCAAGAAGTTTACATATCATCAGATTTGTGTGGAATTTGCCATTCTTGTATCTGAGAAATATGTTTATGTTCCCTTAGCTTTAAAGACATCATCCTCTGATGTTATTATCATTAGTGGCTCCTATGGTCTGATGTTCAGCAAGTTTTTGTACCATGCAGCTCATGTTCTAAGTAACAAGACTCTTATTCTTCCAATGTCATGGTCACACGCTACAGATCTAATATTTTATAAAGAAGATGGAGTTCCTGTTAATTGTAGTTTGGCGTTTTCACCTCACACATACGGGATATATAAGACGAAGGAGTATTTTTCTAAAATACAGTTTTTCAATCGACCTTCTGATATGTTGTTGGAAGATATATGGATGACTATATTCCAATGTTTTTCAAGAAATAAACTAAAAAACCTTCTTATTCCAGAAACACATCACTATCCTTTCCAAAACTGCTCAGGAGAGGAAAGATTTCGAAAAGATTTTTTTTATTTTCCTCTAGACTTCACTCCCTTCCAAGTATACATGGCAGTCTTTATGATGGCTAAGGCTTTACATAACATAGGTATAGGTCTTAGTGATCAAGGGAAACACAAGATCTCAACAGATGACTATAAATACAAGGTGAGTATGATACATATAATAACCATGACTGAAGACACCAAATATACTATATATATATATATATATATATATATATATATATATATATATATACACAACATCTGTTCCCAGGTCTCTTCTACATGTTCCCAGTGTTGGTGCATACTAGTCAAGTCACTTGGGTACGAATACAGCTTTTCCTACAACTCTACCCACACATGTTCCATTGGATTGAGGTCTGGAGACTGTGGGGGCCAATCCAGCACCACTACATTGTCATTGAACCAACTTCAATGACAATGATATGCTCGTTTACTTTGTCCCTTGCCCATTCCTCATCCTTGGATCCATATCTCTAGGGACTACATTATGAACCTTCCATCTTCCTGGGGTAAATCAGTTGTCTGGGTGGTCATAGATAGCTTCTCTCAGGTGTACCATTAAAGAAACTTCCTAACATGAATTGGCTGCTTTGTTTGTGGACAACATCCTGAGATTGCATGGCATACCTGAGCCCATTATCTGGGATATAGGTGTCCAGTTTGTCTCGAGTTCTGGAGAAAGTTTAGCAACAGAGTAGGGAACATAGACCAGTTGTGGATTTGCTACCTATGGTTTGCACTGCAAGGAGGCAGGGAAAGTGGGTGGGGTTCCAGTTATGGCTCACTGTCTATGTCTGTCCCTACCTACAGTCATTGCAGGTGGAGTTTCAGCTTGAAGACCAGCTAATAGCTAGTCGAGAATAGTTTTTTCATGGACACAGGTTCCGGTATGGATGTCTTCTGATGGAGTAGAGTTTTTCCTCCAGGTACTTTGGTTTCCTCCCATACTCCAAACACATACTGATAGGGACCTTAAATTGTGAGCCCTATTGGGGACAGAGTGATGCTAATGTCTGTAAAGCGCTGCAGAAAATGTCAACGCTATATAAGTGAGAATAATAAATAATAATAAATAATAAGGAGGAAGAGGAGTCTTAGCAGGAAAAGAAGAAGCCAACAATGATGACAAGGACACTATTGTCTGGGGATGCAGGTTGGCTACCACAAAGAGGACCAGGAGAAAGAAGAAAGACTTGTTCTAATTGGAACTGCTGGCCAGTTGTATCTTCACAAAGAATCCAGGGATGCCCCTCATGTGCGATAATAGAGCTCTGGTACCTATGTTTGTGTTTAAACGCCTATGGCTTATTTTAATCCTGCATATCTTGCACATAGCTGTGGTTTTGTGTGCCGGCTTTGTGGAGAAAAAATGCCAGCCTTGAGTTGCTTGGACAGAGCTACGTAGAGGAAGCCGAGTTTGATGTAGGTCTGGAACGTTTTGCACTGGTGCCCACATTATTAGCGGCATCAACATTTCACGAGCTGACTACATTATGAGCTGATTTGGCCCTACCAGTTCTTTGGGACATTTTGTCCGTACATTGCCTCCACTCTATATTGCCACTGTGGCCACCACCCTTCTCCTCAGATGTCTCCTCCTCCATTTCAGCATCCTGATATGGTTCCAGGTCCTGGTCCTGTCCAACATACAATCAATATCAGAGTCCTCTTTCACCCTGCCACTTTTATCGGACTGTGAGATATTATAGTGGATTCCTTGGCCTCCCTCCTCAGTTTTACATTTGCCCCTACTGCAAGTGCTGGTGCCCCCACCGCCAATACTGTGGCTACGGGTGCCACTATCACCACCACCAACACAGCTCTGATGCTCCACCTGAACCTCCTCCTCAAAGCAGTCCAAATGCTGACTGCTCTCATACAGGTCATCAACAGGTAGACTCTCTTGAATATTTGCTATAGGGCGTGGTGGGATTTTGAAATAAGCCGTGGGTGGGCAAACATAAACATAGGCACCACAACTCTATTGAAACACTTGAAGCAGCATCATTCCATCCAGTGGGCAAGCAAAAGTGGCCGCCAGCTACCGCAAGAAGAGTTTCCTCCTTCTCCCAGTCTCATTTAATGCAGCCAGGCTTCATCAATGGGCAATATGGTGTCTTTTACATCGCCCTTTCTGCTTCGCTTCCTCAGACTCCTACTCCTTTGCTCCATCAGCAGTCATTGATAATGGAATGTGTAGCCAGGAAACAACTCTACATGTCCAGCAATCCGCTGGTGCTCAAGCTTAAAGGGGTTTTCTGGCAGTTTAGTTCAAGAAATTAGCTTTGTTCCAAATTAATTTGTCATGAATAGTGCTGAGCGCAATATTCGAATAGCGAATATCGGCACTTCGCTAATTTGCGAATATAGCGCTATATATTAGCTATTTCGAATATTAGTTTTAATGTTGCTCTCTGGTTATCTTCCCACTTCCCAAAAGCTGTTCTTACCTGTCCGGAGGATTCCTGGCTCCCTGCCTGCTCCAGTTAATGCCCATTGTCGCTTCTGCCGACTTCCCGTGTGCATGGAGCGTCCCCATCCCAATGGGAACGCCTCCATGCTAAAATGTACTGTCGGATGTGAGAATCACGATCTCACAAATTTGACTAAGTTGTATTCGCAATGCGATTAATATAACCTGTATTACTTGCATTGCACATTCAACTTGCATCTGTGTAGTATTAATGAATTTTGTGAATTTAGCACTATATTCTCAATCATCATTATATTCTAGCACAACCATTAGGAACTCAGTTCTAAGTTGAATTCGCAATGCGAGTATATGTTCGCATTGCGAATTCAACTTAGACCTGGGTCCCACTCCCTAATGGTTGTATTGCTAGAATATAACGAAGATAACGAATATTGAATATAGCACTATATTCTCAATCTAGCAAGCCAACCATTAGCAACTCAGCTCTATGTTGAATTCGCAATGCGAACATATACTCGCATTGCAAATTCAACTTAAAACTGAGTTCCTAATGCTTGGCTTGCTAGAACATGACGAAGATTGAGAATATAGTGCTATATTCGATATCTTTGTTGATTCTACTAAGCTAACCCAATAGGAAATTTGCCTGTATACACTGTTCAAAGTTCAAACCGCAATACGCGAATATAAATTCGCGTAATATTCGGATATATAGAATATATATAGAATAATGACGAATATTCGATTTCGACGAATATTCAATTGAATATTCGCGAAATATCGCGAAATCGAATATGGCACCTCCCGCTCATCACTGGTCATAAAGTTAATTAAATCAGCTATAATCCGGCCTGCAGGGAGTGTGCATGTCGGTGTACATCACTATGCATTGCAGCAACATGTATAGCTAGTCCTTTTTGGTGGTGAAACAGTTACTGTGCATCAGTATGACAGGCAGGTCTCATACAGTATATGGACATGCACAATGTCATGCAGGCCTAGCTAACCCCTAGCTAAACAAAAAAAAGCATACAGCAGTCTTTAGTAAAAGAAAAAAAAAAAAAAAACACTGTGCGCCCCTGCAAGACCTGTGTCCTAATCTATTGGAACAAAAGAACGACATGGAGGCAGTGCCGATAAAGTAAGGGAGAACAAAAAGGTTGTTTTAATCCAGTACACACACATGCTTTTGAATCACTTCTGTCAACTGAAGAAAGACTGGGTGTTACTATTAGGCTCAGTTCACACCACCTATTTAGTCAGTTACGGGTCAAAAACACAAAACAGGTGCGGATGTTTTCATGATACCTTATCTGAGAGTAGGAGTGGTTAATAGAGATGAGTGAAGTTTTAAAAAATTTGATTCGGACGGTTCGAAGAATTTTCCGGAAATAATTACTTTGATCCAAATTTATTTGCGGTGAATCTCGTTATAAACTGCTATTTCTGGGGTTCAGAAAGCCTTTATAGGGGTGAAGAACACTGTGCCTTGCAGTAACACGCAGTGAAAAAATACTGTGAGTCAGTATGACATGCAGATGACAGGCGTCGCTGTTAGAATCACTGCACACTTCACTTATTTGGGAAGTCACGTGGCCAAAACTGGCCAAATAACTCAGGAATTAACTCGGCCTGACAGGTCGATGTTAAAGCCAAGAAGAAGCGCACTCCTTTTACACCCTTATCAGCTGATTCCACATATATTTCTACAGAAACAGTTCTATTAAACGCTTATATAAGTAGAGCCCCCCCAACAGAGTGGAGAGGTTGTCAGCAGTAAGTTGGTGTCGATGTCACTGATTAATTCGCCCTTCCTCTGATTGATCAGAACAATAACCCACAAAAACGGATCCTGTCTGTTGAGTATCCACCTTCCACCTGTTTTAGATAGGAGTAGATCTAAAACAGATATAGAATATTTGCATGTCTTCTGTGTTTTCTACCCACTCATGCTTTTGGCTACCAAATCATAAGCCAATTCTCATGGGACCATACAGGCCTTACAGCTGCTACACAGACAGAATCCCTTGTGCATCTTATTTTTCCTTCCTTCTGACAGATCAGAATAAAGGTCAAATAAATGATGATATTAGCCAGGCTGAAAGGCAAAATAGTGGCCCATTCATGAAGTGGGGAGGGTGGGACCAGCATGAGAAGTCTACAGAGTGGCCCTATGACATAGTGGTGAGGTGGAATCAGCATGAGGAGTCCACAGAGTGGTCCAATGACAGTGTGGAGGTGACGGCAGCAACAGGAGGCTACATACTGGCACAATGACAGAGTCTGAAATTGGTGGCAGCAGCAGTAGGAGCATCAGGACAAGGCCACCGAGTGGCACAATCAGAGAGTGTGGAGGTGGCAGCAGTATGAGAAGGCCACCGAGTGGTACAACGACAGAGTGTGGAAGTGGCGGCAGCAGCAGTAGCAGCATCAGGAGAAGGCCACCGAGTGACACAATGACAGAGTGTGGAGGTGGCGGCAGCAGCAGTAGAAGCTTCAGGAGAAGGCCACTGAGTGAAACAATGGCAGAGTCTGGAGGTGGCGGCAGCAGCAGCATCAGGAGAAGACCAAAGAGTGGCAAGGTGTGGAGACGGCAGCAGCACCTTCAGGAGATCGTAAAGTAACCCGGTGAAAGGAAAGGAGCACTTGGCATCAGATGTGCGGCATCAGGCAGGTGGCCGCATCAGAGTATTAACTGAGGCAGGTAGCCAGAAGAAAGCGATCTTTTTTGTCAAGGTTTATCTGAGGCGACATGGATGATCTAATCAGATGTATCAAGCATTGGTGGGTGGAAATCCTGGCTGATCCAGGCCTGATTCATCTTTACAAAGGTCAGTTTCTCCACATTTTGGGTGGACAGGCGAGTTCTTCTTGGGATAACTATGGCCCCCACCGCACTAAACACCCACTCTGATGCCACACTACTGGCCGGGAAGGACAGCTTTTCCAGGGAAAACTCGGCCAATTGCGGCCACAAATCCAGATTGGCTGCCCAGTAGTCCAACGAATCTTCAACGACAGCTGGCAGGATGCTGTCCAAGAATGCCACCACCTGCTGGTTCAGGTCCTGCTCCAGGTCTACCTGCTGCTGGTGAGTAGTTTCTTCACTATGTGGGTGAAGAAAGCTGCTCATAAGCGATTGTAGACTCAGGCTGCTGCTAATGGAGCTGGTACTGCTCCTGCCACCACACCCCTCCCCAGCAGCCATGGCAGAGGAACATGAGAGCAGAGGGCCCCCTCGGTCAGACCTGCGAGAGGATGGACGATGGCGCAGATAGGCAGCGGCCAACTGACTACATAAGATGTCTCTGTAGTAATTAAGTTTGTCCTCCCTTTCAGTAGGAGTAAAAAAGGCCCTGATTTTGGACCAGTAGCGAGGGTCCAACAAGGTGAAGAGCCAGAAGCAAGCAAGTGAGCATGCATTGGGCCATTTGTGCAAGTGACTCGGAGGGACTCCCTGCCTCCATCTCCACTGCATACTGCCACAGTGTTTCTGGGTCCTGTGTGTCTCTGTCTCGTCTTTCTCATCACTCTGTAGCTCCCTTGACTACTACTGCTCTTCCTCTCCTGTCAGCTGACTAGAAAAAACACCCATTTCGCTACACATTGCCTGTGCTCCAATGTACTCTTCCTCCTCTTCCAGATTAACCCCCACAGGACTCATGTGGCCATGAGATCAAGGCACCACGTCTCCTGTCCCCTGACCAGCCATTGTTACCACCATCTGTTTCAGGACATGAAGCAGTGGTATGACGTCATTCATCCCGTACTCCTGGCAAATGAAAAATGACATGGCGCCCCCAAAGGGACTGAGCAAACGGCAGGTGTCATGCAAGAGCTGCCCCTGGCTGACATTGAAAGTTACACAGCAGAGTACTCCTGTCCGCTTGGATCATCAAGAAATTGTTTATGGCCTTTCTCTGTTCGTATAGTCGGTCCAACATATGGAGGGTGGAATTCCAACGGGTAAAAATGTTGCATATCAGCCTATGTTGGGGGATGCCGTTCTTCCACTGTAGCTCAAGGAGGGTGTGCTTTGTGGTGTACGAGTGGCTGAAGTGCATGCAAAGATTCCTGGCTATTTTTAAGATGTCCTGCAGATGGGTGGAAGATTTCCGGAACAGCATGACAACTAGATTGAACACGAGTGCCATGCAGGGCACATGGTTTAGCCTTCCATGACGCAGTCCTGTCATCATATTCTTCCCATTGTCAGTCACCATGGTTACGATTTTCAGTTGTTGCGGAGAAAGCCAGGATTCGATTTCTTGATAAATCAAAAGGAGCAGTTCCAACCCTGTGTGACTCAGTTCGCCAAGGCAAACCAGGTGCAGAACAGCGTGACACTGCCGAGCCCTGGACATGTGGTATGCAAGAGGGGCACCTTGACTGGTCCCTGCAGTGGAGGCTGAGGACATGGTAGAGGATGAGGAGGCAGAGGCAGACATTGTCGCAGGACCAACAGCATGACAACGTGGAGGCAGAAGCGTCATGACTAGAGTTGAGCTAACACCTGGATGTTCGAGTTCGAGAAGTTCGGCGGAACTTCCCTAAAATGTTCGGGTTCGGGATTCGAACTCGACCCGAACTTCACCCCGAACCCAAACCCCATTGAAGTCAATGGGGATCCGAACTTTTGGGCACTAAAAAGGCTGTAAAATAGCCCAGGAAAGGGCTAGAGGGCTGCAAAAGGCAGGTAAATCCCCTGCAAACAAATGTGGATAGGGAAATGACTTAAAATAAAATAAAATAAATAAAAATTAACCAATATCAATTGGCAACTTGGAGGAGGAGGAGGTGGAAAAGGACGTTGGGGTGGCATCGGGTGGGAATGCTATGGGAGTTGATGTTCTCATCATAGCCAAAAAGGATTCATGTCTGCCTGCAGTGCCACAGGCCTCATTCACAGACTCAGGGCCATGGCACCCTCAAAGAGGAGAGAGGTCCCGTAACAACAACACAGGCCTCAGGTCAACCTGCAATGGAACAGGCCATTATCATTTATGTAGGCCCCTGACACCCAGACAGAGCAGAGGCAATTTGACAGTAAAAAGAGTTTAATGTCTCTCACCCAGACAGCAAGCAATTAAACGAAATATAGGCCACTGACACCCAGACAATGGGGCGGTCATTAGACAGTAAAAAGAGTTTAATATGTCCCATAAAGACAAAAAATGATGAAACAACATATAGGCCCCTGACACCCAGACAATGGAGCGGTCATTAGACAGTAAAAAGTGTTAAATGTCTGCCACCAAGACAGCAAGCAAGTACGTGAAAGTTAGGCCCCTGACACCCAGACAGAGGAGAGAGATCCCATAGCAGCAAAAGAGGCATCATGTCACCCACCAATGGAGAAGGCCACTTTTAGTTATTTAGGCCCAGCACCCAGACAGAGGAGAGAGGTCCCAAAGCAGAGAATCAGGCTTCATGTCACCCACCAATGAAGAAGGCCACTTTCAGATATTTAGGCCCCTGGCACCCAGACGGAGGAGAGGTTCATTCAACTTTGGGTTGCCCCGCAAAATAATGGTAAAATTAAAAAAAGAGGATTCAATAAAGAAGTGCCCTGGAGTACAAGAATATATGGTTAAGGGGAGGTAGTTATAAATGTCAATTCTGCACAAGGGATGGACAGGTCCTGTGGGTTCCATGCCTGGTTCATTTTTATGAACTTTAGCTTGTCCACATTGGCTGTGGGCAGGCGGCTGCGTTTGTCAGTAATGGTGATATTCCCATGTCCTCATCATCAGTAAACATAAGTGGTTGTGCGTCAGTGCATTCTATGTCTTTCATCACTGGGGAAGGGCTAGGTGAATTCCCTTGGGAAACCCTGCCATCAGAGTCTTCAAACAGCATAAGAGAATGCTGCATAACTTGAGGCTAAGACAGTTTCCCAGATATGCATGGGGGTGATGTGACAGACTGATGGGCTTGATTTTCAGGTGCCACCTGTGCGCTTTCTGCAGAAGACTGGGTGGGAGATAATGTTGTGAACGTGCTGGATCCACTGTCGGCCACCCAATTGACTAGCGCCTATACTTGCTCAGGCCTTACCATCCATAGAACGGCATTGGGCCCCACAAAATATCGCTGTAAATTCTGGCGGGTACTGGAACCTGAGGTAGTTGGTTCACTAGGACGCGTGGCTGTGGAAGAACGGCCACGTCCTCTCCCAGCACCAGAGGGTCCACTAACAACACCACGACCATGTCCGCGTCCCTTGCTAGATGTTTTTCTCATTGTTACCGTTCACCACAATAAGAAAAAAATTATTTGGCCCAATATATTGAATTCAAATTCAGGCCTTTTTTTCACAGGCACCTAACACTATCTGGCTATCTATTTATGTACCGTATTGCACTAATCCAGGCATAGCAGTAACCACAGATTTAGGGGAATATCAATTGTAGGCCGAGTATTTAGGCCCTGGATGAAAGGTATCCTTTTACGGACAGATTTACACTTGGAGATGCACAGTAGCGTGTGAAAAAATATATAGGATTATGCTTTCAGCACTTGTATTTTAACACTTTGTGTAAAATACCCTTTAACGGAAAAAAATACACTTAGAGATGCAAAACAGTGTGTGGAAATGTAGAGGATTGTGCTGTCTTTTAACACTTACTGTAATATACCCTTTAACGGAAAGAAATACACTTGGAGATGCATGCTGAGTGTAATACACCCTTTTACGGACAGATTTACACTTGGCTTGCAACAGCTGGAACACCAGATTTAGAGGATTGCTATTTTGGCAATTGAATTTGACCCCAGAACAAAATATATCCTTTGCTGGACACTATTAAACTTGGCCAGCCACTGCTGAAACCACTGATTTATGGTATTGCTATTTTTGCAATTGAATTTCACCCCAGAACAAAATATATCCTTTGCTGGACACTATTAAACTTGGCCAGCCACTGCTGGGACACCAGATTTAGGGGATTGCTATTTTGGCAATTGAATTCCACCCCAGAAAAAAATATATTCTTTGCCGGACACTATTAAACTTGGCCAGCCACAGCTGAAACCACTGATTTATGGTATTGCTATTTTGAAAATTGAATTTCAACCCAGAAAAAAATCTATCCTTTGCCGGACACTATTAAACTTGGCCAGCCACTGCTGGGACACCAGATTTAGGGGATTGCTATTTTGGCAATTGAATTTCACCCCAGAACAAAATCTATCCTTTGCCTGACACTATTAAACTTGGCCAGCCACAGATGAAACCACTGATTTATGGTATTGCTGTTTTGGCAATTGAATATTACCTCAGAAAAAAATATATCCTTTGCCGCGCACTATTAAACTTGTCCAGTCACAGCTGGAACACCAGATTTACCGTATTGCTATTTTTGCAACTGAATTTCACCCCAGAAAATAATATATCCTTTGACGGACACTATGAAAATTGTCCAGTCACAGCTGGAACACCAGATTTACGGTATTGCTATTTTTGCAACTGAATTTCACCCCAGAAAATAATATATCCTTTGACGGACACTATGAAACTTGTCCAGTCACAGCTGGAACACCAGATTTACGGTATAGCTATTTTGGTAATTGAATTTCACCCAAGAACAAAAGCTATCCATTGACGGACACTATAAAACTTGTCCTGCCACAGCAGAAACCACTGATTTAGGATATTGCTATTTTGGAAATTGAATTTCACCCCAGAAAAAATAAATAAAAATTTTGCTAGACAGTATTACACTTGCCTAGCCACAGCTGGAACACCAGATTTAGGGGATTGCTATTTTTTTAAGTGAATTTCACCTCTCAATAAAATATAGAAAATTCTATCCTGAGTTTCTAGGGGTGACAATAAGCACAGCCAAGCCCCTGATATAGGATATAGCAAAAAAAAAAAAACTACTATTGATGGATTAATGGACTTGGTGGCAGCTTGTGCTGGTGCACCACAAGACACAAAATAGCCGCCGATCACCCCAGAAAAAAGTGACAGAAAAACGCTCTGGACAGCCTGAAAACAGTGAGCAATTAACTAGCAGAAGTTGAATGATTCACAGCTGTAGATCGATCACTTCATTAAGTGTTTTTGCTGAGTTAATCTCGCCCTAACAGCATAATCTCGCCCTAACAGCAGCTGCATCCTATCCCTACACTAATCAGAGCAGAGTGACGTGCGTCGCGACCTGACTCCAGCTTAAATAGAGGCTGGCTCACATGCTGCACTTGGCCAATCACAGCCATGCCATTAGTAGGCATGGCTGTGATGGCTTCTTAGGTCAAGAAGTAAAACGCTAGCTGATTGGCGGGAAGAAATCGCCGAACAACGAACCCGAACTTTTACGTAAATGTTCGGGTTCGGGTCCGTGTCACGAACACCCCAAAATTCGGTACGAAACCGGGTTCGCTCATCCCTAGTTATGACCTGGCCAAGTTGCTGGGGTGGCTGTGAAGAAACCACATTCACCCAGTGGGCCGTAAAGGACATGTATTGTCCCTGACCGTAGTCACAGCTCCACACATCGGCACTGCCTTGCACTTTGGCAGACACCTACGGGCTCAAGGTCCGGACCACCTTCTGTTCTACATATTTGTGCAGGGCCTTTTTGGCAAAGAAATGACGGCTTGGGACTCTCCAGCTCGGCTCGGCACAAGCCATCAGTTCTCTAAAAGGTGCAGAGTGCACAACTTGGAAAGGGAGGGACTGCAGCACCAGCAACTTGGACAGGAGCACATTCAGCTTCTGGGCCATTGGATGATTGCACGCATACTGCTGTCTATTGGCAATTGCTTCGGTGATTGATTGCTGACGGAATGAATGATGAGGAGTAGGAGGAGGAACAGGAGCATCTGGACCAGCAGAAGATGGGAATGACAGACAGTTCCCTTTGGCTGAGGTGGTGGAGCCTTGACTGACTGAAACTGGGTGCGTTCCACCGGGTGATGCATCGGTTGCTGCGGGAGGCTGGACCACTGCATCGGAGCCACAGTTCTTCCAGGCCACTGTATGGCGACGCTGCATATGTTGATGCAGGGCAGTAGTACCAATATTGGCACCCTGGCCACACTTCACCTTCTGCCCACAGAATCGACATATGGCCACGTTCACCTCCTCTGTTGCTTTGAAAAAAAACTGCCACACCGCCGAGTAGGTGATTTTCACCCCAACAGTCAGCACTGACTGACTGCTACTGCCGCTGCCTCCGTGAACCCCTTCACCACTACTTCCCGGGCAGGTAGGCTGCTGCAAAGCAGGTAGTCTACCCCGGGCATGTTTGGTTCCCGACAACCTACTGCTGCCACCCTGCCAGCCATGCTACCACCTTGCTGGCTCAGCAGGCTGCCTTATGGGCAAGCTGCCACCCTCTTTTCATGAGGATGATGAAGCCCTTCCTGCACCCGGCTCCCAAGTGCGCTCAGCCTCATCATCATTGAGTAGTGTCTGAACATCACTGATGTCCTCCTCAACGGTCTCTGGGTCAGGAGCCTGACCGCTCACAACACCACCTCCTATGCCACTCTCCTCATCACTACTTGCCCGCCTAGTGGAGGAGGCGGCGGAGTTCTCTTCCAGATCTTGGTTGGATAGTAGCTGCTGACTGTTCTCTAGTTGCTCGTCCTCGCTGTATAGTGGAGCTGAGCCCACAGCATACAATACTTCTGTGGCTGAGGGAACAGCAAAGGACAGAGGCAGGTTGAGGACAGGTAAGGGCACAGGGTCTGCTCTGGGGCCATGTCAACTAAAGGTTGTGTCTGAGGGTTGTGTCACTGACTGTTGGCTGGGGGTGTCTGATGTCACTTGGGATGAAGTGGATGACCGAATTAACCATTCAAGAACCACTGGGTTGTTGGTCAAGACACGACCGCTAGATGACACCGGAGCTCAGGCCTCTCACTGCGACTCCTGCTGCCACGCGCCTTTACTCTGCTGCCACCTGTGCCTCCACCAGAAACATTTAGCCACTCCCCTGTGCAGGGCCTGGCATTTCTCTGTTTGACATACAGTTAGAACATAATAATAAATAAACAAATAAAAAGGAAATTAAAACCCCCCCAAAAAGTCTATAATTTTCTCACTTCACCACACAACGGCTAATAAGCCCTCCCCCCCCCCACTAATACACGCCAAAAAGGGCTTTAATTTTCTCACTTCACCACAAAATGGCAAATACTTTTTTTGTGCCACTAATACATGCGAAAAAGGGCTTTAGAACATATAACTGCACCACTGAACAGGCAAATATATTATTATTTTGCCACTAATACACAACAAAAAGGGCTTTAGAACATAACTGCACCGCTGAACGGCAAATGTATTTTTCTTTTTTCCACTTATACACTCTACAAAAGGGCTTTATAACATATAACTGCACCGCTGAACGGCAAATAGACCCTTATTTTTTTCCACTTATAAACTCCACAAAAAGACTATAGAACAAAGAACTGCACCGCTGAACGGAAAATATATATTTCTTTTTTTCACTAATACACAACAAAAATGGCTTTAGAACATATAACTGCACTGCTGAACGGCAAATATATTTTCCTTTTGCCCCAAATACAAGACAAAAAGGGCTTTAGAACATGTAACTGCACCGCTAAACGGCAAATAATTTTTTTTTGTGCCACTAATTCATGCCAAAAAGGGACGTAATTTTCACAGTTTACCACAGAACATCTAATAAAAACTTTTTTCCCACTAATACAAGCCAAAAAATGCTTTAGAAAATACAACTGCACCACACAAGGGCAAATAAGACATAGAAATATTTCCTTGTAATAAACCCTGTTAATGGCTGTATCAAACAGCCCTTGCACCCCAATAACAAGAACAGTTTGCTGGAATTACAGAGCTGTATAATGACAATTTGGATCCCCAGTCAGTGCAGCAAGGTGTAATCGGATTGTTCCTATTACCCAGGCTGTAACCTCCCCTACTGAACCCTGTTCTACATAAATGCTGTGGAATGATTCCTCCCTATCCTTTCCCTACACCTTGAATAATCTTTCCCTGCACTTGTAAATCGTTTTTTTAGCACAATGAAGTTTTTTGTAGCACTGTCCTTAGTTCCTGCTGATGACATCACAGGCTGGCTGCTGATTGGCTGCATGCATGGCATTATGGGTGATCCCGCCTTCCAAGAATTCCTTGCTCCATGTCCTCACACATGCAGCAGCCAGTTTAGTAAAAAATGTGATTCGTTCCCACGAAGATCGAATTCCACTTCCTCAACTTCGATTCGCTCATCTCTGTTTGTAGCATCAGGTCGCAATTTCACCTCAATTACGCAATTAAGGATTAACAGATTTACTTATGTATAAATGAATGAAACACGCTAAAATCTTTAGCATCCGGATGCAATTTCACCTCCGAATCAGGGATAAATGGATGCACTTATATATACAAGAACGTGAGTACCCCAAAATTTGTAGTATCAGGCCACAATTTAACCCCAATTACACAATTAGGGATTAAAGAATTGAATAATGTGAAAAAGAATGTTAACACCCAAATATGTATAGTATTAGCCCCCAATTTCACCCCAGAATCAAGGATAAATGGATGTACTTATATATAAAAGAACATAAATGCCCCAAAGTTTGTAGTATCAGGTCGCAATTTGACCCCAATTACACAATTAAGGATTAACAGATTTACTTTTGTATAAAAGAATGTAAACACCCTAAAATCTTTAGTATCAGGATGCAATTTCACCCCCGAACCAAGGATGAATAGATGAACTTATATATGAAAGAATGTGAGCAACCGAAAATCTGTAGTATCAGGCCGCAATTACACCCCAATTACACAATTAAGGATTAACAAATTTACTTATATATAAAAGAATGTGAAAACCCCAAAAACTGTAGTATCAAGTTGCAATTTCACCCAAATTATTCAATCAAGAATTAAAAGAATGTTAACACCCTAAGGCCCCTTTCACATGGCCAAGTTTTCCGCATGGGTGCAGTGTGTGACGTGAACGCATTGCAAACACACTGAATCATAACCCATTCACTTCAATTGGGCTGTGCAGATGAGCGGTGATTTTCACACATCACTTGTGCGTTGCGTGAAAATCGCAGCATGTTCTGTATTCTGCGTTTTTCACGCAACACAGGCCCCATAGAAATGAATAGGGGTGCGTGAAAATCACATAGCATCTGCAAGAAAGTACAGATTCAATGCGATTTTCATGCAGGGGTTGCTAAGCAGATGATGTAAGTAAATTGATTAAAGTCAATTTACTTTATTACTTTCCCTTATAACATGGTTAAAAAGGAAAATAATAACATTCTTAATACAGAATGCTTACTAAAATGAGACTTGAGGGGTTAACAAATAAAAAAAATTAACTCACCTCATCCACTAGATCGCGCAGCCGGCATCGTCTTCTTTCTTCTTCTTTCAGGACCTGCAAAAGGACCTTTGATGACGTCATTGCGCTCACCACGTGGTGAGCGCGGTGACGTCAGCACAGGTCCTGCTGAATGAAGATAGAAGGATCCTCTATCTTCTTTCAGCAGGACCTGCGCTGACGTCACTGCGCTCATCGCATGCCGACTGCACAATGAAGTGGATGAGGTGAGTTCATTTTTTTATTTTTTAACCCCTCAAGTCACATTTTAGTAAGCAACATGTATTAAGAATGCTATTATTTTCCCTTATAACCATGTTATAAGGGAAAATAATAAAATCTACACAACATTGAACCCTAAACTGAACTTCAGTGAAGAAGTTCGGGTCTGGGTACCACATTTAGTTTTTTATCACGTTCATGCAAAATGCATTGCACTCGCGCAGAAAAAACTGAACAGCGCAATCGCAGACAAAACTGACTGAAATTGCGTGCTCACTCGCGCAGGTTTCCCTCAATGCACCTGAGACGCATCCAGAGCAAATCCGGTACGCCCGTGTAAAAGAGGCCTTAAATCTGTAGTATCAGGCAGAAATTTCACACCAATTACAGAATCAAAGATTAATGGAATTAATTATGTATAAAAGAATTCAAACAAGGGCGGATTGGCCATAGACCTTACAGGAAAAGTTCCCGGTGGGCCGATGCCCAGGGAGCATTCAGTGGAAGTTTTTGGGGATGTATTTTGTGCTGCTGGCTTCAGTATTTTGTGATGGACTGTGATATTTGGCTCCTTTGGGGTGACATAATGTGCCACAATATGGGACTGCTGACCTTGTAGTTCGGATTTGCTCAACCCTAATAATGCCATATCAGCATGGGTTTATGAGGGAGGAGTCCTGTCAAACAAATCTAATCAGTTTCTATGAGGAGAAAAGTTCTAGACTGGACAAGGGTGAGTCAATTGATGTCATATATCTTGACTTCTCCAAAGCATTTTGATACTGTCCCACATAAAAGGTTAGTATAAAAATGAGAATACTTGGACTGGGGGATAATGTGTGTATATAAGTAAGTAACTGGCTCAGTAATAGAAAACAGAGGGGGGTTATTAAGGGTACATAATTAGGGATCAGCGAACCCGAAATGTATAGTTCGGGTTCGTACCGAATTTTGGGGTGTTCGGAACACGGACCCGAACATTTTCAAAAAAGTTCGGGTTCGGGTCCGTTGTTCGACGATTTCTTGCCGCTTTCTGAAGGGCTGCACAGCAGCCAATCAGCTAGCGTTTTACTTCTTGCCCTAAGAAGCCATCACAGCCATGCCTACAAATGGCATGGCTGTGATTGGCCAAATGCAGCATGTGACCCAGCCTCTATTTAAGCTGGAGTCATGTAGCGCCGCACGTCAATCTGCTCTGATTAGTTTAGGGATAGGATGCAGCTGCTGTGAGGGCGAGATTAGGCAGGGAAAACTCAGCAAAAACACTTAATGAAGTGATCGATCTAAAGCTGTGAATCATTCAACTTCTGCTAGTTAATTGCTCACTGGCTTTTAGGCTGCACAAAGCGTTTTTCTGTCACTTTTTTCTGGGGTGATTGGCGGCCATTTTGTGACTTGTGGTGTACCAGAACAAGCTGCCACCATGTCCATCAATCCATTAATACTAGTTTTTTTTTTTTGTGCTATATCCTACATCAGTGGCTTGGCTGTGTTTATTGTCACCCCTAGAAACTCAGGATAGAAATTTCTATATTTTTTGAGGGGTTAAATTCAATTGCCAAAATAGCAATCCCCTAAATCTGGTGTTCCAGCTGTGGCTAGCCAAGTGTAATACTGTCTACTGTCTGGCAAAGGATAGATTTTTTTTCTGTGGTGAAATTCAATTGCCAAAATAGCAATCCCCTAAATCTGGTGTTCCAGCAGTAGCTGGCAAAGTTTAATAGTGTCCGGCAAAGGATATACGATATTTTGTTCTGGGGTGAAATTCAATTGCCAAAATAGCAACACCATAAATCAGTGGTTTCAGCTGTGGCTGGCCAAGTTTAATAGTGTCCGGCAAAGGATATATTTTGTTCTGGGGTGAAATTCAATTGCCAAAACAGCAATACCCTGAATCTGGTGTCCCAGCTGTTGCAGGCCAAAATTCATAGTGTCCGCCAAAACATATATTTTGTTCTGGGGTGAAATTCAATTACCAAAATAGCAATACCATAAATCTGTGGTTTCAGCTGTGGCTGGCCAAGTTTAATAGTGTCCGGCAAAGGATATATTTTTTTCTGGGGTTAAATTCAATTGCCAAAATAGCAATACCGTAAATCTGGTGTCCCAGCAGTGGCTGGCCAAGTTTAATAGTGTCCGGCAAAGGATATATTTTTTTCTGGGGTGAAATTTAATTGCCAAAATAGCAATACCATAAATCAGTGGTTTCAGTTGTGGCTGGCCAAGTTAAATAATGTCTGGCAAAGGATATATTTTTTTCTGGGGTGAAATTCAATTGCTAAAATAGCAATACCGTAAATATGGTGTCCCAGCAGTGGCTGGCCAAGTTTAATAGTGTCCGTCAAAGGATTTATTATTTTCTGCGGTAAAATTCAGTTGCCAAAATAGAAATACAGTAAATCTGGTGTTCCAGCTGTGACTGGACAAGTTTCATAGTGTCCGTCAAAGGATAGATTATTTTCTGGGGTGAAATTCAGTTGCCAAAATAGAAATACCATAAATATGTTGTTCCAGCTGTGACTGGACAAGTTTTTATAGTGTCCGGCAAAGGATATATTTTGTTCTGGGGTGAAATTCAATAGCCAAAATAGCAATACCGTAAATCTGGTGTCCCAGCAGTGGCTGGCCAAATTTAATAGTGTCCGTCAAAGGATTTATTATTTTCTGGGGTGAAATTCATTTGCAAAAATAGAAATACTGTAAATCTGGTGTTCCAGCAATGACTGGACAAGTCTAATAGTGTCCGGCAAAGGATATATTTTGTTCTGGGGTGAAATTCAATTGCCAATATAGCAATACCGTAAATCTGGTGTTCCAGCTGTGACTGGACAAGTTTCATAGTGTTCGTCATAAGATATATTATTTTCTGCGGTGAAATTCAGTTGCAAAAATAGAAATACCGTAAATCTGGTGTTCCAGCTGTGACTGGACAAGTTTAATAGTGTCCGGCAAAGGATATATTTTTTTCTGGGGTGAACTTCAATTGCAAAAATATAAATACCGTAAATCTGGTGTTCCAGCTGTGGCTGGAAAAGTTTAATAGTGTCCGGCAACGGATATATTTTTTTCAGGGGTGAAATTTAATTGCCAAAATAGCAATACCATAAATCAGTGGTTTCAGCTGTGGCTGGCCAAGTTTAATAGTGTCCCTCAAAGGATATATTATTTTCTGGGGTGAAATTCAGTTGCAAAAATATAAATATCGTAAATATGGTGTTCCAGCTGTGGCTGGACAAGATTAATAGTGTCCGGCAAAGGATATAATTTTTTTCTGGGGTGAAATTCAATTGCTAAAATAGCAATACCATAAATCAGTGGTTTCAGCTGTGGCTGGCCAAGTTTAATAGTGTCCCTCAAAGGATATATTATTTTCTGGGGTGAAATTCAGTTGCAAAAATATAAATATCGTAAATCTGGTGTCCCAGCTGTGGCTGGACAAGTTTAATAGTGTCCGGCAAAGGTTATATTTTGTACTGGGGTGAAATTCAATTGCCAAAATAGCAATACCATAAATCAGTGGATTCAGCTGTGGCTGACCAAGTTTTATAGTGTCCGTCAAAGGATATATTATTTTCTGGGGTGAAATTCAATTGCCAAAATAGCAATACCATAAATCAGTGGTTTCAGCTGTGGCTGGCCAAGTTTTATAGTGTCCGGCAAAGGACATATTATTTTCTGCAGTGAAATTCAGTTGCAAAAATAGAAATACCGTAAATCTGGTGTCCCAGCTGTGGCTGGACAAGTTTACTAGTGTCCGGTAAAGGATATATTTTTATTTCTGGGGTGAAATTCAATTGCCAGATAGCAATACCATAAATCTGTGGTTTCAGCTGTGGCTGGCCAAGTTTAATAGTGTCCGTCAAAGGATATATTATTTTCTGGGGTGAAATTCAATTGCCAAAATAGCAATACCATAAATCAGTGGTTTCAGCTGTGGCTGGCCAAGTTTTATAGTGTCCGGCAAAGGACATATTATTTTCTGCAGTGAAATTCAGTTGCAAAAATAGAAATACCGTAAATCTGGTGTCCCAGCTGTGGCTGGACAAGTTTACTAGTGTCCGGTAAAGGATATATTTTTATTTCTGGGGTGAAATTCAATTGCCAGATAGCAATACCATAAATCTGTGGTTTCAGCTGTGGCTGGCCAAGTTTAATAGTGTCCGTCAAAGGATATATTATTTTCTGGGGTGAAATTCAATTGCCAAAATAGCAATACCCAAAATCTGGTGTTCCAGCTGTTGCTGGCCAAGTGTAAATCTGCCCATTAAAGGGTATATTACACTCAGCGTGCATCTCCAAGTGTATTTCTTTCTGTTAAAGGGTACATTACAGTATACATTTACACACACTGTTTTGCATCTCTAAGTGTATTTTGTTTCCATTAAAGGGTATATTACACAAAATGTTTAAATACAAGTGCTGAAAGCATAATCCTTTATATTTTTTCACACGCTACTGTGCATCTTAAAGTGTGAATCTGTCCGTAAAAGGATACCTTTCATCCAGGGCCTAAATACTAGGCCTACAATTGATATTGCCCTAAATCTGTGGTTACTGCTGTGCCTGGATTAGTGTAATACGGTACATAAATAGATAGCCAGATAGTGTTAGGTGCCTGTAAAAAAAAGGCCTGAATTGAAATTCAATACATTGGGCCAAATAATTTTTTTCTTATTGTGGTGAACGGTAACAATGAGGAAAACATCTAGTAAGGGACGCGGACACGGATATGGTTGTGGTGTTGTTAGTGGACCCTCTGGTGCTGGGAGAGGACGTGGCCATTCTGCCACAGCCACACGTCCTAGTGAACCAACTACCTCAGGTTCCAGTACCCGCCAGAATTTACAGCGATATTTGGTGGGGCCCAATGCCGTTCTAAGAATAGTAAGGCCTGAGCAAGTACAGGCGCTAGTCAATTGGGTGGCCGACAGTGGATCCAGCACGTTCACAATATTATCTCCCACCTAGTCTTTTTCAGAAAGCGCACAGGTAGCGCTTGAAAACCAACCCTATCAGTCTGTCACATCACCACCATTCATATCAGGGAAACTGTCTGAGCCTCAAGTTATGCAGCAGTCTCTTATGCTGTTTAAAGACTCTGCTAGCAGGGTTTCCCAAGGGAATCCACCTAGCCCTTCCCCAGTGGTGGAAGACATAGTATGCACTGATGCACAACCACTTATGTTTCCTGAAGATGAGGACATGGGAATACCACCTCATCGGAGTCCGCACGTCTCTGATGATGACGAAACACAGGTGCCAACTGCTGCGTCTTTTTGCAGTGTGCAGACCGAACAGGAGGTCAGGGAGGAAGACTGTGTGGATGACGATGCAGGGGACGATGAGGTCCTAGACCTCACATGGAATGAAGGTCGTGCCACTGACTTTCATAGTTCAGAGGAAGAGGCAGTGGTGAGACCGAGCCAACAGCGTAGCAAAAGAGAGAGCAGGGAGCAAAAGCAGACCAGCCGCCTCCAAGAGAGTTTGCGTGCTACTGCCCACCGTCACCAGGGACCAAGCACCCCAAAGGCAGCTTCAAGGAGTTCCCTGGCATGGAACTTCTTTAACCCCTTAAGGACTCAGCCCTATTTCACCCTTAGGACTTGGCCATTTTTTGAAAATCTGACCAGTGTCACTTTATGTGTGAATAACTTTAAAATGCCTTTACTTACCCAGGCCGTTCTGAGATTGTTTTTTCGTCACATATAGTACTTCATGACACTGCTAAAATTGGGTCAAAAAAGTTAATTTTTTTGCATAAAAAAATACAATTTTTACTAAAAATTTTAAAAAATTAGCAAATTTCAAAGTTTCATTTTCTCTACTTCTCTAATACGTAGTAATACCCCCAAAAATAGTTATAACTTCACATTCCCCATATGTCTACTTCATTTTTGGAGCATATTGGGAATGCCATTTTATTTTTGGGGATGTTACATAGCTTAGAAGTTTAGAAGCAAATTTTGAAATTTTTCTGAAATTTTCCAAATCCCACTTTTTAGGGACCAGTCCAGGTCTGAAGTCACTTTGTGAGGCTTACATAATAGAAACCACCCAAAAATGACCCCATTCTTGAAAATACACCCCTCAAGGTATTCAAAACTGATTTTAAAAACTTTGTTAACCCTTTAGGTGTTCCACTAGAGTTAATGGCAAATGGACATAAAATTTAAGAAATTCAATTTTTGGAAAATTTTCCAATATAATCCATGTTTTCCAGGAACAAAGCAAGGGTTAACAGCCAAACAAGACTCAATATGGGTTGCCCTGATTCTGTAGTTTGCAGAAACACCCCATATGTGGTCCTAAACTACTGTTTGGCCAAACGGTAGGACATAGAAGCAGGGGAACGCCATATGGGTTTTGCAAGGCAGATTTTGCGGGACTGGTTTTGTTTATACCATGTCCCATTTCAAGCCCCCTGTTGCACTCCTAGAATAGAAATTCCAAAAAGTGACTCCATCTAAGAAAGTACACCCCTCAAGGTATTCAAAACTGGGTTTACAAACTTTGTTAACCCTTTAGGTGTTCCACTAGAGTTAATGGCAGATGGAGAAACAATTTCAGAATTTCAATTTTTGGGAAAAATTTCCATTTTAATCCATTTTTCAAGTAATAAAGTAAGGGTTAACTGCCAAACAAGACTCAATATGGGTTGCCCTGATTCTGTAGTTTGCAGAAACACCCCATATGTGGTCCTAAACTACTGTTTGGCCAAACGGGAGGACATAGAAGCAGGGGAACGCCATATGGGTTTTGCAAGGCAGATTTTGCGGGACTGGTTTTGTTTATACCATGTCCCATTTCAAGCCCCTGTTGCACCCCTAGAATAGAAATTCCAAAAAGTGACTCCATCTAAGAAAGTACACCCCTCAAGGTATTCAAAACTGGGTTTACAAACTTTGTTAACCCTTTAGGTGTTCCACTAGAGTTAATGGCAGATGGAGAAACAATTTCAGAATTTCAATTTTTGGGAAAAATTTCCATTTTAATCCATTTTTCAAGTAATAAAGTAAGGGTTAACTGCCAAACAAGACTCAATATGAGTTGCCCTGATTCTGTAGTTTGCAGAAACACCCCATATGTGGTCCTAAACTACTGTTTGGCCAAACGGGAGGACATAGAAGCAGGGGAACGCCATATGGGTTTTGCAAGGCAGATTTTGCGGGACTGGTTTTGTTTATACCATGTCCCATTTCAAGCCCCCTGTTGCACCCCTAGAATAGAAATTCCAAAAAAGTGACTCCATCTAAGAAAGTACACCCCTCAAGGTATTCAAAACTGGGTTTACAAACTTTGTTAACCCTTTAGGTGTTCCACTAGAGTTAATGGCAGATGGAGAAACAATTTCAGAATTTCAATTTTTGGGAAAAATTTCCATTTTAATCCATTTTTTCAAGTAATAAAGTAAGGGTTAACTGCCAAACAAGACTCAATATGGGTTGCCCTGATTCTGTAGTTTGCAGAAACACCCCATATGTGGTCCTAAACTACTGTTTGGCCAAACGGTAGGACATAGAAGCAGGGGAACGCCATATGGGTTTTGCAAGGCAGATTTTACGGGACTGGTTTTGTTTATACCATGTCCCATTTCAAGCCCCCTGTTGCACTCCCTAGAATAGAAATTCCAAAAAGTGACTCCATCTAAGAAAGTACACCCCTCAAGGTATTCAAAACTGGGTTTACAAACTTTGTTAACCCTTT
This sequence comes from Bufotes viridis, assembly GCA_033119425.1. Classification (NCBI taxonomy): domain Eukaryota; kingdom Metazoa; phylum Chordata; class Amphibia; order Anura; family Bufonidae; genus Bufotes; species Bufotes viridis. The sequence continues at coordinate 594,702,561 of CM065589.1, read as the reverse complement.
AGGTGTTCCACTAGAGTTAGTGGCAGATGGAGAAACAATTTCAGAATTTCAATTTTTGGGAAAAATTTCCATTTTAACCCTTACTTTATTACTGGACAAAATGGGTTAACTGCCAAACAAGACTCAATATGGCTTGCCCTGATTCTGTAGTTTGCAGAAACACTACCTATGTGGTCCTAAACTACTATTTGGCTAAACGGCAGGACATAGAAGAAGGGGAACGCCATATGTTTTTTGGAAGGCAGATTTTGCGAGACTGGTTTATTTACACCATGTACCCTTTCAAGCCCCCTGCTGCACCCCTTGAGTAGAAAATCCATAAAAGTGACCCCATCTAGGAAACTACAGGATATGGTGGTTGTTGTTTTGGTACTATTTTAGGATAAATATGATTTTTGGTTGCTCTATATTACACTTTTTTGAGGAAAGATAACAAAAATTTTAATTTTAAAATTGTTTCTACATTCGCCATTAAGTTTTGTGGAACACCTAAAGGGTTAATACAGTTTGTAAAGTATTTTTTGAATACCTTGAGGGGTGTAGTTTCTTATATGGGGTCACTTTTTTGGAGTTTCTAGTCTAGGCTACATCAGGGGGAGCTTCTAATGGGACATGGTGTAAATAAACCAATCCATCAAAATCTGCCTTCAAGAAACATATGGCGTTCCCTTCGTTCTATGCCCTGCCTTGTGGCTATATATCCATTTACGACCACATATGGGGTGTTTCTGCAAACTACAGAATCAGGGCAATAAATTTTTAGTTTTGTTTGGCTGTTAACCCTTGCTTTATTACCGGAAAAATGGATTGAAATGGAAATTTTGCCCAAAAATTGTGTTTTTCCATTTTTTTTTTTTTTTTTGTATGCTGTTCATCCGGGGGTTGGGTTAAATGTTATTTTTATAGGGCAGATTGTTACGGACGTGGAGATACCCAATATGTCTACTTTTTATAATTTGTTTAGATTTTACACTATATTATCAGTTGAGGAACACAAATTAAATAATTTTAGTATCTCAATATCCTGGGAGCTACATTTTTTTTTTTGGTTGGGTGACTGTCTAATATAGGGGCTCATTTTTGCGGGATGAGATGGCGGTTTTATTGGCACTATTTGGGGTGCATATGACTTTTTGATCGCTCGCTATAACACTTTTTGATGTTAGGTGACAAAAATGGCTTTTTACACAGTTTTTATTTTATTTTTTAACCCTGTTCATCCGGGGTTGGGTTAAATGTTATTTTTATAGGGCAGATTGTTACGGACGTGGAGATACCTAATATGTCTACTTTTTATAATTTGTTTAGATTTTACACTATATTATCAGTTGGGGAACACAAATTAAATAATTTTAGTATCTCAATATCCTGGGAGCTACATTTTTTTTTTGGTTGGGTGACTGTCTAATATAGGGGCTCATTTTTTGCGGGATGAGATGGCGGTTTTATTGGCACTATTTGGGGTGCATATGACTTTTTGATCGCTCGCTATAACACTTTTTGATGTTAGGTGACAAAAATGGCTTTTTTTACACAGTTTTTATTTTATTTTTTAACCCTGTTCATCCGGGGGTTGGGTTAAATGTTATTTTTATAGGGCAGATTGTTACGGACGCGGCAATACCTAATATGTCTACTTCATGTAAAATCTAAACAAATTATACTATATCATCATTTGAGGAACAAAAAAATTATTTTAGTATCTCCATAGCCTGGGAGCTAAATTTTTATTTTTTGGGTTGGGCGACTATCTAATTTAGGGGCTCATTTTTTGCGGGATGAGATGGCGGTTTGATTGGCACTATTTGGGGGTGCATATGACTTTTTAATGGCTTTTTATTACACTTTTGGGATCCAAGGTGAAAATAAAAATGGCTTTTTTACATAGTTTTTATTAGATTTTTTGGACGGCATTTATCGAAGGGCTAGTTTATGGGGTATATTTATAGACAAGTTTTTTACGTGCGTGGCCAATATATTACGTATGCCCAATATATATGGCTCTCATACTTTGGAGACACTAAGCAGGCATCCTCAAACTGCGGCCCTCCAGATGTTGTAAAAATACAATTCCCACTGTAGGTTGTCTGGGCATGCTGGGAGTTGTAGTTTTACAACATCTGGAGGGCCGCAGTTTGAGGATGCCTGCACTAAAACTAATATTTTTGTGACAAAAATTTGTTCCAGTGTCTACAAAGTCTGAGAGCCATAGTTTTTATGTTCTCTAGGGGACTGTCGGGAATTATAAAAATTTAGTACTCCATGGAAGTGTGATACTCCTGAAGCAATTGATAACGCAGAGGCCCGGATGATCGGGGCAAGTGTCACACTGAGTGGTGGTGTCCTTCCGAATCCCCCTCTTGTGACACACTCTGCATCTTTTTGGGTTCGTCCCTTTTTTTCCAGTATGGGGGACCACACCTGGAAAATGTTGGCCAGGGACGACCCGGGCGCCTCCAATTCCGAGGTACTCCGACCTGCTCTTTCCCGGTCTGAAAAGATCAGGTCCTTGAGGACTGCCTTCCCATTTCAAGCCCCTGTTGCACCTCTAGAATAGAAATTCCAAAAAAGTGACTCCATCTAAGAAAGTACACCCCTCAAGGTATTCAAAACTGGGTTTACAAACTTTGTTAACCCTTTAGGTGTTCCACTAGAGTTAGTGGCAGATGGAGAAACAATTTCAGAATTTCAATTTTTGGGAAAAATTTCCATTTTAACCCTTACTTTATTACTGGACAAAATGGGTTAACTGCCAAACAAGACTCAATATGGCTTGCCCTGATTCTGTAGTTTGCAGAAACACTACCTATGTGGTCCTAAACTACTATTTGGCTAAACGGCAGGACATAGAAGAAGGGGAACGCCATATGTTTTTGGAAGGCAGATTTTTGCGAGACTGGTTTATTTACACCATGTACCCTTTCAAGCCCCCTGCTGCACCCCTTGAGTAGAAAATCCATAAAAGTGACCCCATCTAGGAAACTACAGGATATGGTGGTTGTTGTTTTGGTACTATTTTAGGATAAATATGATTTTTGGTTGCTCTATATTACACTTTTTTGAGGAAAGATAACAAAAATTTTAATTTTAAAATTGTTTCTACATTCGCCATTAAGTTTTGTGGAACACCTAAAGGGTTAATACAGTTTGTAAAGTATTTTTTGAATACCTTGAGGGGTGTAGTTTCTTATATGGGGTCACTTTTTGGAGTTTCTAGTCTAGGCTACATCAGGGGAGCTTCTAATGGGACATGGTGTAAATAAACCAATCCATCAAAATCTGCCTTCAAGAAACATATGGCGTTCCCTTCGTTCTATGCCCTGCCTTGTGGCTATATATCCATTTACGACCACATATGGGGTGTTTCTGCAAACTACAGAATCAGGGCAATAAATTTTTAGTTTTGTTTGGCTGTTAACCCTTGCTTTATTACCGGAAAAATGGATTGAAATGGAAATTTTGCCCAAAAATTGTGTTTTTCCATTTTTTTTTTTTTTTTGTATGCTGTTCATCCGGGGGTTGGGTTAAATGTTATTTTTATAGGGCAGATTGTTACGGACGTGGAGATACCCAATATGTCTACTTTTTATAATTTGTTTAGATTTTACACTATATTATCAGTTGAGGAACACAAATTAAATAATTTTAGTATCTCAATATCCTGGGAGCTACATTTTTTTTTTGGTTGGGTGACTGTCTAATATAGGGGCTCATTTTTTGCGGGATGAGATGGCGGTTTTATTGGCACTATTTGGGGGTGCATATGACTTTTTGATCGCTCGCTATAACACTTTTTGATGTTAGGTGACAAAAATGGCTTTTTTACACAGTTTTTATTTTATTTTTTAACCCTGTTCATCCGGGGTTGGGTTAAATGTTATTTTTATAGGGCAGATTGTTACGGACGTGGAGATACCTAATATGTCTACTTTTTATAATTTGTTTAGATTTTACACTATATTATCAGTTGGGGAACACAAATTAAATAATTTTAGTATCTCAATATCCTGGGAGCTACATTTTTTTTTTGGTTGGGTGACTGTCTAATATAGGGGCTCATTTTTTGCGGGATGAGATGGCGGTTTTATTGGCACTATTTGGGGGTGCATATGACTTTTGATCGCTCGCTATAACACTTTTTGATGTTAGGTGACAAAAAATGGCTTTTTTACACAGTTTTTATTTTATTTTTAACCCTGTTCATCCGGGGGTTGGGTTAAATGTTATTTTTATAGGGCAGATTGTTACGGACGCGGCGATACCTAATATGTCTACTTCATGTAAAATCTAAACAAATTATACTATATCATCATTTGAGGAACAAAAAAATTATTTTAGTATCTCCATAGCCTGGGAGCTAAATTTTTATTTTTTGGGTTGGGCGACTATCTAATTTAGGGGCTCATTTTTGCGGGATGAGATGGCGGTTTGATTGGCACTATTTGGGGGTGCATATGACTTTTTAATGGCTTTTATTACACTTTTTGGGATCCAAGGTGAAAATAAAAATGGCTTTTTACATAGTTTTTATTAGATTTTTTGGACGGCATTTATCGAAGGGCTAGTTTATGGGGTATATTTATAGACAAGTTTTTTACGTACGTGGCCAATATATTACGTATGCCCAATATATATGGCTCTCATACTTTGGAGACACTAAGCAGGCATCCTCAAACTGCGGCCCTCCAGATGTTGTAAAAATACAATTCCCACTGTAGGTTGTCTGGGCATGCTGGGAGTTGTAGTTTTACAACATCTGGAGGGCACAGTTTGAGGATGCCTGCACTAAAACTAATATTTTTGTGACAAAAATTTGTTCCAGTGTCTACAAAGTCTGAGAGCCATAGTTTTATGTTCTCTAGGGGACTGTCGGGAATTATAAAAATTTAGTACTCCATGGAAGTGTGATACTCCTGAAGCAATTGATAACGCAGAGGCCCGGATGATCGGGGCAAGTGTCACACTGAGTGGTGGTGTCCTTCGAATCCCCCTCTTGTGACACACTCTGCATCTTTTTGGGTTCGTCCCTTTTTTCCAGTATGGGGGACCACACCTGGAAAATGTTGGCCAGGGACGACCCGGGCGCCTCCAATTCCGAGGTACTCCGACCTGCTCTTTCCCGGTCTGAAAAGATCAGGTCCTTGAGGACTGCCTCATAGAACTGGAGGAAAGTCTCTGTGCTGCCAGCGCTTCGAGATAGTACAAAGCGTTGTACATGGCAACCTGTACCATGTAGACCGCAACCTTTTTGTACCATGCCCGGGTTTTCCGCATGGCATTATATGGTTTGAGGACTTGATCAGATAGATCAACTCCTCCCATATACCGATTGTAGTCGACGATACAATCGGGCTTGAGGACCGTTGCCGTGGTACCTCGCACAGAGACTGGGGTGGTGCCGTTACCATGGATTGTGGTCAGGATAAGGACATCCCTCTTGTCCTTATACCTGACCAACAACAGGTTGTCGCTGGTAAGGGCACGGGTTTCACCCCTGGGGATAGGTACCTGGAGGAGGGAGGTAGGGAGGCCGCGCTGATTTTTCCGCACGGTCCCACAAGCGAACGTGGATCTGGCGGCAAGGGACCTGAACAAGGGAATACTGGTATAAAAGTTATCCACGTACAGGTGGTAACCCTTATCCAGCAGTGGGTGCACAAGGTCCCACACAAGTTTCCCGCTAACACCCAGAGTGGGGGGACATTCTGGGGGTTGAATACGGGAATCTCGTCCCTCGTAAACACGAAATTTGTAAGTGTACCCTGAGGTACTCTCACAAATTTTGTACATTTTCACGCCATACCTCGCTCGCTTAGTGGGAATGTATTGGCGGAAACTGAGTCTCCCTTGAGCGCAACGAGAGACTCATCAACCGCGACCTCCCTTCCAGGTACGTAGGCCTGCGCGAATGCGGCCCCAAAGTGATCGATGATCGGCCGTATCTTGTACAGCCGGTCATAGGCAGGATCACCTTGGGGGACATGCTGCATTATCTGCATAATGCAGGCATTTCCGGATGGCCTCGAATCTGGGACGTGTCATGGCCATACTGTACAGTGGGGTCTGATAGAGGACGTCCCCACTCCAGTAATGCCTGACACTGGGTTTTGCACTAGACCCATGTGCAGCACGAGGCCCCAAAACGTCCTCATCTCGGCTGCACTGACTGGCGTCCAGCCACCGGGTCTAGCCAAAAGGAGCCTGGGTGCTGAGCGACGAACTGTTGGGCATACAGATTCGTCTGCTCCACCATCAGATTCACCAGTGGGTCACTGAAAAAAAAACTAAAAAGTCTATTTCAGTGAACCCCACTGTGGGAATCTGGATTCCAGGATTGCCAACAAAATCCGGAATCGCAGGCTCATAGTCCACTGGGGACACCAGCTAAGTTCACCGGTGGGGGCTCCGGTGCGCTTATTTGGTGGGCCGGGAAACCAGTACGAACCCCAGGGCTGCTCGTACTGGTGTGGGCCACGGGTTCCCTAGCATGTGGGGGCCCTGGCTCCGCTTGGCGGCGTCTCCGCCGCCTTGAGGGCTCATCATCATCAGATGATGATGAGGAGGATGCGGATGAAAGGAGGAACGTGGGGTCATCCTCATCCTCACTGGCGCTCTCGGTGTCGGAGAGCATCTGGGCATATGCCTCCTCCGCCGAGAACATCCGGCGGGCCATGGGTATGTGTGTGCGTGTATGTGCGTGTGTGACAAACTTTATTGTATGTGCGTGTGTGTGGGGCGGGTGTTCACGTACTAATAATAAGAAAAAAATTGACAAGTGTTAGAAAAAAAAAATTAAGTTCAAACTAGCTGATCAGCCGTCCGGCACTGATCAGCGGTGGGAGTGAGCGATGCGCTAACGGTGGGCGGACGCTAAAAGTGCCGACCACAGTAAGCGCACGAAAAAAAAAAAAAAAAATGGTGGTGGTGGAGTGGTGGTGGGGGGGGTGGGGTGGGGGGCTTGGGTCAGCACCCCTGGGTGGGTTTAGGGTCTCACAGCTAAGTGCTGTGGACCCCAACCACCACAAGCAGCACTGAAATAAAACAAAAACTTTTTACTAACACTAACTATCCCTTCTAGCCCTGCCTAAGATACCTCTCCTCGCTGACCCTAACCTACCTGATGGCGGAGGGTGATGGGAGCCAGCCGGGGGTGACTGGGGGGTGACTGGAGCGGTGCTGGAGCGGTGCTGGAGCTGTGCGGGTGCGATCCTCACTCGGCAGCAGCAGCAGCAGGAAGAGGAGGGGAGAGAGGAGCGCCGGGAGTTTGAATCTCCCGCCTCTCTCCCCGACCAATCGGATCCCAGCACCGCCACAACCGTCTCCAATTCAAGAACGGTGATTGGTGGTGTGATATCACACCACCGATCACCATTCTTTTCCGGTTCATCGGGTCACCGGAGACCCGAATGGACCGGAAACGCAGTAAACCGCAGGTCTGAATTGACCTGCGGTTTTCTGCGATCGCCGATACGGGGGGGCCAAATGACCCCCCTCGGCGTAGTGACAGGATGCCCGCTGAATGATTTCAGCGGACATCCTGTTACAATTAACCCCTGCCGCGCCGCACTTGCATTTTTAAAATATGACGTACCGGTACGTCATGGGTCCTTAAGGACTCGGAAACCATGACGTACCGGTACGTCATGCGTCCTTAAGGGGTTAAACAATGTGCTGACGACAAGACCCGAGTAGTTTGCACGCTTTGCCATCAGAGTCTAAAGCGAGGCATTAACGTTCTGAACCTTAGCACAACCTGCATGACCAGGCATTTACATGCAAAGCATGAACTGGAGTGGAGTAAACACCTTTAAAGCAAGGAACTCACTCTGGCTCCCCCTGCTCCCTCTTCTGCTGCTGCCTCGGCCTCTTCCTCCGCCTCGGGAGGACTGTTGGCACCTGCCGCCCACCAAACAGAGGATGTGCCACCAACACCACCACCTCCGTCACGAATTATCTCCACCATGTCACACGGCAGCGTTCAGCTCTCCAGCTCACAAACCTTGGAGAGAAAGCGTAACTTCCCACCTAGCCACCCTCTAGCCCTGGGCCTGAATGCAAGCATTTCTAAACTACTGGCCTTTGAAATGCTGTAATTCAGTCTGGTGGACACAGACAGCTTCAAACAGCTGATGGCGGTGGCTGTCCCACACTATGTTGTTCCCAGCCGCCACTACTTCTCCAAGACAGCCGTGCCTTCCATGCACAACCAAGTATCCGATAAAATCAAGTGTGCACTGTGCAACGCCATCTGTGGCAAGGTCCACCAAACCACAGATACGTGGACCAGTAAGCATGGCCAGGGACGCTATATCTCCCTAACTGCACACTGGGTAAATGTAGTGGCGGCTGGGCCCCAGGTGGAGAGTTCCTTGGCGCACGGCTTCTGCCGCCAAGGATCGCAGGGCATCATTCTTTGCCTCCTGTAGCCTCCTCCTCCCACTCAGCTTCCTTATCCTCTTCTTCCACCTGCTCATCCAGTCAGCCACACACCTTCACCACCAACTTTAGCACAGCCCAGGGTAAAGGTCAGCAGGCAGTTCTGAAACTCATATGTTTGGGGGACAGGCCCCACACCGCACAGGAGTTGTGGCGTGGTATTGAACAACAGATCGACGAGTGATTGCTGCCGGTGGGCCTCAAGCCCGGCCTGGTGGCGTGCGATAATGGGCGAAATCTCTTCCCAGCTCTGGGACTAGCCGGTTTGACGCACATCCCTTACCTGGTGCATGTGCTGAATTTGGTGGTGCAGAAGTTCCTTCACAACTACCCCGACATGTCAGAGCTGCTGCATAAAGTGCGGGCTGTCTGTGCGCGCTTCCGGCGTTCACATCCTGCTGCTGCTCACCTGTCTGCGCTACAGCAGAACTTCGGCCTTCCCGCTCACCGCCTCATATGCGACGTGCCCACCATGTGGAACTCCACCTTGCACATGCTGGAGAGACTGTGCGAGCAGCAGCAGGCCATAGTGGAGTTTCAGCTGCAGTACGCACGGGTCGGTTGCACTGCGGAACAGCACCACTTTTCACCACCAATGACTGGGCTTCAATGCGAGACCTGTGTGCGCTGTTTCGAGTACTCCACCAACATGGCCAGTGGCGATGACGCCGTTATCAGCATTACAATACCACTTCTATGTCTCCTTGAGAAAACACTTAGGGAGATGATGGAAGAGGAGGTTGCCCAGGAGGAGGAGGAGGAGGAAGAGGGGTCATTTTTAGCACTTTCAGGCCAGTCTCTTAGAAGTGCCTCAGAGCGAGGTTTTTTGCAAAAGCAGAGGCCAGGTACAAATGTGGCCAGCCAGGGCCCACTACTGGAGGACGAGAAGGATGAGGAGGAGGAGGTGGACGAGGATGAGGATGAAGCATGTTCACAGCAGGGTGGCACCCAACGCAGCTCGGGCCCATCACTGGTGCGGGGCTGGGGGGAAACAGAGGACGATGACGATACGCCTCGCCCACAGAGGACAGCTTGTCCTTACCTCTGGGCAGCCTGCCACACATGAGGGACTACATGCTGCAGTGCCTGCGCAACGACAGCAGAGTTGCTTACATTTTAACGTGTGTGGACTACTGGGTTGCCACCCTGCTGGATCCCCGGTACAAAGACAATGTGCCCACCTTACTTCCTGCACTGGAGCGTGATAGGAAGATGCGCGAGTACAAGCGCACGTTGGTAGATGCGCTACTGAGAGCATTCCCAAATGTCACAGGGGAACAGGTGAAAGCCCAAGGTGAAGGCAGAGGAGGAGCAAGAGGTCGCCAACGCAGCTGTGTCACAGCCAGCTTCTCTGAGGGCAGGGTTAGCATGGCAGAGATGTGGAAAAGTTTTGTCACCACACCACAGCTAACTGCACCACCACCTGATATGGAACGTGTTAGCAGGAGGCAGCATTTCACTAACATGGTGGAACAGTACGTGTGCACACCCCTCCACGTACTGTCTGATGGTTCGGCCCCATTCAACTTCTGGGTCTCCAAATTGTCCACGTGGCCAGAGCTAGCGTTTTATGCCTTGGAGGTGCTGCCCTGCCCGGTGGCCAGCATTTTGTCTGAACGTGTATTCAGCATGGCAGGTGGCGTCATTACTGACAAACGCAGCCGCCTGTCCACAGCCAATGTGGACAAGCTAAAGTTCATAAAAATGAACCAGGCATGGATCCCACAGGACCTGTCCATCTCTTGTACAGAATAGGCATTTATAACAACCTCCCCTTAACCATATATTCTTGTACTCCGGTGCACTTCTTTATTGAATCCTCTTTTTTTCATTTTAACATTATTTTGCGGGGCAACCCAAAGTTGAATGAACCTCTCCTCCGTCTGGGTGCCATGGTCCTGAGTCTGTGAATGAGGCCCGTGGCACTGCAGGCAGACATGAATCCTTTTTGGCTGTGATGAGAACATCAACTCCCATAGCATTCCCACCTGATGCCACCCCAACCTCCTATTCCACCTCCTCCTCCTCTGAGTTGCCAATTGATATTGGTTAATTTTTATTTATTTTATTTTAAGTCATTTCCCTATCCACATTTGTTTGCAGGGGATTTTCCTACATTTTGCTGCCTTTTGCAGCCCTCTAGCCCTTTCCTGGTCTATTTTACAGCCTTTTTAGTGCCCAAAAGTTTGAGTCCCCATTGACTTCAATGGGGTTCTGGGTGAAGTTCGGGTCGAGTTCGGATCCTGAACCCGAAGATTTTCGGGAAGTTCGGCCGAACTTCTCGAACCCGAACATCCAGGTGTTCGCTCAACTCTATACATAATCAGATTGGGTCACAAGTGAGGTACCACAGGGGCAGTATGAAAGGTCACAGTCTCTAGGGGGGTACCTCAGGGGTCAGTATTGGGTCATAATATATTTTGGAATAATCTTGTAACGGGGTTGCACAGTAAAATATAAGTTTTTGCAGACGATACTAAAACTGTGTAAAGTAATTACACACAGTTCCACAGACTGGAGTTACACTATGATTCACAAGAGCATAGCTACCAATCCTTAAAGGGGCACTTCAGTTTATTTTCACAGATCTTATTTATCTCGTCTTCTGGTTCCTACCACACCACTTAACTCAGGACCCTTGGTATCTTTCTTTCTTGCTGTATTACCTTTTCAGACATATGCAGTACTTACACATACCCCTGGGCTACTCCTTAGCATTTTTTACTTTGTAGTTTCTTGCAATGTTTTTACACTCATGATGTGCTGTATCACATTCTCTATGATCCAAACTCTCTAGCCATACCACCGCATGACACACTTGCCAAACTCATCAGTCTCACTTACCGCACAGGAATCAGACTAACCCTAGGTCTCACCCATTTATGCTTTGATCCACAGACAATGGTGTTCTTTCAATTCCCAGTATTAATAAAAGGACAATACTTGAACGATGGTCATGACAAGTGGGAAGGCACCGTAAGAACAAAATATCTTGAATACTAAATAGAGCAATTTGCCCGCGGCACTGCCCTGCACTCCTCTATAAAAGATAGTTCACACCTATCCCCAAATAGTGGCTCCTCCAGCTGCGGTATATCCCATGAGGTGGTGCTCTGCCGATTACTGAAATCAGAACTCAATTGTGTCCACGTAGAAGAAGTTATGAAAAAAGCGGCACTCACCAGGGATGTCTTCATATAAACACTTTATTCGCCATCAACACGGCACAAAATGTAGTACAAGGGCAAGCGGGTGGACGCCATATGCAGGTGGTTAATGCGGGATGGCGGTTTCGCGATTGAGATTGCGCATCATCACGCCGCTTGCCCTTGTACTAAATTTTGTGCCGTGTTGATGGCGAATAAAGTGTTTATAGGAAGACATCCCTGGTGAGTGCCGCTTTTTTCATAACTTCTTCTTTGTGGACACAAAATATCTTACCTGTGTATTTAAAGGAGCAATTCCCAGTTGCCCTTTGGCCAAAGCCTTTTCATGATTATCCCCTTGGATTTCTGATGGAATCCGCATATGGGGCACCAAAAACTGTCACTGCAATTTAGGACCTTCGCTTGTCTGTTGGATTTAAATTGGTTAATGGTCTTCCCCTGTGCCAAGGGAAGCTGGCGTAATGGATTCTCTAGCAGACTTAGCCCATAGAACTCTTTTATTAGCTACAACCATGGGGTCTATCACCCTTTTCAAGGTTGAATTTCCATGCAACCAATCAGAAGTATAATGGAAAAATATATCTAGACATTACGTACAAGCACATGATTCAAAAAATTTCAAAAAGCCTCTTTTCTACATTTCATGCCTCACTATTTCAGCAATTCCCTATTTGCACAAAAGAATCAAAGTTCCTTACAAATTATAGTTGCAAAACAGATCTATAGAAAACACAGACTGAATTACTATATTCAAAGATATATGAATGCAGCAGACATAAAGGACGTTGCTTAACATACACACTGTACTAAAGTCCCGCTGACTTCATCAGTTCCTCTTTTCTTGCAGTCTGCAAACATCATGCTCTTCATAACTCATAAGTAGACATTTAAGCATAAAAAACTTAAAAATGGAGAATACTTAAAAATTAAGTCCAATTAGCACAATTCATGATCATTAACCACGTCTTTCACAACACAAAAGAGGACAGTATACTGCTGCAGATGGGTCTGGCTATGTTGGAGGCTTGGGCAGAGAAGTGTCAGATGTAAGGCACTGACAAATGTAAGATTATGCACATGGGAAGGAATATTGCAAGGCACTAGAGATGAGCGAATTTTTCAATAATTCGATTCGCCGGATCGACAAATTTTTAGGAAAAAATTTGGTTCAATCCGAATTTGTTTGCGGTGAATTTCGTTAAAAAACTGCCATTTTCTGGCTGCAGAAAGCCTTTACAGTGGTGTACAATACTGGGTCTTGCAGTAACACGCATAGGGAGTCTGCTTTGGTAGTGAAATAATACTGTGAGTTCGCATGACATGAAGATGACAGGCATTGCTCTTAGAATCATTGCACACTTTACTTTTTTGGGCAGTCACGGGGCCAAAACTGACCAAATGACTCAAGTATTAACTCAGCCTTGCAGGTCGATGTAGCGTTAAGAAGAAGCGCACTCCTTTTACACAGTCGTCAGCTGATTCCACATAGATGTCTACAGAACCTGTTCTATTAAACACTTATACTAGTAGAGCCCCCCGACAGAGTGTAGAGGATGTCAGCAGTAAGTTTTTGTTGACGTTACTGATTATTTTGCCCTTCCTCTGAACAATAACACACAAAAAACAGATGCTGTCTGTGAAGCATTTGGACAGTAATCCATCCGTATTGCTAATGCCAAAGAAAACAGGAGTGGATCCAAAGACGGGTCAAATAAATAATGATGTAAGCCAAGTCAAAAAGGCTAATTAGGGGCCAAGGGTGGGAACAGCATGAGAAGTCCACAGAAGTGCCCTATGACATGGTGGTTAGGTGGAAGCAGCATGAGTATGGAGTTGGCGGCAGCATCAGGAGGCCATAGAGTGGCAAAATGACAGAGTGTGGAGGTGGCGTCAGCATCAGGAGGCCACAGATTAGCACAATGACAGAGTGTGGAGGTGGCAGCAGCATCAGGCGGTCACAGAGTGGAACAATGACAAAGTGAGGAGGTGGCAGCAGCATGAGGAGACAACAGACTGGAACAATGACAGACTGTGGAGGTGGTGGCAGCATCAGGAGACCACAGAGTAGCAAGGTGACATAGTGCGGAGGTGGCAGCAGCATCAGGAGGCTACAGAGTGGCAAGGTGACATAGTGTGGAGATTGCAACAGCATGAGGAGACCTCAGAGCGGCAAGGTGACATAATGTGGAGGTGGCAGCAGCATGAGGAGGCCACAGAGTGGCACAATGACAGAGTGTGGAGGTAGTGGCAGCAGCATGAGGAGGACACAGAGTGGCACAATGGCAGAGTATGGAGGTGGTGGCAGCATCAGGAGGCCACAGAGTGGCACAATGACAGAGTGTGGAGGTTACGGCAGCATCAGTAGACCACAAAGTGGCAAGGTGACATAGTGTGGAGGTGGCGGCAGCATTAGGAGGCCACTGAGTGGCAAGGTGACATAGTGTGGAGGTGGAAGCAGCATCAGAAGACCACAGAGTGGCAAGGTTATATAGTGTGGAGGTGGCAGCAGCATGAGGAGACCACAGAGTGGCAAGGTGACATAGTGTTGAGGTGGCAGCAGCATGAGGAAACCACAGAGTGGCAAGGTGAGAGTGTGGAGGTGGCAGCAGCAGCATGAGGAGGCCACAGAGTGGCACAATCACAGAGTCTGGAGGTGGCGGCAGCATCAGGAAACCACACAGTGGCAAGGTGACATAATGTGGAGGTAGCAGCAGCATCAGGTCACCACAAAGTGGCATGGTGACAAATTGAGGAGGTAGCAGCAGCATCAGGAGACCACAGAGTGGCAATGTGACATATTGTGGAGGTATCAGCAGCATCAGGAGACCAAAGTGTGACCCAGTGACAGAGTATGGAGGTGGGTGGCAATAACAGAACCCGCTGATGATGGTGGGTGTAAGAAGGAGCACTTAGCATCAGGTGGGTGGCAGCCTCAGAATAGTAGCTGAGGCAGGTAGCCAGAAGAAACCGGTCTATTTTGTCAAGGTTTGGGTGAGGCAGCATGGATGATCTAATCTGATGCATTAGGCATTGGTGGGTGGAAATCCTGGCTGATCCACGCCTGATTCATATTGACAAAGGTCAGTTTTCCCACATTTAGGATGGACAGGCGAGTTCTCCCTGGGGTAACTATGGCCCCCGCCGCACTAAACACCCACTCTAATGCCACACTACTGGCTAGGCAGGACAGCTTTTCTAGGGCAAACTCAGCCAGTTGTGGCCACAAATCCAGTTTGGCTATCCAGTAGTCATGTTCAATGACGGCTGGCAGGGTACACTCTAAGCATGCCACCACCTTCCTGTTTCAGGTTTTGCTCTATGTCTAGCTGCTGGTGAGTAGTTTTTTCACTATGTGGGTGAAGAAAGCTGCTCATCAGCGACTCTAGACTCAGGCTGCTGCTGATAGAGCTTGTACTGCTCCTGCCACCCCACCCCACCCCTTCCCAGCAGTCATAGCAGCGAACTGTGAGGGCAGAAGTCGGATACCATGGTTCTTATTTTCAGTTTTTGCGGAGAAAGCTAGGAATCGTCTTCTTGATAAAGGACACGGAGCAGTTCCTCCCCTATGTGACTCAGTTCGCTCAGGCAAACGAGGTGCAAAATAGAGTGACACCGCCGTGCCCTGCACATGTGGTATGCTGGAGAGCCCCTGTGAATTGTCCCTGCAGTGGAGGCTAAAGACACGGTGCAGGATAAGGAGGCAGAGGCAGACGTTGTTGCAGGACCAACAGCGTGGCAACGTGGAGGTGAAAGGGCCATCATGTGGCCAAGTTGCTGGTTTGGCTGTGCAGGAACCACATTCACCCAGCGTGACGTAAAGGACATGTTTTGTCCCTGACCGTAGTTACAGCTCCACACGTCGGCACTGCCTTGCACTTTGGCAGACACCAACAGGCTCAAGGACTGGCCCACCTTCTGTTCTACATGTGTGGGCAAGGCTGATACTGCCTTTTTGGCAAAGAAATGACGGCTTGGGGCTCTCCACCTCGGCTCGGCACAAGCCATCAGTTCTCTGAAAGGTGCAGAGTACACCACTTAGAAAGGGAGGGACTGCCGCACCAGCAACTTTGGATAGCTGTGTTGAGACTCTTAGATGAGGCTCTGCAGTATTTTCTGTAGCTGGTCTCCCTGAGATCAGCTATTGTTTTGTTTGAGTACTCTCCAAGGCATTCCTCCCGGTTAGCCAGAATCCTACTCCACACTGATGAGGGGCAACACCCCGAAACAGTTGTCTGTGGATGGATACCTGGCTTAGGTTTCCCCCGCCACATCCTTAAAGCTTGTAAAAAAGCGGGATATTGACATAGGGGCCACTTAATATGGTGGATTTGGTGATCTCTGTAATGGAGACACCCCTTTGCTCAGTTTTCCTTCCTTTGAGGGATATCTGGCTTTCATTGTGTTGTACACCCAATACTGGGGCTCCACATTTATTTTGCATATTACTATTTCCCAGGGAGCTTTGCACTTTGGATAGCTGTGTTGAGACTCTTAGATGAGGCTCCACAGTGTTTTCTGTAGCTGGTCTAACTGAGATCAGCTATTGTTTTGCACCAGCAACTTGGACAGGCGCACGTTCAGCTTCTGCGCCGTTGGATGAGTGCACGCATACTGTTGTCTCTTGGCAATTCCTTCGGTGATCGATTGCTGACGGAATAACTGATGAGGGGTAGGAGAGTGAGGAGCATCAGGACCAGCGGATGATGGGAAGGACAGACAGCTCCCTTCTGCTGAGGTGGTGGAGCCTTGACTGCCTGAAACCGGGTAAGTGCCACTGGGTGATGCAGCGGTTGCTGCGGCAGGCTGGACCACTACATTGGAGCCACGGTTCTCCCAAGCCACTTTATGTTGACGCTGCATATGTTGATGCAGGGCCGTTGTGCCAAAATTGGCACCCTGGCCACGCTTTACCTTCTGCCCACAGATTCTAAAGATGGCCATGTTCACCTCCTCCGACGGCTTAACAATAAACTGCCACACTGCCAAGTAGGAGATTTAACCCCCAACACTTCGCACTGACTGACCGCTACTGCTGATGCCTCCGTGAACCCGTGCACCACTACTTCACAAGCAGGTAGGCTCCTGCGAAGCGAGTGGTCTACCCCGGGAACGTTTGACTCCTGACCTCCTACTGCTGCCATACTGCTGACTCCCGGCCACGCTAGCGACTTGCTGGCTCCACCACTGCCTCACGGGCAAGCTGCCACCCTCTTCTCCTGATGATGATGAAACCCCTTCGTCACCTGGATCCCAAGTTGGATCAGCTACATCATCATCATCGAGTACTGTCTGCACGTCACTGATGTCCTCCTAAACCGTCTCTGGGTCAGGAGCCTGACCGCTCACAACACCACCTCCTACGCCACTCTCCTCATCACTACTTGCCCACCTAGTGGAGGAAGCGGCGGATGTCTCCTCCAGATCTTGGCTGGGTAGTAGCTGCTGATTGTCCTCTAGTAGTTCGTCCTCACTGTATAGTGGAGCTGAGCCCACAACATACAATACTTTTCTGGCTGAGGGAACAGAAAAGGACAGAGGCAGGTTGATGACAGGTGAGCGCACAGAGCCTGCTCCTAGCTGTGCCAAATAAGGGCCCCTGCACACGACCATATGCCCTCCTAGATATACGGTCCGTGAGCGGGCCAAAAGTCCTGTAGCAGCATTGATCGTGCGCAAGGGAGCACACAGCATCATAGATTACAATGATGCTGTGCACATTGGGCCGCCCGCGGGACTATTGTCCCGGACTCATAAGATCACATGCATAGCATCATTGTAATCTATGATGCTGTGTGCTTCCATGCGCACAATCAATGCCGCTCCGGGACTTATGACCCGCTCACGGATCGTATAACTTGGAGGGCATACGGTCGTGTGCAAGGGCCCTAACAGTTGTTTCTGACGAACCCACTGACTCTTGGCTGTGGGTGTCTGATGTCACTTGGGACGAAGTGGATGACTGAGTCAACCATTCAAGAACCGCTGGGTTGCTGGTCAAGTCACGACCGCTAGATGACACCGGGAGCTCAGGCCTCTCGCTGCGACCCCAGCTGCCACATCCCCTTACTCTGCTGTGACCTCTGCCTGCGCTAGAAACATTTAGGCCTCTGCCACTCCCCTGTGGAGGGCCTGACACTTCTCTGTTTCTTTTGCCACTAATACACAACAAACAAGGCTATGGAATATATAACTGCACCGCTGCACGGCAATGAGGCCCTAATTTTTTCCACTTTTCCACTACACAAAAGGATTTTCAACATATAAGTACAATGCTGAACCGCGAATATATTTTTATTTTGCCACTAATACACAGAAAAAAGGGCTTTACAACATCTAACTGCACCTCACAAGGGCAAATAAGACATACTGTAGAAATATTTCCTTGTAATAAACCCTGTTAATGCCTGTATCACACAGCACTTGCACCCCAATAACAAGAACGGTTTGCTGGAATTACAGAGCTGTATAATGGCAATTTGGATCCCCAGTAAGTGCAGCAAGGTGTAATAGGATTGTTCCTATTACCCAGGCTGTAACCTCCCCTACTGAATCTTGTTCTACATAAATTCTGTTGAATGATTCCTCCTTACCCTTTCCCTGCACTTATAAATAGTTTTTTCAAGTCTTTCCTATTACTGTCTCTAGCGCCTGCTGATGTCTCTCCCTGCACTAATTACGCTGGCAAATGGCAGAATCTAAGATGGCTGACCCAATAATAGTGCTGTGACATCACAGGGCTGGCTGGCTCCTGATTGGCTGCATGCATGGCATTGTGGGTGATCCCTCGTTCCCAGAGTTCCTTGCTCCATGTCTTCACACGTGCAGCAGCCATTTTAGGAAAAATTGCTATTCGTTGCCACGAAGCGTGGGGAAATTCGGCTTCTGTGTGAATCTAATTTTTCCTGATATTTGGATTGAATTCCACTTCGTCAACTTCGATTCGCTCATCTCTACAAGTCACCAGTACATTCTAATTTGTAAAACACTGGGTAACACTGACATGGAAAAGAACATAGGAAATTTAGTGAACAGCAAACTAAGCTGTAGGAACCAGTGTCATTCAGCTTCTGCCAAGGCCAATAAGATAGTGGGTTACATCAAAAGGGGCATAGATGCCAGTGATGAGAACATAGTCCTACCACTTTACAAATCGCTAGTCAGACTACACATGGAGGACTGTGTACAGTTCTGGGCTCCTGTGAACAAGGCAGACATAGCAGAGCTAGAGAGGGTTCAGAGGAGGGCAACTAAAGTAATAAATGGAATGGATGGATTACAGGTCTCAGACTATCAAAATTAGAGTTAATTAGGGTCATCTCACATACCAAGCTAAGCTCAGAATGGCATCTGTGCTTATGTGGTAGAACAGAAACTCAATGATATGCCAAAATTCTGTCCCTGTCTGTCAGCACCTGAGCCAATCAGGACAACTCCCCTTCCCTCTCAGGTTCATGTGATGCTTCGTCTTCCTCATCCGTCTCTATTTCCTTCCAATTTCCACAGTAAAATGGTGGGGGCCTTCTGATTCAGTTGGAGCAGATACTGTACATATACATATACATGCTGCAGACATTGATACAGCACAATTAAAAATGGTGTCCATATAGTTTGTAAAAGCATTTTCAATAACATTCTAAAATGAAATACTAATTTCTCTGAAATACTTATAAATTCATATTAGTGTCACAAGTTTTTATTTATGTTTTTCAAGCTGACAAGATACATCAAAAGACTCTTCTCTGAAAATGCTCTAGGTGTGGATATGCCTGTCAATGAGAAAGGAGAATGGCTCCCACCTCTGTTTATTCTAAACTGGGTAATAAGATTAAATGGATCTAAAATGACTAAATCAAGGGTACCTGTTGGAATATTTGATCCATCACTTCCAGATCCGCTGAATATTACACAAGCACGGATAACATGGAGACACAACTTGGTAGGTTAATAAGATGAAGGCTGCTTGAGGCTTGCATTACTAAGTGGCTTCTTTCATAAGTGGAGTTAAACAAAACGGAGTTTAAGAAAAGGAGCAAGAAACAAAGATTCATTAGATCATCCTTGTATACAGTTGGTTTGATTCAAGCTAGTCTTCCTACTACTGTAAGGGGACCACAGTAAGTAAGAATCTTATCACTGCTCTATATTGGATTTTTTTTTCTCTTTTCCTGCGTAATCCCCATTTAGTATGACTTCCATTATTGACAGCGCAGTCCAGTGCACATCTTGTCTGATGTATGCAGTCCTGGAACAGCCATTCAAGGGTGTATATGTTTGTTCAAAATGTGAGCAAATTACCTTTGGAATCGTACATCGAGTCTCTAAACAGGCGAATTGCAACGCTGAAAGCCACTGACAATTTGGAAAAGAGTTTGCTGCTCACTGAGCAAGCACTCTATGGGGTAGATGTGGGGGAGGGTGGTAGCGAGGAAGCTGAGGAGAGTGAGGTAGTTAGCTGGGTAACAGTAAGAAAGCGGGGTAGAGGGAAGAGTGCCAGGGAGGCTAGCCCTGATCTGACACACCCCAACAAGTTTCTACGATTGGCAGATGAGGGGGGTGACAGTTCAGGGACGGCACTGCTGTAGCCAGACACTTCCTCTGCCAGTCAGGGGAATGTCAGCTCCAGTAAGCAGGGGACCAGGAGAGCAGGGCAGGCCAGACAGGTGCTGGTAGTGGGAGACTCCATTTTTAGGGGAACAGATAGGGCGATCTGTCACAAAGACCGGGATCATCGAACAGTGTGCTGTCTTCCTGGCGCTAGAGTTCGACACATCGCAGATCGGGTTGACAGATTACTGGGAGGGGCTGGAGAAGACCCAGCGGTCATGGTCCATATCGGAACCAATGACAAAGTTAGAGGAAGGTGGAGAGTCCTTAAAAATGATTTCAGGGATTTAGGTCAAAAGCTTAGGGCAAGGACCTCAAAAGTAGTATTTTCTGAAATACTGCCTGTACCACGAGCCACACAAGAAAGGCAGCGGGAGATTAGGGAGGTTAACAAGTGGCTCAAGAACTGGTGTAGGAAGGAGGGGTTCGGGTTCTTGGAGAACTGGGCCGACTTCTCTGTCGGCTACAGGCTTTATCGTAGGGACGGGCTGCACCTTAATGGGGAAGGGGCAGCTGTGTTGGGGGAGAAGATGGCTAGAAGGTTGGAGGAGTGGTTAAACTAGGGACTGGGGGGGAGGGTAATTACATTATAGGAGGGGAAGATAGTGCAGATAGAGACCAGGGGCAAGGTAGTGTGACTGGGGGAGGAATGGAAGGGGGGACTAGAACAGCTCAGAATGAAAGATGTAGGGTACAAAATACACATAAACGTCTCAAATGTATGTATACTAATGCCAGAAGCCTGACTAACAAGACTGGTGAACTGGAATTAGTGATGTGTGAGGAGGACTATGACATAGTGGGAATAACTGAGACATGGCTGGATGATAGCTATGACTGGGCAGTTAATATAAAAGGTTACAATCTGTTTAGAAAGGATTGTCAAAACCGGAGAGGTGGAGGGGTCTGCCTCTATCTGAAATCGTGTCTAAATCCCGTAATTCGAGAATACATCTCTGAGGGACATGAACATGTGGAGTCACTGTGGGTAGAAATACATGGAGCAAAAAACAATAATAAATTACTAATAGGAGTGTATTATAAACCACCTAATATACCAGACTCCACAGAAAATCTACTACTAAACGAGATAGACGAGGCGGCAAATCATAATAAAGTCGTTATTATGGGGGACTTCAACTACCCAGAGATAGACTGGGAAACTGAAAGCTGTACATCCCAAAAAGGAAACAGGTTCTTGGCAATAGACAAAGACAATTACCCTTCCCAACTGGTTCAGGACCCCACTAGAGGGACGGCCATACTGGACTTAGTATTAGCCAATAGACCTGATAGAACAACAGATGTGCAGGTTGGGGGACACCTAGGAAATAGTGACCATAAAGTAATAACCTTCCAATTATCCTTCAAATGAGAGTTTCTAAAGGGAGGAACAAAAATACCAAACTTCAAAAAAGCAAAATTTAGCCAACTAAGCGAGGCCATAGGCCTAACTAACTGGGATAAAGTCCTCAAAAATAAAAATACAGCATCAAAATGGGAGATTTTTAAAAGCAACATCCAATTGTGAGAGGTACATAACATCCAATTGTGAGAGGTACATACCTTATTAGGAATAAAAGGCTAAGAAACAATAAGAAACCAATGTGGATAAATAGAACCGTAAAGAAAGCAATAAATGACAAAAAGAAAGCATTTAAATCACTAAAACAGGAGGGGAGCCAGGAAGCACTGATAAACTATAAGGAAAAAAATAGAATATGTAAAAAACTAATAAAATTTGCCAAACTAGAGACTGAGAGATTAATTGCCAAAGAGAGTAAAACTAACCCTAAAATGTTCTTCAATTATATAAATAGTAAAAAATATAAATCTGAAGGAGTCGGCCCTCTACATAGCAATGAGGGGGGTGTTGCAGAGAGCGACGAGGATAAAGCAAAACTATTAAATATTTTTTTCTCCACTATATTCACTGAGGAAAATAAACTGACAGATGAAATGCAGAATGTAAAAGTAAATTCCCCTTTAAAAGTGCCCTGTCTGACCCAGGAAGAAGTACAACAGCGACTTAAAAAGATTAAAATAGACAAATCGCCAGAACCGGATGGCATACACCCCCATATCCTAAGGGAATTAAGTGATGTCATAGCCAGACCTTTATTTCTGATACTTACGGACTCTATACTGACAGGGAGTGTTCCACAGGATTGGCGCATAGCAAATGTGGTGCCAATATTCAAAAAGGGTCCAAAAGCAGAGCCTGGAAAATATAGGCCGGTAAGTTTAACATCTGTTGTTGGTAAACTGTTTGAAGGGTTTCTAAGAGATGCTATTTTGGAGTATCTCAATGAAAATAAGCAAATAACGCCGTTTCAGCATGGCTTTATGAGGGATCGGTCATGCCAAACCAAATTAATCAGCTTCTATGAGGAGGTAAGTTCTAGACTTGACAGCGGCGAATCAATGGATGTCGTATATCTGGACTTCTCCAAAGCATTTGACACTGTACCTCATAAAAGGTTAGTATATAAAATGAGGATCCTCGGACTGGGAGAAAATGTCTGTATGTGGGTAAGTAACTGGCTGAGAGATAGAAAACAGAGGGTGGTTATTAACGGTAGATACTCATATTGGGTCACTGTCACTAATGAGGTACCTCAGGGGTCAGTAGTGGGCCCTATTCTCTTCAATATATTTATTAATGATCTTGTAGAAGGCTTGCACAGTAAAATATCCATTTTTGCAGATGACACTAAACTGTGTAAAGTAATTAACACTGAAGAGGACGGTTTTCTGCTACAGAGGGATCTGGATAGATTGGAGGCTTGGGCAGAGAAATGGCAGATGAGGTTTAACACTGACAAATGTAAAGTTATGCACATGGGAAGGAATAATGCAGGTCACCCGTACATATTAAATGGTAAAACACTCGGTAACACTGACATGGAAAAGGATCTAGGAATTTTAATAAACAGCAAATTAAGCTTTAAAAACCAGTGTCAGGCAGCTACTGCCAAGGCCAATAAGATAATGGTTTGCATCAAAAGGGGCATAGATGCCCGTGATGAGAAAATAGTCCTACCACTTTACACATCACTATTCAAATTCAATTGCCAAAATAGCAATACCCTGAATCTGGTGTCCCAGCTGTTGCAGGCCAAGATTCATAGTGTCCGCCAAAACATATATTTTGTTCTGCGGTGAAATTCAATTGCCAAAATAGCAATACCCTGAATCTGGTGTCCCAGCTGTTGCAGGCCAAGATTCATAGTGTCCGCCAAAACATATATTTTGTTGTAGGTTGAAATTCAATTGCCAAAATAGCAATACCATAAATCTGGTGTCCCAGCTGTTGCAGGCCAAGATTCATAGTGTCCGCCAAAACATATATCTTGTTCTGGGGTGAAATTCAATTGCCAAAATAGCAATACCCTGAATCTTTTGTCCCAGCTGTTGCAGGCCAAGATTCATAGTGTCTGCCAAAAGATATATTTTGTTGTGGGGTTAAATTCAATTGCCAAAATAGCAATACCCTGAATCTTTTGTCCCAGCTGTTGCAGGCCAAGATTCATAGTGTCCGCCAAAACATATATTTTGTTGTAGGTTGAAATTCAATTGCCAAAATAGCAACACCCTGAATCTGGTGTCCCAGCTGTTGCAGGCCAAGATTCATAGTGTCCGCCAAAACATATATTTTGTTCTGGTGTAAAATTCAATTGCTAAAATAGCAATACCCTGAATCTGGTGTCCCAGCTGTTGCAGGCCAAGATTAATAGTGTCCGCCAAAACATATATTTTGTTCTGGGGTGAAATTCAATTGCCAAAATAGCAATACGATAAATCTGGTGTCCCAGCTGTTGCAGGCCAAGATTCATAGTGTCCGCCAAAACATATATCTTGTTCTGGGGTGAAATTCAATTGCCAAAATAGCAATACCCTGAATCTTTTGTCCCAGCTGTTGCAGGCCAAGATTCATAGTGTCTGCCAAAAGATATATTTTGTTGTGGGGTTAAATTCAATTGCCAAAATAGCAATACCCTGAATCTGGTGTCCCAGCTGTTGCAGGCCAAGATTCATAGTGTCTGCCAAAACATATATTTTGTTCTGCGGTGAAATTCAATTGCCAAAATAGCAATACCCTGAATCTGGTGTCCCAGCTGTTGCAGGCCAAGATTCATAGTGTCCGCCAAAACATATATTTTGTTCTGCGGTAAAATTCAATTGCCAAAATAGCAATACCCTGAATCTGGTGTCCAAGCTGTTGCAGGCCAAGATTCATAGTGTCCGCCAAAACATATATTTTGTTGTAGGTTGAAATTCAATTGCCAAAATAGCAACACCCTCAATCGGGTGTCCCAGCTGTTGCAGGCCAAGATTCATAGTGTCCGGCAAAAGATATATTTTGTTGTGGGGTGAAATTCAATTGCCAAAATAGCAATACCCTGAATCTGGTGTCCCAGCTGTTGCAGGCCAAGATTCATAGTGTCCGCCAAAACATATATTTTGTTCTGCGGTGAAATTCAATTGCCAAAATAGCAATACCCTGAATCTGGTGTCCCAGCTGTTGCAGGCCAAGATTCATAGTGTCTGCCAAAACATATATTTTGTTGTAGGTTGAAATTCAATTGCCAAAATAGCAACACCCTGAATCTGGTGTCCCAGCTGTTGCAGGCCAAGATTCATAGTGTCCGCCAAAACATATATTTTGTTCTGGTGTAAAATTCAATTGCTAAAATAGCAATACCCTGAATCTGGTGTCCCAGCTGTTGCAGGCCAAGATTAATAGTGTCCGCCAAAACATATATTTTGTTCTGGGGTGAAATTCAATTGCCAAAATAGCAATACCATAAATCTGGTGTCCCAGCTGTTGCAGGCCAAGATTCATAGTGTCCGCCAAAACATATATCTTGTTCTGGGGTGAAATTCAATTGCCAAAATAGCAATACCCTGAATCTTTTGTCCCAGCTGTTGCAGGCCAAGATTCATAGTGTCTGCCAAAAGATATATTTTGTTGTGGGGTTAAATTCAATTGCCAAAATAGCAATACCCTGAATCTTTTGTCCCAGCTGTTGCAGGCCAAGATTCATAGTGTCTGCCAAAAGATATATTTTGTTGTGGGGTTAAATTCAATTGCCAAAATAGCAATACCCTGAATCTGGTGTCCCAGCTGTTGCAGGCCAAGATTCATAGTGTCTGCCAAAACATATATTTTGTTCTGCGGTGAAATTCAATTGCCAAAATAGCAATACCCTGAATCTGGTGTCCCAGCTGTTGCAGGCCAAGATTCATAGTGTCCGCCAAAACATATATTTTGTTGTAGGTTGAAATTCAATTGCCAAAATAGCAACACCCTGAATCTGGTGTCCCTTCTGTTGCAGGCCAAGATTCATAGTGTCCGCCAAAACATATATTTTGTTCTGGGGTGAAATTCAATTGCCAAAATAGCAATACCCTGAATCTGGTGTCCCAGCTGTTGCAGGCCAAGATTCATAGTGTCCGCCAAAACATATATTTTGTTCTGGGGTGAAATTCAATAGCCAAAATAGCAATAACATAAATCATTGGTTTCAGCTCTGATTGCCAAAGTATAATAGTGTCCGCCAAAACATATATTTTGTTCTGGGGTGAAATTCAATAGCCAAAATAGCAATAACATAAATCATTGGTTTCAGCTGTGATTGCCAAAGTATAATAGTGTCCGCCAAAACATATTTTTTGTTCTGGGGTGAAATTCAATTGCCAAAATAGCAATACCCTGAATCTGGTGTCCCAGCTGTTGCAGGCCAAGATTTATAGTGTCCGCCAAAACATATATTTTGTTCTGGGGTGAAATTCAATTGCCAAAATAGCAATACCATAATTCTGGTGTCCCAGCTGTAGCAGGCCAAGATTCATAGTGTCCGCCAAAACATATATTTTGTTCTGGGGTGAAATTCAATTGCCAAAATAGCAATACCCTGTACCTGGTGTCCCAGCTGTTGCAGGTCAAGATTCATAGTGTCCGCCAAAACATATATTTTGTTCTGGGGTAAAATTCAATTGCCAAAATAGCAATACCCTGAATCTGGTGTCCCAGCTGTTGCAGGCCAAGATTCATAGTGTCCGCCAAAACATATATTTTGTTCTGGGGCGAAATAATTCTGGTGTCCCAGCTGTAGCAGGCATATATTTTGTTCTGGGGTGAAATTCAATAGCCAAAATAGCAATAACATAAATCATTGGTTTCAGCTCTGATTGCCAAAGTATAATAGTGTCCGCCAAAACATATATTTTGTTCTGGGGTGAAATTCAATAGCCAAAATAGCAATAACATAAATCATTGGTTTCAGCTGTGATTGCCAAAGTATAATAGTGTCCGCCAAAACATATTTTTTGTTCTGGGGTGAAATTCAATTGCCAAAATAGCAATACCCTGAATCTGGTGTCCCAGCTGTTGCAGGCCAAGATTTATAGTGTCCGCCAAAACATATATTTTGTTCTGGGGTGAAATTCAATTGCCAAAATAGCAATACCATAATTCTGGTGTCCCAGCTGTAGCAGGCCAAGATTCATAGTGTCCGCCAAAACATATATTTTGTTCTGGGGTGAAATTCAATTGCCAAAATAGCAATACCCTGTACCTGGTGTCCCAGCTGTTGCAGGTCAAGATTCATAGTGTCCGCCAAAACATATATTTTGTTCTGGGGTAAAATTCAATTGCCAAAATAGCAATACCCTGAATCTGGTGTCCCAGCTGTTGCAGGCCAAGATTCATAGTGTCCGCCAAAACATATATTTTGTTCTGGGGCGAAATAATTCTGGTGTCCCAGCTGTAGCAGGCATATATTTTGTTCTGGGGTGAAATTCAATAGCCAAAATAGCAATAACATAAATCATTGGTTTCAGCTCTGATTGCCAAAGTATAATAGTGTCCGCCAAAACATATATTTTGTTCTGGGGTGAAATTCAATAGCCAAAATAGCAATAACATAAATCATTGGTTTCAGCTGTGATTGCCAAAGTATAATAGTGTCCGCCAAAACATATTTTTTGTTCTGGGGTGAAATTCAATTGCCAAAATAGCAATACCCTGAATCTGGTGTCCCAGCTGTTCCAGGCCAAGATTTATAGTGTCCGCCAAAACATATATTTTGTTCTGGGGTGAAATTCAATTGCCAAAATAGCAATACCATAATTCTGGTGTCCCAGCTGTAGCAGGCCAAGATTCATAGTGTCCGCCAAAACATATATTTTGTTCTGGGGTGAAATTCAATTGCCAAAATAGCAATACTCTGTACCTGGTGTCCCAGCTGTTGCAGGTCAAGATTCATAGTGTCCGCCAAAACATATATTTTGTTCTGGGGTAAAATTCAATTGCCAAAATAGCAATACCCTGAATCTGGTGTCCCAGCTGTTGCAGGCCAAGATTCATAGTGTCCGCCAAAACATATATTTTGTTCTGGGGCGAAATAATTCTGGTGTCCCAGCTGTAGCAGGCCAAGATTCATAGTGTCCGCCAAAACATATATTTTGTTCTGGGGTGAAATTCAATTGCCAAAATAGCAATACCCTGAATCTGGTGTCCCAGCTGTAGCAGGCCAAGATTCATAGTGTCCGCCAAAACATATATTTT
The DNA here is from genome assembly GCA_033119425.1 of Bufotes viridis. Classification (NCBI taxonomy): domain Eukaryota; kingdom Metazoa; phylum Chordata; class Amphibia; order Anura; family Bufonidae; genus Bufotes; species Bufotes viridis. The sequence continues at coordinate 594,674,781 of CM065589.1, read as the reverse complement.
GTTCTGGGGTGAAATTCAATTGCCAAAATAGCAATACCATAATTCTGGTATCCCAGCTGTAGCAGGCCAAGATTCATAGTGTCCGCCAAAACATATATTTTGTTCTGGGGTGAAATTCAATTGCCAAAATAGCAATACCCTGAATCTGGTGTCCCAGCTGTAGCAGGCCAAGATTCATAGTGTCCGCCAAAACATATATTTTGTTCTGGGGTGAAATTCAATTGCCAAAATAGCAATACCATAATTCTGGTATCCCAGCTGTAGCAGGCCAAGATTCATAGTGTCCGCCAAAACATATATTTTGTTCTGGGGTGAAATTCAATTGCCAAAATAGCAATACCCTGAATCTGGTGTCCCAGCTGTTGCATGCCAAGATTCATAGTGTCCGCCAAAACATATATTTTGTTCTAGGGTGAAATTCAATTGCCAAAATAGCAATACGATAAATCTGGTGTCCCAGCTGTTGCAGGCCAAGATTCATAGTGTCCGCCAAAACATATATCTTGTTCTGGGGTGAAATTCAATTGCCAAAATAGCAATACCCGGAATCTTTTGTCCCAGCTGTTGCAGGCCAAGATTCATTGTGTCCGCCAAAAGATATATTTTGTTGTGGGGTGAAATTCAATTGCCAAAATAGCAATACCCTGAATCTGGTGTCCCAGCTGTTGCAGGCCAAGATTCATAGTGTCCGCCAAAACATATATTTTGTTCTGCGGTGAAATTCTATTGCCAAAATAGCAATACCCTGAATCTTGTGTCCCAGCTGTTGCAGGCCAAGATTCATAGTGTCCGCCAAAACATATATTTTGTTCTGGGGTGAAATAATTCTGGTGTCCCAGCTGTAGCAGGCCAAGATTCATAGAGTCCGCCAAAACATATATTTTGTTCTGGGGTGAAATTCAATTGCCAAAATAGCAATACCCTGAATCTGGTGTCCCAGCTGTAGCAGGCCAAGATTCATAGTGTCCGCCAAAACATATATTTTGTTCTGCGGTGAAATTCAATTGCCAAAATAGCAATACCCTTAATCTGGTGTCCCAGCTGTTGCAGGCCAAGATTCATAGTGTCCGCCAAAACATATATTTTGTTCTGGGGTGAAATTCAATTGCCAAAATAGCAATACCATATATCTGGTGTCCCAGCTGTTGCAGGCCAAGATTCATAGTGTCCGCCAAAAGATATATTTTGTTGTGGGGTGAAATTCAATTGCCAAAATAGCAATACCCTTAATCTGGTGTCCCAGCTGTTGCAGGCATAGTGTCCGCCAAAACATATATTTTGTTCTGGGGTGAAATACAATTGAAGCAAGAATCACAGAAATAAACGTGGCCTAAATGGGTGGGACTGCTCCAAACCCCAAACATTGTGGCGTGTTTCTAACTGGGGGGGCAGTTCCTCCGCATGTGGTTCGCAGCGAACGGCTATCCCCAGCAAAAATTGCATACAATGGAGGATACCGGCGCGAACCATAAGCACCACACAAACATCCTACACAAAATAAAACATGTGCGGATGAAAATATATAAACACATAACTCACAGAAAAAAGATGCACCACATGGATAAGCAACTGACAACACTGGCTAATCCCTCACTCGGATGTTAAAAGCTGAGAGATTCGCCAATATTTCCAATCAGGAACATATCGGAGCCCGATATGTGCGAACCACATGCGGAGGAACTGCCCCCCCAGTTAGAAACACGCCACAGTGTTTGGGGTTTGGAGCAGTCCCACCCATTTAGGCCACGTTTATTTCTGTGATTCTTGTTTAATATGTATTGAATGTGCCATTGCATATGGCTGGTAAACATTCTGTTGCACCTGGAAGCCGATGTCACATGGTCTGTTGTAGGTGTAGCTTGCGGCCTCTCTTGTTTCCCATTGCATTGTTGGTCCTGCAATGCAGGTGAGTGGGAGGGGGCTGTAGGCTGCTTAATACCTTTTCAGACCTTGTTCACACACCATAGGTAGTCTATTGGTAGGACCCCATGCCATGCTGAGATACCGTGACGTGGTGTTTGAAGGGGCTCCGATATGTTCCTGATTGGAAAAATTGGCGAATCTCTCAGCTTTTAATATCCGAGTGAGGTATTAGCCAGTGTTGTCAGTTGCTTATCCATGTGGTGCATCTTTTTTCTGTGAGTTATGTGAAATACAATTGCCAAAATAGCAATACCCTGAAACTGGTGTCCCAGCTGTTGCAGGCCAAGATTCATAGTGTCCGCCAAAACATATATTTTGTTCTGGGGTTAAATTCAATTGCCAAAATAGCAGTACCATAAATCAGTGGTTTCAGCTGTGGCTGGCAAAGTATAATAGTGTCTGTCAAAACATATATTATGTTCTGGGGTGAAATTCAATTGCCAAAATAGCAATACCATAAATCTGGTGTCCCAGCTGTTGCGGGCCAAGATTCATAGTGTCCGCCAAAACATATATTTTGTTCTGGGGTGAAATTCAATTGCCAAAATAGCAATACCCTGAATCTGGTGTCCCAGCTGTTGCAGGCCAAGTTTTATAGTGTCCTGCAAATTATATATTTTGTTCTGGGGTTAAATTCAATTGCCAAAATAGTAATACCCTGAATCTGGTGTTCGAGCTGTTGCAGGCCAATTGTAAATCTGTCCATAAAAGGATACCTTTCATCCAGGGCCTAAATACTAGCCCTAAAAGAGATATTCCCCTAAATCAGTGGTTACTGCTGTGCCTGGAGTAGTGTAATACGCTACATAAATAAATAGGCAGATAGTGTTTGGTGCCTGTAAAAAAAGGCCTGAATTTGAAATCAATACATTGGGCAAAATATTTTTTTTCTTATTGTGGTGCTTGGTGAACGGTAACACTGAGGAAAACATCTAGTAAGGGACGCGGACGCGGTCGTGGTGGTGTTAGTGTACCCTCTTGTGCTGGGAAAGGACGTGGCCATTCTGCCACAGCCACACGTCCTAGTGAACCAACTACCTCAGGTTCTAGTACCCGCCAGTATTTACAGCAATATTTGGTGGGGTCCATGCCGTTCTAAGGATGGTAAGGCCTGAGCAGGTACAGGCGCTAGTCAATTGGGTGGCCGACAGTGGATCCAGCACGTTCACAACATTATCTCCCACCCAGTCTTCTGCAGAAAGCGCACAGGTGGCACCTGAAAACCAAGCCCATCAGTCTGTCACATCACCCCCATGCATATCAGGGAAACTGTCTGAGCATCAAGTTATGCAGCAGTCTCTCATGCTGTTTGAAGACTCTGCTGGCAGGGTTTCCCAAGGAAATTCACCTAGCTCTTCCCCAGTGGTGGAAGACATAGAATGCACTGATGCTTCCGGATGATGAGGACATGGGAATACCACCTCATCGGAGTCCACACGTCTCTGATGATGACGAAACACAGGTGCCAACTGCTGCGTCTTTCTGCAGTGTGCAGACCGAACAGGAGGCAAGGGAGGAAGACTGTGTGGAAGACGATGCAGGGGACAATGAGGTCTTAGACCCCACATGGAATGAAGGTCATGCCACTGACTTTCATAGTTCAGAGGAAGAGGCAGTGGTGAGACCGAGCCAACAGCGTAGCAAAAGAGAGAGCAGGGGGCAAAAGCAGAACAGCCGCCTCCAAGAGAGTTCGCCTGCTACTGGCCACCGCCACCAGGGACCGAGCACCCCAAAGGCAACTTCAAGGAGTTCCCTGGCATGGCACTTCTTTAAACAATGTGGTGACGACAAGACCCGAGTGGTTTGCACGCTGTGCCATCAGATCCTGAAGAGAGGCATTAACGTTCTGAACCTTAGCACAACCTGCATGACCAGGCATCTACATGCAAAGAATGAACTGCAGTGGAGTAAACAGCTTAAAAGCAAGGAACTCACTCAGGCTCCCTCTGCTCCCTCTTCTGTTGCTGCCTCGGCCTCTTCCTCCGCCTCGGGAGGAATGTTGGCACCTGCCGCCCACCAAACAGAGGATGTGCCACCGACACCACCACCTGCGTCACCAAGCATCTCCACCATGTCACACGGCAGCGTTCAGCTCTCCATCTCACAAACCTTGGAGAGAAAGCGTAAATTCCCACCTAGCCACCCTCGAGCCCTGGGCTGGGCCTGAATTCCAGCATTTCTAAACTACTGGCCTTTGAAATGCTGTCATTCAGGCTGGTGGACACAGACAGCTTCAAACAGATGATGGCGGTGGCTGTCCCACAGTATGTTTTTCCCAGCCGCCACTACTTCTCCAAAACAGCCGTGCCTTCCCTGCACAACCAAGTATCCGATAAAATCAAGTGTGCACTGCGCAACGCCATCTATGGCAAGGTCCACCTAACCACAAATACGTGGACCAGTAAGCACGGCCAGGGATGCTATATCTCCCTAACTGCACACTGGGTAAATGTAGTGGCGGCTGGGCCCCAGGCGGAGAGTTCCTTGGCGCACGTCCTTCCGCCGCCAAGGATCACAGGGCATCATTCTTTGCCTCCTGTAGCCGCCTCCTCCTCCTACTCGGCTTCCTCCTCCTCTGCTTCCACCAGCTCATCCAGTCAGCCACACACCTTCACCACCAACTTCAGCACAGCCCGGGGTAAACGTCAGCAGGCCATTCTGAAACTCATATGTTTGGGGGACAGGCCCCACACCGCGCAGGAGTTGTGGCGGGGTATTGAACAACAGACCGACGAGTGGCTTCTGCCGGTGGGCCTCAAGCCCGGCCTGGTGGTGTGCGATAATGGGCGAAATCTCGTCGCAGCTCTGGGACTAGCCGGTTTGACGCACATCCCTTGCCTGGCGCATGTGCTGAATTTGGTGGTGCAAAAGTTCATTCACAACTACCCAGACATGTCAGAGCTGCTGCATAAAGTGAGGGCCGTCTGTGCACGCTTCAGGCGTTCACATCCTGCCGCTGCTCGCCTGTCTGCGATACAGCGGAACTTCGGCCTTCCGGCTCACCGCCTCATATGCGACGTACCCACCAGGTGGAACTCCACCTTGCACATGCTGGAGAGACTGTGCGAGCAGCAGCAGGCCATAGTGGAGTTTCAGCTGCAGCACGCACGCGTCAGTCGCACTGCGGAACAGCACCACTTCACGACCAATGATTGGGCCTCCATGCAAAACCTGTGTGCCCTGTTGCGCTGTTTCGAGTACTCCAGCAACATGGCCAGTGGCGATGACATCGTTATCATCGTTACAATACCACTTCTATGTCTCCTTGAGAAAACGCTTAGGGCGATGATGGAAGAGGAGGTGGCCCAGGAGGAGAAGGAGTAGGAGGATGAGGGGTCATTTTTAGCACTTTCAGGCCAGTCTTTTAGAAGTGGCTCAGAGGGAGGTTTTTTGCAACAGCAAAGGCCAGGTACAAATGTGGCCAGCCAGGGCCCACTACTGAAGGACGAGGAGAATGAGGAGGAGGTGGAGGAGGATGAGGATGAAGCAGGTTTACAGCAGGGTGGCACCCGACACAGCTCAGGCCCATCACTGGTGCGTGGCTGGGGGGATACGGAGGACGATGACGATACGCCTCCCACAGAGGACAGCTTGTCCTTACCTCTGGGCAGCCTGGCACACATGAGCGACTACATGCTGCAGTGCCTGCGCAACGACAGCAGAGTTGCCCACATTTTAACGTGTGCGGACTACTGGGTTGCAACCCTGCTGGATCCCCGGTACAAAGACAATGTGCCCACCTTACTTCCTGCACTGGAGCGTGATAGGAAGATGCGCGAGTACAAGCGCACGCTGGTAGAGGCTCTCCTGAGAGCATTCCCAAATGTCACAGGGGAACAGGTGGAAGCCCAAGGCGAAGGCAGAGGAGGAGCAAGAGGTCGCCAATGCAGCTGTGTCACGGCCAGCTCCTCTGAGGGCAGGGTTAGCATGGCAGAAATGTGGAAAAGTTTTGTCTCCACGCCACAGCTAACTGCACCACCACCTGCTACGGAACGTGTTAGCAGGAGGCAGCATTTCACTAACATGGTTGAACAGTACGTCTGCACACCCCTCCACGTACTGACTGATGGTTCGGCCCCATTCAACTTCTGGGTCTCCAAATTGTCCACGTGGCCAGAGTTAGCATTTTATGCCTTGGAGGTGCTGGCCTGCGGCCAGCGTTTTGTCTGAACGTGTATTCAGCACGGCAGGGGGCGCCATTACTGACAAACGCAGCCGCCTGTCCACAGCCAACGTGGACAAGCTGACGTTCATAATAATGTACCAGGCATGGATCCCACAGGACCTGTGCCTCCCTTGTGCAGAATAGACATTTATAACTGCCTCCCCCTCAACCATGTATTCTTGTACTCCGGGGCACTTCTTTATTGAATCCTCATTTTTTTAACTTTACCATGATCTTGCGGTGCAACCCAAAGTTGAATGAACCTCTCCTCTGTCTGGGTGGTGGGGCCGAAATAACTGAGAGTGGCCTTCTCCGGTGGTGGTTGATATGACGCATGATTCCTTGCTGTGGGACCTCTCTCCTCTGTCTGGGTGCTGGGCCTAAATAACTGAGAGTGGCCTTCTCCGGTGGTGGTTGATATAACGCATGATTCCTTGCTGTGGGACCTCTCTCCTCTGTCTGGGTGCTGGGCCTAAATAACTGAGAGTGGCCTTCTCCGGTGGTGGTTGATATGACGCATGATTCCTTGCTGTGGGACCTCTCTACTCTGTCTGGGTGCTGGGCCGAAATAACTGAGAGTGGCCTTCTCCGGTGGTGGTTGATATGACGCATGATTCCTTGCTGTGGGACCTCTCTACTCTGTCTGGGTGCTGGGCCGAAATAACTGAGAGTGGCCTTCTATGGTGGTGGTTGATATGACGCATGATTCCTTGCTGTGGGACCTCTCTCCTCTGTCTGGGTGCTGGGCCGAAATAACTGAGAGTGGCCTTCTCCGGTGGTGGGTGATATGACGCATGATTCCTTGCTGTGGGACCTCTCTCCTCTGTCTGGGTGCTGGGCCAAAATAACTGAAAGTGGCCTTCTCCAGTGTTGGGTGATATGACGCATGATTCCTTGCAGTGGGACCTCTCTTCAATTGATATTGGTTAAATTTTATTTATTTTATTTTATTTTAATTAATTTCCCTATCCACATTTGTTTGCAGGGGATTTACCTACATTTTGCTGCCTTTGACAGCCCTCTAGCCCATTCCTGGACTATTTTACAGCCTTTTTAGTGCCTAAAAGTTCGAGTCCCCATTGACATCAATGCGGTTCGGGTTCGGGATAAAGTTCGGGTTGAGCTCTGTAATTCCAGCAAACTGTTCTTGTTATTGGGGTGCAAGGGCTGTGTGATACAGCTATTAACAGGGTTTATTACAAGGAAATATTTCTTTGTCTTATTTGTCCTTGTGCGGTGCAGTTATATGTTTATACGTGGCTTGTATTTTTGCCATATATCAGTTGGAAAAGTAAAATATATTTGCCATTCAGCCGTGCATAGTGATAAACAAATAGAGGCTGACGAAGTGGAATTCGATCCGAATTTCAGGAAAAATGATAACGAATCACTATTTTTCTAAAATGGCTGCTGTACATGAGAGGACATGGAGAAAGGAAGTATGGAAAGGCGGGATCACCCAGACTAACATGCATGATGCAGCCAATCAGCAGCCAGGCTTGTGATGTCACAGCCCTATAAATACTGCAGCTATCTTAGAAATAGACATTTTCCAGCATTCTGAGTGCAGTGATAGACATGAAAAGGCGCTAGGGACATCAATTGGAAAAACCTCATTGTGAAGAAAAGATTTAAAAGTCTGGGGATAGTATAGGGAGGAATCATTTTACAGCATCTTAGTGCAGGGAGAGATGTCAGAAGGTGCTAGGGACAGTGCTAGAAAAACGATGCAGGGAAAGATAATTTGGGGATCCAAATAGCTACTATAAAGCTCTGTCATTCCAACAATTTGTTCTTGGGGTGCAAGTGCTATGTTGAAAAGCCTTTAGTGGCTTATATCTGTGGAAAAAGAAAAATACATACGCAGTTCACTTCTGCAGTTATATGTGGTAAAAGCGTTTAGTGGGGTATTTCAGTACAAAAAGAAAAATATATTCTCAGTTCACTTCTGCAGCTATATGTGGTGAAAGGGTTCAGTGGCCTATTTCAATACAAAAAGAAAAATATATACGCACTTCACTGGTGCATTTATTTGTGGCAAAGGGTTTAGTGGCCTATTTCAGTACAAAAGGAAAAAGATATTCTTAGTTCACTTCTGCAGTTATATGTGTTGAAACTTGAAAGCGTTTAGTTGCCTATGTCAGTACAGAAAGAAAAAAATATACCTATTTCACTGGTGCATTAATTTCTGGAAAAAGCGTTTACTGGCTTATTTCAGTACCAAAAGAAAAATATATTCTCAGTTTATTTCTGCAGTTATATGAGGTAAAAGCGTTCAGTGTCTTATTTCAGTCCAAAAAGTAAAACTTCACACTTCACTGTTGCATTTATTTGTGGTAAAATAAGAGTTTCTGTACAAAACAAAAAATATATACGCATTTCACTCCCGCAGTTATTATAATTTTTTATCATTTATCATTATTATCATTGTGCTATTCTGTAGCTTCCTCATGCTGCTGCCACCTCCAGACTCTTTATTTGCCGTTCAGCAGTGCAGTTATATGTTTTAAAGCCCTTTTTGTCATGTAAAAGTGGCAAAAGAAATATATATATATATATTGCCGTTCAGCGGTGCAGTTGTATGTTCTAAAGCCTTTTGTGGCGTGTATCAGTGGCAAAAGAAAAAAAAATTGCCATTTAGTGGTGCACTTATATGTTCTAAAGCCTTTTGTGGTGCGTATTAGTGGCAAAAGTAAAATATGTTTGCTTTTCAGCAGTGCAGTTATATGTTCTAAAGCCTTTTGTGGCGTGTATTAGTGGAAAAATGAAAATGTATTTGACGTTCTGCAGTGCACTTATATGTTCTAAAGCCTTTTGTGGTGTGTATTAGTGGCAAAAGTAAAATATATTTGCCGTTTAGTAGTGCAGTTATATGTTCAAAGGCCCTTTTTTGTCTGTATTAGTGTGGAAAAAAGGGCTTATTTGCCATTGTTTGGTGAAGTGAGAAAATTAGTTTTTTGAGGTGTTTTAATTTCCTTTTTTTTTTTTTTTTATTTGATCTAAGTATGTCAGACAGAAAAGTTCCAGGCTTTGCACAGCGGAGTGGAAGAGGCCTAAATGTTCTGGCACAGGCAGAGGTCGCAGTAGAGCAAGGTGCCGTGGCAGCAGGGGTCACTTCAAGAGGCCTGAGCTCCCAGTTTCAGCTAATTGTCGTGTCTTGACCAGCAACCCAGCGGTTCTTGAATGGTTGACTCGATCTTCAACTTAGTCAAAAGTGACATAAGACACCCCCAGCAAAGATTCAGTGGGTTCGTCAGACAAAACCCTTAGTTGGCATGGCCCGGGAACAAGCCCTGTGCCCTCACCTGTCCTATTGGGTTGTCTTGGCTTGGTAGAATTGTCGAATATGTAGAATATACCGCTATATTCGTAATATACGAATATAGCTCTATATTCTAGATATTAGATAATTTACCAAGACAACCCAATAGGAAAGTTGCTTAACGCCCTTACGCGATTCAATTAATGCGCATATTTATTTACCGATTTTTCGCATAACATAAACTATATTAAATAATTAAGAATATTACAATTCACTAGATATTGCAGCCTTCTCAAATTGCCCCACAAGCAAGAAGCAGGCAGTTAATGGATTCAGGTGAAAAAACAAAATTGACAAATATTAATTTTTACGAATATATATCACTATACAAATTCTCGAAGTTGCAATATTTGCGATTAAAATTCGCTATTTAAATATTTATGCTCAACGCTACTAGAAGATAGTTAGCTGCTTCTTGCAAGCCAAGATGTGGAGGAGACATCTGCTGCTTCCTCCACTAGGCGGGCAAGTAGTGATAAGGACAGTGGCGTGGGAGCTAGTGTTGCGAGCGGTCAGGCTCCTGACCCAGAGACGGTTGAGGAGGACATCAGTGATGTGCAGACAGTACTCAGTGATGATGATGTAGCTGATTGCACTTGGTTGCTGGGTGACGAAGGGGCTTCATCATTATCAGGAGAAGAGGCTGGCCGCTTGCCCGTGAGGCAGTGGCGGAGCCAGCAAGTAGTTAGCATGGCCGGGAGTCAGCAGGGTGGCAGCAGTGGGAGTTTGGGAGCCAGGGGGTAGACCACCAGCTTCGCAGGAGCCTATCTGCCTGGTAAGTAGTGGTGCACGGGTTCACAGAGGCAGTGGCGGTAGCAGTTAGTCAGTGCATAGGGTTGGGGGTAAAATCACCTACTCGGCGGTGTGGTAGTTTTTTGTTAAGCCACCGGAAGAGGTAAACATGGCCATATGTAGAATATGTGGGCAGAAGGTGAAGCATATCTAGAGTGCCAATGTTTGCACCACGGCCCTGTGTGGTCCAGCCTGACGCAGCAACTGCTGCATCACCCAGTGGCACGCAGCAGAATTTAGGCAGTCAAGGCTCCACCACCTAAGCCGAAGGGAGCTGTCTGTCCTTCCCATCATCTGCTGGTCCTGATGCTCCTGCTCCTCACCCTCATTCTCCTTGTCAACCATTCCGTCAGCAATCGGTCACCGAAGTGATTGCCAAGAGACAACAGTATGCGTGCACTCATACAACGGAGCAGAAGCTGAATGTGCTCCAGTCCAAGTTGCTGGTGCTGCAGTCCCTCCCTTTCCAAGTGATGTACTCTGCACCCTGCATCAGAGAACTGTTGGCTTGTGCCGAGCCGAGGTGGAGAGTCCCAAGCGGTCATTTCTTTGCCAAAAAGGCAGTACCAGGACTGCACACACATGTAGAACAGAAGGTGGGCCTTGAGCATATAGATGCCTGCCAAAGTGCATGGCAGTGCTAATGTGTGGAAATATAACTACAGTCAGGGACAATACATGTCCTTTACTGCCCACTGGGTGAATGTGCTTCCTGCACAGCCACATCAACAACTTGGCCAGGTGTCACCGCTTCCAACTTCACGTTGTCACGCCGTTGGTCCTGCAACAATGTCCACCTCTTCATCTTTATCCTCCACCATGTCCTCAGCCTCCAATGCAGGGACTATTCACAGGGGCTCTCCAGCACACCACATGTGCAGGGCACGGCGGTGTCAGGCTGTTTTGAACCTCGTTTGCCTGGGCAAATGGAGTCACACAGGGGGGGAATTGCTCCGTGTCCTTCATCAAGAAATCGAATCCTGGCTTTCTCTGCGACAACTCAATATTGGAATCATGGTGACCAACAATGGGAAAACATGGTGTCGGCGCTGCATCAAAGAGGGCTGAGCCATGTGCCCTGTATGGCACACGTGCTCAATCTGGTTGTCAAGCGGTACCTGAAGTCTTCCACCCATCTGCAAGAAATCCTAAAAATGGCCAGGAAACTTTACATGCACTTCAGCCACTTGTAAACCGCAAACCACACCCTCCCTGAGCTGCAGCGGCCGAACAGCATCCCCCAACATAGGCTGATATGTGACTTTTCCACCCATTGGAATTCCACCCTCCATTTGTTAGACCGACTATACGAACAGAGAAAGGCCATAAACGATTTCTTGATGATCCAAGCGGACAGGAGTACTCCCTTGTGTAACTTCAATGTCAGCCAATAGCAGCTCATGCGTGACACCTGCCGTTTGCTCAGGCCCTTTGAGGTGGCCACGTTATTTGTCAGTCGCCAGGAGTACGGGATGAACGATGTCATTCCACTGCTTCATGTCCTGGAAAAGATGATATATGATGGTATATCTGGCTGGTCAAGGGACTGGAGACGTGGCACCTAGATCTCATGGCCACATGAGCCCTGTGGGGGCTGAACTGGAGGAGGAGGAGGACATTGGAGCAAAAGTAATGTGTTGCGAAATATTTAGGGCTTTAGACATTAATGAAGAATATAAGGAATATAGGATCCAAACTTTTTCAAGATTGTGGCGGGTAGAGTAGGATTGAGCGAACCCGAACTGTATAGTTCGGGTTTTTACCGAATTTTGGGGTGTTTGGGACCCGGACCCGAACATTTTAATAAAAGTTTGGGTTTGGTACGTTTTTTGGTGATTCTTCATGCTTTCTGAAGGGAGGCACAGCAGTCAATCAGCAAGCGTTTTACTTCTTTGCCCTAAGAAGCCATCACAGCCATGCTTACTAATGGCATGGCTGTGATTGGCTGAGTGCAGCATGTGACCCAGCCTCTTTATAAGCTGGAATCAAGCAGTGCCGCACGTCAGTCTGCTGATGTTAGCCTAGGGAACGGTTGCTGCCGGTGCTCTCAGGGACAAGATAGGCCAGAAGTCTGTAGAACCTGTAGTACTTTAATCTAGAATATACAGAGAGGGAGGGAGCTTAAGCGATCCTACATTTCTGTACCCAGCAACGGCCAAGGAATTTTTTTTTAAATCCATCTGTTAAAGAGGTGGGGGTCGACGGCCATTTTAGCCACTGCAGTGTACTGCATGTCTGCCAGCCTGGCAGAGACATCAGCTTAATCCTTTTTGGTAGCTCAGTGAAGGAGAAAATACTTTTTTTTCTGGCTGCTCAATTCCCCTACATTGCCTTTTGTATAATTAAGGGGTGACATAGTCCATTTGTCTAGTCTGGGACCTGTGGTGCCACAAAGTACTTGTGTATACAATGCACTAAACCATATATTCAATTTCTGCAGTATTTTTGTGATAAAAAGCGGTGATCCTGGTCCCCAAAGCAGTTTGAAATACACCACCCAAATACACATTTGACATTTCTGCAGTGAAATAGTGAATAATTTTTTTGTGTGGTAAAAAAGCTATATTCTTGCTTCACAAAGCAGTTGTACATACAGTGTGCAAATACACATTTAATATGTTTGCAGGGAAATAGTGCATCAGTGTGTTTCAGAGGAAAAAAAAAATTATTCTTGGTCCACAAAACAGTTTGAAATGCACCGCCCAAATACACATTTGACATTTCTGCCATGAAATAGAGCCTCAGTGTATTTTTGGGAAAAATAGAAGTATTCCTGGTCCACCAAGCAATGTTAAAAACACCGCCCAAATACATATTTTACATTTCTTCACTGAAATAGAGAATCAGTGTATTTTTGGCAAAAAAAACGTATTCCTGGTGTTCAAAACAGTTATGCGTACAAATACATATTTAATATTTCTGCAGGAAAATAGTGCATAGTGCAGTGTGTTTTCTGAAAAAAAAAAAAAAAAAAAACACATTATTTTTGTTCCACAAAACAGTTAGAAATAAACCACCCAAATACACATTTGACATTTCTGCAGTAAAATAGTGAAATGTGTTTTTTTTTTGTGGGAAAAAAGCTATATTCTTGCTTAACAAAGCAGTTGTGCATACAGCATAGAAATACCAATGTTTTTTTGTGTTTTATTAAAAAAATCCTTGTTCTGGGTCCACAAACCACTTTTGCAAAAACCGTAGAAATAGCTACGTTTTATTAATAGCAGTGAAATACTGATTTTCTGTGCTTTATTTTAAAAAATCCATGTTCTGGGTACACAAACCACTTTTGCATAAACTGTAGAAATACCAAGATTTTATTAATAGCAGTGAAATACTGCTTTTCTGTGTTTTATTGAAAAAATCTGTGTTCTGGGTCCACAAACCACTTTTGCATAAACCATAGAAATAGCTACATTTTACTAATAGCAGTTAAATACAGCTTTTCTGTGTTTTATTACAAAAATCCTTGTTCTTGGTCCACAAACAACTTGTGCATACAGCATACAAATACCAATTTTAAATTGCAGCCCGAAAATAGCATTGTACTGTGTTTTGCTGGCAAAAAAACGTGTTTGGGGTTCACCAAACAGTTGTGCATACAGCGTACAAATACATATTTTACATTTCTGCATTGAAGTTGAGAATCAGTGTGTTTCAGGCCCAAAAAACTTTATTCTTGGTCCACAGAGCATTTTTATGACACGGGCACTGCCTTACTGAGCTTAATTGTTGACTATTGTCAGTTAAATTGACACCGGAGAGAAACCAATCTTTCAGCTTGGTGGGTAAACGCAAATAATGAGGAGAGCATCAAATAAGGGACGTGGCATGGTCGTGGTGGTGTTGGTGGAGCTCATGTTGCTGGGAGAGGACGTGTCCATTCAGCGCCAACTACAGGTCCAAGTGAAACATCTTCTTCAGGTACGAGTGGGCGACAGAACATGCAGCGTTATTTGATAGGCCCGAATGCCGCTCTACGAATGGTGAGGCCAGAACAAGTACAGGCGCTAGTAGCTTGAGTGGTGCCTCAGGTTTCTTCACGTTGTCTCCCACCCCATCCCCTGCTGAAAGCTTAGAGTTGGCACCTGCTGCCCATTGCCATCAGTCTTTCACCTCACCCTCTTGCAAATCAGCCAATAAGTCAGAGGATGATGAGGTCCTAGACCCAGACTGGACTGAAGGTTGTGCTAGTTACGTGTGCAGTTCTGAGGAAGAGGCGGTGGTCGCACAGAGGCAACAGCACAGCAAAAGAGGAAGCAAGGAGCAAAAGCGCAGAGGCTGTCCCTGAGACAGTACGCCTGCTACTGCCCACCGCACCCAGGAACCGAGCACACCAAGGCCTGCTCTAAGGAGTTCATTGGTGTGGCAGTTGTTCACACAATGTCCTGACGACAAGACACGAGTGGTTTGCACGTTGTGCCATCAGAGCCTGAAGCGAGGCATTAACGTTCTGAACCTTAGCACAACCTGCATGACCAGGCATCTACATGCAAAGCATGAACTGCAGTGGAGTAAACACCGTAAAAACTAGGAACGTCTCAGACTCCTCCTGCTTCCTCTTCTGCTGCTGGCTCGCCTCTCCCTCCATCTCTGGCATCACCGTAGCACCTGGCGACCAGCAAACAGAGGATGTTCCACCAACACCACCACATACGTTACCATCACCAAGCATCTCCAACATGTCACACGGCAGCGTTCAGCTTTCCATCTCCTAAACATTGGAGACCCTTGAGCCCTGGCCCTGAATGCCAGCATTTCAAAATTACTGGCCTTTGAAATGCTGTCAATCAGTCTGGTGGAGACGGACTGTTTCAAACAGCTGATGGAGGTGGCTGTCCCACAGTATGTAGTTCTCAGCCACCACTTATTTTCCAGGAGAGCCATTCCCTCCCTGCACAACCAAGTGGAGGATAAAATACAGTGTGCGCTGCGCAACGCCATCTATGGCAAGGTTCACATAACCACAGATACATGGACCAGTAAGCACGGCCAGGGCCGCTATATCTCCATAACTGCACACTGGTAAAAGTAGTGGCGGCTGGGCCTGAGGCGGGTAGCGGTTTGACACATGTCCTTCCACCATCAAGGATCGCAGGACATTATTCTTTGCCTCCTGTTGCCTCCTCCTCCTACTCCGCATCCTCCTCTTCTACCACCCCCACATCCGGTCATCGAAAGAACCTCAACCCCAACTTCAGCACAACCCGGGGTAAATGTCAGCAGGCGATTTTAAAACTCATGTGTTTGGGGGACAAACCCCACACCGAACAGGAGCTTTGGAGGGGCATAGAAGAACAGATCGATGAGTGGTTGCTGCCAGTGAGCCTCAAGTCCGGCCTGGTGGTGTGCGATAATGGACGAAATCTCATTGCAGCTCTGGGACTAGCCGGTTTAATGCACATTCCTTGCCTGGCACATGTGCTGTATCTGGTGGTGCAGAAGTTTCTTAAAAACTACCCAGACATGTCAGAGCTGCTGCTGAAAGTGCGGTCATTCATTATTCTCACCCTGCTGCTGCTCGCCTGTCTGCGCTGCAGCGTAACTTCGGCCTTCTCGCGCTCACTGCCTCATATGCGACGTACCCACCAGGTGGAACTCCATCTTGCATATGCTGGAGAGACTGTGCGAGCATCAGCAGGTGATAGTGGAGTTTCTTAAAGAGGACCTTTCATCTGGAAAAAAAATATGAACTAAGTATCATGATATGTAGAGCGGCGCCCAGGGATCTCCCTGCACTTATTATTATCCCTGGGCGCCACTCTGTTCTCCTGCTATGTCCTCCGGTATCTTTGAGGACTTGGTTATACTGGACGGAGACTGCCTGACTTGGTTATACTAGGCGGAGACTGCTCTTGTTCTCCTGGGCGCCACCTTCTCCCAAGCTGTAGCGCTGGCCAATCGCAGCGCAGAGCTCATAGCCTGGGAATTTTTTTTCTCCCAGACTGTGAGCTCTGCGCTGCGATTGAACAAAGCTACAGCCTGTGAGAAGGAGACGCCCAGGAGAACAAGGGTAGTCTCCTCCCAGTATAACCAAGTCACAGAACATACCGGGGGACATAGGGGGAGAATGGAGCGGTGCCCCAGGGATAATAGTAAGGGCAGTGAGATCCCTGGGTGCCGCTCTACATATCATGATACTTAGTTCAGAATTTTTTTCTAGATGAAAGGTCCTCTTTAAGCAAATATTAAACAAAAAAAACCTAAAATTAAAAGTAAAAATTAAAACAAAACAAACACAAAAAAGTTCACCACTGTGTTCATTGATGTGTAAGCGGCTTCGCAGACCTCCGAGTGATATGGGTCACAATCACATAAAATCAGTCTTAGTACAAAAAGATGGTCGCACTGCCTGGTATACGTTTCAGTTCACACACTGTTCACAAGGGAAGTGGTAATTTCCTTGATATAGCCAATACACTCGAGTCCCGTGGGATAGTAGCATTTCTTCAAAGCAGCCCTCCTGCAGAATCAAAGTTCCGGGCACATAGTGAAGGGCTGCAAAGTTGAGTTACAAAACTTTTTTTATTATGCTGACAGTAAAACTGTGAAAAACACAACTTAAGAGAATCACAAAATCAGGTCCATAGATTCCATCAGTCTAGCCCGACCTAGGTTTCGCCAATGAGGCTTCGCCCCTGAAGGGGTTCTCTCACTCCTGGATTCATCATATTCTCTGCCCACACACAGCTCCTCAGTCTCAACTAGCTTCTAAGATGGTTGCTGCTTCTTTTCTAGCAGGTTCTCAAAACCACGCCTCTCATGAATATGGAAATATATATGCAGTCAGTCAGCTACGCCTAGGAAACAGAGGTACCTTGTGGCCAAACAGCAGAATATCAGTCAAGAATATTTACAAAGTAGTTTGATTCACACAGTGTTCAAACAATGAGAGCTGTTTCCCCATCTCACATGAGCATACAGGTCGCCATCCTGGCCAGCATGTCAGAGAAACCAGTTCTTTCCATCTCCACCTCCCTCTGTAACGATTGTGTGTCGTTGCGGTTGTCATCGTGATCATCACCGTCATGTTCGTCCAACACTGTCTCCTCATCCTCCTTCTCCGCCTGTTCCTCCATGGAACTTTCTCCTCGGGCTCCACAATAGCAGCAGGGTGCGCAGCAAGACGAACCAGATGACCTTCTTCCCCCATCGTCCCCTGCTGCATGAGCAAAAGCATTTTTTCTAATACAAATATAATGGAAATGTTCAGGTTGCAGGTGTTACTGCTTAAATATTTTCAGCACTCTACAGGCATCTCAGACCAGCTTCCATTGCCCGATCTCGAAATGACACATGCTTCCTAACCTTCACGATTGTGGCTGGTTCCCGAAAAAGTCATTCATTGCTTTCTGCTGCTCATAGAGTATTTCTAGAATGTGCAGTGTTGAATTCCAGCGAGTTGGCACGTCACTGATCATGCGGTGTAATGGCAGATCGTTTTTGACGCTGCAAGTCCAGGACATCGTTTTGAACCATGTAGGAATGGCTGAAATGATTGCACAGCTTTCTTGACTTTGCCAGCACAGTGCGCAGGCCAGTGAACTTTTTCAAGAAAAGTTGGACCACAAGGTTAATAACTTGGGCCATACAGGGAGCATGTGTAATTCGGCCTAGGTTCAGTGCAGCCACTATGTTGGTATCATTGTCGCTCACGACCTTGCCAACTTGGAGCTGGCAGGGAGATAACCAGCATGCTGTTTGCTGCCTGATATGCTTCAACAACCTCTTGCCTGTGTGGCTGCTCTCCCCAAGGCTGATCAAGTCCAACACCGCATAGCAGCACTTAACCTGTCATGTGTTATAGGAGGGAGGAGGGCAAAGCTGTGCTTTACTGCTGTTGGCGACGAGATGGTGTCCATGGAAGAGGAGGGAGAGAAGGTAGAAAAGTGCCTGGTCTGGAATCCAGGCTGATAAAGGCATGGAGGTGTCAAAAGGACTTGGACAGGTTGCTGGGGTGCTGCCTTGCCACTGCCGTGCCATGAAGGACATGTATTGCCCCTGGCCATATGCACTGCTCCAGATTTCCACCATGGCATGCACAGTGCTGCTGAGGGATAGCTGCAGGGAGCAGCTAATGTTGTCCACCACGTGCTAGTAAAGGGGAGGGATGGCTTTTTGGGAAAAGTAAGGTTTCCAGGGATCTTCCAGCATGAAAGAGCGCTGGCCATTAGCTCAATAAAGGCAGCAGACTCAACTAAATTGTAAGGCAGTGACTGCACCACCTGCAACTTAGTCAGGTGGGATTGCTGGGTGCATGAACTTGATTCTTGGCCACGCATTCCATTATTGATGCCTCATGAGTGTGATGGAACGGAGGAGGAGGACGAGCTGGAGAAACACACATAGATGACGAGGAGGACATGAAAGACCTAGTATTGCCCATGGATGTGGGCTGGCTGCTGCAAGGGAGCCTGGGAGAAGGAGCAAACTTTTTTGTGGTAGCTCGCATCCACCTTGTTTTGACAACTGCATGGGGGGATGCCGCTTCATGTGGTTCCACAAAGCGGTGGTGCCTACATTTGAGTGTTTTGACCCACAGCTGAATTTCTGCTTCCAGAGCCTGCACAGGGCAGTGCTGCTATCTTCTGGCAGAGTGGAAAATAACTTTCAGAAGCCATATTTTCAACCACTCCCTCCAGAGGTGGCCGAACTTGCCTTAGCCCTTGCACATTTCGGCCCTGGATCTTTCCCTATGCTACTTGTGGCCTCCCCAGTTCCCAAAGCAGTTCTGGCCCTACTTTGCCTCTGCCATTTGTTGATGCCACTACCACCATCCTCGTCCTCTGATGTTAACTCCTCCTCACCACCCCTATCTGGCTCCCAGGTCCTGTCTAGCACATAATTATCATTATTGGACGCCTCAACCTCCCCACCACTTTTATCAGACTGTGATCAGGCTCATGTTGAGCTCATTGGCAAATCTATATATTTCCTGATCTGAATTTGCCACAACTGCCACTAACTCCGCCACTCTGGCTTTGGGTGCCACTATTAATACTATTACTGAGAATTGGGTCCCTCACAAACCTTCACTTCCGGGCAATCCAAAAGCTGACTGCTCTCTAAAAAGTCATCAGGGAGATGCTCAAGACTATCTGCCGAAGTGTGCTGTGGGTTTCAGTGGCCTCTTCTTAGGTAAAAAAAAAGAAGGTACCCCGGTAGGAGGGGGCAGTGTAGAAACAGACCCAAATGACAAATAAATAAATAAATAAAAATGGTCTGATACAGCATCAGGTGTAACTGTATCTCTTTTGTTGCTTTAGCCACAAATTCTTACATTCACAAGGGGTTAAAAGAGAAAAAGTAGCCCACAATATGTGACCCATTCTTTTCTGAATACAGGAATGCTCCATATGTGGTTGTAAACTGCTTTATGGTGACACCACAGGGTTCAGAAGAGAAGAATTGCCATTTGTCTTTTTTAGCTGAAATCATTTTTGGGCTCCATGTTGTATTTGAAGAGAATGAAGAGAAGTGACCCCACATTGGAAACTACACCCCTCATGGAATTTACCAAAGAATGTAGTAAGTGTTTTGACCATACAGACATTTTATAGAATGCAGAGACACTAGACTGTTAAAATTAAAAAATTACATTTCTTTCAATAATATGTTGCTTTAGCCCCACATTTTTCATTTTCACAAGGGCCAACAGGAGAAAAAACACCCCTCAATTAGTTATCTATTTTCTCCAGAATATGGACCCCCTCCCCCGTATATATGGTGGTAATCTGCTGTATGGGCACAGACAGGAAGGAGCCCCATTTGGCTTTTGAATGGGCCATTTCATATTTGTAGAACCCCTGATGTAACCAGTACAGTTTAAAAACACAAAAGATACCCCATTTTGGAAACTAAACCCTTCAAGTAATTCACCCAGGTCTATAGTGATCGGCTTGAACCCACAGGTAATTTTTTTTATTTATTTTTTACGATTGGGACATGAAAAGAAAACTACAGTATTGTTCGCTTTATAAGATGCACCTGATGATAAGGCGCACCCCATGTTTTAGAGGAGGAAAATAAGAAAAAATTTTTTTATATCAGACCTCAGATCACAACGTCATAAATATCAGGACATCGGACCAGACCCTCATATCAGGACATCACATCAGCCTTTTATGTCAGAACCCCATCATCCCTCCATGTCAGACCCCCATCAGCCTTTCATTTCAGAACCGCATCATCCCTCCATGTCAGACCCCCATCAGACTATTTCAGCCCACAATGTCATACCTTATATCAGCCCTTTATGTTAGAACCCCATCAGACCTCAGATCAACCCTCAACGTCAAACATAGAACTGTTCCTTGCCAGAACCATCAGACCTCAGATCAGAATAAAAAAACTCCTTCTAACTGTCCTGCTCCACGGCTCCTCTCTATCTCCGGCAGCAGTCGCGCTCCTCTCTGTTCTCCGGCCTGTACTTCACTGTAATTTGACAGGATCAGATCACAGTGCGCGCACTACTTTCTGCCACTGTACGCGGTCAGGACAGTGCATCTCCGGCCCCAGGAAGGAAGACCAGGGAGGGTGAGTACCGGAAGCGCTCACAATGCTTCACCCCCCGTTCCTGGCACCTAATGCATACAAGTGAGCGCTCACTAATATTCACTTTATAAGACGCATGGCCATCCCCCCCGCCACCACCTTTTAGGGAAAAAAGGGTCTTACAAAGCGAAAAATACACTAAATTGCAGATTATATGTAGTTTTGGCATTGAATGTTTCATTTTCAGAAGGGGTAACTAGGGGAAAATTTTGTTACGAAATTTTTCCCGACTAGGACAATACCCGCTAAGTTGTCATAAACTGCTGTTTGCGTACAGAGGAACCTTTGGCACTGGCTGCCAATAACTGCAGAAGCTCTGAGGTGAAATGAAAAAAGAAACCCCAAAGAAGTTATCCCATTTTAGAAACGCATCCCTCACAAAATTTACCAAGTGGTGTTGTGGACATTTTGACGGCACAGGTGTTTTGTCAAAATTATTGCACCTCAGATGGCGCAATATGAAAATTGCAATTCACAAAGATTTGCAATTTCAGTGCCGTATGTGTTCATTGTGTGCCAGTGATAAAAGTAAGCCCTCTTTATTATGTTGTGCTTCATAGTTTTATAAACATCATCCTTGTGGCCCTAATATTTTGGGTAAATGTTGGGTAAATGCTCATATACCCCACCGATTAGTGGGCTGTACATATACAGCACGAGTCTGGATTTAATATATATTTACCTGTTATTGCAATGTGGATAACAAATTAAAGTTATCATGTTTAATCTGGAGGTGTAATCCCTTTCCTTGGATATGAGTTTTTGTGGGATATGGTGGAATTGTAGAATAAATGTTGCTACACTCTCCAATATTAATTGGGGGGTGGTGTCCGCTTGAATTATTTATATGTCTGCTGTGCTATCCTTACCTTCAGAAGTGACATAAACCCTCATGAACCCCTGGGTGACATTTTCAACAAAAATATGAACAGAACCTTGAGCTTTTAATTATGTAAAATTTGGGTTCTTTGATGAAGGTGGAGTATGATGAACAAAACATTTCTATCTGACAAGAAATAGAAAATTATTACTTTGTCAGTCTATTGTCTGTAATTCCAGATCAATCTCATAGTACAGTGACAAAAATGGATTTGTGATAAAAAGACCTCTTTTACTTATTCAGAACTTTAGCAGTATAAATAATTTACATTTTTAGAGGCCAAAAGGTCGATGTAGTGAACTATGTCCACCAGGAACCAGAAAGAATCTCAGGGAAGGATTTCACATCTGCTGCTATGACTGCATCCCATGCTCAGAAGGAGAATTTACAAATGTTACAGGTAAAACTTTTAATAGAAATGTATTTGTTTATTCGATTGTTATAAAGGTTCATATTGTTGCAAATAAAGTTAAAAAGTCATACTCTCCTTACGTATACAAAACAATTTTGGTTCTGACACTTCTTGGCCCCCCACTCCATCTCTACTTTATGTTCCCTCTTGACTCAGAAAAGGTTACCACTTAGCCAATCACTGGCCTCTCTGGTGACCCACCATAGCCACCGATTGATTGAGTGTTCATATTTTTGTGTTGAGAGGGGTGAGATAATAGAGATATATTAGGGACAGAGAAGTATTAAAACTAAAGTTGACCAAATTGATTCGTAACAAACCAAGTTCATTATGAATTTCACAAAAAAGTGTCTGTAAAATGAACCTGAAGCTTTTCAGGTTCAGTTTGGATGTCTCTAATAAAACAGTGTGCAGCACAATTTTACTGCACATGCTGGTGAGCAAAACCACGAGGGAGGAAGAAGAAGAAAGCTCACATGACCATGGGAGGAAGTGTATGGGAGCTCTTTACCTGACTGGTGCAGAGGGTGAAAAGTGGCCCCATCAGCCAGTCTGGGGGTGACAAGGAGATGCTGTGCAAAATGAGTAGATGTCATTCTGGGTTAAGGGTGGATGGGTATGTGCAGTGATTGACAGAAAACTATTTTACACTGAATACAGAGGCACAAGCAAGCTCTATTCTAGTGTTACAGGGGCAATATAGGGACAGAATAAATAATTGTGTAGAATTCTAGAGACTTTGGTCAGGGAATAATTTCAGTGAGAGGCTGGGGCATAGTGCTTAATAATAAAGCTGCTGTAGTATCTCATTTTAACAGTTCTGTGTTTCAAAACCAGCTACAGTATCTGCAAGTTTTATTTTTTCAATTGAACTGAGAGAGATTTTTTTTTTTTCAAAACCTCATGTTTCTACATAGGTTTATTGAAAGCAATTGGAAATTTTTTCAGTGCATAATTTTCTGTGTTCTTAAACTTGTTGCACTATAGGAAAAGCATTTTACTGTTTTAACACCATTTTTATATCAGAGAAATTAAATGTAAATTACACCGTAGACAGATATGTTACTGGCCTTTCCCGCATCACTATATTGGTTTTATAAGGAAGCATTATCGCATTACAATTTTGCAACTTGCGTTTTATACCGTACTACAGAAATCTCTATTTTGACTTGGGGAATGAAACACAAATTATACAGTAGACAGAAATATTACCTGTCTTTCCCACATCATTATATTAGTTTTATGAGGGGGCATTATCACATTACAAGTTTGCAAGGTGAGATTTACACTAAATAAATCTCTTTTTTGACCCAGCATTGCGAAACACAAATTACACAGTAGACGGAAATATTAGCAGCACCAATACTGCGTTATTTCCAAAGTAACCTGTCAACAGCAGTGTGCAATGTGTCTGTAGAAAGGAAAGGACATTTAATTGTGTACAGAAAATACACTTGCAATTTTTCTATAACCATTTCATATTTTATGTGACTGTACCAACTAAACCCATGAGTTTTTTTTTAGGAAAGTTTGTGAGTTTTCATTATTCCTCATAGTACAACGTCTGTATATTGAATGAGTACAAAATGAAAGACCTATGTAATTGTATTGTCATGTGACATTATACATGTTTCTGCGCGACCTTATTGTTACAGAATCACACTGACATAAAGCTAGGGGCAGTAGTACCAAACGTGGCAGTTGGGGAAAACGCAGAGCAGAGAATATCAGCATATATTTTGGGTTCACAAGCGGAAAACTGTCCAATTCACAAGCAGAATATGTCCTATTGCACCTGTTTTTTTTTCTACAGTTAACAAGTGTGCTTTAATCATATGATATTCTGGACTGGATGGCTTATTAATCATCTCGGTTGCAGCAGCATGATGTTGCAGTTACTTCTGTGCTTGACACCGTGCCTTTGAAACATAGTTGAATCTGTTTCTCCTGTTTCTCCTCCTTCTGGCCCCAGAGAAGTCTTTTATTGGCATCAAAGTATCTTCACTGCCCACTCATAGCGATGAGCCTTCTTTTCTCCTAGGAAGATACAACAAGCCAGGTTGTAAGCCTTTGGGAGATTCAGTACTCAACATAATTTTCCTGTTGATGAGTTGTGTGAGAACAGTCAGCTTTTGGACTGCCACGAGGAGAAGGTTCAGGCAGAAGCAGGTGACCTGATAACTTAAATGCTTAGCTGTGGTGGTAGCCATGGTGGTGGCGAGATGGCACTAATAGCTGTGGTGACAGTAGCTCTCAGCCTGAATTCAGAGAAGGGAATGGTTTATGTAGGCTCAAAATGCCAAGCTAGGTTGCTGATAGCTTTGTGTGGGCAACTCCCCTAAGGGAATTTATCTCCACAGTGCCTGTAAAGAAAACCATTACCATATGCAAGCTTTGCAGGATAAAACTAAGCCGTGAACATTCCAACACAAACACTGGCACTACTGCTCTGTTGCAGCTGTTAGAGTAGCTTCCTCTACTAAAAATTAAGTTGTCGAGGTTTAAACAATTCACCGCCCGGGGGACATCAAGCACACACAGTGTTGGTGTACAATAGAGTCCGGGTTTCACCTTCCTCAGTGTTTATTTATACACAAAGTCACAAACACAAAGACAATCAAAGATTTATGATATAGGACACTCACCAATCAGATAACAGATGATAGTGCATGATAGAGAAGGTTATGGTTGAATGTGTGGACAGGGTCTGAGTAGCCTTAGCCCTTGGCCACCTAAACAAGTCTTGTAGCCCACCACCCCCGTCCAACACCTTTAAGCAGTTTGTAAAAATTTGTTTAGAGACGAGATGGAGTAACAATTGTGACAAGATGGAGTCGGTTACATTAACACAGCACATGAGGCTATATCATCCGATCTATTCGGAAAATAGAATTGGCCAGAAATCGGAACAAGACTGTCCTCCTCAAAGTCTTCTTTATTGAAGCCAGAGTGCATCCACAGGCCAGAATGCAACTATGAGCACCCAGTATTTCGCCTGTATGCAAACTTCCACTTTAATAAGTTGATGGCAGTGCGGTTGCTGCTATACCACTTAGAAGATTTCACTGGATTTAGGAAACTGATGACATACACTCAGGGAGATAAAACGGCATCATTATTTCTCAAAAATGCCATCCCTCCTGTTGGCTCTCATGTGGCAGAGATCTAAACTAAATACATTTCAATCCAGACTAGACTCTTAAATAAATCAAGACCCTACACTAATCTCCTTAATGCAGATACCATAGAAAAACCTTACATTAATGCATACTCACAGACTATAATAAATTCTGAAAACCCTAAATTAATCCAGACATTTTAATTAATCCAGTCCAAAGACTAGACCCCTAAATTAATTTCTGACCACACCCCAGGAACCTAAATTCACAATCCAGGCCTGAGAAGAAAACATAGTTAGACCTCTGTACTGTCTCCTCCACATATTTACAGCTAGGCTTTACTTCACTTGGAGCAAACAATTCTGTTGGGCCCTCCTTTCCTCTAAATTTTAAAGGAGTTGTGACAAGTTTCATAAAAATTCAAGTTTTTGGCAATTTGATTCGGCACCCACCGTTTTACAGTCAATACAAATCCACTACTCACACACATCTGAAATGCCCAAAGTAAGGGAACAAGCATGAGAAATTTCAAGACTTTATTAATCTGTGTTTATTAATCTGTCTGACTATATCACACACATCCGAAATACCCAAAATAAGGGGACACGCTGAGAGATTTCAAGACTTTATTAATCAATAAACATTTTTTAAAAATCTGACATACAATAGCACAAAATGGCAGCAAAACAGATGGTAGCCTTGACATGAGACTCCCTCTCCAACCAGTATATCAAGGTCTCTTTGATCATATATATAAGGTGCTAGTACATTCTAATCCCTGGCTGATATTCATAGCTAAAGAACAAATGTCAGATAATAATAGTTATAAAGTGCACACAGCTTCAACAAACAACTAAAGGGCAGACATAGCTAATCAATAAATTCCATATACCTGGGAGGCACCAAACAAGAGATCCAGACGTCTGGTCAGAGAGAGACCCCACCCCGACGTACGTTTCGCTCCGCTTTCTCAAGGGGCGTGAGAAAGTGGAGCAAAACGATATTATGGTTGGTGGGGGAGTCTACCATCTGGCTACCATCTGTTTTGCTGCCATTTTGTGTTATTGTATGTCAGATTTTTAAAAAATGTTTATTGATTAATAAAGTCTTGAAATCTCTCAGCGTGTCCCCTTATTTTGGGTATTTCGGATGTGTGTGATATAGTCAAGCAGAGTATTATTATATTGTTTAGTCGGTGTAATAAATGCACTACTGAGGGGGGGAGTGGTCTGCTCGTCAATGGCGCCGGACGCGTGAGGCTGCAGCTCCGCTCTCAGCGTCCACAAAACACACTCTCCTAGCGGCTCACAGAACGTTTACCGGACATAAGAAGCAATGGGTAAGCTCAGGAAGAGGCAACCCCCATAAAGATTTACAGAGTTTTTTCCTGTGGCGGTGCCACTAAGCCCTGCATGCTCCAGCGGCCATGTGCCGTCTCCTCTCTCAGATCCCTTGCCGGCTTCCTCACCAGGAGCCTTACAAAATCCAGAGGAGGGCCCCCTGGTTGGCACCCCCTCAATGCCCCTTACTGAAGCTTCTATGAAAAGCTTACTTACCTCCCTACGCTCCTCAATAAAAGAGGACATGTCCAGTGTACTCAGTGAACTTAAACGAGAGATGCAAGCGTTAGGGGAGCGTACCGCACATGTGGAGGCCAAGATGGCCGACTTTGCAGCTTCTCATAATACCCTGATAGACGCCCATGAGGCGCTGGAAGAAGTAGCAGTGATGAAAGCTAAATTGCAGGACTTGGAGGATCGTCACAGACGCAACAACATTCGCCTGAGAGGGGTTCCAGAATCTACTTGCCCTGATGCCTTAGAAGCTCTCCTTAAGCAGCTCATTAAAGAAGCTATCCCCTCAGCGTCTGAGGGAGATTTGATCGTGGACCGCATACATCGTATCCCGAAACCTAAAGGATTGGATCCACAACTGCCGCGTGACTTGATAGCACACATTCATTTTTATCATATTAAGGAGCACTTTCTGAGAATTCTTCGACAAAACCCTGAGCCTACACCATCCTTCAAGGGACTTTCTGTGTTTCCGGATTTGTCCGCTGCTACAATGGCTAAGCGTCGGGAATTTTCCAGAATCCCCAGGATGCTCCGGGATCAACATGTGCGCTACCGCTGGGGATTCCCCGTCAAACTTCTGGTTCATCACGGTGACAAGTAGCATGCCTTCGCAACCCCTCAGGATGCGGCGGTACACCTTCACAAGTGGGGACTTATCTTGGATGACCTATCCCAGACAACTGATGGCGAGAATAGGCTGGACAAGATCCCTCCTGAGTGGAAGACCGTCTGAATCTGATGCCGGTTCTGTTCTGATGCATTATTGTGGACACTGGGAAGCCGGGGTATGTGAATGACTACCATCCACTCATCCTTTTTTCCTCCCCCCCCCCAGTTGGTCTGTGCATTTTTGCGCAGACTTTTTCCCGCGGCACCAGTATGGCAATGCGGTGGGCCTTTTTTCTCACCCAAGTCTTTCTAGTTCTCTTGATGATGTTTTAACTATTCCAATTATTTCCTGAAATGTTCTCTTCTCTTGTTATTGTTTTTCTGCAGTATGTTTTGCCAGTCAGTCGAATGTCATCAGTGTTAGAAATGGGGTGTACTACATCTCCTCATATGTGTATGCTGTTCTGGGTCAACCCAGTCTCTGTACCTAGCGCTCCTGATGTTTGTTTCTCATGGGGTTAAAGATTATGTCTTATAATGTACGGGGCTTAAACTCTCCGTTCAGGCGCTCCCAACTATGGTCTGACGTTGTTAAATCAGGTTGTGATGTGGCTTTGCTACAGGAAACTCACCTGCTGGAAAAAGACCAACATAGGTGCAAACACCGTCTCTTTCCATCAGTGTATTTTTCCCCGTCTGTTAAGAAACGGAAAGCAGGGGTACTAATAGCGATAAAATCCCCATTTGCTTTTTCATTACACCAATGTTTCACAGACAAGCATGGTCGATACGTTATATTGGTGTGCTCCATTGGTGCTAGCAAATTGCAAGCATTTTTTATGTAATTTTAAGACAGAAGTGCAATGAAATGTACAAAATCCTTCCCATTCCCCTTAACAATTTTTAATGGTAATAATGCAATTATTGCACTAAAATGTGTTTAAACTACACGCTCTAAAACAGTAATACCGGCACTTCCCTAAAACACGTGTGACAATGCAAATTTTGGCAGTGATGCCATCCTAGCATGTAGTTTACTTCAGTAACACGTTTATAATTTGCATTACAGATGTGAAATGAGTCTGCTGCTGTATCCATTCCATTCTATATATTGCAGCCATGTGCAAATATAAATCTTCAATACCACGTCTATAACATGCTGAAATGCCCAATTAAAGTGGTAAATATAAACAGTTTCTTGAAAAAAGTGTCATTCCTCAGTGCTGCAAAAATATATTAAAACTTTTTTTTTAAAAAATGTTTTTTTCACTGGTTTTGTAAGAATCTGTAATATAAATATATGTGCTAGAAGCTGAACTGCCAGAAAAACAGAATAACATTTTGCTCATTTTACACAGTCATCTTCCTGCCCCCCCCCCTTATTGGCTGATCCAGTCTGTATATCAGCCTGTAAGCCCATCAGCGCAAGCCCTCACCTCTCCATTTCCTCTCAGTGACATATGACCATCCTTTTTTTTCCCCTGTCGTGGTTTCGCTCACAAACATGGACAGTAAAATTGTGCTGTATGCCATTTTATGTGATTTGTTTTAAACATATTAGAAAAGTTTTGAATTTGCTTATTTTAGAATCAAAGCACTAATTTCTATTGCCTACCACATAAGTTATTCTTCTTTTTGAGAGAGATCTAGTGAGTGACTTTAATCAGGGCACAGTACTACTATATATTTAGAGCCCATATGTGCTTTTTGAGTATTTGTATCCTGCATGTTTTGGTGTCCTTTAATAAAATGTTAGTAATTTTGTATGTGTGTGTGTATATATATACAGTCATAGCTGAAAGTGTTGGCACCAATGAAATTTTTCCACAAAATGAAGTATTTCTCCCAGAAAATTATTGCAATTGCACATGTTTTGTTATACACATGTATTTCTTTTGTGTGTATTGGATCAAAAAAAAAAAAAAAAAAAACGCTGGAAAAAAGCCAAAAATCATATGATTTCACGCAAATCTACAAAGATGGGCGAACAAATTTGCTGGCACCGTCAACTTAATATATGGTTGCACACCCTTTGGAAGAATTAAGTGAAATCAATCGCTTCCTATAACCATCAATAAGTTTCTAACCTCTCTCAACTGACATTTTGGTCTACTCTTATTTTGCAAACTGCTCCAGGTCTCTCATATTTGAAAGATACCTTCTCCCAACACCATTTTTAAGATCTCTCCACAGGTTCAATGGGATTTTGATCCGGACTCATTGCTGGCCACTTGAGATTCCTCCTGTGCTTTGTTCCCATCCATACCTGGGTGCTTCTTGAAGTATTTTTGGTGTCATTGTCCTGCTAGAAGACCCATGACCTAGGATGCAAACCCAGCTTTCTGACACTGGGCATTGCATTGCGATTCAAAATCTTTCGGTAATCTTGAGATTTTATGATGCCGTGCACACAGTGCCAGAGGCAGTAAAACAATCCCAAAACATATTTTAACCTCAACTATATTTAACTGTAGGTACTGTGTTCTTTTCTTTGTAGCCCTCATTCCGTTTTCGGTAAACAGTAGAATGATGTGTTTTAACGAAAAGCTCTGTCTTGGTATCATCTGTCCTCAAGACTTTTTCCCAGCAAGATTTTGGCTTACTCGTGTACATTTTGGCAAACTACAGTATAGCTTTTATACGTCTCTGTGTCGGCAGTGGGGTCCACCTTGGTCTCCTGCCATAGTGTATAATTGCATTCAAATGTCTACAGATAGTTCGGGCTGACACTGATACACACTGATCATACAGGACAGCTTAAATTTCTTTGAAACTTGATTGGTGCTACTTATTTACCATCCAGGACTATCCTGTGTTGCAACCTTTTATCAATTTTTTTCTTCTATAAACGTCCAGGGAGATTAGCTACAGTGCCATAGATGGTAAACTTCTTGATTATGTTGTGTAGAGTAGACAAAAGAACTTCAAGATCTCTGGAGATGGACGTGTAACCTTGAAATTGTTGATATTTTTCCACAATTTTGGTTCCCAAGTCCTCTCTCTTTCTGTTCTCGATGTTTAGTGTGGCACAGACAGAGACACAATGCAAAGGCTGAGTCAATTTCTCCCCTTTTCTACTGATTTCAGGTGTTATTTCTATATTGCCCACACCTGTTACTTGCCACAGGTGAGTATGAACGAGCATCACATGCTTGAAACAAAGCTGTTTACCCATAATTTTGAGAAGGTGCCAACAATTTTCTCCAGACCATTTTTGGAGTTTTGTGTGAAATTATGTCCAATTTGCCATTTTTCTCTGTTTTTGTGTTGTTCCAATGCACATAAAGGAAATAAACATGCGTATAACAAAAGGTGTAATTGCAATAATTTTCTGGGAGAGATACTTCGTTTTCTGGAAAAGGTTTAGGAGTGCTATAAATATTGAACAATAAATATTGTTCATAAATCTGTCTAAATCTGTGTTAGTGAGCACTTCTTCTTTGACTCACGCAGTGCAACACATCTCCGTTGCATAGAGTTGATCAGGTTGTGCTCACTAACACAGATTTAGACAGATTTGTGAACAATATTTGAGAGTAACGGTTCTTTTGTGTATGTAGAAAATGTTTCAGATCATTAAGTTCAGCTCATGCAAAATGGGAGCAAAACCGATAGTGTTTATATAGTGCATTTATATTTTTGTTCATTATAGATATATATATATATATATATATATATATATATATATATATATATATAAATAAAGCTGAGTGTATGTGTATATATCTCCACTAAAGGAATCTGGACCGTCGCAATTACAATCACGAAATTTAGCACACAGGTACATCAGGTGTCCGGGAAAGTTTTAGACTGGGTCTCAGTTCTCTAGGACGTACGGTTCCTGAGATATTCCAAAAAATTGCACTAGCCAGTAAGAGCCTGCAAGTCTTTCTCTTCATATCCCAAATGCCATACACATGGTCACATGTCCCTTATCAGCCATTACAACCTTGTAGACTTTAGTCTTTACATACACACAGTGTTACACCAGGTTTCTATAACAACCCAGTCATTTTATTCACTGCTGTAGGTCAGCTTTAAAGGGGCAAGGAGCTGTGGAGCAGAGTGCTGGGGAGGTCACAGTTCAGGGGGCAGATAGGGTGGCTATGAAGGTTACCCTCAAAAGATGGACTTAAAAACCATACACCCCATGTCCTGCTAAGCCACTACCCTTGTTAGGCCACACCCCTCCCACTCTGCAGCTGAAAGGGATTGAAAAAAATGAAGGTAAAAATCAACTTCTGTCAGCTGCAGGTGTAAGAGGGAGGGTGACTTTGTCCCTGTAGTTCACGCTCAGACAGAACTGTGCTGCTGTCTGAGAGTGAGCTGTTCAAAAGGAGATCCTTTTGTTCATCCAGAACCTGCTCCGGATGGAGGACAGGGAGTCTGAAAGCTGGAATGTCCAGCGTAAAACCTCTGACTACCCTAGGGGCAGGCTGCTGTGGAGGTCACAGTTAAGGAGACTGTCCACTATGGAGGTCATTGTTAAGGGGCAGTTTGCTGTAGAGGCAACTGTTAAGGGGGCAGGATGTTGTGGAAATCATTGTTAAGGAGATGGGGTACTATGGAGGTCACTAATAAAGGGCCAGCCACAGTGGTGGTCACTGTTAAAGGGGCTGGCCACTGTAGAGGTCACTGTTAAGGGGGAGGAATGCTGTGGAAGTCTCTGTTAAATGGATGGAAGCTGTGGAAGTCTCTGTTAAGGGGGCAGGGAATGGTGGAGGTTGCAGTTAAGGGGAAGGTCATCAATGGAGGTTAGTGTTAAGGGGCGGAGCGCTGTAGAGGTTACCGTTAAGAGGGTGGGGTGTTGTGGGGGTCACATTTTAAGGGAATGGAGGTCACTGTTAAGGGGAGTTATTGTGGAAAGCGCTGTTAACAAGATGGGGTACTGTAGAGGTCACTAATAAATGGTCGGCTGCTGTTATTTATCACTGGGGTTATCAAACATCAACTGTTATAGAATATTATCTGTGATGCGATACATAGATGTTTTGCAATAAAGTAAATTGTGAATAACCTGTGCTTAAAAACTCCAACTTGTAGATGAAGAGATGATTTTTATTACAGAAATTTAATTTTCTAATCATTATCTACGACTAATATTTGTTTTACTTCATCACAGACACTGAAAATTGCCAGAAATGTCCTGATCATGAATGGCCAAACGAGGGAAAAAACTATTGCGTTATCAGGAATCATGAGTTTTTCTCATATGAGACTGATGTTCTTGCTTTATTCTTCTCCATCATCTCCATATTACTCTCTCTTATAACTCTCTTTATAATTGGAATATTCACTTTATTCTGGAAATCTCCCATTGTCAGAGCCAATAACCAGAACCTAAGCTTCATTCTACTGACCTCTCTCATGTTCAGCTTACTCTGTGTGTTTCTGTTCATTGGTCGTCCAGTGAATATAACTTGCATTCTACGACAAATCTGCTTTGGGATCTTCTTCACAGTAGCCTTGTCTTCAATCCTGGCCAAGACCATCATAGTCTGCATAGCATTCAAGGCTACCCGACCTGACAGCTACTGGAGGAAGTGTGTGGGAGTTAAGCTTCCTTATTCTGTAGTGTTGGTCTGTTCTTCTATTCAGGTTCTGAATGCAGTTATCTGGTTGGCAGTTTTGCCTCCATATCAAGAACTTAACCTGGATTATCCTGGAAAGATAATCATGCAATGTAATGAAGGTTCTTTCTTGGTCTTTTACCTCATGTTAGGTTATATGGGGTTTCTGGCATCATTGAGTTTTGTTCTGGCTTTTATGGTGAGGACATTACCTGACATCTATAATGAAGCCAAGTACATCACCTTCAGCATGCTGGTGTTCTGCAGTGTCTGGATCGGTGCCATCCCAGCCTATCTGAGCAGTACAGGAAAGCACATGGTCATTGTAGAGATATTTGCCATATTGTCCTCAGGAGGTGGAATATTGAGCTGCATGTTTTTACCTAAATGTTATAATATCCTAATAAAACCTGAAGTGAGTAGTAAAGGACAATTGTTACAGAAATGTCCTCAGTAATAATGGAAATAAATTACTAATGGTTTACATTTTAAAATGTTTAATTAAAAGATAGTAACATTTTATTTCATGAACATTAATCAAATATACTGAATCTTATTTATTCAAATAAATATTAAATTCTCAAATTAAAATGAAGCACGAAGATGTGATTTCCGTTATATGTTAAAAGGCAGCCACCTTTTAAAAAACTAACAAAAAAATTCAAGTTTCTACAGTTCATAGGTTTATTGCCAGAACCCCAATAGTATTCGGATGTAAAAGCTGAACAATTGCACATTTCTTCTTCTAAAAAGCATGTCAGGGCATTATATCTGTGCTATTAAATGTTTTAGGCAGACAGCAGGAGTTGTATTGGAGGGAGTGTATATCTCGCCCAGAAAGGTAAGCTGGGCAAGATATTAAAAGCCGGATAATGTTCTTTTGTTCAGGAGCCTTGTTGCTACAACTGTTGGTAAATGGTAAAATCTGGTCCGGCTTTATTGGAGTGGTGAATAGATGGTAGTGGGACTCACCACTTCTACTCCACTGGGAGACTCAGTCCATCCAGCTAAGAAAGGGTGCCTCATTACCTGTGCATAAAAGCCTGAATAAACCAGCAGTATCTCTCTGTAAAAAGGGACCTGGCTGAGGGACACAAGCAGTCTGCAGGTTGGTAACAGAGCCGAGTATTACTAGCACCCCTGGGAGCGAGAGGCAGTGGTGCTCAGTCACTATACGAGCCAAGCCAGGTGAATGTTTTGGTATTGTTTTAGTTTTTTTGTTTAAACCGTTTTGGAGCTGAAATAAATCCCTACGTTGCTTTATTGGGACTGTTGCGTCTGTGTCACCACCACAGTACCCTACCATGCCTCAGAACTTTACAAAGTGGTGAAGGATGCATGCACGTGACCCGCTCCTAAGAGCTATGGCGTGACACGTATAGACGCTAAAGATTCTCCTCAGCGGCTACCAGGGCAACTTTGACTATGGATCGGTGGGTCCACGGAAACTCTGCAGTCACTCCGAGGAGCGTTGCCGGTGGATCGGCGGATTCACAAAGATTCTGGTAGGAGTTATTTGGTGTACTGTTGATGTCCTGGGTGAAGTCCCTATCTACCATGCAGTCACAAACCACCCGTATAATGCTGGAACAGATGGCATTGTTAAAAGAGGTGGTGGTGGCACGTTCTGATACCCACTTAGGGAGAGGCCCTGCAAGCTAGGGTGCCAGGGAGGTCGTGCAAATCTCCCTTCAGAAAATGACTCCCGAGGATGATGTGGAGACTTAGCTTGCCATCTTTGAGAGGGCAGCCCAAAGGGAGAAACTCCCCCAAGGCGAGCAAGATGTTCGAGATTATGCAAAACTAAAAGTCTAAATTCTTGCTCGGTTGGGGGTCACAGCAGTGGTAAGGGCCAGAAGAGTCAGGGCTTGGGGATATCAGTCAGACGGCCTCCTCAATCCCAAATGTTTGATTTGTTCCATTTGGTAAAAAAATGGCTGGAACCAGATGTCTGCACTCCAGCCCAGATTGTTGAGAGGGTGGTCATCAACCTTTTTTCTGGGGCCCTCCCCAGTAAGCTGCAGCGGTGGGTTGGCCAGGGAGATCCCCAGGGGGCGGACCATTTAGATGAGCTAGTGGAGAGGTTTGTTGCCTCACAGGGAAATCTCCAGGAGGGGCCTAACAACCCAGGGAACGGTAGGGCCACGATTAGCAATCGACATTCTTTGGCAAAAGGGGATGACAAAGAAACCCCAGGTTCCAGGCGAGACTCTATGTTTAGCAGAGGTGCCGGGATTTTGTTCACGCCATGGCCCAGCGTCCACTGGCCACGGAGGCTATAGAGTGTGAGTATAGCTGACGCCAATCCCTGTTTGCAGCCCCATGGGGCTAGAGACTGAGCCACAAGTGTGCAAACTGGTTGTGAACAGCTGCCCGGTCACATATTTGCTAGACTTGGGTAGTCTGGTGACATTAGTACATGCCAGCCTTGTACCCGGAACCCATATATCCGATCGATTTGTGAATGTAATATGCTCATTCATGGTGACACCAGAAGGTATCCTGTGGCCCTCGCAAAAATAGAGACACCACAGGGGATAGTAGAATATGAAGTGGGGGTGGTAAAAACCCTTATGCATAATGTAATTGTGGGGCAGGATTTCCCTCTGTTTTGGGAATTATGTAAGAATAGAATTGTAGCAAAGAGGGACCAGGAGTCTCCTCCGGACGATAGTATTAAGAGCGGCCCCAAGAAGGAGAAGGAGACATCTCCACTACAGGTTTTAGCGTGGGAAGATGACATTGACCCCACTCTCCAAGAAATACCCGAGTGAGAAATAACCCTAGATAACTTTGGCACCACCCAACATGGCATGTCTAAGGATGATACCCTTAGACATGCCATGTAAAATATAGTAGTTATTAATAGCGTTCCCCAAAGTCCAGGGGCTGATTAGCAATTTTCTCACATTGCTATGAATAATAATCTTCTGTATAGAGTGGTCAAGAAAGACCTGAAATCGTTGAGCAGTTGCTGGTCTCTCAGTCCTATCGGCGCAAAGTGCTTGATATGGCACATAGGCATATTCTAGGGGGGCACTTGGGAACTGAGAAGACCCAAGAAAGGGTTCTCTAGAGGTTTTATTGGATGGGGTTCTACCGGGAAGTCGAGGAGTACTGTAAGTCCTGCTCGATTTGCCAGAAAACAGCACTGCACTGGTGAAGCATTTTCGCAGTCCCCTGATACCCCTCCCCATCATCAAGGTACCCTTCTAGAGGTTAGGGATGGATTTAATAGGGCATATTGTAAGGTCAGGCTGGGGACACCAGTATACATGGGAGTTGGAGAAGTTGTCATCACAGCCAAAAAGAATTCATGCCTGCGTGCAGTTTCACAGCCCTCATGCACAGACTCAGGCTCCTGGCACCCACAAATAGGAGAGTTCAAATCACGCCAAAACAGTATGGATTTCACCCAGCAGTGCCACAGGCAACAATCACTTATTCAGGCCCATGGCTCCCGCAAAGAGGAGAGCGGTCCCGTAACAGCAACATAGGCCTCAGGTCAACCTGCAATGGAACATACCATTATCATTTATGTAGGTTCTAGGACCCAGGCAGAGGTGAGAGGTCCCATGACAGCAAAACAGGCATCATGTTACCCAGCAATGGAACAGGCCACTTTCAGCAATTTAGGCCCTAGCACCCAGACAGAGGAGAGAGAGGTCCCATAACAACAAAACAGGCATCATGTCACCCACCAATGCAGCAGGCGATTATTATTAATGTAGGCCCCTGGCACCCAGACAGAGGAGAGAGGTCCCATAACAGCAAAACAGGCATCATGTCACCCACCAATGCAACAGGCCACTTTCAGCAATTTAGGCCCTAGCACCCAGACAGAGGAGAGAGCTCCCATTACAGCAAAACAGGCATCATGTCACCCACCAATGCAGCAGGCGATTATCATTAATATACATGCCTGGCACACAGACAAAGGAGAGAGGTCCCATAACAGCAACACAGGCCTCAGGTCAACCTACAAAGGAAAAATCCATTATCATTTATGTAGGCCCTGACACCCAGACAGAGGAGAGGTCATTTGACAGCAAAAAGAGGTTAATGTCTCCCACCAATGCAGCAGGCGATTCAACGAAATATAGGCCCCTGACAACCAGACAGAGGAGAGGTTATTTGTCAGCAAAAAGAGGTTAATGTCTACCACCAATGCGGCAGGCGATAAAACAAAATACAGGCCCCTGACACCCAGATCGAGGAGAGGACATTTGTCAGCAAAAAGGGGTTAATGTCTCCCACCAATGCAGCAGGCGATAAAACAAAATATAGGCCCCTGACACCCAGACAGATTCTATATACTTCTTGCCCCCCATTCTTCTCCCTCCACGGGCCACATAGGCATTGAGAACACAACACCTCAAAAGGAATGGGGAAGTCTTAAAAAAACCACGTTGGAGCTTATACTGGTGTTACTCAGGAAAACCTTTAAAAAATAATATTTTTTTATTTTTCCTGTCGGGATGTATCAACTTATAAATGTATAAACTTTTGTTCTCATGTTCTTATTGCTGCTAATAATTTTCCAAGGCCTACTCAAAGTCAGGAACGGGGCAGTAGGTTGTTTGGGACCTATCCCTGTGGAGGCTGTAATGTTTGCCAGTTCATGATTGGAGGTGACTCTTTTAATATCTCTGGAGGCCAAGTGAGGATCAGTTTTTAGACATTATGGTGTTTCTGACCACTGTTGCACTCCTACATTTGATGATTGTGTGCCCCCTTTTATACGTGTGGACATAAGATTGTTTTAGGGGGAGGACACATCGTGTTTCTCCCGCCTTGTTTCCTTAGGGTGGTGGCACCACGATACCATTTTTGTATTCTATTGTTGTCTCATATTTCCTTTATAGTGACATGGTGGCTAGCCTGGAGGCTAGGGAGGCGGCCTGGTATACACAGGTGAAAAATGTTTTCCAGGAGGTGGATATGGTAAATGTCAATAGTGACTTTAAGCAAATCACTACTGAATTGATTGAGGCTCATAAGTTATTCTCTAGAGTGTGGTGGAATATTACAAGTTTGGAGGAATATCTAAAATGTGCCATAGCTCCTAGGGGTCTTCGAGTACAGAAATTTCCAGCTTGGGAGGTCACGCCAGAATTTAAAGCCAACTGGGAGATGGGCTTGATGCAATGTTCAAGGATCTTGATGGGGATGCTTATTGAGCATGATAAGGCTCTTTTGGGTGATGTACGAGTTAAGATCAAAGACCTAGAAGCTAAACTTAGCAAAATGGATACGGAACAGGTTACTGCATTTAATGTGAGGTTACAGGCCACGTTGGAGGGTTATGATAAAGAGATCATGACAGGCAAGAAGATCAAATTCCAGAGAGACAAGACAGATTTTGAGCGAGAATTGGAGTTCAGATGGAAACATTCGGGTAATGCACGAGATATATGTCGCAGTCGCCCCAAAACAAATAATTCAGTTGGACGGAAGTCCAATATGGCCCCAACTGGGACCACCGACTTATCAGTGAGTAATATCAGCGATGGTTTTTTTATCCGAGTCAAGCGACGACGTCGGGTCAGGAGAGGATTACGTAAATCCAAGAAAAAGAGCGTATGGTCCTCAGAGACACAACAACCAACAACAATCCTTACCTCCACCTGTCTGCAGGAAACGCCACTAGATGCACAGTCTGGTGGGTCAATCATCCAAGATTCCCTGAAGATTGTTAATTTATCTTCTCATAAACTTACACAGACAACTGTGCTTCAGGAAATTGTATTCCCAACCGTCTTCCATACATTTGTTTCCCGAGGATGAGAGAAGGGTGCTTTTGGATCTGATGGATCTTTTACAGGAGGGTGAACAAAATTCAGGCTATGCTCAGAGAGATACAGGGATTGCGAAGTTTTACCATCAGACACACAAACTTGAGAGCGGAAGAATATCGGGCCTTGAGGGAGCTGCAGAACAATACGGCTTTCATTGTTAAAGAGGCCGACAAAGGAGGTTTTTCAACAAAAATTGACGAGACTCCTTGATTCGTCAGTTCGAATGCATATTATTACTTCCAAGGAGAGAGATTTCCTGGAGGTCAAATCTCCGGTGGTACCGACATTTTATATGTTACCAAAGGATTGAAATCCTATTTGAGAGACTCCATGCAATTGATAGACACTTTGGAGACGCTCCGACTACCTCCGGACACCCTGATCTTGACTTGTGATGTAGAGTCGTTATACTCCAATATTGCCCATGAAGATGGCATTGAAGCGGTCAAATACTTTTTATTCAAATCACAGACTAGTGATCCGGCACATCATACATTTTTGGATCTCTAACTCTGGCATGGATTTCCTTGATTTGAATATCACCATGGTTGGGTGCCAGATTCGGACATCGTTGCATAGAAAACAGACGGCCACCAATAGTTTACTGCACTTTAGTAGTTTTCACCCTTCACATCTACGCAAGAGTATTCCAAAAGGACAGTTTTTAAGGTTACAACGTAATTGTACAATAGAGATGAGCGAACACCTGGATGTTCGGGTTCGAGAGGTTCGGCCGAACTTCCGGAAAATGTCCGGGTTCGTGATCCGAACTCAACCCGAACTTCATCCCGAACCCGAACCCCATAGAAGTCAATGGGGACCCGAACTTTTGGGCACTAAAAAGGCTGTAAAAGACACCCAGAGGGATAATATACCGCAATAAACGCATTGCGATTACAACTTTGAGCTAACGATCACCATGGGAACGCCTCCTCCAGTAGAATGTACTGTCGGATCTGAGAATTAAGTTGAAATCGCAATGCGATTCTTATATATTTGCTTAATCGCATTGCGATTTCAACTTAGCATTGCTAAATAATTCCATCCATATCGTTAACTTACTGAGTCAGTAAGTTAACGAATATGGATGGAATTATTTAGCAATGCTAAGTTGAAACGGCAATGCGATTAAGCAGATATATAATAATCGCATTGCGATTTCAACTTAATTCTCACATCCGACAGTACATTCTACTGGAGGAGGCGTTCTCATGGTGATCGGTAGCTCAAAGTTGCAATCGAAACGGCAATGCGATTAAGCAATACATAAGAATCGCATTGCGATTCCAACTTTTAGTACTCAACTTTTAAAATCGTACACCACTTTAAGTTCCAAAGTTGCAATCGCGTTCGAATAGAACTTAAAGCTGTCTCTTAGTCAGTTTTAGTATTGGTGTGTTGTAATAGAAGTTACATTCGTACGCGAATATAACTTAGAGCAATACAGTCAACTTTACACTGTTAGTTTTATTATCGCGATAATACAACTATTCAAGAATCGTGTACGCATGCGTCTGTACGTGTGTGCGTACTCGACACTATTCTATTTTGCCAGCCACAGCTGAAACCACTGATTTATGGTATTGCTATTTTGGCAATTGAATTTAACCCCAGAAAATAATCTATCCTTTGCCAGACAGCAGACAGTATTATACTTGTCTAGCCAAAGCTGGAACACCAGATTTAGGGGATTGGTATTTGGGCAATTGTATTTAACCCTTAATAAAATATAGAAATTTCTTTCCTGAGTTTCTAGGGGTGACAATTAGCACAGCCAAGCCCCTGATGTAGGATATAGCAAAAAAAACTAGTATTGATGGATTGATGGACTTGGTGGCAGCTTCTTCTGGCGCACCACAAGTCACAAAATGGCCGCCGATCAACCCAGAAAATAAGTGACAGAAAAACGCTCTGTGCAGCCTAAAAACCAGCGAGCAAGTAACTAGCAGAAGTTCAATGATTCTCAGCTGTAAATCGATCCGTTCATTAGGTGCTGTTGCTGACTTTAACCTGCCTAATCTCGCCCTGACAGAAGCTGCGTCCTCTCCCTACACTAATCAGAGCAGTGTGACGTGCGGCGCTACGTGACTCCAGCTTAAATAGAGGCTGGGTCACATGCTGCACTTGGCCAATCACAGCCATGCCATTAGTAGACATGGCTGTGATGGGCTCTTAGGGCAAGAAGTAAAACGCTAGCTGATTGGCTGCTGTGCAGCCCTTCAGAAAGCGGGAAGTAATCGACGAACACCGAACCCGAACCCGAACTTTTTTGAAAATGTCCGGGTTCGGGTCCGGGTCCCGGACACCCCAAAATTCGGTACGAACCCGAACGATGCTCGAACTGTTCGCTCAACACTATTGTACAACCATACAGGACTTCAATGAATCTTCTAGAGAACTGACAACCCGTTTTCGTACTCGGGGATACCCCAAAAAAGTGGTTGCCCAAGCGTATGAATATGCGAAGGGTTCTGCACGTGAAAATCTATTACAGCCTAAACCCAAGGTACCGGATAAGAAAGTCCGGTTGATCACCAGATTTAACAACCAGTGGCCCGAGCTATATAAGTTACTCAACACACACTGGTATCTCCTGTCGACAGATCCCAAACTGGAAGAACATGTGGACTCAAATCCTCGCATGATTGCTAGACGGGCCCCGAACCTGAAGGACCAACTAACACGGAGTCATTTTCAAAGGCCTACTCAAAGTCAGGGACGGGGCAGTAGGTTGTTTGGGACCTATCCCTGTGGAGGCTGTAATGTTTGCCAGTTCTTGATTGGAGGTGCCTCTTTTAATATCTCTGAAGGCCAAGAGAGGATCAGTCTCAGACATTACATCAATTGTCGCACTAAGAATGTGGTATATGCACTCATATGCAAATGTGGAAAAATTTATGTCGGTCAGACGAGTCAAGAATTACGGAAACGCATTCAGCAAAATCTTTCTACGATCTCACTGGCCAGGCGAGACAGGGAGCGGGGAGAAAAACCTCTGACCTCAGTGGCTGCACATTTTTTGGATCAACATCAATGCAATACACGAGGTTTGAGAATTGCAGGACTTGCAGCAGAACATAAGGGGGGGCTCTGTTACCTCACAATTATTACGTCTGGAATCCAGATGGATTTTCACCCTTAAATCACTAGCACCGCAGGGTCTGAACGAAGAACTCACTTCCGTGGGTTTCTATAGTTAAACCCCTTATTTTCACTTGTTTAATCACTTTTTATCCAACAGGTTTCACTTATTTTTTCACACACATCAGTTTTTCATTTTTTCTACTTTTTACCATCATAGTTTTTTGTGTGATTTCTGTACATTTCACACACATTTTTTTTTTTTTTTTAGTTCATTGGCCAATGAACAAACCACATGAATTTAAGGATTCACTCAATCATGATATAACGACACATATGAATCGATTTTGGGTATTTATTATGCACGTAAAATTCTGTTGATTATTCAATCATGATTATTGAAAGATTTGCTTCTATATGTATGTCCTTTTTGTTTTTTTGTTATTTTTCACTATGCACTTATCACTTCATTGCACATTCCAAGCTAACAGTTAGCCTATAAGCTTATAGAGCATGAAGACATTGCAGGTCCCGCCATAAATACATCCTCTTTGCTTTCAAATAATTTATCAAAAATTCATTGTTGCTGGTTCACAGGTACATTATACATTTGAGAAGTGTAGCTCTGACAAATATGTTTACATATACCCTTTGATCCTTTAATATATATACATACTTCACTAACGAGAGGGTTCCGATCATGTGACTTAATGCTCTTCCTGTGTTTGAGACGCATTTGTGTTCCAACAGAATTGAGCACACTTCCGGACATGTGATCTCACCACTTAGCCACCTCCTTGCGCAGGCGCAGTCTAGCGCTGGGCACGCCATGAAGACGCATACACATTCTTCTAGCAGGTGAGACCCATGATTATGTTATTTCTAGATGAATATAAGAGACATTAGCATACAGGACACCTTTACCCCTGACGAAGCCGGAGGTTGCCGGCGATATGCGTGGGGCATTTTGTTACTCAGCCGGAGTCCACACGCCAGCGGTCACACAGGTTTTGGCATTCATATATTGGCCTTTTTGGATCTGATAGACACTTTAAACCATCTTTGTGTATGAGGAATTGTTTCATTATCTTGAATGTGTTTGTACCATTTAGCTGGCATATACATGTTTTACCTATATTCAAGGTTATGTGTGGACTCTGTGAATGTGTCAGTTGATTTTATACTGACACTTCGGCCTTATTGTATACAATTTTTAAAGTGTTTGTGTGTTTTTTGTCTTTTTTGATACAATAAACTTCAGTTTTATATTAAGTATCTGGTGGATGTGCAATTTTATAGTAGTCATCTTGACTCTCTTGTGGTCGTGGTTTTCAGTATTAATGAAGTATATTAAGTAGAGATGAGCGAACACCTGGATGTTCGGGTTCGAGAGGTTCGGCCGAACTTCCGGAAAATGTCCGGGTTCGTGATCCGAACTCAACCCGAACTTCATCCCGAACCCGAACCCCATAGAAGTCAATGGGGACCCGAACTTTTGGGCACTAAAAAGCCTGTAAAAGACTCCCAGAAAGGGCTAGAGGGCTGCAAAAGGCAGCAAAATGTAGGTAAATCCCCTGCAAACAACTGTAGATAGGGAAATGATGAGTTAACATAAAATAAATAAAAATTAAAAAAATATTAATTGGAGTGAGGTCCCATAGCACAGAATCAGGCTTCAAGTCAACCACCAATGGAGAAGGTCACTTACTATTATTTGGACCCCAGCACCCAGACAAAGGAGAGAGGTCCCACAGCAGAGAATCAGGCATCATATCAACCACCACAGGAGTAGGCCACCATTTAGTTACTTTGACCCCTTCACCCAGACAGAAGAGAGAGGCCACACAGCACATATTCAGGCATCATATCAACCACCGCAAGAGAAGGACACTTTTAGATACTTTGACCCCTGCACCCAGGAAGAGGAGAGAGGTTCCACAGCAGAGAATCAGGCATAATATCAACCACTACAGGAGAAGCCACCATAAAGTTACTTTGACCCTTCACCCAAACAGAGGAGAGAGGCCCTACAGCACATATTCAGGCATCATATCAACCACCACAGGAGTAGGCCACCATTTAGTTACTTTGACCCCTTCACCCAGACAGAGGAGAGAGGCCCCACAGCACATATTCAGGCATCATATCAACCACCACAGGAGTAGGCCACCATTTAGTTACTTTGACCCTTCACCCAGACAGAGGAGAGAGGTCCCACAGCAGAGAATCAGGCATCATATCAACCACCACAGGAGTAGGCCACCATTTAGTTACTTTGACCCCTTCACCCAGACAGAGGAGAGAGGCCACACAGCACATATTCAGGCATCATATCAACCACCGCAAGAGAAGGACACTTTTAGATACTTTGACCCCTGCACCCAGGAAGAGGAGAGAGGTTCCACAGCAGAGAATCAGGCATCATATCAACCACCACAGGAGAAGGCCACCATTAAGTTACTTTGACCCCTTCACCCAGACAGAGGAGAGAGGTCCCACAGCAGAGAATCAGGCATCATATCAACCACCACAGGAGTAGGCCACCATTTAGTTACTTTGACCCCTTCACCCAGACAGAAGAGAGAGGCCACACAGCACATATTCAGGCATCATATCAACCACCGCAAGAGAAGGACACTTTTAGATACTTTGACCCTGCACCCAGGAAGAGGAGAGAGGTTCCACAGCAGAGAATCAGGCATAATATCAACCACCACAGGAGAAGCCACCATAAAGTTACTTTGACCCCTTCACCCAGACAGAGGAGAGAGGCCCTACAGCACATATTCAGGCATCATATCAACCACCGCAAGAGAA
Organism: Bufotes viridis; assembly: GCA_033119425.1. Lineage (NCBI taxonomy): Eukaryota > Metazoa > Chordata > Amphibia > Anura > Bufonidae > Bufotes > Bufotes viridis. The sequence goes on along the minus strand of CM065589.1, from coordinate 594,630,162 downwards.
GGACACTATTTAGATACTTTGACCCTGCACCCAGGAAGAGGAGAGAGGTCCCACAGCACAAATTCAGGCATCATATCACACACCACAGGAGAAGGCCTCTTTCAGTGACTTAGGCCTTTGGACCCAGACAGAGGAGAGAGGTCAGAGATTAGCTTCATATCCCCAGCACAGCAGAAGACCGCTTATTTGACTTAGGCCTCAGCACCCAGACAGAGGACAGAGGTAGCATGGCAGAGGTTATGGCTTTATGTCACCCGATAGTTTAACAGGCCACTTTCATCTAGTTAGGCCCCGGCGCCCAGACAGAGGAGAGTTTCATTCAACTGTGGGTTACATAAAATTTGTATTAAATAAAGAAGTGGCCCGTAGTACAACAAGACATGTTTTAGGCAGTTATTAAGGACTACTCTGCACAAGGGAGGGACAGGTCCTGTGGGATCCATGCCTGGTTCATCTTTATGAACGCCAGCTTGTCCACATTGGCTGTGGACAGGCGGCTGCGCTTGTCAGTAATGACGCCCTGCCGTGCTGAATACGCTGCTTCTGATAAAACGCTGGCCGCCGGGCAGGAAAGCACCTCCAAGGCATAACATGCTAACTCTGGCCACGTGGACAATTTTGAAACCCAGAAGTTGAATGGGGCCGAACCGTCCGTCAGTACGTGGAGGGGTGTGCAGACATACTGTTCAACCATGTTAGTGAAATGCTGCCTCCTGCTAACACGTTCCGTATCAGGTGGTGGGGCAGTTAGCTGTGGCGTGAGACAAAACTTGTCCACATTTCTGCCATGCTAACCCTGCCCTCAGAGGAGCTGGCCGTGACACTGCTGCGTGGGCGACCTCTAGCTCCTCCTCTGCCTTGGCCTTGGCCTTCCACCTGTTCCCTGTGACAGTTGGGAATGCTCTCAGGAGCGTGTCTACCAGCGTGCGCTTGTACTCACGCATCTTCCTATCACGCTCCAGTGCAGGAAGTAAAGTGGGCACATTGTCTTTGTACCGGGATCCAGCAGGGTGGCCACCCAGTAGTCAGCACACGTTAAAATGTGGGCAACTCTGCTGTCGCTGCGCAGGCACTGCAGCATGTAATCGCTCATGTGTGCCAGGCTCCCCAGAGGTAAGGACAAGCTGTCCTCTGTGGGAGGCGATCGTCATCGTCCACCGTATCCCCCAGCCACGCACTAGTGATGGGCCTGAGCTGTGCTGGGCTGCCACCCTGCTGTGAACCTGCTTCATCCTCGTCCTCCTCCACCTCCTCCTCATCCTCCTCGTCCTCCATTAGAGTGCCTTGGCTGGCGACTTGTGAACCTGCCCTCTGCTGCTTCAAAAACCTCCCTCTGAGCTACTTCTAACAGACTGGCCTGAAAGTCTTAGAAACGAGCCCTCCTCCTCCTCCTCCTCCTCCTCCACCTGGGCCACCTCCTCTTCCATCATTGCCCTAAGCGTTTCTCTAGGAGACATAGAATTGGTATTGTAACGCTGATAACAGTGTCATCGCCACTGGCCATGTTGGTGGAGTACTCAAAGCAGTGCAGCAGGGCACACAGGTCTCGCATGGAGGCCCAATCATTGGTGGTGAAGTGGTGCCGTTCCGCAGTACGACTGACGCGAGCGTGCTGCAGCTGAAACTCCACTATGGCCTGCTGCTGCTCGCACAGTCTCTCCAGCATGTGCAAGGTGGAGTTCCACCGGGTGGGCACGTCGCATATGAGGCGGTGAGCGGAAGGTCGAAGTTCCGCTGTAGCGCAGACAGGCGCAGCAGCGGCAGGATGTGAACGCCGGAAGCGCGCACAGACGGCCCGCACTTTATGCAGCAGCTCTGACATGTTGGGGTAGTGGTGAATGAACCTCTGCACCACCAAATTCAGCACATGCGCCAGGCAAGGGATGTGCGGCCAAACCGGCTAGTCCCAGAGCTGCCACGAGATTTCGCCCATTATCGCATACCACCAGGCCTGGCTTGAGGCCCACCGGCAGCAACCACTGGTCCGTCTGTTGTTCAATACCCCGCCACAACTCCTGCGCGGTGTGGGGCCTGTCCCCAAACATAAGAGTTTCAGAATGGCCTGCTGACGTTTACCCCGGGCTGTGCTGAAGTTGGTGGTGAAGGTGTGTGGCTGACAGGAGGAGCTGGTGGAAGCAGAGGCAGGAGGAAGCCGAGTAGGAGGAGGAGGCTACAGGAGGCAGAGAATGATGCCCTGCGATCCTAGGTGGCGGAAGGACGTGCGCCAAGGAACTCTCCGCCTGGGGCCCAGCCGCCACTACATTCACCCAGTGTGCAGTTAGTGAGATATAGCGCCCTGGCCGTGCTTACTGGTCCACGTATCTGTGGTTAGGTGGACCTTGGCACAAATGGCGCTGCGCAGTGCACACTTGATTTTATCGGACACTTGCATGTGCAGGGAAGGCACGGCTGTCTTGGAGAAGTAGTGGCGGCTGGGAACCACATACTGGGGGACAGCCATGGCCATCAGCTGTTTGAAGCTGTCTGTGTCCACTCAGCCGGAATGACAGCATTTCAAAGGCCAGTAGTTTAGAAATGCTGGCATTCAGGCCAAGGGCTCGAGGGTGACTAGGTGGGAATTTGCGCTTCCTCTCAAAGGTTTGAGAGATGGAGAGCTGAACGCTGCTGTGTGAAATAGTGGAGACGCAAGGTGACGGTGGCGGTGGTGGTGGTGGTGTCGGTGGCACATCCTCTGTTTGCTGCTCGGCAGGTGGCAACATTCCTCTCGAGGCGGAAGCCGAGGCAGCAGCGGTAGAGGGAGCAGGGGAGCCTGAGCGGGTTCCTTGTTTTTGAGGTGTGCACTCCACTGCAGTTCATGCTTTGCATGTAGATGCCTGATCATGCAGGTGGTGCTCAGGTTAAGAACGTTAATGCCTCGCCTCAGGGTCTGATGGCACAGCGTGCAAACCACTCTGGTCTTGTCCTCAGCACATTGTTTGAAGAAGTGCCATGCCAGGGAACTCCTTGAAGATGCCTTTGGGGTGCTGGGTCCCTGTTGGCGCTGGCCAATAGCAGGCGAACTCTCTGGACGGCGGGTGTTCTGCTTTTGCCCCCTGCTCCTCTTTGGCTTCGCTGTTGTCTCGGTCTCACCACTGCCTCTTCCTCTGAACTATTTAAGTCAGCGGCACGACCTTCAGTCCATGTGGGGTCTAAGACCTCATCGTCCTCTGCATCGTCTTCCACCCAGTCTTCCTCCCTGACCTCCTCCTGTTCAGTCTGCACACTGCAATAAGACGCGGCAGTGGGCACCTGTGTTTCGTCATCATCAGACACTCGGTCACTCTGCTGTGGTGGTATTCCCATGTCCTCATCATCTGGATACATAAGTGGTTGTGCGTCAGTGCATGGTATGTCTTCCACCGCTAGGGAAGGGCTAGGTGGACGCCCCTGGGAACCCCTGCCAGCAGAGTCTTCAAACAGAAGAAGAGACTGCTGCATAACTTGAGGCTCGGACAGTTTCCCTGATATGCATGGGGGTGATGTGACAGACTGATGGGCTTGGTTTTCCGGTGCCACCTGTGCGCTTTCCGCAGAAGACTGGGCGGAAGACAATGTGGTGAACGTGCTGGAAGCACTGTCGGCCACCCAATCGACTAATGCCTGTACCTGCTCAGGCCTTACCATCCTCATAACGGCATTGGGCCCCACCAAATATCGCTGTAAATTCTGCCGGCTACTTGAGGAGTTGGTTCACTACTTTGTGCGCCTGAGGCCGAACGGCCACGTCCTCTGCCAGCAACAGAGACTCCACGGACCCCACCACGACCGCGTCCTCGTCCCTTAATAGAATGTTTTCTCATTGTTGCGATTCAACTCGCACCACAATAAAATATATTATTTTTAGCCCCAAAATTCACACACTGGAAGATATACCGTAATTCCTTTTTCCGGTATTAATTACAAGAAAACTGCTGCAAATTGGACACCAGAATTTTTAAATGCTACTTATGTTAAATGAATTCCCACAGTGGGAGAACTATTTCCTTTTTACAGGAGTAACAACGTGCGGCCTACTATTTCGGGTGTCACCAACACCAGATTGATTAAATTGGCCTTTTGGAACCAAAATGACAACACTGGACACTATAATGCCTTTTTCTGGTATTAATTACAAGAGGACTGCTGCAAATTGGACACCAGAATTTTTAAATGCTACTTATGTTAAATGAATTCCCACAGTGGGAGAACTATTTCCTTTTCAAAGGAGTAACAACGTGCGGCCTACTATTTCGGGTGTCACCAACACCAGATTGATTAAATTGGCCTTTTGGAACCAAAATGACAACACTGGACACTATAATGCCTTTTTCTGGTATTAATTACAAGAGGACTGCTGCAAATTGGACACCAGAATTTTTAAATGCTACTTATGTTAAATGAATTCCCACAGTGGGAGAACTATTTCCTTTTTACAGGAGTAACAACGTGCGGCCTACTATTTCGGGTGTCACCAACACCAGATTGATTAAATTGGCCTTTTGGAACCAAAATGACAACACTGGACACTATAATGCCTTTTTCTGGTATTAATTACAAGAGGACTGCTGCAAATTGGACACCAGAATTTTTAAATGCTACTTATGTTAAATGAATTCCCACAGTGGGAGAACTATTTCCTTTTCAAAGGAGTAACAACGTGCGGCCTACTATTTCGGGTGTCACCAACACCAGATTGATTAAATTGGCCTTTTGGAACCAAAATGACAACACTGGACACTATAATGCCTTTTTCTGGTATTAATTACAAGAGGACTGCTGCAAATTGGACACCAGAATTTTTAAATGCTACTTATGTTAAATGAATTCCCACAGTGGGAGAACTATTTCCTTTTCAAAGGAGTAACAACGTGCGGCCTACTATTTCGGGTGTCACCAACACCAGATTGATTAAATTGGCCTTTTGGAACCAAAATGACAACACTGGACACTATAATGCCTTTTTCTGGTATTAATTACAAGAGGACTGCTGGTATTTCAGAACACGAAATTTTTAAAATGCTCGTTTTGGTACATAAATTGCCCACACTGGGAGAATTATTGCCTAAACCTTTTACAGTATTATTTACTGAAGGAGTGCTTCTTCTGGTCTAACACCAGAATTATGTTTGCTACAGGAAAGATTTTTTTAATTTATATTTCTGGCAAAAAATAAATAAATTTAATTTCTGGCTGACAGTATTGGACCTGGCTGTAGTGACACTGGCTAGCCTAGCTGGAACAGCACATTCATGGGATTTGCTATCCAAGTGGGTTACTTTCAGTTTCACCACTGATATATTAAATATATTGGCAGTTAGTAGGGGTGACACAAGCACAGCCAAACCCCTGATGTAGTATATCTATGAAAAAATCGACTATTACATGAGATTAATGGACGCTGTGGCAGCTTTTGCTGTAGCACCACAAGTCCCAAAATGGCCGCCGCCTATCAGCCCAGTAACATGTGCCAGAAAATGGTCTGCCCAGCCAGAAAAAAATTGACTTTGACTGAGCAGCTGAATCGCTGTTGTTCTGTGTCACAGGAGTAGATTTTTCAATTCTTTGGACAAACTACAAAACCGAACCCGAAATTTTATGAAAATGTTCGGGTTCGGGTCGTGTCACGAACACCCCAAAATTCTGTACGGACCGGAACTATTCTCGAAATGTGCGCTCAACAACACTAGTGCTATTCGTATCCCACTCTTAAGTTCTAATCGCATTCGATTTTAACTTATGCTTTTTTTTTTGACAGGCATTGCATTCTATTTTAACTTACTGCTGATGCCTGGCAAAAAAAAAAAAAATGCATAAGTTAACATCGAATGCGATTAGAACTTAAGAGTGGGATACGAATAGCACTGCGTGCTAGAACAGCACGCACACAATTATTCAAATTTTGTATTATCGCGATACAAAACCAAACAGTAAAGTTAAAATCGAATGCAATTAGAACGTGTAGTGTGATGCGATTTATTTGAGTTCTAAGAATCGCATTGCGATTTCTGCTTCAGCAGTTCCGTGCAAATGGAGCGTCTACATCACCATGGGAAAAATGCTAGAATGTACTGTCGGATTTGAGAAGTTGAAATCGCAATGCGATTAAGCAAATCTATAAGAATCGCATTGCGATTTCAACATAATTCAAACATCCTACAGTACATTCTACTGGAGGAGGCGTTCCCATGGTGATCGGTAGCTCAAAGTTGTAATCGCAATGCGATTTCAGCTTTAAGCCTGTACTATTCTGCTATATAGTACTTTCAAAATGCGCCGAGAGAACATGCCGAACTCCGAACTCGAACCCGAACTTTTTTGAAAATGTCCGGGTTCGGGTCCGTGTCACGGACACCCCAAAATTCGGTACGAACCCGAACTATTCTCGAACTGTTCGCTCAACACTAATATTAAGTATAGTATATTTTAATTTGTGTACACTTGTATCTATTATCCATTAGTAGACGCAGTTCCATACGTATCTTTTTTATATACATTCAGATATGTGTCATACAAACAGTCTTTTATCATATACCTTATAATTTATTATATATATATTTTTTTATGTTTCTTGTAGACTTTTTAAAAGGGGTCGATCAGGCCCCGAAACACGTTGTCTCGCAATAAACTGTGTTATTTCTTATATCGGGTTGTGTTTATGCGCCTCACGATTATCCACTAAGCTAGATCACCTCACCGTGACAAGTCAAAACAAATCACCCAGACAGAGGAGGTCATTTGTCAGCAAAAAGAGGTCAATGTCTCCCACCAATGCAGCAGGCGATTAAACAAAATATAGGCCCCTGACACCCAGACATACTAGAAGTCATTTGACAGTAAAAAGAGGTTTATGTCTCCCACCAATGCAGCAGGCGATTCAATGAAATATAGGCCCCTGACACCCAGACAGAGGAGAGGTCATTTGTTAACAAAAAGAGTTTAATGTCTCCCACCAATACGGCAGGCAATTAAACAAAATACAGGCCCCTGACACCCAGACAGAGGAGAAGTCATTTGACAGTAAAAAGAAGTTAATGTCACACAACAAAGCAGCAGATGATTAGCTGAAATGTAGGCCCCTGGCACCCAGACAGAGGAGAAGTTCATTCAACTTGGCGAAGCCCCCAAAATAATGGAACAATTAAAAAAAGAGGATTCAATAAGGAAGTGCCCTGGAGTACAAGAATGTATGGTTAAGGGAGAGTCAGTTATAAATGTCTATTCTGCACAAGATACGGACAAGTCATGTGGGATCCATGCCTGGTTCATTTTAATGAATGTGAGCTTGTCCACGTTGGCTGTGGCTAAATAAAGGCGACTGCGTTTATCTGTAATGATGACCCCTGCCGTGCTAAATACACATTCAGACAATACACTGGCCACAGGGCAGGCCAGCTGTCACGGCGGGAAGTGGGGGTAACCCCCCACCTTGCATCGTCCGCGGCTGCTGGGACAGATAGCAGGAAAAGGGAGCTGGTGACCTCCTGAAGCATCCCTAAAGAGCCCTGGCCTCCTAACTGTATGGGCCGACCTTGAAGGTAGGAGGGCCCATACCACAGGAACCTGGAGCCCTGATTATCCCTGCTTAACCCTGGATATAAGGACAGGGCAGAGACCACCTGCTCATCCAATTCCAGAGATGGGCAGGAGTCTCCAGAGGCCCCTCTGCAGCCGGGAACCAGACAGTGTGCACCCGCACGGCAGGCAAGTAACATGGGAAATGACATACAGAGAACCCACACTTACCTGCCGCCCTGGAGCTGACGAACCAGTGCCAGGACCTCCGGGACCCCATTGCGGACACCAGATGCATGGGGAAGATCGTGGCAGGGGAGCACACCATCTGGTCTTTGCTTAAACCCCTCCGGGAAAGCAAGCCCCTTCCGGAGCGCACATACAGTGACTATAAGCTCCTCGCATACTCACACCATACAACAACACCAGGTGGGGAAGGGGTACACACTTGCACACTGGAGGGGATACACCAAACAGACAAGATAAACAATGAAACCAATGAAACCAATATAACAAATAAGGGTGGCATATGAAGAACATAACAGTGGGAACACACAACAAGCTCCAGCACACACTCTCACAGTGGCTGGACAAACAAAACTGAACTCAGGCTCCAAACACAGACACTTAAGGAGGCCAGAGGACACACCCAGCACACAGACATTAACCATGTGTAAACCACACCCAAGGAAAGTGCTCTCAAACAAGGTGAGCACACACATGCTAAACCACATGTTGCGCCCGGCAAGATGCCACGTGTGGCTTTGTGTCACCACACCAACTCAGAGCTGCCATGGCCCTGCCCCCACATGAAATACGCAACAACACGTTGCCAACGACAAGCGCATGTGAGGCAGCAGGTCAAAAGCAAAGAGGGTGACACGTTGCCAACGGCAACCGCACGTGAGGCAACGGGATAGCAGCCCCCAGGTACAGATGACACGTTGCCGCTGGCAATAACACATTCGCGACCTTAACCAAGGTCGTGACACCAGCGCCTCCAAGGCATAAAGGGCAAGCTTTGGCCATGTGGACAATTTGGAGACACAGAAGTTGAATGGGGCAGAACCATCAGTCAGTACGTGGAGCCGTGTGCACACATACTGTTCCACCATGTTGAAATGCTGCCTCCTGCTAACACGTTCCTTATCAGCTGGTAGTGCAGTTTGCTGTGGCGCGGTGACAAAACTTTTCCACATCTCAGCCATGCTAAGCCTGCTGTCGCTTGTAGTCGCGCATCTTCCTATCACGCTCCAGTGTGGGAATTAAGTTGGGCACATTGTCCTTGTAACGGGGATCCAGCAGGGTGGCAAACACATAGTCAGCACAAGTTAAAAAGTGGGCAACTCTGCTGTCGTTGTGCAGGCACTGCGGCATGTAGTCGCTCATGTGTGCCAGGCTGCCCAGAGTTAACAATAAGCTGTCCTCTGTAGGTGGTGTATCGTCTGTGTCCTCCGTATCCCCCGGCCATGCTCCAGTGATGGCCCTAAGCTGTATAGGGTGCCACCCTGCAGTGAAACCGGTTCCTCCTCCTCTTACTCTACCTCATCCTCCTCCTCCTCGTCCTCCAGAAGTGTGCCCTGGCTGTCCACATGTGTACCTGGCCTCTGCTGGTGCAGGACCCCACCCTCTGAGCCACTTCAATATGACCTGCCTGAAACCTTGTGATATGCCCCCTCTTCCTCCTCCTCCTGTGCCGCATCCTCTTCCATCATCGCCATAATATTTTTTTCAAGCAGACATAGAAGGGGTATTGTAATGCTAACAACGGTGTCATCAGCAATGGTCATGTTGGATGATTACTCCAAAGACCACAACAAGGTACACAGGTGGTGTTCAAGTGGTGCTGATCCGCAGAGCGACTGACCTGTGCATACTGCATCTGAAACTCCACTATCGGCCGCTGCTGCTCGCACAGTCTGTCCAGCATATGTAAGGTGGAGTTCCACCTGGTGGGCACGTCGCATATAAGGCAGTGAGCAGGAAGGCCGAAGTTATGCTGCAGCGCAAACAGGAGAGCAGCAGCAGGGTGAGAATGCAGAAAGCGCACACATGCTAACTGCACTTTTAGCAACAGCTCTGACATGTCTGGGTAGTTTTTAAGAAACTTCTGCACCACCAGATTCAGCACATGCGCCAGGCAAGGGATGTGCGTCAAACTGGCTAGTCCCAGAGCTGCAACGAGATTTCGCCCATTACCGCACACCACCAGGCCGGGCTTGAGGCTCACTGTGGACCTTGTCACAGATGGCGTTGCGCAGCGCACACTTGATTTTATCCTTCATTTGGTTTGCAGGGAAGGGACGGCTCGCCTGGAAAAGTAGTGGCGGCTGGGAACGAGGTACTGGGGTCAGCCACCGCCATCAGCTGTTTGAAACAGTCCGTTTCCACCAGACGGAATGACAGCATTTCAAAGGCCAGTAATTTTGAAATGCTCGCATTCAGTGCCAGGGCTCGAGGGTGGGTAGGTGGGTATTTCCTCCTTTTCTCCAATGTTTGGGAGATGGACAGCTGAATGCTACCATGTGACACGGTGGACATGCTTGGTAATGGTGTCGTATGTGGTGGTGTGGGTGGAACATCCTCTGTTTGCTGGTCGCCAGGTGCCACAGTGATGCCACAGGTGGAGGGAGAGGCCGAGGCAGCAGCAGAAGAGGGAGAAGGAGGAACCTGAGACGATTTCTGGTTTTTAAGGTGTTTTTTCCACTGCAGTTCATACTTTGCATGTAGATGCCTGGTCATGCAGGTTGTGCTGAGGATAAGAATGTTTATGCCTCGCTTGAGGCTCTGATGGAACAGCATGCAAACTACTTGTGTCTTGTCATCAGGACATTGTGTGAAGAACTGCCACGCCAATGAACTCCTTGGAACAGGCCTTGGTGTGCTCGGTGCCTGGGTGTGGTGGAAAGTAGCAGGCGTACTGTCTCTGGAATGGAGGCTGCGCTTTTGCACCCTGCTCCCTCTTTTGCTGTGCTGTTGCCTCTGTGCGACCACCGCATCTTCCTCAGAACTGCACGTCTCACTAGCACAACCTTCAGTCCAGTCTGGGTCTAGGACTTCATCATCCTCCACATCATCTTCCACCCATTCATGACCCCTGCCCTCCTTGTCGGTCTGCACATTGCAGAATGCCACAGCAGTTGGCACCTGTGTTTTGTCATCATTAGAGACGTGTTGCGGCGGTCTTCCCATGTCCTCATCTGGCAACAAAAGTGGTTGAGCATCAGTTTATTAAAGGTCTTCCTTTTCTGGGGCAGGGCTAGGTGGATGGGCATGGGCTGCAGGTGCCAACTCTGAACTTTCTGAAGAGGACTGGGTGTTAGACACTGTGAAGGAACAGGAGGCACTGTCAGCCACCCAATCTACTATCGCCTGTACATGTTCTAGCTTCACCATCCGTAGAGCGACATTTGGGCCTAATAAATAACGCTCCAGATTCTGCCGCTTACTCACACCAGAGGAATGTGTGTAACTTGGACCTGTAGTTGGCGCTGAACGGCCACGTCCTCTCCCAGCAACAGGAGCTCCACCAACTCCACCACGACCATGCCACGTCCCTTATTTGATGTTCTCCTCATTATTTGCGTTCACCCACCAAGCTGAAAGATTGGTCTCTCTCCGATGTCAATTTGCCTGCCACTAGTCGCCAATTATGTTCGCGAATTACGTTCGCTAAAAATGCTCTGTGGACCCAGAATAATGTTTTTTGGGCCCAAAATACACTGATTCTCAATTTCTATGCGGAAATGTAAAGTTTTTTTGGTACGCTGTATGCACAAGTGGTTTGTGGAACAAGAACAAGTATTTTTGTAATAAAATACTGAAAATTAGTATTTCACTGCTGTAAATTGAAATTAATTATTTATACGCCGGATAAACAACAGTTTTTTCGGCCTAAAAGCTTGCTTTTTTCAATAAAACCCCAAAATGCAGTTTTTAACTGCTGTACATTAACAGTAGATATTTATACTATGTATGGACACCATATTTGGGGACCCAGAACGCGGATTTGGTCACCAAATTTTACAGTGTATGCACAACTGCTTTGTGAAGCAGGAATTTAGCTTTTTTCACACAAAAAAAGAATAATGCACTATTTCTCAGCTGTAATGTGAAATCAGTATTCAAGCGGTGTATTTCAAGATGCTTTGTGGATCAGGATTACCACTTTTTTGTCAAAAAAATACACTTATGCTGTGTTAAGGAAATTATCCAGGTTTTCTAAAGTGGACATTATAAATGTTTCCATTTATTATGTGTGAATTAGAAAATGGCGATGACTAGTAGCTTGAAAAACAATGTGTGTTGAAGATAAGGTTCTTCTAGATTGTGTACGTGTTGAGCTGAGTATGCATTTCTTGTTAGCAAAAGAAAAAAAAACTATAGTCTTATGATTTAAGTTGTCAGCAGAAAATATTAAATTTATAAGGTCATTGACCAATAACGTATGGTTTCAGTTTTGACCAATCAGAAGTACTATGTATGTACCAATTAGAAGCCACTATTGAAATATTTGTCAACCAATCATGTTTTACTTTGAAAGGTTACACCCTTTAAACTGTGTATAAACAAAGGGGCTAAAATCCTCCATCTTTGGGATCTCTGGCAGAACTTTGACCTTTTGCGCTGGCTTCTGTCATAATCCTCCGTCGACGTAATTCACCCTGAACACGAGGCATCGATCATCACGTGACTGACCCTAGGTCTGCCACGATATTATCTGGTGGAGAATGCGGGCACCACGTTACCGCTCCTAGCTGCAGACCCCGATACGGAGACCAGGACCCAGGAAGACCGTGGTAAGTAACCCATTGTGTTACTTCCTGTCTCCTGAGCTCTGATCACTGTTCTGCAGTGTGGCATGTGAAAAGTGGTGCCTGTACCGTGTTCTTGGTGAATGCTTTGCTTATCTCCACTATATGTGCAAAAACTGTCTCTAGGCGTTTGAATGCATAATTGTGTGTGGCTGAGATAAGCCGAATCCAGGAAGGGTCTGACCCTGCCTCCACTAAGCCAAGCAGAAAGTCCAGGGCTCGCCGACTGGCTTGTCCGGTTCTTGTCTCTTAAAGCCTCTGGTCTGGTCTTAGGCTGAGAGACATGGCATGAGATAAAGCTGTCCAGCAAGATTGGTAAGGGGCCCTGCAGTTCCTTGTTGGTACTTGAAAATGCGCCTAAGGTCAGGGATTGTTTCAATGTTATGTCATGTTGTGTAATTTCACATGTACTGAGTGCCTGCTTATATTGTATGAGAAAGAATTACTGCATTATTGGCAACTCCTGTACTGTATAGTGTATACATGCGTGGGTATTATGACACCAGCTTAGATTGGGTAATTGCAGCTATAATCATTTGGATAGCGGTATTTGTTTACTTTCTGTGCCATAAAAAGAACGTAGAGGGTTTTAAGGGGTTTCCAGAGTGTAACCCCAGAGAGGACGTGTAAGTTACTCTGTATGTTGGGCAAGACTATGCTGTAGTGTTGCCAGACCAGTGGATAGTACTGTTTTTCGGATGTGTGCCCAACAATACCACTGGTAGTGCTAAGTTGGACGTGTGTCCTAGGCACTAGTTATAATTTACCAGGTGTGAGTACCTGGATAGTGAATTACAAGGAGCCACGCACGGGATGGGGGCTATACAGAGTAAGCGTTCTTCTGAGAAAGGAGTGGAGAAATAGGTCTCTGCAATTGATATTGTTCAGTGTGTAAAAGGCACAGAGGCAACCAAAGACTGTAAACAAATGTTAAAGAAATTGGGAGCAGGCATGAATGGAACATTTGATGAATCAGTATGGCAGAAATATATTACTAATTTCAAGGAGTGGTTGGAGGACCATAACAAACATGACCAGGCTACAATGTGGTATGATGTAGCTCAGGGACTGTCTATGACTGCCCATAAGGCAACTGACAAAGGGACTGTGTATGAAATATGGTATGTAATTAAATTGCCAATAAAAGAATTAACCCTCCCTTCTGAAGTACGGTGTATTAGCCCCATAACACACAAATCTCTCTCTCACCCACTGCACCACCTCCATATAGTGCCAGATTTGTCGCTCTTGCAGGAACTACAGGCTCAGACAACACCTCAAGACAAAAAGGTATGGATGGAGGCGGGGGCCACGAAGACAGGAGGGCTCTGGCAGGTAAATGGCAGAGCATGTTTGCCTCGGAGTTTGTATCCTATGATGGCCAGTTTTGCACATGGCCCTACTCATTTGTCAAAAGGAGCTATGAGCGCATTAGTGTTAGAACATTGGTTTGCTCCTGGAATTCAGACCCTCTTTGAAAGGTTTGTTCAGGGTTGTCTTACATGTGCAAGACATAATCCTGGGAGGTTTGTATTGACCTCCAAGAAACACACTCCCAAATCTATGTACCTGTTTCAAAGAGTGCAGGTGGATTACATACAGCTACCCAAGGTGGGCACATACGAGTATGTCCTTGTGGCCATTGATGTATTCTCAGGTTGGCCAGAAGCCTGGCCAGTGACCATGGCTAGAGCCAAAAACACTGCTAAGAAAATATTGTCAGAAGTAGTCTGTAGGTACGAGATTCCAGAAGTGATAGAATCAGACAGAGGTACTCATTTCACTGGAGACATAATGGGTCACATACTGAAGACCGTAGGGATCACACAAGCCCTGCACACTCCCCATTACCCGGAAATCAGCGGAAAGGTGGAAAGGCTTACACTGGGTTCAGACCTGAGCGTTTTGAAGCCTAGCGTTTTTGGTGCGTTCAAGACTTGCATATAGGCGCGTTTTTTCAAGCGTTTTGGTAAATAGTGTAGGCGCGTTTGACGCGCGTTTATGTGATTGACTGCATAGTTGGCCAATGACCTATGATATAGTTTGGCCAATCTGAGTGCTTTAGAGGTGTGACATTCCATGGTGGCTGATTCAGCATGTTGCAAACTTTGTAAAACGCGCATCCATAGGCGCGTTTTACGCTGCACAAACGCCCGAACAACACGCCTATCGCGTTTCCCATTGAAGTATATTGGCACCAAACGCTCGAAAAAAGCCCGAATTAACGCGAACATACTTGCTTATGCGTCGGACGTTTATAGGCGCCTACGAACGCGCATAAAAACGCGCAAGTGTGAACCACCCTCATTGGAATGCATGGTTCCTTTACTGTTGTGCGTTTTTATGTGCGTTCAAAAGCGGCGTTTTACGTGAAAGTGTGAACTGAGTGAAAGCGGGACAATAAAATTAAAACTGCAAAAGTACTTAGACTCACACAGATCCATGAACTGGGTAGAAGCTTTGCTTGTCGTATTATACGCCATCCGCACTACTCCTACTGGACCAGAAAAGCTCAGTCCTTTTGAAATTTTAGAGAAAGAAAGAAATATGAGTGTGCACTCACTACACTGGGCCTTGGGAGATAAAAGTGTGAATTTATTGGGTAAAAACGGCTAATCACATATAAAAGTGCATGCATAAAAATAGATGAACATAAAAAGATAACCAGGTGCGCATCTGGTAAAAAACCCACACTAATGGTAGGACAAACAAAGGTGGTCGTGCATATACAACAATCAGCTAGAAATAATGTCACCTACAGGATCATACAATCTAAATAGAGGTATGTGACTCTATAATGGTATGAAGACATAGGCAATCCATAGGCAATCCAGGAACTTGGCCACTCGGTGTCACTTATCAAATGGTGGAGACTGATCGAATAGTGGAGACTTATATTAAAATCTCTTAAGGTGTTTGATGTTCAGTTCACTCCATGGCACGGTATATTATAGTAAAAGTCTAGTCTCTTTGTGGAGCACAGTTTGCCTGAATCCCCGTGCTGCAATAATAGATGCGTAAATAGTAAAGTGCTTACCTCCCTTTATTGCAGTGCAAAGTGGGAGAGAGAACAAGAGTTCGGCGGCGTCAGTCACTTCGCTATATGATCCCGTGTGTAGCTCGGACGTCGGTGTCTTGTGTGTAGCTCGGACGTCGGTGTCTTGTTTGAATGCTGCGGGCTTCTGGCGTGTGACGTCACAGAGCTCGCGAGACTTCAATCCTGAGTGGGTTGTCTGATCCGATTGAAGTACTATCGAATTACAAACCTTTGATCAGAGATCTTCGCATGGCCATGCGATGCTTTAGATGCGGAGGTGAAAGTTTAAATGGCGTAGGTGCCTCCTCTGCCCAGACGCGTTTCGGGGTGCTCTCCACCCCTTCCTCAGTGGTGAAGCAACCCGCCTTACACCTCCTTCCTTTATAGTCCGGCACTATTGCGCAATTTCCTGTTTAGCAATGATCATGCGTTCTAAGTGCGGTTTTGTTGCGTCTTTTCAATAACCTGGGAACCTTTGACAAAGTATGGAGATTACTGTTTACTAGTATTACACAGTTTTGTATTGTTCCTCTGCGTCGTATTCTTGTCTGAAGTCTTTTAAAGTGGTCATCCCACGGAAAGTAGCTGTCCGTTGGGCATCTGTATTCAGGAGAGCAGACCCTGCGTATATAGTGTGCTGCTCCTTGTTACGTCTGTGTGCATCAGCAACCAAAAGGGTTGCTGATGCACACAGACGTAACAAGGAGCAGCACACTATATACGCAGGGTCTGCTCTCCTGAATATAGATGCCCAACGGCAAAGTAATACTTTCCGTGGGATGACCACTTTAAAAGACTTCAGACAAGAAGACGACGCAGAGGAACAATACAAAACTGTGTAATACTAGTAAACAGTAATCTCCATACTTTGTCATGCAAGCCACTGCAAAAAGGTTCTGAAGACAGACAGTCATGAACCGGAAACCAGTCCTAATGTTGTAGATCCAACCAGCTGTGAAAGTAACTCGGATCAGTAGACTGTCACAATGCATGTACTGCCTTGCCTGTTTCTTTGTATTTTATGTTTCTGTGTACAGGTGAAGGGAGGAAAGCGTACAAATTCTATCTGGGAACTACACCAGCAGACTGCCAAGCAGCTGAATACTACTGATTGTTGGATATACATAGTAACATAGTAACATAGTAGCATAGTATATAAGACCGAAAAAAGACATTTGTCCATCCAGTTCGGCCTGTTTCCTACAAGTTGATCCAGAGGAAGGCAAAAAACCCCTGTGAGGCAAAAGCCAATTTTTCCCACTTAAGGGGAAAAAATTCCTTCCCAACTCCAATCAGGCATCAGAATAACTCCCTGGATCAACGACCCCTCTCTAGTAGCTATAGCCTGTAATATTATTACACTCCAGAAATACATCCAGTCCCCTCTTGAATTCCTTTATTGTACTCACCATCACCACCTCCTCAGGCAGAGAGTTCCATAGTCTCACTGCTCTTACAGTGAAGAATCCTCTTCTATGTTTGTGTAGAAACCTTCTTTCCTCCAGACGCAGAGGATGTCCCCTCGTCACAGTGACAGTCCTGGGGATAAATAGATGATGGGAGAGATCTTTGTACTGACCCCTGATATATTTATACATAGTTATTAGATCTCCCCTCAGTCGTCTTTTTTCCAAAGTGAATACTCCCTAATTTTGATAACCTTTCAGGGTACTGTAGTTGCCCCATTCCAGTTTTTACTTTAGTTGCCCTCCTCTCCAGCTCTGCTATGTCTGCCTTGTTCACAGGAGCCCAGAACTGTACACAGTACTCCATGTGTGGTCTGACTAGTGATGTGTAAAGTGGTAGGACTATGTTCTCATCACGAGCATCTCTGCCCCCTTTGATGCAACCCATTATCTTATTGGCCTTAGCAGTAGCTGCCTGACACTGGTTTTTACAGCTTAGTTTGCTGTAAAATTCCTAGATCCTTTTCCATGTCAGTGTTACCAAGTGTTTTACCATTAAATATGTACGGGTGACTCTCACATCCCTGCTAACCACAAAGGAATCCCTCTGATAGGTGTTCCAATATTTATGAATGATTTGAATCTCACAGAATATAGTTATGATGTTCAAAGAGATGTAGATCGCATCTCATATAATACCATTTCTGATCAAGGGATATACTTAAGAGATTGTCGGTATAATCTTTCCAGCCACTATATGTTTGGGGCCTATGTATGTGAACCATGTAGCTAAGATAAAGGGCCGCTTTGTCAGTTTACCACAGGTATATGTGGGGGAAACAGACTGTAGAAATGCTACTTTGGTATTCAAAATTGAATTTAAGGGTGCTCCATGTGATATAGTGAATACTGCTTGTAACAGTTTGTGTTTTTGTCCAGAAATGAAAGCTTCTTGTGCCCCCAAGTGTGCCTGCTCAGAGGAAACGGACGAGGATCAACAGGGTTGTGAGACCAAATTGTATGATAATATGAAATGGTTTCAGGAGTGGCTGGGACGTCATGGGAGAATGATCCCAAAAGTCTTGAAACAAGGACTATACTACATTTGTGGTAACAGAGCTTACTCATGGCTTCATATGGGGGCATGGGGTAACTGTACCATAGGAAGCAGGGACGTGCACAGACATTTTGAAGGGCAGGGGCTTAAATTAAAAAAAAAGGGCACTTGTCACGTGACATAGCAGACTTGCGTCACGCATGTCCGCTACCCAGGCAGCCCCTGCGCTAGCCTTAATGGACCCGGTCGCTCTAACCCTGCACTGGTGAGTGGGCAGAATGTTGAATTAATTGTTAATTGTGTTGCACACATGCAACATAAAAGAAAAAAAACTGCACAATGTGAAAAGGCAGAAAAAAGTGCATCCTGGGTGTAAATTGGAGGCACATAATTACAACCATGAACAGCCTAGGGAATGAATGTTCCTTTAAGTTTCACATGATTTTGGAGGATTTTAGGGGCAAGCAGTCCTCACACACAGCAGCCAATGATTTACTCTAGACAACATCTAGTATAAAGTTTATAAGAGAATGCTGTCCCCAGGGATTATCTACCCTGGTAAACAGGAGAATATACATACCATGTGTCCTAGTTAATGAGGAGTATCCATTTATATTGTGCAGAGTGATCCAGCTGATGAACCCCTGCTGCTCCCAGTGGACATGGACCCATCCACACTGCAGCCATGGCCAGGCACTTTCTATTACATAGAAGACATGCATAGTGATGCATCCAGCAAAGGTCAGCAGCAACTTTATCCCTGCCCTGTAATTGCTCTCTAATATGTGCTGCTGCACAATCCCTGTGGAGCCAGCACTGGCAGGGACTGCCTGGAGCACACAGCCTAATGGAAACAAAGGCATCCACGGCATCTCTTACCCTGAGAAGAGCCAGCCCTGATCTTGCAGGTGAAACTGCTAACAGCTCCACCTTCAGTCCCTTCTGCTGCCGGCATTTAATTTTTCCCGCCCACTCCTTCTCAGGGCCTGGTGCGTCCTAAGGCAGACGCTTGGTCTGCCGCACTGGTTTACTTTATAAATAGGCTCAGCCACTCACTGTACTGATAAGCGGTGCGGTGAAGTGCAGGTCGCTCTGCACACTGACCGGACTGGTGATATTTGAGGTGAGGTCTGAGTCGACTCTGGTGATGATGCAGCAGGCAGGCAGCTCTTCTCTGCTCTGAAGACTGCCTGCGCGATACCCGCCGCACCACGTGACTTGCTGCTGTGTGGAGTGACCTGACCACTGTGTGGATGCGCCACACAGCAGCGCATTTAAAAAAAAAAAAGTGCAGGTCTGTGACAGGATGCCGCTGCTTACCTGGCTTAGGGGACAAAAAAAAAAGGGCATTAAAGGGATCAGGGGCAGAAAGGGCAGGGGCTCAAGCCCCCTTTTAGCCCTATGTGTGCACGTCCCTGATAGGAAGAGTTGTCCCTGCCATCAGACCGCGTTCAAACATTTCATTTACTGGTGTACCTGAAACCTCTCTTAAATAAGTAGAAATAAACGAGAGCTATTCACATCAGCAGATAAAGCCTGGATGTGGTTCTCTTCCTGGACAGGATGGGGAATCGAATTAGCAAATAAATTAAATAAGTATGCCAGTATCATGAATGGGATTATTAATGAGACCACAAGTTCGATCCATTCCCTTAATGTGGAACGTTGTGTATTTCTCGGTATAGTAGGGGAAACCCCCTCCCTTGAAAAAATAGATGACACAACAGCCCTGGAGATGACAGTCTGAGGCTCCTGTGCTGTGACGTACCCCTAGTTGCTGTTGACATCCACTTAGATCAGGGGTCCTCAAACTACGGCCCTCGGGCCACATGCGGCCCGAGGAAACTGATCCGGCCCGCCAGGTGTTTTTGCCGTTTCTCACGGCTCAGCAGGGCACCGCCACCTCCTCCAAGTGGAGATGCGAATGGGCTGCGGCGTACGAAGAGAGGGATTGACGGTGTAGAGTGGCCGAGCTCTGTCTGGTCCGCTGTATATGAACTTTTGTTTCCTGTATCCTGTATCCTCACTTAGTGTGCGCTTCCTATCGGTCCGGCCAGGTACAGGAAACAAATGCTCCTGTACCGCGGACCTCACAGAGCTCGGCCACGCTACACTAGGGGAGGGGGTGAGTAATGAATAAGCAGTGTGACAAAGTGATAAGGGAGGGGCGCTGAGAAAAAGAGTGACTAGAAGGGGGGGCAGTGACAACGGAGGGGGGGCTGAGAAAGAGTGACAAGAAGGGGGGGCTGAGAAATGAGAGTGACAAGGGAGGGGGGAATGAGAGTGACAAGGGATGGAGGGGTCTGAGAAATGAGAGTGACAAGGGAGGAAGAGGGGCTGAGAAATGAGAGTGACAAGGGATGGGGGCTGAGAAATGAGAGTGACAAGGGAGGGGGGCAGAGAAATGAGAGTGACAAGCAAGGAAGGGAGGGGCCCTGAGAAATAAGAGTGGCAAGGGAGGGGTCTGAGAAATAAGAGGGACAAGGGAGGGGGGCTGAGAAATTAGAGTGACAAGCAAAGAAGAGAGGGTCTGAGAAATGAGAGTGACAAGGGAGGGAGGGGGACTGAGAAATGATAGTGACAAGGGAGGGGGAATGAGAATGACAAGGGAGGAAGGGGACTGAGAAATGAGAGTGACAAGGCAGAGAGGGGGGCTGAGAAATGAGAGTGACAAGGGAGGGGGGCAGAGAAATGAGAGTGACAAGCAAGGAAGGGAGGGGCCCTGAGAAATAAGAGTGGCAAGGGAGGGGTCTGAGAAATAAGAGTGACAAGGGAGGGGGGCTGAGAAATTAGAGTGACAAGCAAAGAAGAGAGGGTCTGAGAAATGAGAGTGACAAGGGAGGGAGGGGGACTGAGAAATGATAGTGACAAGGGAGGGGGGAATGAGAGTGACAAGGGAGGAGGGGGGCCTGAGAAATGAGAGTGACCAGGGAGGGTCTGAGAAATGAGAGTGACAAGGGAGGGAGGGGTCCTGAGAAATGAGAGTGACAAGGGAGAGTCTGAGAAATTAGAGGGACAAGGGAGGGAGGGGTCCTGAGAAATGAGAGTGACAAAGGAAGGGAGGGGTCTGAGAAATGAGAGTGACAAGGGAGGGGGCTGAGAAATAAGAGTGACAAGGGAGGGGGGAATGAGAGTGACAAGGGAGGGTTCTGAGAAATGAGAGTGACAAGGTAGGGGGCTGAGAAATGAGAGTGACAAGGGAGGGGGGAATGAGAGTGACAAGGGGGGAGGGGACTTGAGAAATGAGAGTGACAAGAGAGGGCTAAGAAATGAGAGTGACAAGGGAGGGAGGGGTTCTGAGAAATGAGAGTGACAAGGGAGGGAGCGGTCTGAGAAATGAGAGTGACAAGGGAGGGGGGCTGAGAAATAAGAGTGACAAGGGAGGGGGGCTGAGAAATGAGAGTGACAAGAGAGGGGGTCAGAAAAAATGAGATTGACAAGGGAGGGGGCCTGAGAAATGAGAGTGACAAGGGAGTGGCTGAGAAATGAGAGTGACAAGGGAGGGGGGAATGAGAGAGACAAGAGAGGGGGGTGAGAAAAAAAGTAATAAGGGAGGGGGGAATGATTCCCATTGAAATACTGGTAAATATATATAATTGCTCATAGTTAAACTATGGTCCGGCCCTCCAACGGTCTGAGGGACCCCTGTTTAAAAAGTTTGAGGACCCCTGACTTAGATAGTGTGTGCTTGTGTGCCGTGTATGGGTTAATAAAATGTATGTACACTTAGTCAAATGACAACTACTAGACAGACTGGAATGGATGCTTGCATCACATTGTCTATGCAGCTTATCTGTAAACTCTGTGAAGTATAGTTTGCCTAAGGGGTCATTTGTTTGCTTAGGTAGGTTAGTAGTTAGCAAGATATACATACAGGTGATACCATGGAGCTTTACGAGACAACGTCTACCACCTGAAGAGATTCTTCAACACCTACATAAAATGAAAGCAAGAGGAGGGAGGGAAATTATCCAGCTTTTCTAAAGTGGACATTATAAAACATCATGTTTCTATTTTTTATGTGTGAATTCAAAAATGGCGATGACTAGTAGCTTGAAAAACAATGTGTGTTGAAGATAAGATAAGGTTCTTCTAGCCTGTTCTAGCGAACAGTTCGAGCATAGTTCGGGTTCGTACCGAATTTTGGGGTGTCCGGGACACGGACCCGAACCCGGACATTTTAAAAAAAGTTCGGGTTTGGGTTCGTTGTTCGGCGATTACTTCCCGCTTTCTGAAGGGCTGCACAGCAGCCAATCAGCTAGCGTTTTACTTCTTGCCCTAAGAGCCCATCAAAGCCATGCCTACTAATGGCATGGCTGTGATTGGCCAAGTGCAGCATGTGACCCAGCCTCTATTTAAGCTGGAGTCACGTAGCGCCGCACGTCACACTGCTATGATTAGTGTAGGGAGAGGATAAAGCTTCTGTGAGGGCGAAATTAGGCAGGGAAAAGTCAGCAACAGCACCTAATGAACGGATCGATCTACAGCTGTGAATGATTGAACTTCTGCTAGTTACTTGCTCACTGGTTTTTAGGCTGCACTGAGCGTTTTTCTGTCACTTATTTTCTGGGGTAATCGGCGGCCATTTTGTGACTTGTGGTGCACCAGAACAAGCTGCCACCAAGTCCATCAATCCATCAATACTAGTTTTTTTTTGCTATATCCTACATCAGGGGCTTGGCTGTGCTAATTGTCACCCCTAGAAACTCAGGATAGCAATTTCTATATTTTATTAAGGGGTTAAATACAATTGCCCAAATACCAATCCCCTAAATCTGGTGTTCCAGCTTTGGCTAGCCAAGTATAATACTGTCTGCTGTCTGGCAAAGGATAGATTATTTTATGTGGTGAAATTCAATTGCCAAAATAGCAATACCATAAATCAGTGGTTTCAGCTGTGGCTGGCAAACTATAATAGTGTCCGCCAAAACATATATTTTGTTCTGGGGTGAAATTCAATTGCCAAAATAGCAATACCCTGAATCTGGTGTCCCAGCTGTTGCAGGCCAAGATTCATAGTGTCCGCCAAAACATATATTTTGTTCTGGGGTGAAATTCAATTGCCAAAATAGCAATACCATAAATCAGTGGTTTCAGCTGTGGCCGGCAAAATATAATAGTGTCCGCCAAAACATATATTTTGTTCTGGGGTGAAATTCAATTGCCAAAATAGCAATACCCTGAATCTGGTGTTCCAGCTGTTGCAGGCCAAGATTCATAGTGTCCGCAAAAACATATATTTTGTTCTGGGGTGAAATTCAATTGCCAAAATAGCAATACCCTGAATCTGGTGTCCCAGCTGTTGCAGGCCAAGATTCATAGTGTCCGCCAAAACATATATTTTGTTTTGGGGTGAAATTCAATTGCCAAAATAGCAATACCATAAATCAGTGGTTTCAGCTGTGGCTGGCCAAGATTCATAGTGTCCGCAAAAACATATATTTTGTTGTGGGGTGAAATTCAATTGCCAAAATAGTAATACCCTGAATCTGGTGTCCCAGCTGTTGCAGGCCAAGTTTCATAGTGTCCGCAAAAACATATATTTTGTTCTGGAGTGAAATTCAATTGCCAAAATAGCAATACCATAAATTCAATTGCCAAAATAGCAATACCCTGAATCTGGTGTCCCAGCTGTTGCAGGCCAAGTTTCATAGTGTCCGCAAAAACATTTATTTTGTTCTGGGGTGAAATTCAATTGCCAAAATAGCAATACCCTGAATCTGGTGTCACAGCTGTTGCAGGCCAAGTTTCATAGTGTCCGCAAAAACATATATTTTGTTCTGGGGTGAAATTCAATTGCCAAAATAGCAATACCATAAATCAGTGGTTTCAGCTGTGGCTGGCCAAGTTTCATAGTGTCCGCAAAAACATATATTTTGTTCTAGGGTGAAATTCAATTGCCAAAATAGCAATACCATAAATCAGTGGTTTCAGCTGTGGCTGGCCAAGATTCATAGTGTCCGCAAAAACATATATTTTGTTGTGGGGTGAAATTCAATTGCCAAAATAGCAATACCCTGAATCTGGTATCCCAGCGGTTGCAGGCCAAGTTTCATAGTGTCCGCAAAAACATATATTTTGTTGTGGCGGGAAATTCAATTGCCAAAATAGCAATACCCTGAATCTGGTGTCCCAGCTGTTGCAGGCCAAGTTTCATAGTGTACGCAAAAACATATATTTTGTTCTGGGGTGAAATTCAATTGCCAAAATAGCAATACCATAAATCAGTGGTTTCAGCTGTGGCTGGCCAAGTTTCATAGTGTTCGCAAAAACATATATTTTGTTCTGGGGTGAAATTCAATTGCCAAATTAGCAATACCATAAATCAGTGGTTTCAGCTGTGGCTGGCCAAGTTTCCTAGTGTCCGCAAAAACATATATTTTGTCCTGGGGTGAAATTCAATAGCCAAAATAGCAATATCATAAATCAGCGGTTTCAGCTGTGGCTGGCAAAGTATAATAGTGTCCGCCAAAACATATTTTGTTCTGGGATGAAATTCAATTGCCAAAATAGCAATACCCTGAATCTGGTGTTCCAGCTGTTGCGGGCCTAGTTTAAATCTGTCCGTAACAGGGTATATTTTGTTCTAGGGTGAAATTCAATTGCCAAAATAGCAATACCATAAATCAGTGGTTTCAGCTCTGGCTGGCAAACTATAATACTGTCCGCCAAAACATATATTTTGTTCTGGGGTGAAATTCAATTGCCAAAATAGCAATACCATAAATCAGTGGTTTCAGCTGTGGCTGGCCAAGTTTCATAGTGTTCTGCAAATTATATATTTTGTTGTGGGGTGAAATTCAATTGCCAAAATAGCAATACCCTGAATCTGGTGTTCCAGCTGTTGCAGGCCTAGTTTAAATCTGTCCATAAAAGGACCAAAATACCAGGGCCAAAATACTAGCCCTAAAAGAGATATTCCCCTAAATCAGTGGTTACTGCTGTGCCTGGATTAGTGTAATACGCTACTTAAATAAATAGGCAGATAGTGTTAGGTGCCTGTAAAAAAAAGGCCTGAATTTGAAATCAATACATTGGGCCAAATATTTTTTTTCTTATTGTGGTGCTTGGTGAACGGTAACAATGAGGAAAACATCTAGTAAGGGACGCGGACGCGGTCGTGGTGGTGTTAGTGTACCGTCCAGTGCTGGGAGAGGACATGGCCATTCTGCCACAGCCACACGTCCTAGTGAACCAACTACCTCAGGTTCCAGTACCCGCCAGAATTTACAGCGATATTTGCTGGGGCGCAATGCCGTTCTAAGGATGGTAAGGCCTTAGCAGGTACAGGCGCTAGTCAATTGGGTGGCCGACAGTGGATCCAGCATGTTCCAAACATTATCTCCCACCCAGTCTTCTGCAGAAAGCGCACAGGTGGCGCCTGAAAACCCAGCCCATCAGTCTGTCACATCACCCCCATGCATATCAGGGAAACTGTCTGAGCCTCAAGTTATGCAGCAGTCTCTTATGCTGTTTGAAGACTCTGCTGGCAGGGTTTCCCAAGGGAATCCACCTAGCCCTTCCCCAGTGGTGGAAGACATAGAATGTACTGATTCACAACCACTGATGTTTCCTGATGATGAGGACATGGGAATACCATCTCATCGCAGTCCGCACGTCTCTGATGATGACGAAACACAAGTGCCATCTGCTGCGTCTTTCTGCAGTGTGCAGACCGAACAGGAGGTCAGGGAGGAAGACTGTGTGGAAAACGATGCAGGGGACGATGAGGTCCTAGACCCCACATGGAATGAAGGTCGTGCCACTGACTTTCATAGTTCAGAGAAAGAGGCAGTGGTGAGACCGAGCCAACAGCGTAGCAAAAGAGGAAGCAGGGGGCAAAAGCAGGACAGCCGCCTCCAAGAGAGTTCGCCTGCTTCTGGCCACCGCCACCAGGGACCGAGCACCCCAAAGGCAGCTTCAAGGAGTTCCCTGGCATGGCACTTCTTTAAACAATGTGCTGACGACACGACCCGAGTGGTTTGCACGCTGTGCCATCAGAGCCTGAAGCGATGCATTAACATTCTGAACCTTAGCACAACCTGCATGACCAGGCATCTACATGCAAAGCATGAACTGCAGTGGAGTAAACACCTTAAAAGCAAGGAACTCACTCTGGCTCCCCCTGCTCCCTCTTCTGCTGCTGCCTCGGCCTCTTCCTCCGCCTCGGGAGGAATGTTGGCACCTGCCGCCCACCAAACAGAGGATGTGCCACCGACACCACCACCTGCGTCACCAAGCATCTCCACCATGTCACACGGCAGCGTTCAGCTCTCCATCTCACAAACCTTGGAGAGAAAGCGTAAATTCCCACCTAGCCATCCTCGAGCCCTGGGCCTGAATGCCAGCATTTCTAAACTACTGGCCTTTGAAATGCTGTCATTCAGGCTGGTGGACACAGACAGCTTCAAACAGCTGATGTCCATGGCTGTCCCACAGTATGTTCTTCCCAGCCGCCACTACTTCTCGAAGACTGCCGTGCCTTCCCTGAACAACCAAGTATCCGATAAAATCAAGTGTGCACTGCGCAACGCCATCTGTGGCAAGGTCCACCTAACCACAGATATGTGGATCAGTAAGCACGGCCAGGGACGCTATATCTCCCTAACTGCACACTGGGTAAATGTAGTGGCGGCTGGGCCCCAGGCGGAGAGTTCCTTGGCGCACGTCCTTCCGCCGCCAAGGATCGCAGGGCATCATTCTTTGAGTCCGGTAGCCTCCTCCTCCTACTCGGCTTCCTCCTCCTCTGCTTCCACCGGCTCATCCAGTCAGCCACACACCTTCACCACAAACTTCAGCACAGCCCGGGGTAAACGTCAGCAGGCCATTCTGAAACTCATATGTTTGGGGGACAGGCCCCACACCGCGCAGAAGTTGTGGCGGGGTATTGAACAACAGACCGACGAGTGGTTTCTGCCGGTGGGCCTCAAGCCCGGCCTGGTGGTGTGCGATAATGGGCGAAATCTCGTCGCAGCTCTCGGACTAGCCGGTTTGACGCACATCCCTTGCCTGGTGCATGTGCTGAATTTGGTGGTGCAGAAGTTCATTCACAACTACCCCGACATGTCAGAGCTGCTGCATAAAGTGAGGGCCGTCTGTGAGCGCTTCCGGCTTTTACATCCTGCCGCTGCTCGCCTGTCTGCGCTACAGCAGAACTTCGGCCTTCCCTCATATACGACGTGCCCACCAGGTGGAACTCCACCTTGCACATGCTGGAGAGACTGTGCGAGCAGCAGCAGGCCATAGTGGAGTTTCAGCTGCAGCATGCACGCGTCAGTCGCACTGCGGAACAGCACCACTTCACCACCAATGATTGGGCCTCCATGCGATACCTGTGTGCCCGGTTGCGCTGTTTCGAGTACTCCACCAACATGGCCAGTGGCGATGACACCGTTATCAGCGTTACAATACCACTTCTATGTCTCCTTGAGAAAACGCTTAGGGCGATGATGGAAGAGGAGGTGGCCCAGGAGGAGGAGGAGGAGGAGGAGGATGAGGGGTCATTTTTAGCACTTTCAGGCCAGTCCGTTAGAAGTGGCTCAGAGGGAGGTTTTTTTGCAACAGGAGAGGCCAGGTACAAATGTGGCCAGCCAGGGCCCACTACTGGAGGAGGAGGAGGATGAGGAGGAGGTGGAGGAGAATGAGGATGAAGCAGGTTCACTGGGGGGTGGCACCCGACACAGCTCAGGCCCATCACTGGTGCGTGGCTGGGGGGATACGGAGGACGATGACGATACACCTCCCACAGAGGACAGCTTGTCCTTACCTCTGGGGAGCCTGGCACACATGAGCGACTACATGCTGCAGTGCCTGCGCAACGACAGCAGAGTTGCCCACATTTTAACGTGTGCGGACTACTGTGTTGCCACCCTGCTGGATCCCCGGTACAAAGACAATGTGCCCACCTTACTTCCTGCACTGGAGCGTGATAGGAAGATGCGCGAGTACAAGCGCACGCTGGTAGAGGTGCTCCTGAGAGCATATCCAAATGTCACAGGGGAACAGGTGGAAGCCCAAGGCGAAGGCAGAGGAGGAGCAAGAGGTCGCCAACGCAGCTGTGTCATGGCCAGCTCCTCTGAGGGCAGGGTTAGCATGGCAGAAATGTGGAAAAGTTTTGTCTCCACGCCACAGCTAACTGCACCACACCTGATATGGAACGTGTTAGCAGGAGGCAGCATTTCACTAACATGGTTGAACAGTATGTCTGCATACCCCTCCACATACTGACTGATGGTTCGGCCCCATTCAACTTCTGGGTCTCCAAATTGTCCACGTGGCCAGAGTTAGCATTTTATGCCTTGGAGCTGCTGGCCTGCCCGGCGGCCAGCGTTTTGTCTGAACATGTATTCAGCATGGCAGGGGGCGTCATTACTGACAAACGCAGCCGCCTGTCCACAGCCAACGTGGACAAGCTGACGTTCATAAAAATGAACCAGGCATGGATCCCACAGGACCTGTGCCTCCCTTGTGCAGAATAGACATTTATAACTGCCTCCCCCTCAACCATGTATTCTTGTACTTCGGGGCACTTCTTTATTGAATCCTCATTTTTTTAACTTTACCATGATCTTGCGGTGCAACCCAAAGTTGAATGAACCTCTCCTCTGTCTGGGTGCTGGGGCCGAAATAACTGAAAGTGGCCTTCTCCAGTGGTGGGTGATATGACGCATGATTCCTTGCTGTAGGACCTCTCTCCTCTGTCTGGGTGCTGGGTCCAATATAACTAAAAGTGGCCTTCTCTAGTGGTGGGTGAAATGACGCATGATTCCTTGCTGTGGGACCTCTCTCCTCTATCTGGGTGCTGGGCCGAAAAAACTGAAAGTGGCCTTCTCCAGTGGTGGGTGATATGACGCATGATTCCTTGCTGTAGGACCTGTATCCTCGGTCTGGGTGCTGGGCCGAAATAACTGAAAGTGGCCTTCTCCAGTGGTGGGTGATATGACGCATGATCCCTTGCTGTGGGACCTCTCTCCTCTGTCTGGGTGCTGGGGCCAAAATAACTGAAAGTGGCCTTCTCCAGTGGTGGGTGATATGACGCATGATTCCTTGCTGTGGGACCTGTATCCTCGGTCTGGGTGCTGGGGCCAAAATAACTGAAAGTGGCCTTCTCCAGTGTTGGGTGATATGACGCATGATTCCTTGCAGTGGGACCTCTCTCCAATTGATATTGGTTAAATTTTATTTATTTTATTTTTATTCATTTCCCTATCCACATTTGTTTGCTGGGGATTTACCTACATTTCCCTGCCTTTGGCAGCCCTCTAGCCTGTTCCTGGACTATTTTTCAGCCTTTTTAGTGCCTAAAAGTTCGGG
Source organism: Bufotes viridis (assembly GCA_033119425.1). NCBI lineage: Eukaryota > Metazoa > Chordata > Amphibia > Anura > Bufonidae > Bufotes > Bufotes viridis. The sequence goes on along the minus strand of CM065589.1, from coordinate 594,601,044 downwards.
TCCCCATTGACTTCAATGGGGTTCGGGTTCGGGATAAAGTTCGGGTCGAGTTCGGATCCCGAACCCGAACATTTTCGGGAAGTTCGGCGAACTTCCCGAACCCGAACTTCCAGGTGTTCGCTCATCTCTAATTGCTAGAGATGTTGCTAAGCTCTGACAAAGACATTGCAGCCTTCTCATTGGCCCACAAGCAAGAGGGAGGTTACTGCTGAAAAAAAATCAAGAATATTCTAAATTACGAATATATAGCACTAAATTCTAAATATTCATGAATTTTCGAAGTGCCGATATTCACGATTAATATTCACGATTCGAATATTTGAGCCCAACACTAAAGAGGAATTTTTCTTTGGCAGGAAGTTAAGTTATTTACTGAGTATCAGGAGGGGAATAATAGCCCAAGGCACCCAAGGTATCCATGGATACCAGAACAGACCTAAAGTTCAGAAACCAGACCTAAGCAGAGTTAGTGCAGCACAGATAAAGACAGCAGAGGTATTAAGAAAGCCTGTCAGTACAGCAGAGAGAAAGAGAAAAAGTAAAACTATCAAGTGTGCCTGCCAGTTTATGCCACAGCCTGCTGGATCCAAGACAAAGCCTGAAAATCATTTGGATGAAAGTTTATTCAAGTAAAGCTGCAGTTAAATTTCATATCAAGGGCTGGGCCCAAGTTATTTTTTCTTCATCCCTCAATTATTCCCCTTTTTAATTCTACGGAGCCTAAGCCTGGGGTCCCACTGTATCCAGGTAGGAGCACCATGACACGTATAGCCGGCACCACACCACTTGGCATTCCCACTAAACCTGGGGGCTCTGGGGGGGGGCGGCTCGCTGCAGTTGCCACCCACACCACTCAGTGGCTCGGCCACTATGTTGACTCCTCATGCTGTTGCCACCTTCTCCACTCTGTAACTGGGCCACTAGTGTCCGTTTTTTGGACTTGTTGACATCACCACTTATTTTACTTTTCTTCTGATCTGTCAGAAAGATGGAAAAACGAAAAGCACAATTGATCCTGCCTTTGGAGAAGGCACTATACACTATAGTGCATCTTGGGCCACTGCACGGTTCTTTATACCTGACGCTAATATTGACCTGTAAGGCTGAGTTCACACTTTAGTTATTTGAGTCAGTTTCGGCCCCATAACCGACCAAATAAGTGAAGTGTGAACTGAAGGTGACGGCTGTCAACTGCTTGTCGTACTGGTGCACATTAACTGTTTCACTACCACAGCGGACTAGTTTACATGTGTCTGCAATGCACAGTGTTGTGCACCAATATACAGGCTCTCTGCAGCCGGGAAATTGATTTTTAACGAGCTTCATCATAAATAAATTCGGACTGAATCTAATTGTTTTTTTTTTAACTTGGCGAAGAGTATGAATCGAATTTTTTAAAACTTCGCTCAGCTCTAACTATGACGTATGAAAAGTTTTGCTACAGTACAGGTATACTTTAGGAAATTAATGTCTTCTTCCCTTGTTGCAGTTCTGGGTGGTCCCTGTTGGTTGTGACTTTTTTCTCATTTTCAGTCTTTTTCTTGATAATACACAGGAGTACATTATAACTATTTCTCGGCACAGACCTGACCGGTGATAAGATATAAACCTCTCCCTGTCACGTCCCTTGATCTGCTGCTGAATAATTCCCAGTGATGCAGGCCTGTGCAGACACCAGTGTGCCAGAGATACCATGGAAGCAATGAAAGAGCAGAAAGTTATTTCCATCATTTTATGTTATCGTTTTCTGGAAATGTTCCTGTTTCTGGTTTTGTGTGTGACCTTCTGTGATTCTGAGATACAGGACCCTGCAGCTCAATGTCATCTTGTAATGAAGAATTACACCTTTGAGTATGAATATTCCCAGGAAGGAGATATCATTATCGGAGGGATCTTCACTGTACATTCCTGGATGTCACAATGGTTCTGGGAAGGGAGCAATGACTACAACCAGATGTGTTCAGGGTAAGTGTAAATGTTAGGTATACAGAGCTGGCATTTGCACAGAAAATTACAGGGATCAATGAGGCGATCATCTCTTATTGTAATCAGTCTATACAGTGTAGTAATGTGTACGATATAGTGCTGGAGGGTGTGTATATCCCACCTAGATACGTCAGCTGGTTGAAATAAATGAAATCCAGAAAGCTGCAGTGGTTTCAGCAAAATGTAGTTTATTGAGACAGGTTTGTTTAGATTATGTTTTGAGCTGGATTTTATTTGGACTGGTGGGTAGGTTTGGTAGTGGGACCTACCAGTCCACACCTTTCCAGTACAAGTATTCCCTTTAATCTGAGGTGATTAATCACAGGTGAGACCTACTGAGATAATCACTGAGGGATAAATCAGTGTATGTGTTTGAAGGGAGAGGAACTGCGAGAGGGAAGCCTGAGAGGCTTGGTGTGGTTACAGGCAGAAGGGCTATTGGATTGTGATCCCCAAGGTGGCATGTTGGTCACAGCTGGGAGGCTGCTGGACCATAAGGCTGTGTGAAGCCGGATCTCTCCCCTAGTGTGAACAGTGACTAAGGCTACGTTCACACGACGACATTTGTCGCACTATTGTCGCGCGACAATTTTTATAATGGGAGTCTATGGTGTCGCATTGCGACATGCGACATGCTGCGACTGAGACGTGACAGTCGCAGAAAAACCCATCTTGAATGGATTTTTTGCAACTGTAGCATCGCAGTCGCAGCATGTTGCATGTCGCAATGCGACACCATAGACTCCCATTATAAAAATTGTAGCGCAACAATACTGCGACTTTTTGTCGCGCTACAAATGTCGTCGTGTGAACGTAGCCTTAGAGGTGACTTAGAGGAAACCGGTTTAGTGAGCTTCTAGCCGGGTAGGTGTTTATTTTGCATTTATGTTTGGTTGTGCTGGAACCTCACTGCACTCAGTTACGCCGGAACTGGGAAGTTAACTTGTATTATGGAAGTGACAAAACAAAGCACCGTTTAGACTTTAAAACCACGAGTTTGTGGAGAAGAATGTCATTGCTGACCCCCTGTGAGAGAGCGAGGCCTTACAACAGGGGTATATTTATTAACTCACTGTGATAGAAAATCCTTTTAAAGGTTCTGTGATGAAAAAAGGTTAAATTAAATAATAATCAATTCTAAAGTACAGTGATTGAATTTTTGAAAAATGTTTTTTTTTTTTAGTTTGGTTCAGACCGGGAATCGATTTGGGCCAAAACTAAGTTGCTCCCATTGCCCTGAAAATTAGTAGATAACCCCCTCTAGTCTCCTAGGACTTTTTTATTTGATTTTCGTTACATTTTTACCCCCCCCCCCCACCCCAAGCTCTGAAATACAATGAGAGCAATAGTAAATGATGTCTGAGTGAAACTGACATACATTGATATGGGTATAAGCATGTTTGATAGCGTTAACATAACATTAAAGGTGCTCAGTAGTGATGAGCGAGCATGCTTGGCGAATACCGGTTCGTCTTGAGCATCGCTATGCTCGACACATGGCTGTACTCGGCTGAATACCACATGTGCTCGAGCCCAATGCTCGAGTCTCCTCCCAGCGCATTTGGCGCCTTATAAGCAACCAATAAACATACAGTTAAGTAATGCCCTTCACTGTAATGCCGTAGCCATGTTAGCTACTGCCATTACAGTGATTGGCTGGCCGGAACGCATCATCGGGTGCTATATAGCACCCGATGACACGTGCTTGGATCAGATATAGCCAGCGAGAGCAGAGCGTCGGAAGGGAAAGAGAGTGTAGGGAGCGAAATTCACAGTTCTTACTCTAAGAAAGCAAAGACTCAAAAGTCCTTTTAAGGACTACTGTGTGTGTGTTTTAGGGAAGCAATATATTTTTACCAGCGCTAAATTGATCAGTCTCCAGGAGATTCGTGCGGAGGAAAGGACAGATAGTGCAGGGAGAGAAATTAGCTATTTTTACTACCAAAAGATTTTCAAATACCTCAAAGTCCTTTTAAGGACTACTGTGTGTGTGTGTTTGACAGCAGCAAAATATTTTTTCTTTAATACCTATTAGTGACATATACTGTACATCATCCACAGACTGTGTCTTTTTGCGTAAATTCAAATAATCACATTTATTGTCTATAGTGTGTGTGTTTAATACACATCCATGACATATACAGTACTCCATCCGAAAACTGTTTCTTTAGCGTAAATTTAAATAATTAGAGGCCAGCCCTCATCTACTGTCTATAGTGTGTGCGTTTAATACACATCCATGACATTTACAGTACTCCATCCGAAAACGGTTTCGTTAGCGTAAATTTAAATAATTAGAGGCCAGCCCTCATCTACTGTCTCTGTAGTGTGTGCGTGTAATACACATCAGTGACATATACAGTACTGCATCCGAAAACTATTGCCTTAGCGTAAATTTTAATTATCTGTGCTTAATCTAGTCTCCATAGTGTGTGGCTTTCTGTGACATACTGTACTACATAAGTAAACAGTGTCTTTAGCGCAACTTTAAACAATCTGGGCCTAATCTACAATCCATAGTGTGTTTCTTTCTGTGACATATACTGTCCTACATCCAAAAACAGTGTTTGTATCGCAAAGTTAAATAATCTGGGCCTATTATAGTGACAAAACCATTAATATGAAGAAGGCGAGAACTAAGGGATGGGGAAGTGGGCGTGATGCTGATGGTGCACGCAGAGGGCGTGGCACTGGGAGCAATGAAACTGTACCTGCTGCCAGTGCACCACAAAAAAGAAACATCCACCGTACCCAGCGTCATGTCAAATTTAGCTGGGCGGCACAAGCACCACCCTCTCGTCCAGTCTCTGTAGCCAAGAGTCTGGTCAACCAAATCCTCACTCTGATCATCCTTCCTCCAACCATGGAGAGGCTTGCCCAAAGAGTTATCCCACATTCGGATATTCTGAGGAGCTCTTTCCAGTGCCACTATTAGATTTGTCACTCGTGCCCAGCATGCTTGAAGAGGTACCTGAGATATTGTGCCCTGATTCCCAACCTCTTAAGCCTTCACAGTCTGAATAATTTGATGGTGATGAACGGCAATCATTCGTTCACGTGGTGGATGATGATGAGACACAGTTGTCAATCACTGAGGTTGTGGTTAGATCAAGTCAGGAGGATGAGCAGAGTGAGGAAGGGGAAGAGGAGGTGGTGGACGATGATGTCACTGACCCATCATGGGAAGGTGAAAAGCTGAGCGAGGACAGCAGTACAGAGGGGGACTGATCCGCAGAATCGTAACAGTCTGGAAGAGGCAGTGGGGTTACAAAGGGGAAAAGTCAGCACACACCATACAGGCCCACGACTGTTACACCGAGCACCCTCATGAGGAAATCTACCTTGCCAAGTAATAGGTGTTCTGCAGTATGGCGCTTATTTGAGGAAAGTGCAGACGACAAAAGAGTGGTAGTTTGCAACCTGTGCCGTACCAAAATGAGCCAGGGTGTGAACATTAGCAACCTCACGACCACCAGCATGATGCGCCACATAGCAACAAAGCACCCTAATAAGTGGGCTGAACACCTGGGTCCCCAATCTGGGTCAGCGGGTCACACTACTGCCTCCTCTTTCCCTTTGTTATGCGCTGCAGGCTAATCCCCTGTTGAGGCGCAGTCCCGGTTGCACCTCGCCCTGCACCTGGACCTTCGCATGAATCGTCAGCAACAACATCCACTTCCCTGTCCCAGCGCAGCATCCAAATGTCAATAACACAGGCATTTGAACGTAAGCGCAAATACCCACCCACTCATCCACAGGCCATAGGACTAAATGCGCAACAATTACTGGCCCTTGAAATGTTGCCATTTAGGCTTGTGAACACTGGGGCCTTCAGCAGCCTGATGTCGTCGGCGGACATCCCTCGGTATGCAGTCCCCAGTTGCCACTATTTTTCACTGTGTGACATGCCCGCCTTACACCAGCATGTGTCCCAGAACATCACCCATACTCTGACCAACGCACTTACTGGGAAGTTCCACCTAACCACGGACACATGGACAAGTGCTGGTGGCCAGAGACGCTACTTTTCCCTGTCCGCACACTGGGTGAATGTTGTGGAGGCCAGGAGTGAGTCGTACCCTGGGATGGAACAGGTGCTACCCACGACAAGGATTGCGGGCCCTACATTCATCAGGGTCTCCACCAGCAGCTATGTTACTGGCTCCAACCCACACTTCATCAGTCGCTAGCTGGAAGCAGTATAGCTGTGGGTAAGCGTCAACAGGCCGTGCTGAAGCTAATCTGTTTAGGGGACAAACAGCACACCGCCGCAGAGCTGCTGCAGTGTATAAGGGACCAGACCGAGGTGTGGCTCTCACCACACAACCTACAAACAGACATGGTTGTGTCTGACAATGGCTGTAACTTGGTGGCGGCTTTGGGGTTCGGCAACCTGACACACATTCCATGCCTAGCCCACGTCTTAAACTTAGTGATTCAGCATTTTTTCAAAACCTACCCCAATTTGCAGGAGCTACTAGAAAAGGCACGCCGCATGTGTGCCCATTTCCGAAAGTCATCCACAGCTTCAGCCAGTCTGTCAACGCTGCAGCAGTACTTGCGGCTTCCAGCTCACCGACTGTTGTGCGACGAGAGCACGTGGTGGAACTCTACGTTCTACCTGTTGGCCAGGCAGAGGGCAGTTGTGGAATACCAGCTGCAACGTGGTCCTCGCTTTTCAAGTCAACTGCCACTATTTACAAGCGAGGAGTGGGTATTGATGTGAGACCTATGCGAGGTTTTAAAAAACTTTGATGAATCCACACAGATGGTTAGTGGCGATAACGCTATTATCAGTGTAACCATCCCACTGCTGTGTCTACTCAAACGTCGCTGCTCACAATTGAGGAGGATGCTTTGAATGTGGCAGACGAGGTAATGGGGGAGGAGATGACACAGAGTGATATCCAGAGCTCCCCCAGTTTTTCTTCTCACCGCGAATAGAGCTATGAAGTGAGGAGTAGCTGGAGACACTTGCCTGTGCTACAGAGGCTATTACCCATGGAACTTTAATTCCATCTGTTCAGTGTGGATGGGCAGAAGAGGAGGAGGAGGAAGAGGAGAATGAGGGTACGGAGAGTCATCCTAAAGTTGACATAGATGTCTTGCCCGTTGGTACTCTGGCACACATGGCTGACTTCAGGTTAGGCTGCCTTTCCCCTGACCCTCGTGTTATACAAATTTTAGGTAACTTAGATTACTGGGTGTTCACCCTTCTTGACCACTGCTACAAAGAGAACTTATTATCTCTCATTCCTGTGGTGGACAGGACGAGTAAAACTGTACAATTCCAGAAGGTACTTGTTGACAGATTGCTCCAAAATTTTCCATCTGACAATGCGGTCACCAGAGTCCTTACTTCCGTAGGCAACTGAGGAAGGGAGACAAGGGCAACACACAGTAGTTCCAACAGATGCAGGGCAACACTTTCCAAGGCATGGGACACTTTCATGACACCCCACCAGCAACCTCACCCTGAAGCGCGGCCTAGTGCCACAAGGAGAAAAAGTTTTGGAAGATGGTGAATGAATACATTTCTGACCGTTTCAGCGTCCTAAATTATCCCTCAGTACCTTACAAATACTGGGTATCCAAGCTGGACACATGGAACGAACTTGCGATCTACGCCTTGGAGGTGCTGGCCTGCCCTGCCACCAGCGTATTGTCTCAGCGTGTATTTAGTGCTGTTGGTGGCATTATAACAGATAAGCGTATCCGCTTGTCCACTGACAATGCTGACAGTTTGACTCAGATAAAAATGAACAAGGCCTAGAGTGCTCCAGACTTCTCCACTCCACCAGAGGAAAGCTGAGCTAATAAGTAACCAAAACACAATTTAAATATATGCTTTATAATGTACTTAATCCACAAGGTTCAGATGCACCCTTTTCACCGCAAAAAAAAAAAAATGTAATCTTGTTTTCTCATCCGCCTCCTCCTCCGCCTCCTCTTCCATGCAGAATATTTCTGCCCTCACTACACTGTTTTGTAGGGTTCGCTCGGCTTCAGGCCCTCCCCTCCAATACTTTATACGGTCTGCTCACCTGTAGGCCATCACGGCAATGTTTTATGGGATTCGCTAGGCTTCAGGCCCTCACCTCCAATGCTTTATACGGTCTTCTCACATGTAGGCCATCACTGGAATGTTCTATAGGGCTCGCTCGCTTTCATTCCCTCACCTCCAATGCTTTATAAGGTTTGCTCACCTGTAGTTCAACACTGCAATGTTTTATGGGGTTCGCTCACCTTCAGTCCCTCTCCTCCAATGCTTTATATGGTCTGCTAACCTGTAGGCCATCACTGCAATGTATTATGGGGTTGGCTAGGTTTCAGGCCCTCACCTCCAATGTTTTATACGGTCTGCTCACCTGTAGGCCATCACTGCAATGTATTATGGGGTTTCGCTAGGCTTCAGGCCCTCACTTCTAATGTTTTATATGGTCTGCTCACCTGTAGTCGAACACTGCAATGTTTTATGGGGTTCGCTCACCTTCAGTCCCTCACCTCCAATGCTTTATACGGTCTGCTCACCTGTAGGCCATCACTGCAATGTTTTATGGTGTTCGCCCACCTTCAGTCCCTCAACTCCAATGCTTTATATAGTCTGCACAACTGTAGGCCATCACTGCAATGTTTTATGGGGTTCGCTCACCTTTAGTCCCTCACCTCCAATGCTTTATATGGTCTGCTAACCTGTAGGCCATCACTGCTATGTTTTATGGGGTTTGCTAGGCTTCAGGCCCTCACCTCCAATGCTTTATATGGTCTGCTCACCTGTAGGCCATCACTGCCATGTTTTATGTGGTTCGTTCACCTTCATTCCCTCACCTCCAATGCTTTATACGGTCTGCTCACCAGTAGTCCAACACTGCAATGTTTTAAGGGGTTTGCCCACCTTCAGTCCCTCACCTCCAATGCTTTATACGGTCTGCTCACCTGTAGGCCATCACTGAAATGTTTTATGGGGTTCGCTCACCTTTAGTCCCTCACCTCCAATGCTTTATACGGTCTGCTCACCAGTAGTCCAACACTGCAATGTTTTATGGGGTTCGCCCACCTTCAGTCCCTCACCTCCAATGCTTTATATGGTCTGCTCACCTGTAGGCCATCACTGCAATGTTTTATGGGGTTCGCTCACCTTTAGTCCCTCACCTCCAATGCTTTATACAGTCTGCTCATCTGTAAGCCATCACTGCAATGTTTTATGGGGTTCGCTAGGCTTCAGGCCCTCACCTCCAATGTTTTATATGGTCTGCTCACCTGTAGGCTATCACTGCCATGTTTTATGCGGTTCGTTCACCTTTAGGCCCTCACTACAATTTTTCATAGGGTCCGCTTACCTTCAGGGCCTCAACTACAAATTTTTAGAGGGTCACCAGTAGGCCATCAATAATCATTTTTCAAGGGTGTGTATGATGCCCTCCTTTATGTGTAGGATTTATGAGTGCAGCAGTGTACCTGAACAATTGTAGCACCATGTGAGTGAGGCCCTCCTTTATGTGATATACAGGCTGTTTCGGAGTCCTTCCTCTTCTTGTAACTTTTGTAGCATTTGCACTGTATATACAATTGAATATACAGGAATGAATGTTTCCTAACAATTAAAAATGTCTTTTTTTTTTGAGGGGGCGGGATTTTGGGTTGTTATTCTGTCGCTATGTAAAAGTGGCGGACAACTTGGACAATATGGTTCCCAGCAGCAGCATTGGAGTCCAAGATGCACCCAGACATTGTCCCCATGCTGTTCCAGATCCATTTCAGAGGTGTTTCTGTCACTATCTTACCTTTTCCAATGGACCAGGCACCCTCCCCTTATCAGAGCAGGGGGTGCCTGGTTGTCTCCCATTGACTTCCATTATACTCGGGTACTTGGCCGAGCGCACAAATTTCGCTATGTGTTCGGACCGAGTACCCGAACACCCGAACACTTTGGTGCTCGCTCATCACTAATTTACACCTCTGGCACCACCCATATTAGCTGCCCTCTCTTCTTTGTAAATACAGAGCTAAAAAAAATTTAGGAGCTCTGCCTTCTCTGATCCCCAGTGACCAACACCCCATTGCCATCATTTCTTGGCCCTACATAATGTACATACATTTACAATAAATATTTGCATTTTTAATACAGGATTCATCCAAGAGAATACACACATCTGTTGGCTTTTATCTTTGCTATTGAGGAAACTAACAATCGTTTGGATATTCTGCCCAATGTGACTCTGGGATATCATATATATGACTCTTGTGGACATGTGAATAAAGTTATAAAAGATGTTCTGCAGATACTGTCCGGACACACGGTGACAGCTCCAAACTACTCCTGTATGGAGAAGGATGCAGTGGTCGGTTTTATTGGAGATTTACGTTCTGAGACGACTCTCTTCATGGCCCGGCTGTTAAGCCTATATGGATATACACAGGTAAATACAGGTTAATGCAAACTAATATTAGATAGGACTTGTCAGTGAGGTTAATCATGCTGCTTAGAGATGAGCGAAGTTCTCAAGAATTTGATCTGCTTCGCCGAAGGAAAAAAAAAAATTGCTTTATGATAAATTGCTTCGTAATGAAGCGCATTTCTTTGTAAATATCAGGCACAATGACTGGGAACGGCGATTGCGCTGTCCCCTATCATTGAACCCCTTGTATGCCGCTTTAATCGCTGATGGCAGCATCTGAGATCCATATTAAGTCTGTAAGTAAATTGTACTTACCTCATCCATTAGAGCGCAGAGAGGCCGCTAGAGCCATCTTGCTTGAAGTTCCAGCGTGAAATCTCGTGCGCCATATGATTGCGTCATCACGTTGGCGGGCATGGTGACATGATCTTCAAGCAAGATGGCTGCAGCAACCTCTTCACACTCAAATGGATGAGTTAAGTATGATTTTTCTTTTTTTTCTTCAGGGAAAATTGTTTTGTTGCCACCAAGCACGAGGAAATTTTTCCTGAAATTCAGATCGAAGTCCACTCTGTCAAGTTTAATTCGCTAAACACTACTGCTGATTAAAATGATACCTGTAAAAAGAAAATCCAATTAGAGATATGATTTGAAATTGAAGGGGTTGACCGAGTTCAGAGCGTAACCCAGACATATCCCCTTTTTCGCCCAGGAAGCCTCTCTGAAATGAGCATCAGAGCATTTCATGGTCCGATGCTCTACCTTGCAATGTGCTGAATTGCGCAGGGCAAAGGCTTTTCCATTAGATCCAATGACGTACCGGGTCTCTGCTAGGTGCAGGCTTCCTCCTAGCAGTGTTCCCAGTGACATCACCATCACTAATGGGTGGGCTTCAGCGCTGTCCTAGCTTGTAAAACACCGGGAACACTACTAGGCCTCCTGCTAGCAGTGTAATAATGTAAACAAAAAAGCCCTTGCCCCACTCAGGGGCTGACTGGGTGAAAAGGGGGGATATGTCTGGACTCAGCACTATACCCGAGCAACCTCTTTAACTGTGGATTAGGCTTCTAGTGCACAGTGGGATGGGCTCCCCAGTGCACCAGTGCTCATCTGCTTTGGAAATGTTGGCACATCCCTTCCCTTGTATATGCGGTAATGTTTCAATGCTCAAAGCATGCACAGTACATCTGATTCAGATATCTCCACTGTAAAATTTTTCCTGCTCATGACTTGATGACATCACCCTCCACCTGGAGCAGCTCTTCTGGGTCTAAAGTGACATCATGGGCACACTAGCAGTAAACATAAAAATAGCACATGTATTGGAGCATAATAAGGATACCTGAACCTGTCACTCAAGGGAGTAGAAATTAGTGAATTTATTGAAATTTGTCTGGGGTCCAATTCTAGGGAATCTATTGAAAGATTTGATTTGTGTACGAATAAATTTTACCTGAATCAAAATTGTGCCAAATTGCCTGAAAATTGGTGTATGACACTCTGGGGTCTCATAATGTTCAAATTTTATATATCTTGTATTTCCCTCTTTTTTTATAATTGATCTGATGAACGCTGTATGGCACCAGACGGGGTTACAAGCAGAGTGTATCTGGCATGCATGCTGCACCTGCACTCCCTGGATTTTGTGTGGCTGATATGGCCCATAAAAGGTAAGAATTAATGTTAGGGACCACTCGAGAGGCAACCGTGAAGTGGTGGGTGGCTTACATAATTTGGCCAAAATATAAAGTAATGCCTCATCTAACATCCAGCATAGTGGCAGGACGGAGCTCTAGCTGCAGTGTGCCATTGCACCTTTGTCTTTACGTTTGTATGTGTATTTCACCATAGCAACGTGCACCTGCGTATTGGGTTGTGATGACTGCAACCTCCATTTTTTTTCCTTTGTAGCATATATGGGAGGCGTGGTGACCTCCATGCAGTCATGCACACCTGACTAGTGAATCCGCCCTGTAGGCTGGTTTTAAAGTCAGTATAAAACTGAGTCTGCTTTATTGAACTTACCAGAAGCCATTTGGTTCCAGGAGAAGTACTAGTGGGCTCAGCATGCATGTTGGTATTTGCATCCCTTGATCTGATGAACGCTGTATGGCACCAGACGGGGTTACAAGCAGAGTGTATCTGGCATGCATGCTGCACCTGCACTCCCTGGGTTTTGTGTGGTTGATATGGCCCATAAAAGGTAAGAATTAATGTTAGGGACCACTCGAGAGGCAACCGTGAAGTGGTGGGTGGCTTACATAATTTGGCCAAAATATAAACTAATGCCTCATCTAACATCCAGCATAGTGGCAGGACGGAGCTCTAGCTGCAGTGTGCCATTGCACCTTTGTTTTTACGTTTCTTTTTTATAATTGTTTCAGATTGTTTCTCTCTACACACAGTAGTATTGAAAGAAGTGGTGGCTGCTCAGAAGAAGTATACAATAATCCTCCATATTTTTGGGAGCAGCATCAGTGCAGTTTGCCTGTGGTACCTCATGGATAATGCAGGCGATGTGCAGCTTTGTAGGGGTAATACTAAAGGCAGTATACTATGAAACCTGAGAGACAAAGCAGGAGATGTGTTGCTGTGTAGTGGTAATAGTAGAGGCAGCATAAGCAGTATACTATGAAACCTGAGAGACAAGGCAGGAGATGTGTGGATGTGTAGGGGTAGTAGTAGTGGCAGCAATAGCCATGATGGCTGTAGCAGCTCATTATGGAACCTCATGGACAAATGTGCAGATGTGTAGAAACAGTAGTATCGGCAGTAGAGCAAGTACAAGCTGTGGTAGCAACAGCAGCAATATAGTAGCAGCAACAGGATAAGAAGAACAGTAGTGGCATGATTACACTGGCAAAAAACAGTCAACAAAGGCAGATCTATTCATTGGCCTCAGATGGAGATGTGTAAAATCCTCACAGATCCATGGATCATTCATTTTCATAATGTGATGTTTTCTACACTTGCGGAAGACAATTTTGGCCGATTGGCCGTGGCAATGCCATCTGACACACTGAATACTCTCTCATACAGAACACTAGAGCCTGGGCATCGCTAGGCCAAAACATCTGTGGCTAAGGCCTCAGATATTTAGCCTAGGGCCCTGGACTTCACAAATGCGGCATGAGTGCAGCACATACTGTACAACTGTATTGTCATCCTCAAGAAAGCAATATAGTTAAATACTGAGTGTGGTGCGGCACGGGGCCCAAAGGCTCCCAGCCCCACCAAATCTTTTATTTAGCCACAGATGCTGCAACATAATTAATGTGGAATTCCAGTGAGTTAGAATATTGCAGATCAAGTAATGCAAAGGCAGACCCTTACCTCACTACAAGTCCAGAAGGGATTTTTGGCCATATAAAACATTTGAAATGTGCAAACACTGGACGTGGCCAGCACCTTCTGTAAGCCACATTACTTTTTTTTTTTAATAGCATTACACCTCTAAATGTATTATGTATGTAGGGAGAATGAGTTATTTCAGCCACATTCAGCGCAGCCACAATGTTTCATTGCTGCTGACCAATTTACCCAGTTGTAAAAGGCAGGAAGATATCCAATGGGAATTTTGATGATTAATGAAAATGATCAACTGATCCACTGTGTGGATTCTCTCTCCCAGGGACATCAGACAGAAAGGCAACACTTCAGTTTATACATATGAGAGGATGTAGGGGGCAGTGGTAGAAATGCACTGGCAGCTATCTATTAGGAATGGGAGGCTGTCCATTGAAGAGGATGAGGATTGAGCAGATAAGAGCCTGGTCTGGAAAACAGACTGAAACAAACATGGAGGGATTAATCGGACCTGGCCTCATTGCTGTGGTAATACTTTGCTGCTGTCACACAAAACATTGACCCAGTGGACTATGAAAGGCATGTATTGTCCATGCCTGAAACGGTAGCTTGTGCATGAAGAATTGCCCATGTTCTCTGACATGTAAAGTAACTAGTGTTGGTCGCGAATATTCGAATCGCGAATATTTATGGTGAATATCACAACTTCGAGAATTCGCAAATATTTAGAATGTAGTGCTATATATTCGTAATTTCGAATATTCTACTTTTTTTATCTTCAGTAACCTTCCTCTTTCCTCTGGGGCCAATGAGAAGGCTGCAATGTCTTTGTCTGAGCTTAGTAACATCCCTAGCAACCAATAGGAAAGTTGCCTACCCCTTACTATATGAGAACCTCCCCAGCAGCCATTTTCTGTAATGTAATGGAGTTCTGAGAGAGACAGCAGTGTGATTGCTGTTCTCTGTGCTTTGCTGTATAATTAGACAGTTAACTTAGATATTTAATTCAGATAGTTAATGGGAGATAGTCAGTGTAGGTTACATTGATTTATAGTGTAGCGGATAGGTTTGAGTACAGGGTGTTAGGTAGGGTTCAGCTGTCCATATATACATAGTGCTGTGATGTCACCCAGTTGCACATATTGCGCAAAGATATGTGCATCATTAATATATATTGAAGCACTCGACCTGCATATATAAAGCTATTGTAATGTTCTACCATGCCAACCATTATCTTGAGTCTCGTTAAACTTCTAGCAGCTTGAAAAATTTTCCCATAGTGACCCATGCCTGTATTACGCACGCATTAAGCAAATATTACATTGCCGATTTTTCGCAATCAAGAAAATAACGGCAAATTTGCCAATATATGGCGAATTTTCTCCCATATTTTCACGAGATATCACAAAATCGAATATAGCCCCTGCTGCTCATCACTAAAAGTAACAAGACAGGGATGTCTGTTTTGGAAAAATAATTGTGACCAGTAGCGATGAGCAAATCTGTTGAGGTTCAGTTAAGGTTCGCAGAATTTTTTAAAAGTTTGGTTAGGAACTGAATTGGTTCGGGCATAACCAGATAAGCTCTAATTGCATATTGGTATATGTGAGGAATATGGGAAAATATAATTTGATGCCTGCAAATTTTTTGTCAAGGGTAATGGGCATCTTGCATAGGAAATATGATACACAAGTGGCCCAGCCTCAAAGTGACAACATTTCACACCTCCAGCAGCAGGACTGGAAGCAAACTTCTCTGACAGGATGACTCCCTGCTGGGGGGGCCCGAGCTGGTCAATAGCATCAAAAAAAAACCCAAAAAACCGACAGTCTGTGGAATTCGATCCGAATTTCATGAAAAATTTGATTTGCAATAAATTCGTATTGGTATAGTTCAAGTCCGGAGCGGCGTCCCGCTCCTAATAGTATGTGGCGGCGTCCCGTCACTACTAATACAGTACAAATATTAATCAGCAGAGAATAGGGTAGATCTACCCTATTCTCTGCTGATTAATATTTGTACTGTATTAGTAGTGACGGGACGCCGCCACATACTATTAGGAGCGGGACGCCGCTCCGGACTTGAACTATACCACAGCGAGAGGGATCCTTTCTTGATACACCTGCTGGTGTATGGATCTATGACCTAAGTCCACTGTTCACAACTCCAGGAGATTTTCAATCCATAGGTTCCAAAGAACTTAGACACCTGGTGGAACATTTTATTTGAGTATAACTTTCGGCCCCATCAGTTCCAGTTTGCACAGTTCAGTTTCAATACCTACTGCTATTTTACATTATTGGGCCGATATTTGTTATGTCATTCACAATTATTAGATACCGCTAATTTAAATAATTGCACAGCGCAACACGTTAACATCAGCTGTTGCCACAGTTATTTGCATCCTCCAAAGTGTGACTATCAACACCTTTGCTTTATGTTTTGGCTTTATTTTTTACTGCTAATTTCTGCTGCTATATTTTTAATCTCTGAATAAATTTTTAGTTTAAATATACTTCCTTATGGTCTGGGCTTCCTGAGTGTGCCCAGTCATATTTCTTATAATTTCAGATTAAGCCCCTCGTCATCCAATTCGGAGAGCCAGCGCGTGGGCATTGTAATCTCCCGTCTCCAGGGAGATCCCCAGTATTGCGCTTTTTCCTTGCCTTCCGATGCTGGTTGTCTGAGCTCGGTCGAGGGGTTCTTCCAGGCCCTGGGTACCTTTTATGATGAACCTGAGACTGCTCTTAAGGCTTTGGTACAGGGAGACCAACCAGCCGAAGAGTACTGTACCCAGTTCAGGAGATGGTGTGTTCATTCTGGCTGGAATAAACTAGCCCTAAAAATGCAGTTCAGGTCAGGGTTGTCTGAAAATCTCAGACAGGTTAGTGAACTACTAGCTTCCTGAGACATTAGATGAGACTATAACACTCGCTGTTCATCTTGACAGACGTGTTAGGGAGAGACGACAGGAACACTTGCTTTTTTCCCTAGGAGGTTCTCCAGTCAGAGGTCTGTCCTGTGAGCAGAGCAGATTTCTCTTCTGAGGAACCCATGCAGGTCGGGATGACTCATAGAGATCAGCGTCGCCAACAAGGGGCTTGTTTCTATTGTGGTGAGTCAGACCATTGGATTAAACAATGCTCCAAGAAACCTTCTTCCAGTAAATCTAACAAGACGGGGGAGCTTAAGAACCAAGTATTTCCTAATGTGGTCAGGAACAAGTTATTAGTACCTATTACTGTCTCCTTGGGTATTAACAAATGTTCTGGTAATGCGTTCATTGACTCAGGTTCTGCTGCTACTTTATTAATATTAGATTTGCATTAAAGTTGGGTATTCCGATTTTGACACTACCCACTCCCATCCACATCATGGCTATCGATTCCACCCTCCGGGTGGGTGGTATGGTGAAGTATTCTACCCCTGAGATATCCATGACTGTGGGGGTGTGTCACGCTGACATATGTTCTATGTTGGTTCTAGAAAACTTACCAGTAGAAGTGTTACTGGGAATGCCTTGGCTCCAGTTATATAAACCACTATTGACTGGACCAAAGGGGGAATTGGTGAGATAGGGGGTTGAATGTGACTCGTGCTTGTCCGTAGTGCAAGCGGGTGTCTCAGCAGAATCTAATACATTGCTTTTACTCTTAAACAAATATATGGATGTGTTCTCCTCCTCGAACCCAGAGTCGCTACCGCCCCATAGACCTTATGATTGCGCCATAGAATTGGTAGAGGGGGTCAGATATCCCAAGGGACGTATCTAAAATCTTTACAAACCTGAATGCAAGGCCATGAAAGATTATGTTGAAGAGAGTCTCAGCAAGGGACAAATTAGGCCTTCTGTATCTCCTATGGGGGTGGGATTTTTCTTTGTAAAAAAGAAAGATGGAGGCCTCAGACCTTGCATCGACTACCGGGAGTTGAATTAGATTACGATCAAGAATGAATACTCCCTTCCATTGATTCTTGATTTATTTAATTAGGTAATGGGTGCTTCCTGGTTCTCTAAAATTGATCTGAAGGAGGCATATAACTTGATTCAAATTAAGGAGGGAGATGAGTGGAAGACAGCTTTCAAAGGATATATTTTGTCCGGCAAAGGATATATTTTATTCTAGGGTGAAATTTAATTGCCAAAATAGCAATCCCCGAAATCTGGTGTTCCAGCTGTGGCTAGCCAAGTGTAATACGTCTGCAGAGGTAGTAGAGTTAGTCGGTGTGGCACTGCAGTAACATGATAAGTCCCTTATGAAGAAAGCAGTCACTGGAGTATTAGGCAGGGGTTAATGCATTTCGCTTGCTTGTGGCGGTGCTCAGCCCAACAAGTAACCAATATGTTACGGTTGTGATACAATTGTAAGATAGAAGACCAGGGCGGCACTCACCGGTATTTGCAGAGATGGCTTTATTCCAACGTGGTGAAAGGTAGGGAGCAGACTACATACATCTGTGTATCAGCAGAATGAGCAGATCGAGTGCCGCCCTGGTCTTCTATTTTACAATTGCAATACTGTTTGCTGTCTGGCAAAGGATAGATTTTTTTCTGGGGTGAAATTCAATTGCCAAAATAGCAATACCGTAAATCTGGTATCCCAGCAGTGGCTGGCCAAGTTTAATAGTGTCCGGCAAAGGATTTATTATTTTCTGGGGTGAAATTCAGTTGCCAAAATAGAAATACAGTAAATTTTGTGTTCCAACTGTGACTGGACAAGTTTTATAGTGTCCATCAAAGGATATATTTTTTTCTGGGGTGAAATTCAATTGCCAAAATAGCAATACCATAAATCAGTGGTTTCAGCTGTGGCTGGCCAAGTTTAGTAGTGTCCGGCAAAGGATATATTTTTTTCTGGGGTGAAATTCAATTGCCAAAATAGCAATACCGTAAATCTGGTGTCCCAGCAGTGGCTGGTCAAGTTTAATAGTGTCCGGCAAAGGATTTATTATTTTCTGGGGTGAAATTCAGTTGCCAAAATAGAAATACAGTACATCTGGTGTTCCAGCTGTGACTGGACAAGTTTCATAGTGTACGGCAAAGGATATATTTTTTTCTGGGGTGACATTCAATTGCCAAAATAGCAATACCATAAATCAGTGGTTTCAGCTGTGGCTGGACAAGTTTAATAGTGTCCGTCAAAGAATATATTATTTTCTCGGGTGAAATTCAGTTGCAAAAATATAAATACCGTAAATCTGGTGTTCCAGCTGTGACTGGACAAGTTTCAGAGTGTCCGTCATAGGATATTTTATTCTCTGCGGTGAAATTCAGTTGCAAAAATATAAATACCGTAAATATGGTGTTCCAGCTGTGACTGGACAAGTTTCATAGTGTCCGTCATAGGATATATTATTTTCTGCGGTGAAATTCAGTTGCAAAAATATAAATATCGTAAATCTGGTTTTCCAGCTGTGACTGGACAAGTTTAATAGTGTCCATCAAAGGATATATTATTTTCTGGGGTGAAATTCAATTGCCAAAATAGTAATACCCAAAATCTGTTGTTCCAGCTGTTGCAGGCCAAGTGTAAATCTGTAAGTTAAAGGGTATATTACACTCAGCGTGCATCTCCAAGTGTATTTCTTTCCGTTAAAGGGTATATTACAGTAAGTGTTAAAAAACAGCATAATCCTCTACATTTGCACACACTGTTTTGCATCTCTAAGTGTATTTCTTTCCGTTTAAGGGTATATTACACAAAGTGTTAAAATAAAAGTGCTGAAAGCATAATCCTATCTATTTTTTCACATGCTACTGCGCATCTCAAAGTGTAAATCTGTCCCTAAAAGGATACCTTTCATCCAGGGCCTAAATACTAGGCCTACAATTGATATTCCCCTAAAACTGTGGTTACTGTTGTGCCTGGATTAGTGTAATACGGTACATAAATAGATAGCCAGATAGTGTTAGGTGCTTGTTAAAAAGGCCTGAATTTGAATTCAATACATCGGGCCAAATAATTTTTTTCTTATTGTGGTGAACGGTAACAATGAGGAAAACATCTAGTAAGGGAAGCGGACGCGGACATGGTCGTGGTGTTGTTAGTGGACCCTCTGGTGCTTGGAGAGGACCTGGCTGTTCTGCCACAGCCACCCGTCCTAGTGAACCAACTACCTCAGGTTTCAGTACCCGCCAGAATTTACAGCGATATTTAGTGGGGCCCAATGCCGTTCTAAGGATGGTAAGGCCTGAGCAAGTACAGGCGCTAGTCAATTGGGTGGCCGACAGTGGATCCAGCATGTTCACAACATTATCTCCCACCCAATCTTCTGCAGAAAGCGCACAGGTGGCGCTTGAAAACCAAGTCCATCAGTCTGTCACATCACCCCCATGCATATCAGGGAAACTGAGCCTCAAGTTATGCAGCAGTCTCTTATGCTGTTTGAAGACTCTGCTTGCAGGGTTTCCCAAGGGAATCCACCTAGCCCTTCCCCAGTGGTGGAAGACATAGAATGCACTGATGCTTCCTGATGATGAGGACATGGGAATACCACCTCATCGGAGTCGACACGTCTCTGATGATGACGAAACACAGGTGCCAACTGCTGCGTCTTTCTGCAGTGTGCAGACCGAACAGGAGGTCAGGGAGGAAGACTGTGTGGAAGACGATGCAGGAAACGATGAGGTCCTAGACCCCACATGGAATGAAGGTCGTGCCACTGACTTTCATAGTTCAGAGGAAGAGGCAGTGGTGAGACCGAGCCAACAGCGTAGCAAAAGAGAGAGCAGGGGACAAAAGCAGAACAGCCGCCTCCAAGAGAGTTCGCCTGCTACTGGCCACCGCCACCAGGGACCGAGCACCCCATAGGCAACTTCAAGGAGTTCCCTGGCATGGCACTTCTTTAAACAATGTGGTGACGACAAGACCCGAGTGGTTTGCACTCTGTGCCATCAATGCCTGAAGCGAGGCATTAACGTTCTGAACCTTAGCACAACCTGCATGACCAGACATCTACATGCAAAGCATGAACTGCAGTGGAGTAAACAACTTAAAAGCAAGGAACTCACTCTGGCTCCCCCTGCTCCCTCTTCTGCTGCTCGTCTCGGCCTCTTCCTCCGCCTCGGGAGTAATGTTGGCACCTGCCGCCCACCAAACAGAGGATGTGCCACCAACACCACCTCCGTCACCAAGCATCTCCACCATGTCACACGGCAGCGTTCAGCTCTCCACAAACCTTGGCGAGAAAGCGTAAAATTCCACATACCCACCATCGAGCCCTGGGCCTGAATGCCAGAATTTCTAAACTACTGGCCTTTGAAATGCTGTCATTCAGGCTGGTGGACACAGACAGCTTCGAACAGCTGATGGCGATAACTGTCCCACAGTATGTTGTTCCCAGCCGTCACTACTTCTCCAAGAAAGCCGTTCCTTCCCTGCACAACCAAGTATCCGATAAAATCAAGTGTGCACTGCGCAACGCCATTTGTGGCAAGGTCAACCTAACCACAAATACGTGGACCAGAAAGCACGGCCAGGGACGCTATATCTCCCTAACTACACACTGGGTAAATGTAGTGGCGGCTGGGCCCTAGGCGGAGAGTTCCTTGGCACACGTCCTTCCGCCGCCAAGGATCGCAGGGCATCATTCTTTGCCTCCTGTAGCCTCCTCCTCCTACTCAGCTTCCTCCTCCTCTGCTTCCACCAGCTCATCCAGTCAGCCACACACCTTCACCACCAACTTCAACACAGCCCGGGGTAAACGTCAGCAGGCCATTCTGAAACTCATATGTTTGGGGGACACGCCCCACACCGCGCAGGTGTTGTGGCGGGGTATTAAACAACAGACCGACGAGTGGTTGCTGCCGGTGGGCCTCAAGCCCGGCCTGGTGGTGTGCGATAATGGGAGAAATCTCGTCGCAGCTCTAGGACTAGCCGGTTTGACGCACATCCCTTGCCTGGCGCATGTGCTTAATTTGGTGGTGCAGAAGTTCATTCACAACTACCCCGACATGTCAGAGCTGCTGCATAAAGTGAGGGCTGTCTGTGCGCGCTTCTGGCGTTCACATCCTGCCGCTGCTCGCCTGTCTGCGCTACAGCAGAACTTCGGCCTTCCCGCTCACCGCCCCATTTGCGACGTGCCCACCAGGTGGAACTCCACCTTGCACATGCTGGAGAGACTGTGCGAGCAGCAGCAGGCCATAGTGGAGTTTCAGCTGCAGCACGCACGCGTCAGTAGCACTGCAGAACAGCACCACTTCAGCACCAATGATTGGGCCTCCATGCGAGACCTGTGTGCCCTGTTGCGCTGTTTCGAGTTCTCCACCAACATGGCCAGTGGCGATGACACCGTTATCAGTGTTACAATACCACTTCTATGTCTCCTTGAGAAAACGCTTAGGGCGATGATGGAACAGGAGGTGGCCCAGAAGGAGGAGGAGGAGGAGGATGAGGGGTCATTTTTAGCACTTTCAGGCCAGTCTGTTAGAAGTGGCTCAGAGGGAGCTTTTTTGAAACAGCAGAGGCCAGGTACAAATGTGGCCAGCCAGGGCCCACTACTGGAGGACGAGGAGGATGAGGAGGAGGTGGAGGAGAATGAGGATGAAGCGGGGTGGCACCCGACACAGCTCAGGCCCATCACTGGTGCGTGGCTGGGGGGATACGGAGGACGATGACGATACGCCTCCCACAGAGGACAGCTTGTCCTTACCTCTGGGGAGCCTGGCACATATGAGCGACTATATGCTGCAGTGCCTGCGCAACGACAGCAGAGTTGCCCACATTTTAACGTGTGCGGACTACTGGGTTGCCACCCTGCTGGATCCGCGGTACAAAGATAATGTGCCCACCTTACTTCCTGCACTGGAGCATGATAGAAAGATGCGCGAGTACAAGTGCACGCTGGTAGAGGCGCTCCTGAGAGCATTCCCAAATGTCACAGGGGAACAGGTGGAAGCCCAAGGCGAAGGCAGAGGAGGAGCAAGAGGTCGCCAACGCAGCTGTGTCACGGCCAGCTCCTCTGAGGGCAGGGTTAGCATGGCAGAAATGTGGAAAAGTTTTGTCTCCACGCCACAGCTAACAGCACCACCACCTGATACGGAACGTGTTAGCAGGAGGCAGCATTTCACTAACATGGTTGAACAGGACGTCTGCACACCCCTCCACGTACTGACTGATGGTTCGGCCCCATTCAACTTCTGGGTCTCCAAATTGTCCACGTGGCCAGAGTTAGCATTTTATGCCTTGGAGGTGCTGGCCTGCCCGGCGGCCAGCGTTTTTTCTGAACGTGTATTCAGCACCTCAGGGGGCGTCATTACTGACAAACGCAGCCGCCTGTCCACAGCCAACATGGACAAGCTGACGTTCATAAAAATGAACCAGGCATGGATCCCACAGGACCTGTCCCTCCCTTGTGCAGAATAGACATTTATAACTGCCTCCCCCTCAACCATGTATTCTTGTACTCCGGGGCACTTCTTTATTGAATCCTCATTTTTTTAACTTTACCATGATCTTGCGGTGCAACCCAAAGTTGAATGAACCTCTCCTCTGTCTGGGTGGTGGGGCCGAAATAACTGAAAGTGGCCTTCTCCGGTGGTGGGTGATATGACGCATGATTCCTTGCTGTGGGACCTCTCTCCTCTGTCTGGGTGGTGGGTCCGAAATAACTGAAAGTGGCCTTCTCCAGTGGTGGGTGATATGACGCATGATTCCTTGCTGTGGGACCTCTCTCCTCTGTCTGGGTGCTGGGGCTAAAATAACTGAAAGTGGCCTTCTCCGGTGGTGGGTGTTATGACGCATGATTCCTTGCTGTGGGACCTGTATCCTCGGTCTGAGTGCTGGGCCGAAATAACTGAAAGTGGCCTTCTCCAGTGGTGGGTGAAATGACTTATGATTCCTTGCTGTGGGTCCTCTCTCCTCTGTCTGGGTGCTGGGGCCAAAATAACTGAAAGTGGCCTTCTCCAGTGTTGGGTGATATGCCGCATGATTCCTTGCATTGGGACCTCTCTTCAATTGATATTGGTTAAATTTTATTTAGCCCTCTAGCCCTCTAGCCCGTTCCTGGACTATTTTACAGCCTTTTTAGTGCCTAAAAGTTCGGGTCCCCATTGACTTCAGTGGGGTTCGTGATAAAGTTCCGGTCGAATTCGGATCCCGAACCCGAACATTTTCGTGAAGTTTGGCCGAACTTCCCGAACCCGAACTTCCAGGTGTTCGCTCATGTCTAGTTGCAGTTATGTTGGTACTATTTTAGGGTAAATATGATTTTTGGTTGCTCTATATTACACTGTTTTTGAGGCAATGTAACAAAAAAATTGAAATTCTGAAATTTCTTTTCCATTTGCCAATAACTCTTGTGGAACTCCTAAAGGGTTAAAAAGTTTGTAAAATCAGTTTTGAATACCTTGAGGGGTGTAGTTTCTTAGATGCAGTCACTTTTTTGGAGTTTCTACTGTAGGCGTGCATCAGGGGGGCTTCAAATGGGACATGGTGCCAAAAAGCCAGTCCTGCAAAATCTGCCTTCCAAAAACCATAAGGCGTTCCTTTCCTTCTGCACCCTGGCGTTTGGCCATACAGCAGTTTACGACCACATATGGGATGTTTCTGTAAACTACAGCATCAGCGCAATAAATATTTAATTTTGTTTGGCTGTTAACCCTTGCTTTGTTACTGGAGAAATGGATTAAAATGGAAAATGTGCAAAAAAATAGCTGTTTTGGCTCTTTTTTTATTTTTTGTTATTTACATCGTTGATCTGGAAGGTTAGATATTGTGTTATTTCTGTAGAGCAGCTTGTTACGGACGTGACAATACCAAATATGACTACTTTATGGGGGGTTTTGTTTCAGTTTTACATAATAACGCATTTTTGAAAAAAATGATGTTTTAGTGTCTACACATTCTGAAAGCCATGTTTTTTTATTTTTTTGGCGACTGTCTTATATAGGGGCTCATTTTTTGTGGGATGAGATGTCGGTTTGAATGGCACTATCTTGGGGTGCATATGTCATTTTTGTCGCTTGCTATTACACTTTTTGTGATGTAAGTTGACAAAAATTGCTTTTTTTTTGCTGTGTTTATCTGAGGGGTTAGGTCATTTGTTATTTT
The DNA here is from genome assembly GCA_033119425.1 of Bufotes viridis. Taxonomy (NCBI): domain Eukaryota; kingdom Metazoa; phylum Chordata; class Amphibia; order Anura; family Bufonidae; genus Bufotes; species Bufotes viridis. Next base: position 594,576,302 of record CM065589.1, on the reverse strand, counting down.
TATAGAAGGTTGTTACGGACGCGGTGATACATAATTTGTATACTATTTATTTATTTGAGTTTTACACAATAATATCATTTTTTAAACAAAAAAATCATGTTTTATTGTCTCCATAGTCTGAGAGCTATATTTATTTTTTATTTTTTTGGGCTATTGTCCTATGTAGGGTATCATTTTTTTTGGGATGGGATGACGGTTTGATTGGCACTATTTTGGGAGGCATATAACTTTTTGATCTCTTGCTATTACACTTTTTGTGATGCGAGGTGACAAAAATGTTTTTTTACACTGTTTTTATTTTTATTTTTTTACGGTATTTACTTGAGGGGTGTTATATCATGTGATATTTTTATAGAGCAGGCCTTCACGGACGCGTCAAATTCTTAATGTGTGTAGGGTATTTTTATTTATTTTTATTCATTGATAAATGTGTGTTTTTTTAATTTTTTTTAACTTTTCTTAAACATTTTTTTGACCCAGACCCACTTGGTTCTTGAAGATCCAGTGGGTCTGATGTCTGTATAATACAGTACACTATATAGTGTACTGTACTGTATTTTTTACTTTAGAAAGTCTGATCAGACTTTTGTTTTTAGCAGAAGTCTGATAAGAGTTACGATTACCATGGCAAGCAGGACGCCTGTGAAGGCGTCCTGTTGCCATGGTAACCGTCGCCCATTGCCAGAACAGAGCAGTGGGTGATTGGGAGGGAGGGGATTCCCCTCACTCTGTGATCCCATCAAGAATCGGGGGCTGCAAGGGCACAGCAGCCCCCGATGGGAGAGGGAGAGAGCTCCCTCACTGTTAACCCCTTCCATACAGCGGTCCGTACGGACCACGGCATGGAAGGGGTTAAACGGCCGACATAACAGCACAGATGTCAGCCGTTTATACCAGAGTGTCAGGCCGACACAGGCTGCCGCCAAAATATGATTGAGGGCTGGGGGGGGGTGGGTGTTAAAAATTAAAAGTTTGGCCGTTTTTACATTTCTGAATGATTTCAGCAGGTACCTTGTTCCGATCACCGCCGGCCAAGAAGCGGTAATCTGACATACACAGGAGTACCAGGACATCAGGGCATAACAAGTTAAATTGTTTCTTTTGCATGAAAAATATATTTTTTTCGCCTGCTTAGCATTAATTTCTACAAAAACTAGGGGGTCTAAAAGCTCACTACACTCCTAGATGAATACCTTAGGGGGTCTAGTTTTCAAAATGGGGTAATTTATGTTTTTTTTTTTTATTGTTTTGGCAGCTCAACGCCCTTACAAGTGTGCAATGGGGCCTAAAACATTTTTAAGCACATTTTGTGTTCTAAAAGCCACTGGGTGCTCCTTTATGCTTGAGCCCTGTCGTTTGTCAAGACATAAGATTAGGGCCACAATGGGGGTATTTCTGAAGACAGGAGAAATGGGGTGATACATTTTGGGGTGTAATTCTTCATGTTCATGTGCTCTGTAGAAAAAAATCTGTCTTTAAATTGACACTTTTGTGTAAAAAATGAAAAAAATATGTTTAGCCTGCTTAGCATTAATTTCTGCAAAGAAGTAGGGGGTATAAAAGATCACTAAAATGTGGTCATTTATGGGGGTTTTCTATTGATTTGGCAGCTCAACACCATTATAAGTGTGCAACGGGGCCTAAAACATTTTCAAGCAAATGTGTTCTAAAAGCCACTGGAGGCTCCTTTACACTGGGTTCAGACATGAGCGTTGTGAAGCCTAGCGCTTTATGCGCGTTCAAGACAGGCGTTTAGGCGCGTTTTTTTCAAGCGTTTTTGTAAATAGGGTAGGCGCGTTTAACGCGCGTTTATGTGATTGACTGCATAGTGGACCAATGACCAAACAGCCCTCGCTATATATAGTTTGGCCAATCAGAGTGATTTTGAGGTGTGAAATTCCATGGTGGCTGATATTGTGTGTGTGTTGGCCAAAATGGACTGCTACAGGAGGCGACATGTTGCTGTTGTTGTGACTGCCATCCAACTGGAGCGTTTGAGGAGAAGGAGGGCCAGCAGGCGCCGGTTCTGGGTCCATCCGGTGATTGCCCAGCGGCAGGAGAGGGGCCAGTTCTGGGCGCTCTACCAGAACCTGCGTGCCCATGAGGACCAGTTTTTTGCCTACATGCGAATGTCCATTTCAAGGTTAGTATGTATACGTGATTTTTAATGTTTTTTTTGGTTTTACAGAAAGTGTAGCAATGTCGTAATGTTAATTTAATTTAATTTAATTTGTCTCCAGCTTTGATGAGCTCCTGGGGCTGTTGGAGAGTAGTTTGATGCACCAGGACACCTTCATGCGGGACAGCATTCCACCTGTGGAAAGACTGGTGATAACTTTGCGGTAAGTTTTATATCCCTCGTGTCCTTCTAAAACATGTCTATTGTGTAGCGACTGTTTATGATTGTTTTTGCATTTTAGTACTCGTGTGGTTTCTGTGGTATGCCTGTTACCATAAATATTCAGCACATGCATCATGTAGCCACCTTTGCAAGGTGTAACCCTTTCCATGGAAAAAGACTCCAAACATATAGTTAGTAATTGTTTTATGTTTAGTGCAATAAAGAAACTCAGTACATTCCCCAACATGTTTATACGGAGTACACAAAACTGCACAGAACTTTTGTGCAATACGCAAACAAAATGTTCTTCCTTTTAATTAAAAATAACTAACGTAGTGGCCAACTCAAATACCGGCACTTTAATTCGCAGTACCATCTCTCACAGGTCCTCATAATCTGGGCCGGTTGTTTCTGGGTCCGGATCCCGGCTTGTAGGAATGTTTGGCCGCGTTAGAAGCTCGGCATTGGCCTGTGTGCTGGTGGTGGTGCTTGTGGATGTGGTCAGGCCATACTGGTGCCCATAATGTGGACCTTCTTGGGGGCCATGTTGGTCGTAATGTGGTCCATAGTATCGGCTATATTGTTGCACCGGTTCCCCAGGTTGTGAATATTGTTCAGCATATGTTGATCCCTGTGGCGCATACTGCTGGGGATATATTGGGCCATATGTTGTCGGATTTGTGGGCCCATGTTGGCTAAATTGGGGACCATGTGGGTGTCCATATTGTTGCCCATAATGGGGGTCCTGTATAGGGGCCTGCATAGTAGGCTGCATTGGATCCTGAATGGGATGCTGCCTAGGATCCGGAATTGTATGCTGCCTAGGAGGCTGCCTAGGAGCGGGGATGGGAGGCTGCCTAGGAGCCGGGAGAGGAGGCTGCCTAGGAGCCGGGAGAGGAGGCTGCATAGGAGCCTGCATCGGGCCATGCAAAGATGCGATTTTTGTGGCCACTTTGGTGCTCATTTCAGAGGCAACTTCTGTTGCCATTTCAGTGGCCACTTGTTGAGCAATCTTTGTGGCCTGGTGTGGTGACAGCTGCGGGGCCTGATGTTGGGCCATTACTGGTTCAAGATGTATGACCAGTTGAGTGGCCAGTTGAGTGGCCAGTTGTGTGGCCAGTTGAGTGGCCATTTGTGAGGCCAGTTGTGTGGCCTGCAGGGGTCCCGGCTGGGTTTCCTGGAATGGTGACGCAAAAGTGTCCAGCGTTCGGGTCAGCATCTCTTGGACAGTGGTGAGTTGCGGTCTGGGGACATTTTGCAATCTGTCCTCCAGACTGAGAAGGAAATACCCGTTGCTGGACATTTTTGGTACCGGATGTGCCAGGGCATCCAGGCTGGCTATCAGTCGGTCCTCCTGCCGTTCACCTCTCCGCCTTTTGGCCCTTAGCTGGCGAGTCGCTTCTGCCCCAGATGGCCCTGGCTGGGTGGGGCTTGTAAGCGCCGGAGGGCCCTCTGTCCCTGGTGGACTGGTTGGCGCTGAAGATGGTCCTGGCTCGCTGTCCCGAGTGTGGCCAGAGTCCTCTTCCGCCTCATCTGCAGCCTGACTGTGTTCCCAGCTGCTCTCTGTGCTGTTAAAGATAAATATTTTGTTAAATATTTAAAGCATATCATTGTGAATATATGTGACATTATGTAATGCCACATCGTCTCCCCAATGAGGACTACAATGTCTCACCTCCTCATTTCAGTGCAGGGAATCAAGAAGGCCATTTGCTCCGCATGCACATAACAAGAGCGTGTGGGTGAAGAGCCGCTCCTCTGCTCCCTCTCTAGGCGGCGATGTCGTATGAATGCGTCCTTGATACTTTTCCATTTTTTTTTGATGGTGTTGACTACAAATATAAAAAATAAAGTTAATGATCATAATTTTTTATTCTATTTTCAGGTACCTAGGTACAGGCCAGTCGTTGGCGAGTCTGCATTTCTCGTTTTTGATCGGCAAATCCACGGCAAGTGTCATCATCCGTGAGACCTGCGTGGCAATCTGGAATACACTCCATGCAGCAGTGATGGGCCAACCGCAGAAGGAGCAGTGGCAGGAAATTGCGGATGTGTTCCTGCAAACCTGCCAATTCCCCAACTGTGCCGGAGCTATAGATGGCAAGCACATCCGCATTAAGAAGCCGGTGAGAAGTGGAAGCCAATTTTACAATTACAAAAAATATTTTTCTTTTGTATTATTTGCGATGTGTGATGCCAACTATAGCTTCCGGTACATTGACGTGGGCTCATATGGCAGTAGGTCCGACTCGGCGATCTTTGCCCATTCGGAGTTTGGCAAACTGCTCCATGACAAGGCTCTGGATCTCCCTGAGAACACCGCACTGCCTGGCACCACTTCACCAGCGATGCCATTTGTGTTTGTGGCCGACGAGGCCTTTGCCCTGGGCGAAAACCTAATGAGGCCCTATTCCAGCAGGGGACTGTCTCTAGCCAGACGAGTATTCAATTATAGGCTGACTAGAGCGCGCAGGGTTGTGGAGTGCGCTTTTGGCATCCTGGCCAACAAATGGCGATTTCTCCACACCCCCATCCACCTCAAATTGGAGACAGCAATATCGGCCGTAAAAGCAGCCTGCGTCCTACATAATTTCGTCCGGGCAAGAGACGGGTTTAATTTTGAGGATTCCCTCACCCATTCCCTGCACAGTCATCGGCCGAGCGTTGTGCGTGGCCACAGACAGGGTGCAGCAGTGCGGGAACAGTTCACAGCGTACTTTATGTCGCCACATGGGGCCTTACCATGGCAGTTAGACGCGATTTAAATTTATTTGCCATGATTATTTTGTGTTAATATGCGTCATAAGTTATTTTTTCTGTAATGTTTGCAGATTATTTTCACACATATAAATTCTGTTTGACCCATTTTGTCTCATCTTGTTTTTCTATATATGATGGGCCATGGAGAGTGGCCTTTAGGAGGCCATATTCCAATCACGTGTGGTACAAAGCATATGGTGGGCGAATTTACGTAACCGCTTTTGGGGGTAACTACTTCACCATTATATTTATTCGTAATGATGGAGCAATTAATGTGTCCATGCAGGTGCCTATAAATGCGAATGTACAAAAAAGTTTCCCACAACAAACGTGAGCCTTCAGCTGAATATAACTCACAACAAATACCATGCTAACATTGTGTGAAGCTATGGTAGAGCATGATCACAGTAGCATGTATGAAACGGCTGGAGGGCCGACATTCGACTGACCTGACGTATACACCACTGAAATGTGTCCGTAAATACATAGGCCACTATCCGTACTATTGTTTTCCATACGTCACCTCACTAGCAATTTACTAATCCGCATAACCAGGCCACAAATAGAGCAAAATCTCTGCATTGGACAACATGAGCTTTCATACACAGCGCATACAAACACTATTCAGCTGCACCATTTACACGTCAATCATAGTACTGGCCCATTGCACTGACGCATAATGTGCGCAGGGGCAACTACCAACTGGCCACATAACAACTGACACATCCCACATACAACTCCTACACAGACCTCACTAGAAGGGAGACATAAAACATGTAGCAGGAGAAAATAACCATTCTGAAAGCACCCACAGTTTGTGGCGTTTGCTAGCATATTTACAGCTATTTAAACAGGTGACACACAGCAGCAGGCAATTACTACAGGCCAGAGGGTACTGGATCCAAATTATGTGCCCATGAGACAAGGCGAACTATGCTAAAAGAGTGGCTATATACTATATTAAGTTTGAGGATGGTGCGGCACTGTAGGTGATGTCCAAATACAGCTACATGCATGCCTGCAAGGCTCCAGCAAGTACAAGACAGGCCACCATTTGTGTAGGTGCAGTCGGACATCACCTCAAGCCGTGCTGCCAGAGATGGCCAGAGCTATTACATATAATATTTTCAACACCAGTGCACACTAGATTTTGAGGTCAGAAACTAAATCACACATACCTTTGCCTTGTCGGACAGTCTTGGTAAACTGCGGCCACTCTGGCCAGATGGATTTGCAAATGTCCTCCCAGGCTTGTAGTCGGACCCTGCGATTTTTATAATAGGGGTCTTGGGTGTCATATAGGCACCGTTTGGCCTGCACTAGCCTGATAATGTTTTCAGAATCACAGGCCTCCTCCATGTCTGCTCTCCTGCAAAACTCTGGGTGCTTTGCACATGTTGCTTTGGCCTTTTTCAACAGCATGTTGCAAAGTAGCGTCCATAGGCGCGTTTTACGCGGCACAAACGCCCGAACAACACGCCTATGGCGTTTCCCATTGAAGTCTATTGGAACCAAACGCTGGTTAAACGCCCAAATTAACGCGAACATACTTGCCTATGCGTCTGACGTTTTTAGGCGCCTACGAACGCGCATTAAAACGCGCAAGTGTGAACCACCTCCATTGGAATGCATGGTTCCTGTACTGTTGTGCGTTTTTTTGCGCGTTCGAAAGCGGCGTTTTACGCGAATGTGTGAACTGAGGGTTATGTTTGGGCCCTGCTGTGTGTCAAGCCATATGATTAGGGCCACAATGGGGGTATTTCTGAAGACAGGAGAAATGGGTTGATACATTTTGGCATGTACTTCAACATTTTCATGTGCTTTGTAGAAAAAAATACGGTCTTTAAATATACACTTGTGTGGGGGCGTGGCTTGGCCGCCGAGTGTAATGGACGCCTGAACGTGCAGCTCCTGCACACCAGCGACTAGTGCTCAGCAAAGCAACTGCCCAGCAGCTTCTTTTCAAGAATAATTTGTCTGCCTGCTATCCTGTTGAGATGGGGAAGTCGAAGAGATTGCTCCCGAGAGTGAACACTGAGGGCTTGGAGAAATATTTTGACCGAGGAGGATTACAAGATGGCGCCCGGCCTCTTGGCAGCGAAACTCCGTCTACCGCCTCACCGCTTCTTCCTATGTCTCCTGCTGCAATCCCCGACCCTCACCCTTCACCTCCTCCTCTGAACCCTGCAGAATTTCCGAACTCTCCACACCCTTCACTCCCAGCCACACCAGAGGACTCAGGGGATACATCTTCTATCCACGGAGCGGCACAAGGACATGCAGGAACCGTGGCTCACTCACCTTCTTCCAGCCCTGTGAAAAGGAAGCCGAGGACAGACTTCTCCACGGCAATTCAGGTCAGTGCAGCACCTCATCACCCACCGGAGGACTTTTTCTCTAATTATCCTGCCACAGACAAACTAGTGTCAGAAGACGCTCTGAAGCAAATGCTGTTAGCGCTAAGAGCATCAATGCAGGGGGACTTAGCGGCCATGATTGCCCCTTTGTCCTCTAAAGTGCAAGAGGTGGATCATAAAATTCAACATGTCGAGTCTAAAATGGCGTCGTTTGCCTCCTCTCAGAATGAGGTTATTGATGCACATAATAATCTTGCTGATGAGATGGAAAATGTTAAGCTGAAAATTGCTGACATGGAGGACAGATCGCGTCGGAACAATATTAAATTCCGCGGCATTCCAGAAAATATCTCCAATTCTGAACTGTCCTCATACATTCAGGAGTTGTTTTTAACCTTGCTGCCTGACCTCTCTCCACAAGATCTTATTATAGACCGGGCTCACAGGGTACCCAAACCCAAATACCTGGACGCTGAAGTCCCTAGGGACACTTTAGCAAGAGTTCACTTTTATTCCACCAAAGAAGCTGTGATGTCAACTGCAAGGAAGATGGGGCCCCTTCCTACCCCTTATCAATCTGTGAAGTTGTACACTGACCTATCTGCTGCCACACTTAAGTTACGCAGAGACCTGCTTCCAGTTACTCTCTCCTTGCGGAAGCACGGAATACCCTATAAATGGGGATATCCCATGAAGCTGCTTGTTTCCAAGGATAACCGCACGTACCCTATTAGATCCCTTGAAGATGGTAAATCTTTACTCCATTCCTGGCACATTTCTGCCACTGTTATTGAGACTCGCCCTCCTCAACAACGGGGCTCATCTGTAGTAACATGAGGTGATTTGAGGGTGTCGTATACCTTGTTGGACTTTTTCTTCAATGCCTGTTCCTGGGAAGACTCCGTCGTGGTGAAGCCGAGAAGACCGCATGGATTGCGATCCCCAAGTGTTCTGAACCTACATGACTTCTTCAGTTCTTTATTGACTGTTCAAAAGCTTCCGTCACGTTTCTTAGCAGGAGGCTCTCGATAAGGCTAAGTTGCGTTTCTCTGTTTGCCTTCATAATGTGCAGTTTGCGTTCTGCTATGCGTTCTTTTCCACACACTGTTCTTACACCTGGTTTCATGCAGATTTTGGTGCCCCAAGGAGCAGATAGAGTTTCAGCTCTATCTTGCCTTCTTTATCTTTTCTCCTGGCATTACCCACAATTTTGTTTTATTTTTCCTTATATTGTGTTTAATGTATTGCTTTATCTTTTAGTGTCCTGCGAGCACCGCGGCAGTCTATATCAGCGACTTTTAGCGAGGTCATGGGATTGACAATACTATCCCTCAACTCCAAGGGATTGAATTGCCCTCAGAAGAGGTATTATCTCTGGAAAGAAGCGTTGTCTGGTAAGGCTGATATAATCTGCATCCAGGAGACCCACCTGTTGCGGTCTGATGCGTACCGGATTAAACACCGCTTATTTCCAGTGGTCATTCACTCTCACTTTGGTAAGAAAAAAAGGGGAGTCTTTATTGCAGTAAAAAATACTGTCTCATTTTCTCTGATCTCCCAGGTTATTGATCCTCACGGCAGGTATGTGATCCTGGTACAGTCATGTGAAAAAATTAGGACACCCTTTGAAAGCATGTGGTTTTTTGTAACATTTTTAATAAATGGTTATTTCATCTCCGTTTCAACAATACAGAGAGATTAAAGTAATCCAACTAAACAAAGAAAACTGAAGAAAAGTCTTTTCAAGATCTTCTGTAAATGTCATTCTACAAAAATGCCTATTCTAACTGAGGAAAAAGATAGGACACCCTCACATGTATTCCCTCTTAAATTGGCTCAGATCTCACACAGGTATATCACACCAGGTGCACATAATTAGTAGATCGTTACTCTGCATGTTGAATGAGGCTTGCCCTATTTAAACCTCAGACATTTAGTTTGGTGTGCTCCTGACTGTTGAAGTGAGAGTGAGCACCATGGTGAGAGCAAAAGAGCTGTCAGAGGACTTCAGAAAAAAGATTGTAGCAGCCTATGAGTCTGGGAAGGGATTTAAAAGATCTCCAAAGATTTTGAAATCAGCCATTCCACTGTCCGGAAGATAGTCTACAAGTGGAGGGCTTTCAAAACAACTGCCAACATGCCCAGGACTGGTCGCCCCAGCAAGTTCACCCCAAGAGCAGACCGCAAGATGCTAAAAGAGGTCTCCAAAAACCCTAAAGTGTCATCTCGAGAACTACAGCAGGCTCTGGCTACTGTTGATGTAGAAGTACATGCCTCTACAATCAGAAAGAGACTGTACAAGTTTAACTTGCATGGGAGGTGTGCAAGGAGGAAACCTCTGCTTTCCAAGAGAAACATCGAGGCCAGACTGACATTTGCCAGAGATAAAGTTGACAAAGACCAGGACTTCTGGAATAATGTTCTTTGGACAGATGAGTCCAAAATTGAATTATTTGGACACAACAGCAGAGGACATGTTTGGCGTAAACCAAACACAGCATTCCAAGAAAAGAACCTCATACCAACTGTGAAGCATGGAGGTGGAAGTGTCATGGTTTGGGGCTGCTTTGCTGCAGCAGGACCTGGTCAGCTCACCATCATAGAATCCACGATGAATTCTACTGTGTATCAGAAGGTGCTTGAAGAACATGTGAGACCATCAGTTAGAAAATTAAAGCTGAAGCGGAACTGGACCATGCAACATGACAATGACCCAAAACATACTAGTAAATCAACCAAAGATTGGCTGAAAAAGAAGAAATGGAAAGTCCTGGAATGGCCAAGTCAAAGTCCAGATTTGAATCCCATTGAGATGCTGTGGGGTGACTTGAAAAGGGCTGTACGTGCAAGAAACCCTCAAACATCTCACAGCTGAAAAAGTTCTGCATTGAGGAGTGGGGTAAAATTTCCTCAGACCGATGTCGAAGACTGGTAGATGGCTACAAGAACCGTCTCACTGCAGTTATTTCAGCCAAAGGAGGTAACACTCGCTATTAGGGGCAAGGGTGTCCTATCTTTTTCCTCAGTTAGAATAGGCATTTTTGTAGAATGACATTTACAGAAGATCTTGAAAAGACTTTTCTTCAGTTTTCTTTGTTTAGTCGGATTACTTTAATCTCTCTGTATTGTTGAAACGGAGATGAAATAACCATTTATTAAAAATGTTACAAAAAACCACATGCTTTCAAAGGGTGTCCTACTTTTTTCACATGACTGTATGTAAAGTGAACAACATCCAGTACACTATTGTAAATATCTATGCCCCCGCCGTCCGCCAAGTCTCTTTTCTGCGCAAAGTGTTACGGAAGACCCGCCCTATTCAGCAAGGTAAACTGATTATTTGTGGCGACTTTAATACTATTTTAGACCCATCATTTGATTCTACCAATCCAAATAGACGTTTCGCCCCTAGCTTTTCCCTCCTTTTGCATTCCGAAGGTTTGTTTGATGTATGGCGTGCTCAACACGGTCATGAGAAAGATTTCACCTTCTTTTCTCCCATACATCATTCCTACTCTAGGATCGACATGTTTTGGTAGATCAGACTGCCCTATTTCACTCCCGTACATCCTCTATTGGCCTGATTAAATGGTCGGACCATGCTCCCGTCATATTACAGCTTGAGGATCAATACCAACACTCTACACCTCCGATATGGAGGAATAACACATACCTACTCTCCCATCCTAAACACAAGTTAACTATAGAGAAAGCATTAGTGGAATACTTCCAACATAATAAAGACTCCGTCTCTGATCCCCTAATAGTATGGCAGGCCCATAAGGCCTACATCAGAGGGATTTTGATTAAGCTAGGCCTCATAGAAAAGAGAAACCGTGAAAGGGAATTGGTAGCCACAGTTGATAAGATTAGGGAATTGGAAATCAGCAACAAATGCAATCCAAATAGTTCTACTTGGAATGACCTTAAAGCTGCTAGAGACAAACTCATGTGTCTCCTGGATAAGGATTATCATAAAAAACTCTTATATTCTAAAGCTAAGTATTATGCCCAGGGTAATAAGGCGGGGAAGTTATTAGCGTCTAAACTCAAACAGCAACAGGTTAAATCCAAAATACCGTATATCCTCCACCCCACTACTGGAACCAAATTGATAGATCCCAGGGACATAGCCGAACAGTTCCGCCTATATTATGAAGCACTTTATAACTTAAAGGATCACATTTCCCCACCATTAGATTACGAAACCCTAATTCGGGATTTTTTACAAAAAGCTAACTTGCCCCAACTATCTACTGCTCAATTAGAGACGTTAAACGCCCCCATCCATGATGCAGAACTGCAAAAATTAGTTAACTCTCTCCCTCCAGGCAAATCCCCCGGTCCTGATGGACTCTCCAACGAATATTATAAACTGAACTATACGATCCTTGCCCCTTTTTTACTCAATATATACCAACGAACCATGTCTGGAACCCCGTTTCCATCGGACATGTTAATGGCCCTAATTGTAACGCTGCCCAAACCGGGAAAATCCCCTGACTCACCCCAGAATTTCCGCCCTATTTCCCTTCTTAATTCTGATATTAAGTTGTTCGCTAAAATTCTTGCATCTAGATTATCCCCTGTTTTGTCTTATCTGATTAAAGAAGACCAGGCAGGATTTGTTAAACACCGTCAGGCCTCAGACAACACCAGGCGTTTGTTTAATATTTTTAATGCAGCGGAACTGAGAAACACACCTCTGGTTGCTGTGACACTTGACGCTGAAAAGGCGTTCGACCGCCTCCATTGGACATACGCCTTTTCTGTGTTGGAACACATGGGCTTTACAGGTTCTTTTATTCATGCCATACATGGCCTCTACGCTAATCCTGTGGCGAAGATTTTTGTAAACGGGGTGTTGTCTGAGAGCCTACACATATCCAATGGGTCGCGACAGGGATGTCCCCTTTCTCCATTGCTTTTCATTCTGGCATTGGAACCCCTGGCGCAACACATTCGATTATCTCCTGACATCGAAAGGGTATGTATTGGAGATGTAACCCATGTGATCTCACTGTATGCAGATGACATTATCATCACAGTGGCAAATCCTGAGCATTCCCTGAAACACGCCTTTGATATTATAACACATTTTGGTAGCCTTTCCTATTATAAAATCAATAACTCTAAATCTCAAGCTTTGCCAATCAATATCCCTAGGGCGGAGTGGAGGACTTTACAAAATCTATTCCCGTTAGACTGGCAGGAATCATCCCTACCGTACTTGGGGATTAGACTCACGTACCCCTGTTCACTCGCATATCAGGTTAACTACTTACCTTTACTTTCAACTATGAGAACTGACCTCGCCCAGTTTAATATGCAAGAGATCTCATGGGTCGGGAGAATTGCCTCTTTTCAAATGATGACCCTGCCCAAATTGATTTATATTTTCAGAGCATTACCAATCCCGCCTCCAGAGTTATTTTTTAAAGAGGCCCAAGCCATCTTGAATAAGTACATTTGGAAGGGGGGACGTCCAAGAGTGACGCAACCTATCATGTTTAGACGCAGACGAGCTGGCGGGGTAGGTCTCCCTTCCATTAAAGATTATCATAAGGCTATTTGCCTTTCCTTCCTTAGGGAATGGTGGAATGACTCTTCTGAGAAGGCGTGGCTAGGTTTGGAGGCTCATCTGTCTCCTGGGTTACCATTGTAAGATCTTATGTATATGTCTCTGATATCTGCCAAGGCGGTGAATCACCCTCTTATCTTAGCTAATCATGCTCTACAAATATGGTCGCTACTTCATAAAACGCAAGGGTTGTGTGATACTCAGTTTCTTACCTATACCCCGTTACACACTTTAGCTGCGCTTATTGGTGACATTGATCTATCTTCGTGGTACGCTGCAGGTATTGGGTCATTGAACCAATTATTGAGCAACAAGAAAATGGTTACTTTTGAACACCTGTGTCTTAACTTTCAGATTCCACCTTCGCAATTTTTGGCTTATTTGAGATTGAGGCATTGCATTCAGGCAATTTTGTCTTCACCACCTATAGTACACCTAGAAGTTCTCAGATTATTTCGTTTCCCGTGTCTATTTAAAAGACAAACCACACGTCTCATTTACGATGCTTTCCAAGCAAAAACCAAATTTGTCAAGTCTCCACCTGTTGCGAAGTGGGAATCTGACCTCCATTGCACTTTCTCCGCTGACTCTTGGGAAAGAGCAATAAGTTTCATTGGATCTACATTCAAATGTGTAACCCATTATGAAGCAGGTGTAAAAACTGTCTTGCGTTGGTATTTCACCCCTTATCGCTTAAGCATTATGTATCCCACCTCTTCCGCGTGCTGTTGGAGACAGTGTGGATCCACCGGGTCCCTGTTGCACATACTATGGTCATGCCCAAAAATCCTTCCCTATTGGAGGTCAGTATTTGCACTTGTGTCACAAATTACTGGATTGCAAGTTGAAGCATCTCCGGCTCTTGCTCTTTTATTTTTGAACATCCATGATCTTCCTGTGGCATACAGACGCCTTGTAGGGCATATATTGCTCAATGCTAAGTTGGTTCTCACGAGACACTGGAAGTCGGTTCACTCCCCCTCCTTCTCAGAAATTGTACGATCCCTGAACTCCACATGTCGCTATGAACATGTCCTTCCATCAACTATATTAAACCCGAAAGTGAGAGATCAAACATGGTCCCCTTGGAAGTTGTACCCCGGATATCAACCTTGAATAATTTGATATTAGCCTAGGTGTTGACTGCTGTGGTGCTCGCTGGTGCTCGCTAGTTTTCTTTCTTTTGTTTATTTTGTGCCTACTGATTTTGTCGCTGTCCTTATTATCCCTCTTTATTTGTGTCTTATGTACCTGATCTCTACCATGTACTGAGGCTAATTGAGGGTTTTGTGCCTCACCCTCTTGTACTCTTATACTTTGTATTCTTGTACTCCTGATTTCGCCTGCTGTGACAGGTCTCAGGGAATTCATGTGTTGCATTGCATATCTTTGTGCTTTTCTTGAAAAATCAATAAAAAACGATTGATTATAAATATACACTTGTGTGCAAAAAATGAAAATGTAATTTCTTTTCACCTTCTTAGCATTAATTTCTTTAGAAGACTAGGTAGTCAAAAAACTCATTACACCCATAGATGAATACGTTAAGGGGTCTAGTTTTCAAAATGGGTTCACGTTTGGGGGTTCATTTATACTGACACTTATAAGCCTCTGCAAACTTGGCTTGTTGCAGAAAAAATATGTACTTTAAACATTTAAAAATTTATGTTAAGATGGTAAGTCTCTTAAATTTAAAAAAAATGTAATTTTTTTTGTAAGTACAGCCAAAATAAAGTCCTAATGTGGAAATATATTTTTGATGAAAAAATTTAATAGTTTTTATGTTTGCATGTGAAATATTGCAGTTGAAAATAGGAGAATATGCCCATTTGTATAAATTTTCATAGATATATAAGTTTTTTAATAAAGATACGCATATTTTATCGGTACAATTTTACCCCCTATGTAAAGTACTACCGGTATATGTGTCAAGAAAACAATGTCAGAATTACTTTGATGTGCAAAACCTTTACAAAGTTATTCTCTGCTAAAGAGACACATGTCAGATTTCCAAAATCTGGCTTGGTCATTAAGGGGTTAAATAGTGGGTTTTGGAAATTTTCTTCAAATTGCTTCTAAAATTCTAAGCCTTCTAACGTCCTAAAAAAAATAAAATGACATTTACAAAATGATGCCAACATAAAGTAGACATATGGGAAATAGAAGTAAAAAATATTTTATAAGATATCACTTACTGTTTTAAAAGCAAATAAATTGAAATTTAGAAAATTGCGAATTTTTCCAAATTTTTCTTTTATAAATAAAGGTGAAATATATTGACTCAAATTTATGACTATCATGAAGTACAATGTGTCACGAGAAAACAATCTCAGAATGGCTTGGATAAATAAAAGTGTTCCAAAGCTATTACCCCATAAAGTGACACATGTCAGACTTGCTAAAAATGGCCTGGGGTAGAAGGAGTTAAATGTGGTAATCAACACGACCACAGATGCTGGTTACACATGAATACATTTACATACACCTAGCCAGGAGGCTGAGGCCCTTGTGCAGTACAGCGCAATGCCCTCTGCTAGATGCTGGAGTTAAAAGCGGTGAATTTACCTACTGAAGGGCTCAAATAGACCAGCCACACCTTACCTGTTATTATTCTAGAATCAGGAACAATTATTTGGGTGCGTGATGTGGGAAAGCTATCATGCTATAGTATTTCCCCCTCAACAATTGGTCAAAAAGCATGTGTCTATGGTGTTTCTCCTAAATAAACACCAGCCTGGCTTGAATTTGTTGTGACGCTTATCAGCTCTCTGTTATGAAATGGCACAAACAGAAACCCTAACTATCTGACTACAGGCTTGGTCTCAGTCTCTAGGATCCTAGGTGATGCTATTAAAAAATGCAATCCGGCTAAATAAATTCACACATTTGCAAAGAATCTTTGGGTATGCTGTCAAACTTTATAAGAAGAAGATAACTGTGATGAAGTATGAGCATGATTAGTCTTACCGACCCTGGTCTGCTTTGTATAATCTGGTGATTGTGGACAGAACAAGGCTTTCTCCAACAAGGGTGCAGTACCACAGTGTCTGTGGCTTTACTCCTCAGCTCTCATCTGTGCTCCTGACAGCAATGCCTCTTCCTCTAGATAATATCAGGGTCATGGACACAATCAGCTCCACTTGCAGCTACTCTGGTCCCTGAAAGATGCTCTCACGCCTGGATGTCAAGTGATTCTCCTCACACACCGGTCCTGTAGCTTTTTCTAGGCTCACTCTAAGATGGCTTTTGTTTCACTACCTTTTCCAGGCTTAAGACCCCACCTTTGAAAGTTTAGAATCATGAATATTGTATTACAGTCTGTTATCTGTACTTACGAAACAGTGGCCCATTGTGGCCAAACAGCAGAGTATCGGTTTAAATCATATAACTTAATTTACACAAATACAATGTTCACATAATGAGAGCTGTTTCCTCATCTAACACCACCAACCCTTGTTCTGCTGCTATTTGCGCCGCTTACAGCAAAATTTTTACAACAGCCTGTTCCTTTTAAGTAATGTAACAAGTGAAGTATCAATAGTGCAACAGATAGACTAGAAAAACACATTTATATATTTCACTGCCTGTTGACAATCAGGCTGATGAACAGTAAGTCTATCTAAATGTAACACCTATCTAAATGTAACACTGTCACACCTACCTCTACTTGTAGAGAAGAGTCCGCGATGTTGATGTGTAGTGGTGAACTGATAGTTGTCCTGATTCTCCAGTCCAGTAGAAGCAGTCAGGCTGTGTAGTTGGAAAAAGCTAGCTCAAATCTGGAGTGCAAGCATTTTTGAACAGGAAACATGCTGTGGCCCTGGCACATTTTCCATCTACACAGCCTGACTGCTTCTACTGGTCTGGAGGATCAGGACAATTATCAATTCACCACTACACATCAACATCGCGGACACTCCTCTACAAGTACAGTTAGGCACGACGGTGTTACATTTGGATACTACTTATAACTAGTGATGTCGCGAACATAAAATTTTCCGTTCGCGAACAGCGAACGCGAACTTTCACAAATGTTCACGAACGGGCGAACCGGGCGAACCGCCATAGACTTCAATTGGCAGGCGAATTTTAAAACCCACAGGGACTCTTTCTGGCCACAATAGTGATGGGAAAGTTGTTTCAAGGGGTCTAACACCTGGACTGTGCCATGCCGGAGGGGGATCTATGGCAAAACTCCAATGGAAAATACGTAGTGGACGCAGAGCCGGGTTTTAATCCATAAAGGGCAGTGGGAACACTACAGTCAGTGGAAGTGGGCCTGACACACACTGGCAGCAGGCAAGCAACTGAATTTAGACTACTGTCTAAAAATTAAATGCCTTATTTATCGGCAAGCTACTGTGCCACCCGGTATCTGTGTTGGGCACTAGCAGAGGGCACACTGCAGTCTGTGGAAGTGGGCCGGACACACACTGGCAGCAGGCAAGCAACTGAAATTAGACTGTGTAAAAATGAAATGCCTTATTTATCGGCAAGCTACTGTGCCACCCGGTATCAGTGGTTGGCACTGGCAGTGGGCAGACTACAGTCTGTGGAAGTCGGCCTGACACACACTAGCAGCAGGCAAGCAACTGAAATTACACTAAAGTGTAAAAATTAAATGCCTTTTTTTGATGCAAAGTCCTGTGCCACACGGGATGACAGGGGTGGGCACTGGCAGTGGGCACACTACAGTCAGTGGAAGTCAGCCTGACACACACTTGCAGCAGGCAAGCAACTGAAATTACACTAAAGTGTAAAAATTAAATGCCTTTTTTTATGCAAAGTCCTGTGCCAGCCGGTATGAGTGGTGGGCACTGGCAGTGGGCACACTACAGTCAGTGGAAGTCGGCCTGACACACACTGGCAGGCAACTAACCTTAGATTAAAGTGTAAAAATGAAATGCCTTTTTTTGATGCAAAGTCCTGTGCCACATGGGATGACAGGAATGGGCACTGGCAGTGGGCACACTACAGTCTGTGGGCCTACAGCTTCTCACACACGGGCAGGCCAGGCAACTGCAATATGTATATGGAGAAAAAAAAAAGCAGACTAATGTCCTTACAGCAGAGATCAGATGAGTCTTTTAGGACTCGAGTGGACACTGAATTCACTAGCCTAGCTAATGATTTCCCTATTAAATCAGCAGCAACTACACTCTCCCTCCTCTCACTAAGACTGCAAATTCCGAATGAATCTAAAATGGATGCTGTTCAGAAGATGGGAGGGTCTGGGAGGGAGGGTATGCTGCTGATTGGCTGGAATGTGTCTGCTGACTGTGAGGTACAGGGTCAAAGTTTGCTCAATGATGATGTATAGGGGGCGGACCGAACATCGCATGTGTTCGCCCGCTGCGGCGAACGCGAACAAGCTATGTTCGCCGGGAACTGTTCGCCGGCGGAAAGTTCGGGACATCTCTACTTATAACTTAGAGGACAGCAGACGTGGTAGAACCCCGCTTCTAGTCACTAGTACATAGGTGCACTCTGAGATTAAGTGCAGTAATTCTTCTTTTACATCTTCACTGACCTAAACTTGTTTTATTTCTATTTATTTAACAGACCCCCATATCAAACCTCTATGTCAGACTCTCATCAAAGCTAAAATAAATAAGTTAATATACCTCTCCTGCTCAACCACAATTCTGCAGGTCTGGTGGTCTCTCCTGCAGTCATGGTCCCTGGTATTCTCCACGCCCGCGCTAAACTATGAACGGACTGAGTGAAACATCAGGTCACAGTGCGTGCTATATGTAGTAGGTAGTCAGGACAATGTAGTGCAGGCCCAGTGAAGACCAGGGAGAGGTGATCACAGGCAGTGCTTGAAGCATATCACTCAATGCTCTCCACGACTCCTGCACACTAGTGAGTAGTGTTGAGTAATGATAAGCAGAAGGAGCAATATTCGAATTCACGATATTTTGCGAATATTTGGTAGAATATTCGTCATATATTCACGAATTCGCAAATTCGCGGTTATTTTCTTGATTGCGAAAATCGGCAATGTAATATGCGCGTAATGCATGCAATACAGGCGTGGGTCACTATAGCTACATTTTTCAAGCTACAAGAAGTTTCCTGAGATTGGAGAAAATGGTTGGCATGGCAGAACATTACAATAGCTTTATATGCAGATAGAGTGCTCCAATATATTAGCGATTGCAAAAATCGGCGATTAATGATGCGCACATTTTTGCGCAATACGTGCAACTTTACATTTTAGCAGGTCGGACTATTAGTGATTGGTGCACTAAGTATTGTTGTGAACTTTTGACATCACAATGTATGTATGTATGTAGCATGTATGTGTGGACAGCATCACACTAACTAACACTCTGCACAGCTACACTATATCACAATCTAACCTACACTGACTATCTCCCACTAACTATCTGTATTATATATAAAGGCTAACTAACTATCTAATGTGATGTGACAGGAAAACAGCGAGCACAGCAATTACACTGCTGTCTCTCTCAGAACTGTAATAAACTGTAGAAAATGGCTGTGGGGAGATTCTTATATTCTAAAGGGGTCGGCAACTTTCCTATTGGTTGCTAGGGATGTTGCTATGCTCAGACAAAAACATTGCAGCCTTCTCATTGCAGCCTTCTTTTTTCATCAGCCTACTTCAAAAATACAAATATATATCACTATATTCTAAATATTCGCAAATTCTCAAAGCTGCGATATTCACGATTAAAATGCACTAATGTTGAGCAAACCCGACCTCTAAAGTTCGGGTCCGTACCAAACTTAGTGAGTTAGGGTACCCGGACCTGAACCCGAACTTTGCCGGAAACGTTCGGGTTTGAGTTCAGGTATTTAATAAAGCTTTTAAGCTGTGAGCACTTAGAAGCCATCACAGCCATGCCTAGTAATGGCATGGCTGTGATTAGCCAGTGCATCATGTGACCCAGCCTCTATACAAGCTGGATCATGTGTAGAACCGCCCATCAGCTCTAAATAGTTGAGGGACAGGAAGCAGGCAGCTGAAACGAGGGAGAGTGTTAGGAATCTGGCTATTCTCTTTATGGGTGACCTATAATGATTTTTTGTGGGTGCAATACACCAGCTTTGCACCCCTGACACAGAAATATAATAATACATCTGTCTGTTAATTCTGTGGGTGACCTATGGTGATTTTTTGTGGGTGTAATGCACCATTTTTGTACCCCTGACACAAAAATATAATAGTTAATCCATCTGTTAGTTTGATGGGTGACATATACCTATTTTTGGTGTCAGATACACGTGCACTTTATATGTGACAGGGAAATTAATATAGTTAATCTGATTGTTAGTTCGGCTGGTGACATATACCCATTTTTGGTGTGAGATACACGTGCACTGCATATGTGACAGGGAAATTTATTTAGTTAATCTGACTGTTAGTTCGGCCGGTGACATATTCCCATTTTTGGTGCGAGATACACGTCTGTTAGTTCAATGGGTAACATATACCCATTTTTGGTGTGAGGTATATCTCACTGCATATGTGACAAGGAAATTATTATAGTTAATCCATCTGTTAGTTCTGTGGGTGACATATTCCCATTTTTGGTGTGAGGTACACCTGCACTGCATATGTGACAGGGAAATTATTATAGTTAATCCGTCTGTTAGTTCGGTGGGTGACATATTCCCATTTTTGGTGTGAGGTACACTTGCGCTGCATACGTGACAGGGAAATTAATATAGTTAATCTGTCTGTTAGTTCGGTGGGTGAACTCAAAGAATGAGGAGAGCATCAAATAAGGGACGTGGCATTGGTTGTGGTGCTGCTGGTGGAGCTCCTGAAGCAGGGAGAGGATGTGGACAATCTATTGCCAGCTACACGCCCAAAAGAAACACCTTCCTCAAGTGCATGTTGGCGATAGGACGTTCAGCGTAATTTTGTAGGCATGAATACCATTGTACGAAAGGTGAGGCCATAACACGTAGAGGCGTTAGTAGATTAGATGGCTGACAGTGCCTCCAGTTCCTTTACATTGTCCCCTGTTGAACCGCAGAGTTGGCACCTATAGCCCATGGGCATCTTTCTTTCAGCTCACCCCCTTGCAAATCAGCCAAGCAGTCTGAGCCCCAAGTCATGCAGCAGTCCCTTATGCTTTTTGATGACTCAGCTGGCGGAGTTTCCGTGGGCCATCCACCTAGCCCTGCCCCAGAAGTGGAAGAGATTGAGTGCACTAATGCCCAACCACTTAATGTATGTTTCAGGATGTGTACATGGAAGGAACACCGCAGCACGTCTCTGATGATGCCATGTGCAGACCAGCAAGGAGTGCAGGGGTGAAGAGTGGGTGGAAGATGATGTGGAGGATAATGAGGTCCTAGACCCCACATGAAATCAAGATCGTGGGAGTGATGTGTGCATTTCAGAGGAATAGCTGGTAGTCACCCAGTGCCAGCCGAACAGCAAAAGAGGGAGCAGGGTGCAAAAGCAGAGTGGTCTTCCCCTAGCCAGTATGCCTGCTACTGCCCACCGCACACAGGGACTGAGCACACCAAATCCAGCTCTAAGGAGTTCCCTGGTGTGGCAGTTCTTCAGACAATGTGCTGACGACAAGATGCGAGTGGCTTGCATGCTGTGCAATCAGAGCCTGAAGTGAGGCATAATGATGGACGAACATTGGACGGGAAGGTTCGCGAACGCGTGTTCTCGAACAAATGTTCGCAAACCTCGCATTCGCGGCGGGCCCCATTCACTTTAATGGCAGGCGAACCTGAGTATTTGTAGCCACCAAATACTTACTAGAAGTGCACAAATAATTCCACAACATGGACAGTGTCATACCAGAGGGGGATCATCGGCAAAAATTCCCACAAAAATATGTATTTTATTAAGGGGCCATTTTTACGCGTCTTAAAGGGAAACTCTTAAAAATGTGCCTTGCTGGAGCCTAGAAACATTTTATTTTAGGCCACAGGAGTACAGGCCCCAAAAATTAGGCATTCACCTGACAGAAAAGAACTGATTATGTGGCTTGAGGCAGGGCCGGCCCCAGGTTCAGGTGGGCCCTTGGGCGATAAGTCCCAGTGGGCCCCTTGAGGCATTTTTGTACATTTACATGTTCCTCTGTGGCTCCCACATGGTATAATGATGACCAGTGGACCCAATACAGTATAATGACCACTAGTACCCCTTCACACAGTAAAAAGACCCCTAATGCTCCCAAACACAGTATAATGACCCCCAGTGGCCATCCACTTATAATAATAACCCCCAATCACCCCTTATTCAAAACAATAACCCCCAGGGGCCCCCACACTGGAGTACAGACCCCCAAAATTAGGCATTCACCTGACAGAAATGAACTTGTGATGATGTAGCTGGAGGTACATTAGGCGGTGACTGGATAACAATTTTATTGTAGGCCACTGGAGAACAGGCCCCAAAAATTAGGCATTCACCTGACAGAAAAGAACTTGTTGTGATAGCTGGAAGTAAATTAGGTGGTCACTATTTAAAGATTTTACTGTAGGCCAGTACAGGCCCCAAAAATTAGGCATTCACCTGACAGAAAAGAACTTGTGATGATTTGGCTGGAGGTACATTAGGCAGTCACTGGATAAAAATTTTACTGTAGGCCTCTGGAGTACAAGCCCCAAAAATTAGGCATTCACTTGACAGAAAAGGCCTTTTATGCCACTGTATATAAATAAGACAAGGACCATTCTTTGTTCTGGGTGGTAGTGGATATATGTGGGCTGGCATGAGGAAATTCAATTACACGTGGTTGTCACAGGTGTTGAATTCCTCCGAGATCCATGCCTCATTCATTTTTAGAAATGTGAGGTAGTCCACACTGTCGTGAGCTAGACGAGTGCTCTTATCGGTCACGATCCCCACTGCTGCGCTGAACGTCCTTTCGGACAGGACACTCTACGAGGGGAAATCCAAGAGTTCCATGGCAAATTGTGCAAACTCTGTCCACAGGTCAAGCCTGCACACCCAGTAGTCTAGGGGTTCCTCGCTTCTCAGAGCGTCCACATCGGCCATTAACCCGATGTAGTCGCACACCTGTCAGTCTATGCGTTCCCTGAGGCTGCATCCGGAGGGTGGCTGTCAATAGGTTGGCTGCAAAAATGATCTCATATCCGATGTAACCAACACATCTTCAAACCACCCTCTTCTTGCAGGTGCGGTAGGATTGGAACCTGCACCTGTTTTGCTGTTGGTGGAAATTCCTTTGCCAGCGCCCGCAACAGCAGAATGCAGCATCTCTCGCAGAAAGGCCTGGAAATACTGCATTTTGCCAGCCCTCTGTGATGCTGGTAACACGGCCGACATGTTGTGTTTATACCGGGGGTCTAAGTACATTGCCACCCAGTACTAGTCCTTGCCTTTATGCTTTTTATACGGGTTCCGAAGGCGCACATTTGCACTAAATTGGAAGCGTTGCCGCTCCCTGGCTCCTGCTCATCAGCCAGGAGAATGTCATCCTCGGACTTCTCACCCCAGCCACGGACAACATCAAGGATCCCCGAAAAGTTCAAAGTCCCCCTCAAAGCCTTCTCTTCTTGATCCTCCTCCTCCTCCCCCAGCCAACATCCTCCTCTGACTCCTCTTGAGACTCCTGCTGAGTTGTCTCAGATGGAGTAGCCCCCCCTGGGAATTCATTCAGCATTTCAACTTCCTCATCTTCTAGCTCCCGCTCCTCGACGGCTTGATCATTGACAAGACGCAATGCACACTCCAGAAAGAAGGCCTTGGCTGCGACTGAAAAGAAACCAAGCTCCCCAGAACCTGTCCTTCTTCAGAGTTCGTACAGGTAGTTGTTAACGGCACGTTGCTGCTGGAGCTGCCTATCAAGCATATACAAGGTGGAGTTCCAGCGTGTCGGGCTGTCACAAATCAGACGTCTAACGGGCAGGTGGTGTCGCTGCTGAACGTCAGTAAGGCGAGCCATGGCTGTGTAAGATCTTCTAAAATGGCCAGAGATTTTCCTGGCCTGCCTCAAAACGTCCTGGACCCCGGGGTATTTGACAACGAATCGCTGCACAACTAAGTTCAGGATGTGTGCCATGCACAGCTCGAATGCCACTGTCGTTGCACACCACTTTATCAACTGTCAAATTAAGGAGGGATTGCCACTGATCGGCCTGTGACCGCAGAGCTGAAAGTAGTGCAGGACCGGTGTGGCTCTTGGCTTCCAGGCGCAACAGTCACAGCACAGCATGGCAACGTGTCACGTGGGATGTCAAATGGGTTCTGCAGGGCTTGGAGGGCGCAGCCGAAGAGGCGGTAGCAGTGGAACAGGAGGAGTCAGCCGAGGAGGAGACGGGGGATGGAGTAGGAGGAGGAGAAGAATAGGCAGGCCTGCATGCAACCCTTGGCGGTCACACCAAATCCACAAGGGAGCCACGGGTTACGTGCTTGACGGCCGTCAGAAGGTTCACCCAGTTGGCAGTGAAAGTTATGTACTTTCTCTGCCCGTGTTTGCTAGACCACGCGTCTGTGGTCAGGTGTATTTTAGCCCCAACACTGTGTGCCAGAGATATATTCAATTGCCGCTGAACATGGCCATATAGCTCTGGGATGCCCTTCTGAGAGAAATATTTCCTTCCGGGGCCCTTCCATTGCGCTGTGCCAAAGGCTACAAATTTTCTAAAGGCCTCAGAGTCCACCAGTTTATATAGCAGTAGTTGGCGGGTTAGCAGTTCCGACAAGCCAGCGGTCAGCCATTGGGCAAGATGGTTATCCAGCATCATCAACTTTTTACGCTTGAACATTTGGGCCACGGAAGCCTGCCTTCTGCCAGATGAACGCGACAACGGCACGGTGGAGTTGAGGACAAATGAGGGGAGAGAGGAGAAGAAGATGAGGAAGGAGGTGGAGCACTGGGAGTGTGGCTTTGTGGGTTCTGACTAGTGTTGATCGAGCACCCAAGTGCTCAGGTTCTCGGGACGAAAAATTCGGGATGCTGGAATGGAAGTCAATGGGAGAACCCCAGCATTAAACCAGGCACCCCCTGCTCTGAAGAGGGGAGGGTGGCTGGTTCATAGGAAAAGGTCATAAATTGATGGAAACACCACCGAAATGATTCAAGAACAGCATGGAGAGGATGTCTGAATGCATCTTGGACACTCAGATCTCTGCTGGGAACCATGTTGTCCGAGTTGTACGCCACTTTTACAGACTGACAATAATACGCACAAAACCAAATATAAAATCTATTTTAGAGGAAAAATTTTTTAGGAAACATTCTTTCCTGTATATTTACTTTTATATAAGGTGCAAGTGCTACCAAAATTTACAAGCAAGAGGCACTCTGAAACAACCTATATATCACATAAAGGAGGGCCTCATTCACATTGTGGTACAATTGTTTATGTAGTGGGTCTCCTACAGTCATAAAGCCTATGCACTAAGTGAAAGGGCTGTCAAAAATTACTCCAATACACCCTTTGTTACACAATAAGGGGGGAATCATACACACCCTTTAAAAAATATGATTGATGGCCAGCTGGTGACCCTCAAAAACTTATGGAGCAAGGGCCTGCTGATCTAACTATCTAAAACATTAGGGGCAAGGGCCTGCTGCTGAGCTAACCCTGTAAAACATTATATGTGAGGGCCTGTAGGTGACCTGACCCTGTAAAAGATTGTAGTTGAGGGCCTGCAGGTGACCTGACCCTGTAAAACATTACATGCACGGGTCTGCAGATGAGCTGACTTTGTAAAAGATTTTAGGTGAGGGCCTGCTGGTTAGTTGACCCTCTCAAAGGTTGTAGGTGTGGGCCTGCAGGTGAGCTGACCCTGTAAAACATTATATGTGAGTGCCTGCAGGTAAGCAGACCCTGTAAAACATTATATGCGAGTGCCTGCGGGTGAGCTGACCCTCTAAAAAATTATATGCAAGGGCCTGCAGGTGAGCTGACCCTGTAAGACATTATATGCGAGGGCCTGCAGGTGAGCTGACCCTGTAAAAAATGATATGCGAGGGCCTTGGCTACTGAGACTAGACTTGGTGGAAGACAGGTTGGTGCTTAACTGACTGGAAGCATTATCTGCTGCAATCCATCTAACCACCTGGTCGCACTGCTCTGACTTCAAGAGTAGTGTCCTGCGCCACCCTGCAAACTGGGACATGAAGCTAGGTATTGTGGATGATTGTTTTTATTGTGCTCTGGCAGCAGGCACAGTTTCAACGTGCCCAGGTTCACGGCCTCTGCATGCACCATCAGCATCACGGCCACTTCCCTGTACCTTACTGCTCGCCTTCCTCATTTTAAATGTTATATATGCTTGAAAGTATGTCACACGAACAGCAGCATAGGATTTGGAAGTGTATGCGCAAAAAAGATAAAACATTTATGCACACACGTTACACTGCAGATGTGGCACTTCTAATGTAACTGTCAGAAGTGGACACCATCTATTGACAAAATGCACTGTATGTCATAAAATAAAATTTAACACACATATTACACTTTAGATGTGGCACTTGTAATGTCACTGTCAGAAGCGGACACTGTTTATTGAAAATGTGCACTGTGTCACTGATAATTTTTAAACCCCTTAATCAGTATTTTGTGGAAACAGGTATATCAAATCCCTTAATCAGTATTTTGTGAAAGCGGGTATATCGCAGCCCTCAATCAGTATTTTGTGGAAGCAGGTATATCGCAGCCCTCAATCAGTATTTTGTGGAAGCAGGTATATCAAATCCCTTAATCAGTATTTTGTGGAAGCAGGTATATAGCAGCCCTCAATCAGTATTTTGTGGAAGCAGGTATATCAAATCCCTTAATCACTATTTTGTGGAAGCAGGTATATAGCAGCCCTCAATCAGTATTTTGTGGAAGCAGGTATATCAAATCCCTTAATCACTATTTTGTGGAAGCAGGTATATAGCAGCCCTCAATCAGTATTTTGTGGAAGCAGGTATATCAAATCCCTTAATCAGTATTTTGTTGAAACAGGTATATCGCAGGCCTCAATCAATATTTGGTGGAAACAGGTATATCGAACCTCTTAATCGGTATTTTGTGGAAGCAGGTAAATTGCAGCCCTCAATCAGAATTTTGTGGAAGCAGGTATATCAAACCCCTTAATAAGTATTTTGTGGAAGCAGGTATATTGCAGACCTCAATCAGTATTTTGTGGAAGCAGGTATATCAAACCCCTGAATTAGTATTTTGTGGAAGCAGGTATATTGCAGACCTCAATTAATATTTGGTGGAAACAGGTATACCAAACTCTGTGGAAGCAGGTATATCAAAAACCTTAATCAGTATTTTGTGGAAGCAGGTATATCACAGCAATCAATCAGTATTTTTTGGAAGCAGGTATATAAAACCCCGTTGTCATTATTTTGTGGAAGCAGGTAAATCGCCGTCCTCAATAAATATTTGGTGGAAACAGGGATATCAAACCCCTTAATCAGTATTTTCTGTAAGCAGAAATATTGCAGCCCTCAATCAGTATTTTGTGGAAGCAGGTATATCAAACTCCTTAATCGATATTTTGTGGTAGCAGGTATATCGCAGGCCTCAATCAATGTTTGGTGGAAACAGGTATATCGAACCCCTTAATCAGTTTTTTGTTGAATCGGGTATATCATAGCCGTGAATCAGTATTTTGTGGAAGCAGGTATACCACAGGCCTCAATCAATATTTGGTGAAAACAGGTATATCAAACCCCTTAATCAGTACTTATTAGAAGCAGGTATAGCAAAGCCCTCAATCAATATTTTGCGGAAGCAGGTATACAGATGTAGTAGAGTTAACACACATACTTTATGAGACATGCTATCTAAACTAAATGTGTTAAGTAAACACCTGCAATTGCTTTAAAATGGCTTTTGTTTCAAGACGATGAGTTAAGAAATTTGAGTCAAGAGTTTGTGTGTTAACCCTGCTACATCTGTAACAAACCCCTTAATCTGTATTTTGTGGAAGTAGGTATATCGCAGCCCTCAATCAGTATTTTGTGGAAGCAGGTATATCAAACCCCTTAACCAGTATTTTGTGGAAGCAGGTATATTGCATGCCTATATCAATATTTGGTGGAAACAAGTATATCGAACCCCTTAATCAGTATTATATGGAAGCAGGTATATGGCAGCCCTCAATCAATATTTGGTGAAAGCAGGTATATCAAACCCCTTAATCAGTATTTTGTGGAAGCAGGTATATCACACCCCTCAATAAGTTTTTTTGGGGGCAAAATGTATATCATACCTGTTGAAAATAGTTGTTCCAATAGCGCTTGTCCCGCTATATAGGTGCGGTATCGCAGCAGAACCGCATACAACTGCTGCATAATACGAATGCACTATATACTTTCTATGTTACAAAGTATATTATAGGTATATCACACCCCTCAATCAGTTTTTGGAGGGCAACAGGTATATTACACCCATTGTAATTAGTTGTTCCAATATCGTTTGTCCCTCTAAATAGCTCCAGTATCGCAGCAGAACCGCACACAACTGCTTCACAATAAAAATTGCACAAATATACTTTCTATGTTAGAAAGTATATTATAAGTATATCACACCCCTCAGTATATCACACCTATCGATAGCACACTGATACCAGTCCTTAAAAGGACTTTTGTGGCCCTAGTAGCCGGAGTTTGGTGTCCCTAACAGCCTGTCCCTGATCCACAAAGCAACCTCTCCCTACACTGGCAAAACACAGAATGTATAATGGCTGCCAGATCTGGTTCATTTATAGGGTGGGGGTGTGTCCATGTGCTGAACTGTCTCAATAGGCTGTCCTGTCCCACCTGATGGATGTGTCATGGGTCAAATTTCGGCGCAATGCAAAAGAATATGGTGGCGGCTGACATCGCCATATGTTCACATGTTCGGCAGATTGTGAATGAGCAAAGTTCGCAGCGAAACGACCGCCAGGCAAACCGTAAAGCCATCTCTAGCAAGGCATAAACGTTCTAAACCTGAGCAACACCTGCATGACCAGGCATCTAAATGCAATGCATGAGCTGCAGTGGACTACACACCTCAAAAAACCACAAAAGATTTCAGACTCCTCTTGCTCGGTCTTCTGCTGCAGTCTTGGCCTCTTCCTCCCCCCTGATGTGACAGTGGCATCTGCCACCCCGAAAACAGAGGATGTGGCAGAAACACCTCCACCACCACCACTGTCACCAAGCCACCCCCCAAACACTGGCGAGAAAGAGGAAGTACCCCCCTACCCACCCGTGATCCGTAGCCCTGAATGCCAGCATTTTAAAATTCCTGGCCTTTAGAATGCTGTCATTCCATCTGGTGGAGACAGAGACTTTTAAAAACCTTATGGGGGTGGCTGTCCCACAGTGCATGGTTCCCAGCTGCCACTACTTTCCAGGTGAGCCATTGCTTCCCTGCACAACCAAGTGGCGGACAAAATCAGGTGTGCACTGCGCAACGCCATCTGTGGCTAGGTCCACATAACTACTGATACGCGGACCTGTAAGCACAGGCAGGGACATTATATTTCCCTAACTGCACACTGGGTAAATTAAGTGGAGGCTGGGCCTTAGGCGGATAGCAGTTTAGCACATGTCCTACCCCCACCCAGGATTGCAGGACATTTCTCGTTGCATCCTGTTGCCTCTGCTTCCTACTCTACCGCCTCCTCATCCGGTCAGTGTAACACCTTTACCACCAACATAAGCACAGCCGGGGGTAACAACAGCAGGCTGTTATGAAACTCATCTGTTTGGGGGAAAAACCGCAGTGCGCAAGAGCTGTGGACGGGCATGAAACAACAAACCGATGAGTGGTTGGTGGCACTGACCCTTAAGCCTGGCCTGGAGGTGTGCGATAACGGGTAAAATCTCATAGCAGCTCTGGGGCTAGCCGGTTTGACGCACATCCCTTGCCTGGCGCATGTGCTGAATTTGGTGGTGCAGAGGTTCCTGAAAAATTACCCCGATATGTCAGAGCTGCTGCATAAAGTGCGGGCTGTCTGTGCGCGCTTTCGGCGTTCTCACCTTGCTGCTGCTCGTCTGTCTGCACTACAGCGTAACTTTGGTCTGCCCGCCTTATATGCGACTTTCCCACAAAAGAGCTCTCAGAAGACATATGATTAAGAATTGTTGACTTGCATAAAGATGGAAAGGGTCATAAAAGTATCTCCAAAATCCTTGCTGTTCATCAGTCCACAGTAAGACAAATTCTCTATAAATTGAGAAAGTTTAGCACTGCTGCTACTCTCCCTAGGAGTGGCCGTCCTGTAAAGATGACTGCAAGAGCACAGCGCAAACTGCTCAATGAGGTGGAGAAAAATCCAGAGTGTCAGCTAAAGACTTACAAAAGTCTCTGGCATATGCTAACATCCCTGTTAGCGAATCTACGATATGTAAAACACTAAACAAGAATGGATTTCATGAGAGGATACCACAGAGGAAGCCACTGCTGTCCAAAAAAAACATTGCTGCACGTTTAGAGTTTGCACAAGAGCGGCTGGATGTTCCACAGCAGTACTGGCAAAATAGTGTGTGGACAGATGAAACCAAATTTGAGTTGTTTGGAAGAAACACACAACACTACTATAGAAAAAGAGGCACAGCACACCAACATCAAAACCTCATCCCAACTGTGAAGTATGGTGGTGGGGGCATGATGGTTTGGGGCTGTTTTGCTGTGTCAGGGCCTGGACGGATTGCTATCATCAAAGGAAAAATAAATTCCCAAGTTTATTAAGACATTTTGCAGGAGAACTTAAGGCCATCTGTCCACCTGCTGAAGCTCCACATAAGATGGGTGTTGCAACTGGACGACAACCTAAAGCATAGAAGTAAATCCACAACAGAATGGCTTAAACAGAAGAAAATACGCCTTTTGGAGTGGCCCAGTCAGAGTCCTGACCTCAACCCGATTGAGATGCTGTGGCATGACCTCAAGAAAGCTATTCACACCAGACATCCCAAGAATATTGCTGAACTGAAACAGTTCTGTAAATAGGAATGGTCAATAATTTCTCCTGACTGTTGTGCACGTCTGATCTGCAACTACAGGAAATGTTTGGTTGAAGTTATTGCTGCCAAAGGAGGTTCAACCAGTTATTAAATCCAAGGGTTCACATATTTTTTCCACCTGCACTGTGAATGTTTACATGGTATGGTCAATAAAAACATGGTAACATTTAATTCTTTGTCTGTTATTAGTTTAAGCAGACTGTGGTTGTCTTTTGTTGTGACTTAGATGAAGATCAGATCACATTTTATGAACAATTTGTGCAGAAATCCATATCATTCCAAAGGGTTCACCTACTTTTTCTTGCAACTGTATGTGTTGAAAGCGTTTAGTGACCTATGTCAGTACAGAGAGAAAAAAATATACGCACTTCACTGTTGCATTTATTTGTGATGAAAGAGTTTAAGTGTCCTATTTCAGTACAAAACAGAAAATATATGTGCATTTCACTTCCGCAGTTATTATTATTTCAGTACAAGAACAAAATATATTCAGCATTCACTGTTGCAGGTATATGTGGCAAAACCTTCACTGACGTATTTCGGTTGGAAAAAAAAATGACACAGCGTTTAGCGCTGTAGTTATATGCGGTAAATTCATTTGGGACGTATTTTGGTCAAAAAACAAATCTTATTCAGCATTTAGCGCTGCAGTTATATGCGGTAAAGTCTATATTGATGTATTTCGTGGGAAAAACAAATTTTATTCAGCGTTCAGCACTGCAGTTATATGTGATAAAACCTTTAGGGACGTATTTTGATAGAAAAACAAATTTTATTCAGCGTTCACTGTTGCAGGTATATGTGGCAAAACCTTTTGTGACGTATTTCGGTCGAAAAACTATTTTTATTCAGTGTTCAGCGCTGCAGTAATATGTGGTAAAATCTTTATTGAAGTATGTCTATTGAAAAACAAAATTAATTCAGTGGTCAGCGCTGCGGTTATAAGCGGTAAAATTTAGTGATGTATCTTGATGAACTTCGTGACTCTTCCGGGCTCAAAGCTATCTTGACGCTTTGTCTTCTCATTGTCTGTAGCTACTAGAGGCCTGTTCATGCCAGTGTGCTTTTTCTTGACGCTAACATCTACCTGTAAGGATGAGTTGATACAGTACTTCAGTTAATTGGTCAGTTTTGGCCCCGTGACTGCCCAAATATGTGAAGTGTGCAATGATTCTAAGAGTGACACCTGTCATTTGCTTGTCATACTGACTCATGGTATTGTTTCACTACCACAGCAGGCTCCCTATGCATGTTACTGCATGGCACAGTGTTCTACACTACTATAAAGGCTCTCTGCAGGCCGGAAATAGACCTTTTCAACGCGATTCGGCACAATTAAATTTGGATCTAAGCAAATTTTTCAAATAAAATTGGCGACTCCTCCGAATCAAATTTAAAAAAAAATTGATCATCTATACTCACTACTAATCGGTTTATAAAATGCACTTCCATTGCACTTGCACTTCCATATCCTGTATAGTGCCCTGTTCATTATCCCGATATTCATATACTCCTATTCTAATTCTGTTCCAACTCCTGGTGGATTTGTCCGTCAGAAAGGGGAAGCAGCTCATTTTGTTAGGGATGAGATATTTAAAATCAGAGGTATCACACTAGGGAAGCACCCCATTTGTTTTTTCTATCACAGAATTTATTAATATTGAACCTTTAAACTAAAAATGTAATCTTTTTCCAACAGTATGTAAATTTAGCACCATTTTGTTTTTCATTTTCACAGTGGTCAAAAGGAGAAAAAACACTGTAGATATTGTACGCTATTTCTCTTAAATAGAGAAATGCCACAAATAAGATCTAATCTGCTGTTTGGGTAAATGGCAGGGCACAGAATGGAAGGGAACTATTTTTATTTTGGAACATGGAATTTGCTTAAATTGTATTTTAAGGGCCATACCTTTTTGTGGGACATTGTGTACTTTTTATTTCTACCATTTTGTAGTACAATTGGCTTTATGATCAATTTTCATCTAATATTTTGGGAGGTGAGGTGGGCAATTAGGTCAGTGCTTTTTTAAATCTTTTATGGGGTTCGCTATAAGTTACAAATGAAATATCCTGCAGTGTGATACGAGTATCTTGATACCACATTTACCGGTATATAGTGTTTTTTTCATCATAAAATCCCCTTTTTAATAAAAATCTGTTTTATTTTGCATCACCATATTCTAACCTCCATAACATTTTTATATTTCCATTCAGGTAGCTATATTAGGGTACGGCCACATGGTCCATTCTTGATTTTGTTTTCTAAAACTGCATGAAGAAACTTAACAAAGGGGCCCTATCCTTAGGGCTCATTTATTGCAAGATGGGCTTTAGTTTTTATTGGTACCATTTTAGAGTATATATGACTTTTTAATCACTTTTTACTTCATGTTTTGGGAAGTGAGGTGTATGATTATGGTAATATTTGATTTATATCGTTTCTTCATGTTTTACTACTTTTACATCATAAAATCCTTTTTTTTTAATCAAATAACAGTTGTATTTTACATTAACATATACTACTATCCAGAACATTTTTATTTTTATGTCAAGACAGCTGCCTGAGTGCTTGATTTTTTTTTTGTTACAGGATTCCTTTTTTTTGTACTAATGTGGGGCACATACTGCATGAGTTTTTGATCACTTTTTATTCTATTTTTAGAACGGCGAGGTGGACAAGTAATAGTAATTAGTAATTCTGTGTTTTTTTTTTTTTTTAATGGTCTTCCCCTTGAGCGGTGATTAATATTCTATGCCCCATCTATGCCCCTTTTGATGCAACCCATTATCCTATTGGACTTGGCAGCAGCTGCCTGACACTGGTTTCTACAGTTAAGGGTAGGTTCACATCTGCGTTCTGGATTCCATTTTGGCTTTCCCTTATAACATGGTTATAATGGAAAATAATAGAATCCATAAGATGGAAGGACGGATCCATTATGCTGCCAATAGACTTTTATTAATACGGAATGCAAAACAGAAGCCTTTAAAAGGCATTCCGTCTTTATAGAAGTCTATGGGAATAATAACGGATCCGTCCCATTTCCATTATGCAGAACGGAGAAAAAAGTCCTGTCTACAGAACTTTTATTTCTGTCTTGCATAACTGGAACCAGACGGATTGGTTCTGATTCCCATAGCCTTCTATTAAGACTGATCAAAACTGAATGCCTCTTAAAGGCTTCCGTTTTGACTTCCGTCTATGGATTACGTTATTTTCCATTTTAACCGCTTGCCGACCGCCGAACGCACGGATGCGTCCAGGCGGCGGCAAGTTTGTTCCTCCTGGACGCATCCGTGCGTCATCTCGCGAGAGCCGGGATCTGCTGTGAACGCGCGCACGCGCTGCTGCTGCTCACAGCAGAGCGGCTCTGCAGTTACTACAGCCTGCCAGCGATGATCAATCGCTGGCAGGCTGTAAATGTAAAATAAATGAGATCAGTGGTATATCAGACGCTGTGTTGCTAACAGCGCCTGATATATTTGATTACCTGGTCCTCTGGTGGTCCCATTTACTGGGATCGACCACCAGAGGACCAGGTAACAATGTAAAGTTGCACCAAACACTACACTAACCCCACCCCCACCCCCTCACTTTATAACCACTATTAACCCCTTTGTTAACCCCTGATCACCCCATATAGACTCC
Organism: Bufotes viridis; assembly: GCA_033119425.1. NCBI lineage: Eukaryota > Metazoa > Chordata > Amphibia > Anura > Bufonidae > Bufotes > Bufotes viridis. The sequence goes on along the minus strand of CM065589.1, from coordinate 594,541,675 downwards.
CTGATCACCCCCTGTCACTGATCACCCCCTGTAAGGCTCTATTCACATGTCCATATGTGTTTTGCGGTTCCGCTGATCCACAGATCCGTGCCACGGATCCGCGGCGCGGATCCGCAAAACACGGACACCGCCAATGTGCTTTCCGCATTTTGCAGATCCGCACATTGCCAGAACTATATAGAAAATGCTTTCTTGTCCGCAACTGCGGACAAGAAAAGGGCATGTTCTATATTTTTGCGGAACGGAAATGCAGACTCAGAAGTGCGGATCCGCACCTCGATCCGAGCGGGACAAAGTCTGTCCCCATAGAAATGAATGGGTCCGCAATTCCGTTCCGCAAACAGAATTTCGGACGTGTGAATGGGGCCTAAGGGTCCCTTATCATCGCCAGTTAGTTAGCTACTTGTTAGGTAGCTAGCGCCCAGCCCACCGCACCGCAGTCACTGATTTGGCAGAGATTTTTCATCCACATTGATCGATGCGAATGAAAAATCTGTGCCGCTCATTTTTTTTTTTTTTTCAGCCCAGAGGCTGAACGGAAAAATCTCATTACCCGTATGCTCAATATACGGAGAATCGCAGAAACTCCTAATGCTGGCCATACGTGTAATGATTATGGAGACCTCAAATACCAGGGCAGTACAAAAACCTCACATGTGACCTCATTTTGGAAAGAAGACACCCCAAGGTATTCCGTGAGGGGTATGGGGAGTTCATGTAAAATTTTATTTTTGTCACAAGTTAGTGGAATATGAGACTTTGTAAAAAAAAAAAAAATCAATTTCCGCTAACTTGTGCCAAAATTTTTTTCTGTGAACTCGCCATACCCCTCACAGAATACCTTGGGGTGTCTTCTTTCCACAATGGGGTCACTTGTGGGGTATTTATACTGCCCTGGCATTTTAGGGGTCCTAAAGCGTGAGAATCCAAATGCGTAAAAATGCCCTGTGAAATACTAAAGGTACTCATTGATTTAGGGCCCCTTGCGCATCTTGGCTGCAAAAGTGGCACACATGGGTATCGTCGCACTCAGGAGAAGTAGGGCAATGTGTTTGGGTGTATTTTACATATACCCATGTTGGTGAGAGAAATATCTCTGTAAATGACAACTTTTTAAATTTTTTATACAAAGTTGTCAATTTACAGCGATATTTCTCACACAAAGTATGGGTATATGTAAAAATACACCCCAAAACACATTGCCCTACTTCTCCTGAGTACGGCGATACCACATGAGTGACACTTTTTTGCAGCCTGGGTGCGCAAAGGGGCCCAAATTCCAACGAGTACCTTTAGCTTTTACATGGCTGCTCACAATTTAGCCCCGCCCAAAATGCCAGAACAGTACAAACACCCCACATGTGACCCCATTTTGGAAAGAAGACACCCCAAGGTATTCACTGAGGGGCATAGTGAGTCCGTGGGAGATTTCATTTTTTTTTGCCAGAAGTTAGCAGAAATGGAAACTTTATTATTTTTATTTTTTTCCTCAGAAAGTGTCATTTTCCGCTAACTTGTGAAAAAAAATGAAATGATACATGAACTCACCATGCCCCTCCATGAATACGTTGGGGTGTCTTCTTTCTAAAATGGTGTGATTTGGGGGATATTTATACTATCCTGACATTCTAGCACCTGAAGAAACATGACAGGCGCTCAGAAAGTCAGAGCTGCTTCAAAATGCAGAAATTCACTTTTTTGCACCATAGTTTGTAAACGCTATAACTTTTACCCAAACCAATAAATATACACTTATTGTATTTTTTTTTTTTATCAAAGACATGTAGAACAATAAATTTTGCGAAAAAGTTATATAGAAATGTAGTTTAAAAAAAAAAAAATTACAACAGAAAGTGAAAAATGTCATTTTTTTGCAAAAATTTCGGTAATTTTTGATTAATAGCAAAAAAAGTAAAAACGTCAGCAACAATGAAATACCACCAAATGAAAGCTCTATTAGTGAGAAGAAAAGGAAGTAAAATTCATTTGGGTGGTAAGTTGCATGACGGAGCAATAAACGGTGAAATTAGTGTAGTGCGGAATTGTAAAAAGTGGCCTGGTCATTAAGGGTGTTTAAGCTAGGGGGGCTGAAGTGGTTAACCATGTCATAACGGAAAGCCATAATGGAATCCAGAACGCAGATGTGAACCCAATCCTAAGTTTTATGTCCATTAAAATTCCTAAGTCCTTTTTCATGTCAGTGTTAAGCCTCATTCACACGTCAGTGTTTCACATACATGTGCTGTACATGTTCTCCGCAGACAGCAAATCTCCCCATTCATTTGAATGTGTGTATTCACACATCAGTGTTTTAGCACGTGTTTTCAGCACGGATGCATGTCCTATTTTGGTCCATGTTCCCGGATCCCTCACACCCATTATAGTCAAAGTGTCCGTGCTATGCGTCAATCCTGTGGAACACTCCCTGTCAATATAGAGTCCTTATAAATATTGGTCTGTCTATGACATTACTTAATTCTCTTAGGATATGGGTGTGTATGCCATCTGGTCCTGGTGATTTGTCTACTTTAATATTTTTAAGACGGCACAGCACTTCTTCCTGGGTCAGACAGAACACTTTTAATGGGGAATTTACTTTTACATTCTGCATTTTATCTGACAGTTCATTTTCCATACAGTGGAAAAAAAAAATATATATATATATATATAATAGTAGTGATGAGCGAGCACGCTCGGCCAAACATCTGTTTAGCTCGAGCATGGCTATGCTTGGCACATGGCAGTACTCGACCGAGTACCGCTTGTGCTCGAGCGCCCTGCTCAAGTCTTTAATTAGCCAATCAAGGTGCAGGTAAGTACTGCCCTCACTGTGTATCAAATGCACAAAGCGAGATAGCGACACTTCCCAAATCCTTGATAATTCCTCTGATTTATTAAATGTTAAAACAAGGCAAACGCGGGTCACCGCACAGGTACAAAATTGGGAACCGCCACTTCACGCTAAAAGCGCTTCATCAAGCCCTTCGTTACGCGGAGGAAGAGGAGGACACCCACCTGAACTCCACCCCCATGTCATGGTAGGACAGGTAAAACATTAACCCGCCCCACCCCACAAAAATGCTAACAACATTAAAAACAATGTTGTCAAACAAAGATAGCAAGATCATTCTTATCATTAAAGCCAAGTGGCCCCATTGCTCCAGTTCTCATAATCCAGATCGCCTCTCTTCGCAACAGGATCCTTTTCCTGTCCCCTCTTCGTACCGGTAACTTAACTATTTCCAGCCCTGCACACCGTAAAAGTTCTTGCTGGCCCTAATGCATCTCGCACATATGATCAATGAGGCGCGTTGCTCCAATACCTGTTTCCAAAGATCTCCTATATTCTCTAAAGGGCACAAATAGTGGCCTATAGGTTTTCCCTATGTAGAAACGTTTACATGGGCAAAAAATGGCATAAACAAAGAATTTGGATCTGCAATTGATAAAATCCATCATCTTATGTTCTATTGGGCTAATTCTGAAGTACATTCCTTTCCCTAAATAAATACACATCGAACAGTGTCCATACTTGAAATCTCACCTCCCAATGACGCATGTTCGGCTCAGACCTAGACAGGGAGAGCATTGGGTAGGAAGGGAAAGACAGAGCAGGGAGCCAATTTCAGAGATTTTAGTTAAAGAAAGCTTTTCAAAGGCCCGAAAGTCCATTTAAGAACTACTGTTTGTGTGTGTTTTAAATCGTCAATATATTTGACAGCAGTGTCAGGGACATCCGTTCTATGGAAGGGACAGAACGAGTAGGGAGAGAAATTATTTATGTATTTATTACCAAAAGCTTTTCAAAGAACCCAAAGTCCATTTGACAGCAGCAAAATATTTCAATTTTATACCTATTAGTGAAATAGACTGTACATCATCCGCAGACTGACTCTTTAATAATCTTGGTCACATCTACTGTCCATAATCTGTGGTGTTCTCTGTAACCAATACTGTCCTGCATCATAAAAAACTGTCTGTATTACAAATTCCAATAATCTGGGCATAATATAGTGTCCAAAATCTGTGATGTTCTACAACCAATATTGTCCTGCATTAGAAAACACTGTCAGTATTACAAATTTCAATAATCAGGGCCTAATATAGTGTCCATAATCTGTGGTGTTCTATAACCAATACAGTCCTGCCTCAGAAAACACTGTCCTTATTACACATTTCAATAATCTGGGCCTAAAATGGTGTCCGTAATCTGTGGTGTTCAATACCGAATACTGAACTGCATATGAAAACAGTGTATATATTACAACTTCCATTAATCTGGGCCTAGTGTAGTGTCCAACATCTGTTGGTTTGTGTATCCAATACTGAAATGCATCTAAAAACACTGTCTTTATTACAACTTCCATTAATCTGATCCTAGTGTAGTGTCCAAAATCTATTGGTTTTTGTATCCAATACTGTCCTGCATCAGAAAACGGTGTATTTAGCGGACAGTAAACCAATCTGTGCTACATCTAAAGACAAAACCATTAATTTGAAGAAGGTGAGCACTAAGGGACGGGGAAGTGGGCGTGATGCTGATGGTGCAAGCAGACGCAGTGGCCCTGGGCGCAATGAAACTGTGCCTGCTGCCAGTGCACCAGAAAAAACAAAAAAATCCACCTTTCCCAGCTTCATGTCCAATTTAGCTGGGCGACGCAGGATAACACTGTCCAAGTCGGACCAGTGAAAACAGATGGTCGGTTTGATTGCTGAAGATAATGCCTCCAGTCGGTTAAGCACCACCCTCTCTTCCACTAAGTGCAGTCTCTGTAGCCAAGAGTCTGGTCAACCGAATCCTCACTCTGATCCTCCTTCCTCCCACCATGTTGAGCCTGGCTAAACAGGTGATCCCACACTTGGATATTCACATGACCTCTTTTCATCGACAGTACTTGGTTTGGATCTCTCGTCAAGCACGCTTGAAGAGGTACCTGAGATATTGTGCCCTGATACCCAACCTCTTGAGCCTTCACAGTCTCAAGAAGATTACGGTGGTGAACGGCAATCATTCGTTCACAAAGTGGATGATGATGAGACACAGTTGTCAATTACTGAGGTTGTGGTTAGGTCAAGTCAGGAGCATAAGCAGAGGAAGTGGAAGTGGAGGTGGTGGACGATGAGGTCACTGACCCAACATGGGAAGGTGAAAAGCCATGCGAGGACAGCAGTACAGAGGGGGAGATATCTGCAGCACCACAACAGTCTGAAAGAGGCAGTGGAATTGTAAAAGGGAAAAGTCAGCCCACACCAAACAGGCCCACAACCATTATACCGAGCACCTCCATGCTTAAATCTACCTTGCCAAGCGGTAAGTATTCCGCAGTATGGCGCTTTTTTAAGCAAAGTGCAGACGACAAAAGAGTGGTAGTTTGCAACCTGTGCCGTACCAAAATATGCCGGGGCGTAAACACTAGCGACCTCACCACCACCAGCATGATGCGCCACATGGCATCCAAGCACCCTAATAAGTGGGCCGAACGCCTGCATCCACAATATTGGTCTGCAGGTCACACCACTGCCTCCTCTTCCACTGTGTTATGCACTGCTGGTCAATCCCCTGTCGAAGGCGCAGGCCCGGATGCCTCTCGCCCTGCATTTGGACCTTTGCATGAACCGTCAGCAACAACATCCACTTCCCTGTCCCAGCGCAGTGTTCAAACGTCGATAACACAGGCGTTTGAATGAAAGCGCAAATACCCACCCACAGGCCACAGTATTAAATGCGCAACTTTCGAAATTATTGGCCCTTGAAATGTTGCCATTTAGGCTTGTGCACACTGAGGTCTTCCGCAGCCTGATGTCTGCGGCCTTCCATTGGTACGCAGTCCCCAGCTGCCACAATTTTTTACGGTGTGCTGCGCCCGCCTTAAACCAGCATATGTCCCACAACATCACCCGTGCTCTAACCAAGCACTGCTGGGAAGGTCCACTTCACCACGGACATATGGACAAGTGCTGGTGGCCAGGGACGCTACATTTCCCTGAATGCATGGGTGAATGTTGTGGAGGCAGGGAGTGAGTCGCCCAGGATTGCAGGCCCTACGTCCATCAGGGTCTCCGCCAGTAGCTATGTTACTGGCTCCAACCTCCACTTCTTCTCCTCTGCTGCCACCTCCTCCACTTCCCCCTCCAACAGCAGTCAGGCATCAGAACCTAGCTGGAAGCAGTGTAGCACTGCTGTAGGTAAGCGTCAATAGGCTGTGCTGAAGCTGATCTGCCTTTGGGACAAACCACACACCAGCGCACAACTGTGGCAAGGTACAATGGACCAGATTGAGCTGTGGCTATCGCCACTCAACCTACAACCAGGCATGACAATGGCCATAACTTGGTGGTGGCTTTGGAGCTCGGCAACCTTACACACATCCCATGCCTAGCCCATGTATTAAACTTAGTGGTTCAGCGGTTTATAAAAACCTACCCCATTTGGCAGAGCTACTAATGAAGGAGCGCCATGTGTCCATTTCCGTAAGTAATCCAGAGCTTCAGTCAGTCTGTCAACGCTGCAGCAGCACTTGCGGCTTCCAGCTCACAGACTGTTGTGCGACGTGAGCACATGCTGGAACTCTACATTCTACCTGTTGGCCAGACTTTGTGAGCAGCAGAGGGCAGTTGTCGAATACCAGCTGCAACATGGTCGTGACCTTTCACCAGAGAGGAGTGGGCATTGTCAGACCTCTGTGAGGTTTTAAAAAACTTTGATGAATCCACACAGATGGTTAGTGGCGATAGCGGTTTTATCGGTATAAAATCCCACTGCTGTGTCTACCCAAACGATTGCTGCTCACAATTAAAGACGATGCTCTGAATGTGGCAGACGAGAAAATGGGGGAGAACATTACACAGGATGATAGCCAGACCACCCACAGTTCTTCTTCTCAGCACGAATTGGGTCATGAAGAGGAGGAGGAGGAGCTGGAGACAGTTGCCTTTGCTACAGAGGGTAGTACCCATGGAACTTTAATGCCATCTATTCAGCGTGGATGGGCATAAGAGGAGGAGGAGGATGAGGGGATAGAGAGTCATCCTGATGTTGACATCGATTTCATGCCTGTTGGTACTTTCATGCCTGTTGGTACTGTTACACACATGGCTGACTTCATGTTAGGCTTCCTTTCCTGCGACCCTTGCGTTATACACATTTTAGATAACACAGATTACTGGGTGTTAACTCTTCTCAACCCCCGCTACAAAGAGAACTTCTCATCTCCCATTCATGTGGTGAAGAGGACGAGTAAAATAGTGCAATACCAGAAGGTACTTGTTGAGAGATTGCTCCAAAATTTTCCATCAGACAACGCGGCTGGCAGAGTCCGTACTTCCTTAGGTAACCGAGGAAGGGAGACATGAAGAACACAGAGCAGTTCCAAAAAAGGCAGGGCAACACTCTCCGAGGCATGGGACACTCTCATGACACCCCGTGTCTGAGCGTGTATTTAGTGCTGCTGGTGGTATTATAACTGATAAGCGTATCTGCTTGAACACCGACAATGCTGACAAGTTGACTCAGATAAAAATCAACAATGCCTGGATTGCCCCTGACTTCTCAACTCCACTAGAGGAGAGCTGAGCTGATGATGAACATGAATGCAATTTCAATTTATTGTTTATAATATACTCAGACCACTGTAATGTATTCCCATGCACCTTTTCCACCACAAAAAAATGTATCTTGTTTTCTCCTCCTCCTCATCAAGGTTGTATATATTTACTCCACTACAGCTGACCCTCAACCATAATGTTTTAGAGGGTCAGCTCACCAGCAGGCCCTTACCTATAATGTTTTAGAGGGTCAGCTCACCAGCAGGCCCTTAACTATAATTTTTTAGAGGGTCAGCTCACCAGCAGGCCCTCAACCATAATGTTTTACAGGGTCAGCTCACCAGCAGGCCCTAAACTATAATGTTTTACAGGGTCAGCTCACCATCAGGCCCTCAAACATAATGTTTTAGAGGGTCTGTTTACCAACAGGCCCTGAACCATAATGTTTTAGAGGGTCATCTCACCAGCAGGCCCTCAACCATAATGTTTTTACAGGGTCAGCTCACCAGCGGACCCTCAACCATAATGTTTTAAACGGTCAGCTCACCAGCAGCCTCTCGCCCCTAATATTTTAGAGGGTAAGCTCAGCAACAGGCCCTCCCCCCTAATGTTTTAGAGGGTCACCATCAGGCCCTTGCTCCAAATGTTTTTGAGGGTCACCAGCAGGCCACCAATCATAATTTATCAAGGGTGTGTATGATGCCCTCCTTTGTGTGTAATAAAGGGTGTATTTGAGTGCCGATTCCTTGCAATTTTTGGCAGCCCTTTCACTTAGTGCATAGGCTTTATGAATGTAGGAGTCCGACTACCTGAACAAATGCACCATAATGGGAACGGGCCCTCCTTTATGTGATATACAGACTTTTTTGAAGTGCCTCTTGCTTGTACTTTTTGGCAGGACTGGAACTTTATATACAATTGAATATACAGGAAATAATGTTACCTAACAGTTTTTTCTATGAAATAGTTTTTTTTGGGGTGGGGTTGGGTGCATTTTTGTCAGTCTGTAAAAGTGGCGTACAACTCTGGCGACCTGGGAGTCCAAGATGCATCCATAGCAATGTGTTCGGGTCGAACACCCAAATACTTTGGTGCCTGCTCATCACTACTTAATAGCTTTCTCCTCATCACTCTCTATAACTCCTCCCTCATCATCACTCTTTAAAGGGCCAACATACATTTTAGTCTTAGTTTTACCCTCTTTGGCAATCAATCTCTCTGTCTCCAGTTTGGCTGCTTTTATTTTGCTTTTGCATATTCTATTTTTTTCCTTATAGTTTTTTCAATGTTTACTTTCTACCTTCCTGTTTTAGTGATTTAAATGCTATCTTTTTGTCATACATAGATCCCTTTAAATTTCTATTAATCCACTGACTTTTTGTCTATTTTTCCGATAAGGAAAATTATAGTTTTCAAAAATATCCCATTTTGTGGCTGTATTTTTATTTTTGAGTTAGTGATACTATTGGCCTCTCTTAGCTGGTCAAATTTTGCTTTCTGGAAATTCGTGTTTTTTGCCTCCCTGAACTAGTTGGGAAAGGTAATTGTTGTTGGTTATTGCCAAGAACCTGTTTCCTTTATGAGGTCTACAGCTTTCAGTTTCTCAGTCTATATCTGGGTAGTGGAAGTCCGCAATAATAAAGACCTCATTATGATTTGCCTCCTCCTCTATCTTACTTAGTAGTAGATTTTCTGTGGCTTTATTAGGTGGCTTATAACAACCCACTGTCAGTATTTCTTTGTTTATACCGCCGTGCATTTCAACCAACAGTGACTCCACATGTTCATTTTCCTCACTTATATCTTCCCGGAATGTGGGCTTTAGACAAGACTTTACATAAAGGCAGACCCCCCCCCCCCTCTCCAGTTTTGACAATCCTTTCTAAACAGACTGTAACCCTGCATGTTTACTGCCCAGTCATAGCTATCATCCAGCCATGTGTCAGTTATTCCCTCTATGTCATACTAACAACAGTCACTTGACCATTAGCGCCCAACTTTGCTTCGACCCAGAGTATTACGAATCACATACCGCAGTGTGGGTCTCATGCCAACAAGTGTGATTCTACAGTGAATGCCAGCGCTCGCCTGGCACTTTGTCGCTGCCCAGACGTGAATGAGCCTGCACACGATGCAGCTGCGCTCCATGTCGCGGACCACAGCGTGGGTCCCGTGCGAACCATACCGATCCTACCATGAATAACAGTGCCTTCCTGAGAGATTCTGCCATCGCCCAGCCGTAAGGAGCCTCCACACCATGCTGCTGTATCCTAGAGCTGACCCAGAGGTAGTGAAATCAGCTGAAACGGCGTCAGCCTGGGCTCACAGGAGCCTGTAAATAGCCTAGCAATCAGCCAGCCTAGGCCCGCAGGTGCATGTAACGAGTCTTGTGATCCGCCTCCCCTCCCACAAATGCAGCAAATATATTTGCTTAAACTAATCTATAAACCTGATCCGCAATAATAGAAACAAGGGTTAACCAATCTTAGTATTCCCGACGGACACGGATCTAATCTCGCTGCTGGTTCTCAATGGTGTGTTGGACCTTCACACTTCGAAACATGTAGATAAATAAAAAGAACCGCGCTGCTTGAACACCGACTTTTCCAATAAGCAGGATACCAAATTGTGCTGCCCAGCTTCCAAGATGTTAAATGGATCCACCGATCTCCTGAAAGGTCAATGGGGTATGCACAAATAGTGAAGGACCCTCCACACAATTAAAGTATAAAAGGTTTAATCGTACTCACAAAGGTAGATAAAATATCAGCATGTAACAATGTAGTCTCCAGTTGATCAGTCACCGCCCGATCCAGGTTTAGCCCCTGAGGAAGCTAAAGTCCATATATAATGTCCATAATAGAAATAGTACACATCCAGAGGACCCCAAATACCTGCTTTGCTCAGGTAAAGAACTTTTGTGTTGAAAGAGCTAGTTGCAGATGTGAGACTGGCTTACGCTATTTTTCTAGTTATGATGTATAAGCCCCCACCCCATCTCTCTCGTTGGTTGGGGTATAGATAGGGGACACATACACAATCAAATGACAAAGAGTATGATTGACTTTGAACGTGCCTCCAGCAGTAAAGGATACCCTACCTATACAATGTATTGTCCTACATGTCAGATTCTTTGATGTTCAACATACTGTATAATCCAATTTTCTCACACAGTTTCGACACAGATGTGGCTACTTTTTCACTCATGTTTTATGCAAATCCGTCATGGATCTGCAAAAACGGATCATTTACAATAATACAACCGCATGCATCCGTCATGAACGTATCCGTTTGTATTATCTGTAACATAGCGAAGACAGACCAGTCATGAACTCCATTGAAAGTTAATGGGAGATAGATTATTTTTCTATGGTGCCAGATTGTTTCAGAGAAAATGGCACACAGTGTATGTCAATGGGGACGGATCCGTTTTCTCTGAAACAATCTGGCACAATAGAAAACAAATCCGTCTCCCATTGACTTTATCTCAGTTTCGTCAAGCGGACAGCAAAACGCTGCAGGCACTGTTTTGGACTCTGTCTCCAGAGCGGAATGGAGGCAAACTGATGCATTCTGAGCGGATCCTTTTCTATTCAGAATGCATTAGGGCAAAACTGATCCGTTTTGGACCGCTTGTGAGACCCCATAACGGATCTCACAAACGGAAAGCCAAAACGCGAGTGTAAGTAGCCTGTTACTTTATCTTACTTTACTTACTTAATTGCTTTATAATTCCTTATCCTATAGATCAGTTATGGTGCAAGAGATCCTCTTCTAAGCGATAAAAGGCTTTATCCTTATTTCTTTCGAAGCTCTCCCGATGACGAGAGACAATATTCAGCATTGGTGAAGCTATTGGAGAGATTGCAGTGGAATTGGGTTGGGATCATCACATCAGATGATGATGATGGACGGCAGGAGTTACAGCAGTTAATCAAGAAGTTTACCCATCATCAGATTTGTGTGGAATTTGCCATTCTTGTATCTGAGAAATATGTTTATGTTCCCTTAGCTTTAAAGACATCATCCTCTGATGTTATTATCATTAGTGGCTCCTATAGTCTGATGTTCAGCAAGTTTTTGTACAATTCAGCTCATGTTCTAAGTAACAAGACTCTTATTCTTCCAATTTCATGGTCACACGCTACAGATCTAATATTTTATAAAGAAGATGGAGTTCCTGCTAATTGTAGTTTGGCGTTTTCACCTCACACATACGCGATATATAAGATGAAGGAGTATTTTTCTAAAATACAGTTTTCCAATCGACCTTCGGATATGTTGTTAGAAGATATTTGGATGATTGTATTACAATGTTTTTCAAGAAATAAATTAAAAAACATTCTTATTCCAGAAACACATCGCTATCCTTTCCAAAACTGCTCAGGAGAGGAAAGATTTCAAAAAGATTTTTTTTATTTTCCTCTAGATTTCACTCCTTATGAAGTATACATGGCAGTCTTTATAATGGCTAAGGCTTTACATAACATAGGCATAGGTCTTAATAATCAAGGGAAACACAAGATCTCAACAGGTGACTATAAATACAAGGTGAGTATGATATATATATATATATATATATATATATATATATATAAAATTGTTAAAAATAGGCAGCACTGCTCAGTAATGAAGATGGGTGCACGCCCACAGGAAAAGCCAGTCCGTGATAATAGAAGTCAAAAATAGGCAGCACTTCAGGATAAATCAAATAAAAAATGTGGTTTATTCACCCATGTTGTCAGGCGACGTTTCGGCTCTAAGAGCCTTTCTCAAGAAAATAACAAGGACAACATAAGGGGTATATATACACCCACAATCCTTAGGATCCTGAGGATGCCGCAATGACCAGATATATCGCGACCCACATGTATCATAGGTATCCATATTAGCATGCGTTCCACAGCGATGCGCATATCCGAACCCACTACGGGGTAGTTACATCACTACGATGCAAATCCAGAGACTGCGCAGGACTGTCTCACACTACACTTGGCCATATTTGAGAGGGTCAAGGACCACAGGACCCACAGCGTAACGCCTTAGTGTCACCTAAGTCCATCCCATCCCCGTATTAGCCAATCAATCACAACAAGCATATCGTAGGGCTATAAACTAGACAGCAATAGAGGACTATACTGCGCACAGATCATGTGTGGGTATTTTTTCTCTTAACCCGTCTAGTTTATAGCCCTATATAGTGGAACGCACGCTAATATGGATACCTATGATACTTGTGGGTCGCGATATATCTGGTCAGTGCGGCATCCTCTTTTTCCTCTGATACTCCTCCTTAGCACAATTTACATATGACACGTCATTTGTTTAACCATTGTGGCACTATTATGTATGGGGATTTAATATAAATGATGGATATCACCATGTAATATATGAATTTTTTTAATTAGTCATGTTAACATGTATTAGTTATTTAATGTATTGACAATCATGTACACTTTTTAGATTTATTGTATTGCATTAATTGTTGTACTCTGTTTTGACACATCATGGGTTAATTTTTGCATGATCACATGTTTCACTAAGCATTGTGGGTATATATACCCCTTATGTTGTCCTTGTTATTTGCTTTTCGAAACGTCGCCTGACCACATGGGTGAATTAACTATATATATATAATCTATTCCCAGGTCTCTTCTACATGTTCCTAGTGTTGGTGCATTCTAGTCAAGTCACTTGGGTATGAATACACCTTTTTCTTCAACTCTACCCACACATGTTCCATTGGATTGAGGTCTGGAGACTGTGGGGGCCAATCCAGCACCACTACACTGTCATTGAACCAACTTCAATGACAATGATATGCTTGTTTACTTAGTCCCTTGCCCATTCCTCATCCTTGGATCCATATCTCTAGGGACTACATTATGGACCTTCCGTCTTCCCAGGGTAGGTCAGTTGTCTGGGTGGTTATAGATAGCTTCTCTCAGATGTGCCATTAACAAAACTTCCTAACACAAATTGGCTGCTTTGTCCATGTGGACAACATCCTGAGATTGCATGGCATACCTGAGTCCATTATCTGGGATATAGGTGTCCAGTTTGTCTCGAGTTCTGGAGAAAGTTTAGCAACAGAGTAGGGAACATAGACCAGTTGTGGATTTGCTACCTAGGGCTTGCACTGTAGGCATGGAAAGTGGGTGGGGTTCCCGTTATGGCTCACTGTCTATGTCTGTCCCTACCTACTGTCATTGCAGGTGGAGTTTCAGCTTGATGACTAGCTAATTGCTGGTCGAGAATAGTTTTTTCATGGCCACAGGTTCCGTTATGGATGTCTGATGATGGAGCAGAGTGTTTCCTCCAGGAACTGCAGTTTCCTCCCATACTCAAAACCCATACTGATAGGGACCTTAGATTGTGAGCCCTATTGGGGACAGAGTGATGCTAATGTCTGTAAAGCGCTGTGGAAAATGTCAACGCTATATAAGTGAGAATAATAAATAATAATAAATAATAAGAAGGAAGAGGAGTCTTAGCAGGAGAGGAAGAAGCCAACAATGATGACATGAACACTATTGTCTGGGGATGCAGGTTGACTGCCACAAAGAGGACCAGGAGAAAGAAGAAAGACTTGTTCTAATTGGAACTGCTGGCCAGTTGTATCTTTGCAAAGAATCCAGGGATGCCCCTCATGTGCTATAATAGAGCTCTGGTACCTATATTTGTGTTTAAACACCTATGGCTTATTTTAATCCTGCAAATCTTGCACACAGCTGTGGTTTTGTGTGCCGGCTTTGTGGAGAAAAAATGCCAGCCTTGAGTTGCTTGGACAGAGCTACGTAGAGGAAGCTGAGTTTGATGTAGATCTGGAACGTTTTGCTCTGGCGCCCACATTATTAGCGGCATGAACATTTCACGAGCTGACTACATTATAAGCTGATTTGACCCTGCCAGTTCATTGGGACATTTTGTCCGTACATTGCCTCCACTCTATATTGCCACTGTGGCCACCACCCTTCTCCTCAGATGTCTCCTCTTCCATTTCAGCATCCTGATATGGTTCCAGGTCCTGGTCCTGTCCAACATACAATCAGTATCGGAGTCCTCTTCCACCCTGCCACTTTTATCAGACTGTGAGATATCATAGTGTATTCCTTGGCCTCCCTCCTCAGTTTTACATTTGCCCCTACTACAAGTGCTGGTGCCCACACCGCCAATACTGTGGCTACGGGTGCCTCCTCCTCAAAGCAGTCCAAATGCTGACTGCTCTCATACAAGTCATCAACAGGAAGACTCTCTTGAATATTTGCTATAGAGCGTGGTGGGATTTTGTTGCCATTTCTTAGGAAAAAGGAAAGAACACTACTAGGAAGAGCTAGTGAAGGCACATATGACTACACTGAAAGCCTTCTATGGAGCTTCAAGGAGGAGGGGAAGGAGACAGATGCATTGCCCTGTACAAGCTCTGCAAGAATGAAATAAGCCGTGGGTGGGCAAACATAAACATAGGCACCACAACTCTATTGAAACACATGAAGCAGCATCATTCCATCCAGTGGGCAAGCAAAAGTGTCCGCCAGCTACCGCAAGAAGAGTTTCCTCCTTGTCCCAGTCTCCCTTAATGCAGCAAGGCTTCATCAATGGGCAATATGTTGTCTTTTACATCGCCCTTTCTGCTTCGCTTCCTCAGACTCCTACTCCTTTGCTCCATCAGCAGTCATTGATAATGGAATGTGTAGCCAGGAAACAACTCTACATGTCCAGCAATCCACTGGTGCTCACGGGTTTTCTGGCAGTTTAGTTCAAGAAATTAGCTTTGTTCCAAATTAATTTGTCACGAATAGTGTTGAGCGTGAATATTCGAATTGTGAAATTTTTTGGCGAATATCAGCACTTCCCTAATTCGCTAATATTTTGAATATAGCGCTATATATTCGCAATTTTGAATATTTTTATTTTTTTTAAAGGTAATGTTGCTCTCTGGTTGTCTTCCCACTTCCCAAAAGCTGTTCTTACCTGTCCGGAGGATTCCTGGCTCCAGTTAATGCCCGTTGCTGCTTCTGCCGACTTCTCGTGTGCATGGAGCATCTCCACCCCAATGGGAACACCTCCATGCTAAAATGTACTGTCGGATGTGAGAATCACGATCTCACAAATTAGACTAAGTTGTATTCGCAATGCGATTAATGCGATTAATATAACCTGCATTACTCGCATTGCACATTCAACTTGCATCTGTGTAGAATTAACTAATATTGAGAATATAGCACTATATTCTCAATCTTTGTTATATTCTAGCAATACGACCATTAGGAACTCAGCTCTAAGTTGAATTTGCAATGTGAGTATATGTTTACATTGCGAATTCAGGTTAGAGCTGGGTCCCACTCCTTAATGGTTGTATTGCTAGAATATAACGAAGATAACGAATATCGAATATGGCACTATATTCTCAATCTTCGTTATATTCTAGCAAGCCAACCGTTAGGAACTCAGCTGTATGTTGAATTCGCAATGTGAACATATACTCGCTTTTCGAATTTATATTAGAACTGAGTTCCTAATGCTTGGCTTGCTAGAATATTACGAAGATTGAGACTATAGTGCTATATTCGATATTTTCGTTGATTCTTCTAAGCTAACCCAATAGGAAATGTGCCTGTATAGACTGTGCAAAGTTCAAATCGCAATACACGAATATAAATTTGCGTAACATTCGCAATATATAGAATAATGACGAACATTCGATTGAATATTCGTCATATATTCGTCGAAATCGAATATTCGTCATTATTCTATATATTGCGAATGTTACGCAAATTTATATTCGCGTATTGCGATTTGAACTTTCAATAGTGTATACAGGAAAATTTCCTATTGGGTTAGCTTAGAAGAATCAACGAAGATATCGAATATAGCACTATATTTTCAATCTTCATCATATTCTAGCAAGCCAAGCATTAGGAACTCAGTTCTAAGTTGAATTCGCAATGCGAGTATGTGTTCGCATTGCGAATTCAACATACAGCTGAGTTCCTAATGGTTGGCTTGCTAGAATATAACGAAGATTGAGAATATAGTGCTATATTCGATATCGCGAAATCAAAAAACGGATCATTTCTGTTGAGCATCCGCCTTCACTCAGTCAGCATTTGCTCAATAATCCATCAGCATTGCTAAAGGCAAAAAAAAAAGGAGTAGATTTAAAACAGATATAGAATATTTGCAAGTCTTTTGTGTTTTCTACGCACTCCTGCTTTTGGCTACCAAATCATAAGCCAATTCTGAAGGGATGATACAGGCCTTACAGCTGCTACACAGACAGAATTCCTTGTGCATCTTATTTTTCCTTCCCTCTGACAGATCAGAATAAAGATCAAATAAATGATGATGTCAGCCAGGCCAAAAGGCAAAATAGTGGTCCAGTCATGAAGTGGGGAGGGTGGGACCAGCACGAGAAGTCCACAGAGTGGCCTTATGACATAGTGGTGAGGTGGAAGCAGCATGAGGAGACCACAGAGTGGTCCAATGACAGTGTGGAGGTGACGGCAGCATCAGGAGGCTACAGAGTGGCACAATGACAGAGTTTGAAGTTGGCGGCAGCAGCAGTAGGAGCATCAGGACAAGGCCACTGAGTGGCACAATGAGAGAGTCTGGAGTTGGCAGCAGTATGAGGAGGCCACCAAGTGGTACAATGACAGAGTCTGGAGGTGGTGGGCAGCAGCAGTAGCAGCATCAGGAGAAGGCCACCGAGTGGCACAATGACAGAATCTGGAGGTGGCGGCAGCAGCAGCAGCATCAGGAGAAGACCACAGACTGGCAAGGTGACATAGTGTGGAGACAGCAGCAGCACCATCAGGAGACCACAAAGTAACCCGGTGACAGAGTGGGGAGGTAGATGGCAATACCAGTACCCACTTATGAAGGTGGGTGAAAGAAATAGCACTTGGCATCAGATTTGTAGCATCAGGCGGGTGGCAGCATCAGAATAGTAGATGAGGCAGGTAGCCAGAAGAAACCGATCTTTTTTGTCAAGGTTTATATGAGGCGGCATGGATGATCTAATTTGATTTTTCTGGCATTGGTGGGTGGAAATCCTGGCTGATCCAGGCCTGATTCTTCTTCACAAAGGTCAGTCTCTTTACATTTTGGGTGGACAGGCGAGTTCTTCTTGGGGTAACTATGACCGCCGCCGCATTAAACACCCACTCTGATGCCACACTACTGGCCGGGCAGGACAGCGTTTCCAGGGCAAACTCTGCCAATTGTGGCCACAAATCCAGATTGGCTGCCCAGTAGTCCAACGGATGTTCAACGACAGCTGGCAGGATGCTGTCCAAGAATGCCACCACCTGCTGGTTCAGGTCCTGCTCCAGGTCTACCTGCTGCTGCTGGTGAATAGTTTCTTCACTATGCGGGTGAAGAAAGCTGCTCATCAGCGACTCAGGCTGCTGCTGATGGAGCTGGTATTGCTCCTGCCACCACACCCCTCCCCAGCAGCCATGGCAATGGAACTTGAGCACAGATGGCCCCCACGGTCAGACCTGCGAAAGGATGGACGATGGCGCAGATAGGCAGCGGCCAACTGACTACAAAAGATGTCTCTGTAGTAATTAAGTTTGTCCTCTCTTTCAGTGGGAGTAAAAAAGGTCACGATTTTGGACCGGTAGCAAGGGTCCAACAATGTGGAGAGCCAGAAGCCATCCCTCTGCCGAATATTGACAATTCGGCTGTCACTACTAGAGTTGAGCGAACACCTGAGTGTTCGGGTTCGAGACGTTCTGCCGAACTTGACGATAATTTTTTTTTAAGTCAATGGGGACCCGAACTTTTGGGCACTTAAATGGCTGTAAAATAGCCCTGGAAAGGACTAGAGGGCTGCAAAAGGCAGCAAAATGTAGGTAAATGCCCGCAAACAAATGTAAATAAGGAAATGATTTAAATAAAATAAAATACAGAGAAATAATAAATAAACATTCTAAAATTGAGCCCAAGTGAATGACAGTGGCACCTGTCACCCAGCAAACAGAGGATGTGGCAGCAACGCCACCACATCTGTCATTGTCACCAAGCATCTCCACCAAATCCCATGGAAGTGTTCAGCTATCAGCTGTCCATCTCCCAAACACTGGAGAGAAAACGAAATAGAAAGAGGAAGTACCCCCCTACCCATGGCTCTGAATGCCTTATTTCAAACTTCCTGGTCCTTTGAAATGCTGTCATTCTGTCTGGTGGACAGTTTTAAAAACCTTATGGCGGTGGCTATCCCACAGTACGTGTATCCCAGCCGCTGCTACTTTTGCAGGCTAGCCATCCCTTTCCTGCACAACCAAGTGGCGGACAAAATGAAGTGTGCACTGCTCAACGCTATCTGTGGCAACGTCCACATAACCAACAACACAGTGGGTAAATGTAGCGGCTGGCCCACAGGCAGATAGCATTTTTGCGAATGTCCTTCCGCCCCCGAGGATTGCTGGGCATTTCTCTTTGTATCCTGTTACCTCCTCCTACTCGGCTTCCTCCTCCTCTACCCCCTCCTCATCCACTCAGCGTAACACCTTCAACACCCACAGCAGCACAGCCAGGGGGAAACGACAGCAGGTTGTTTTAAAACCTGTGTGTTTGTGGGACAAACCCCGCACCGAGCAGGAGCTGTGGACAGACATGGAACAACAGTCCGACCATTGGTTGGTGTCACAGAGCCTCCAGCCCGGCCTGATGTTGTGAGCTAATGGGCGAAATATACTAGCAGGTCTGGGCCTAGCCGGTTTGACACACATCCCCTGCCTGCCACATGCGCTGAATTTTTGAAGCAGAAATTCCTAAACACCAGACAGTGAAAATCAATTCAGTTAATCGAACACACACAACACCGCCCCCCCCCCCCTTCACTCAAACCATTAACAAACTATTTACAAATTTTCTTAAAAACATATTAAAATTACTATAATGCAGCTAAACTTACTATATAAACAAACAAAAATATATACACGCCTTATCCTTAACTTAAGGCCAGTGACATCCAAGTGGCTCAAAGGGTGTGTTCCTGCACCAACATAGTCCCTGGCCTGGAACACAATTGTCCAGCCAGGGCACAGTTCATGAGGATGAGGAGGATAAGTAGGATGAGGAGGATGAGGAGGAACCGTGTTCTCAGCAGGGTGGCACCGAAGCCAGCTCACGGGCAGCTGGGTCACCATCAGCACCTCAGAAGGCTGGGTTAGCATTGGCGAAATGTGGGAAAGCTTTGTCATCTGGAACATCTTATCAGGAGGCAGCATTTCAGCAACATGGTGGAAGAGTACACATACTTACTGATGGGTTTGCCCAGGGGCGTAGCTACAGGGAAGTGTGGGAAGCACACTGTTTTGGGTCCCTGACCTAGAAGGGACCCATCCAGGAGCAGAAGGAGGAGGAGGACTAAAAGACTGTGTCAGGGCCCCCTCAGCAGTATTAAACAATGAAATTTGATACAGTGGCAGTATAGACAGTGTAAAAAACGGATGGAAAATAAACCCAAACAGCCTCACACCCTACACACTCAACACCCCCCCCCCCCTTCACTCAAACCATTAACAAACTATTTACAAATTTACTTAAAAACATATTAAAATAACTATAAGGCAGCTAAACTAACCATATAAAGAAACAAAACTATATACACGCCTTAACTTAAGGCCAATCAAATACAAGTGGCTCGGAGCGTGGGTATCTGCACCAACATAGGCCCTGGCCTGGAGCACAATTGTCCAGCCAGGGCACAGTTCTGGAGGATGAGGAAGAGGAGTAGGAGGAACGCTTGGGGATACAGAGGACACAGACGATATACCTCCCTCAAAGAGGATAGCTTGTCCTTGCCTCTGGGCAGCCTGGCAGACATGAGCGACTACATGCAGCAGTGCCTGCGCAACGACCGCCCAGTTACTGCCACATTCTAACTTTTGCTGATTACTGGGTGGCCACCCTGCTGCATCCCCGTTACAAGGACAACGTGCCGTCCTTAATTCTCTCACTGGTGTGTAATAGGTAGATGAGCCGCTAGCAGACACGCTGCTGATGGCATTCACACCTGACACCGGGGACTCAGTGGAAGCACAAGGTGAAGGCAGAGGAGGAGCAGGAAGAATTTGCCAATGCAGCTGGGTCACCAGCAACACCCCAGAAGGCAGGGTTATCATGGGCAAAATGTGGGAAAGCTTTGTCATCACGCCACAACAACCTGCACCACCAGCAGATCTGGAACATCTTAGCAGGAGGCAGCATTTCAGCAACATGGTGGAACAGTACACATACTGACTGATGGGTCTGCCCAGGGGCATAGCTACAGGGGAAGCAGGGGAAGCAACTGCTTTGGGGCCGTGACCTAGAAAAGGCCCATCCAGGAGGAGGAGGAGGACTAACAGTATTATACAATGAAATTATATACAGTGGCAGTATAGACAGTGTAGAAAGCGAATGGAACAGCTTCTGGGCCTGGTTTGAGAGAGCAATCTTTAGTAGCCACAGGCATAGCGGCATGACAGGAAGGGGTTTGCGCAAAAATTACTGGGGGAGGGGGGCCCCATTCAAAAATTTGCCGTGGTGCCAATCATTTCTAGCTACACCACTGGGTCTGCCCCATTCAACTTCTGGGCACATGTCATCAAATTGGGCACATGTCCTGAGGTTGCCCTTTACGCCTTGGAGGTGCTGGCCTACCCTGCAGCCACTGTATTTTCTGAATGTGTGTTTAGCATGGCTGCGGGGCGTTATCACAGACAAGCGCTGCCGCCTGTCCGCAGACAATGTGGGCAAGCTTTCGTTTATTAAAAAGAACCAGGCATGGATCCCACAGGACTTGTTTGTACCTTATGCAGAATACACATGTATACCGGCCTCACCCAACCACTGTTATACTACCGTGCACTTACACTTTGTTTTATTTTTTATATTTTCCCAATGTTTTGGGGTCTACACTAATTTAGTTAAAAAAATAAAAAATAAAAAAACAGTTATTGGCCACTACCTTTGGCTTCACAGCCCAAAAAGGCTTTATTTCATGCAAGAATGTAACCGCCAATTGTAAGTTATGCAGTGCAGGGGTCTGTACCAGGCAAAAATGGTAATATTTCACCCAACAATTTAAAATCTAGCCTTTGCCAGACAGTATTAAACTTGGCCAGCCACAGCTGGAACCACTGATTGCTATTTTGCCAATTGAATTTCACGCCAGAACAAAATCTATCCTTTGCCGGAAACTATTAAACTTGGCCAGCCACTGCTGAAACCACTGATTTATGGTATTGCTATTTTGGCAATAAAATTTCACCCCAGAAAAAAATATATCCTTTGACAGACACTATGAAACTTGTCCAGTCACAGCTGGAACACCAGATTTACGGTATTTCTATTTTTGCAACTGAATTTCACCCCAGAAAATAATATATCCTTTGACGGACACTATGAAACTTGGCCAGCCACAGCTGAAACCACTGATTTATGGCAATTGAATTTCACCCCAGAAAAAAAAAATATCCTTTGCAGGACACTATTAAACCTGGCCAGCCACTGCTGGGACACCAGATTTTGGGTATTGCTATCTTGGCAATTGAATTTCACCCCAGAAAAAAAAATCGCCTTAGCCAGACACTATTAAACTTGGCCAGCCACAGCTGAAACCACTGATTTATGGTATTGCTTTTTTGGCAATTGAATTTCACTCCAGAAAATTATCTATCCTTTGCCGGACACTATTAAACTTTGCCAGCCACTGCTGCGACACCAGATTTAGGGGATTGCTATTTTGGCAATTGAATTTCACCCCAAAACAAAATATATCCTTTGCCGGACACTATTAAACTTGGCCAGCCACAGCTGAAACCACTGATTTACGATATTGCTATTTTGTCAATTGAATTTCACCCCAGAAAATAATATATCTTTTGACTGGAACTATTAAACTTGGCCAGCCACAGCTGAAACCACTGATTTATGGTATTGCTATTTTGGCAATTGAATTTCACCCCAGAAAAAAATATATCCTTTGCCGGACACTATTAAACTTGGCCAGCCACTGCTGAAACACCAGATTTAGGGGATTGCTATTTTGGCTATTGAATTTCATCCCAGAACAAAATATATGGTTTGCCGGACACTAATATATATATATATATATATATATATATATATTTATTTTTTTTTTTTTTTTTTTTAGTTATATGGAAATTAGGTGCTCGGAGCACCAAAAGGTTGGCCTAACGCCTCGGATCACCACTTCACCTGCACCACTTCCCGCCGCCACTCCCCCTCCCAGCGAGACCGACAGGGCCAAGCATCCTCACCTCTTCAATGCCTGTCCCTAAAATCTCGTGCAGGTGCCGGTGGCAGTACCATGACACTATTATTGCCGGACACTATTAAACTTGGCCAGCCACTGCTGGGACACCAGATTTAGGGGATTTCTATTTTGGCAATTGAATTTCACCACAGAAAAAAATCTATCCTTTGCCAGACAGCAGACAGTATTACACTTGGCTAGTCACAGCTGGAGCACCAGATTTAAGTGATTGCTATTTTGGCAATTGAATTTAACCCGTCAATAAAATATAGAAATTTCTATCCTGAGTTTCTAGGGGTGACAATAAGCACAGCCAAGCCCCTGATGTAGGATATAGCAAAAAAAAAAAACTAGTATTTATGGATTGATGGACTTGGTGGCAGCTTGTGCTGGTGCACCACAATCACCGATCACCCCAGAAAAAAGTGACAGAAAAACGCTCTGTGCAGCCTAAAAACCAGTGAGTAATTAACTATCAGAAGTTGAATGATTCATAGCTGTAGATCTATCACTTCATTACGTGTTTTTGCTGACTTTTCCCTGCCTGATCTCGCCCTCACAGCAGCTGCGTCCTATCCCTACACTAATCAGAGCAGAGTGACGTGCGGCGCTACGTGACTCCAGCTTAAATAGAGGCTGGGTCACATGCTGCACTTGGCCAATCACAGTCATGACATTAGTAGGCATGGCTATGATGGCTTCTTAGGGCAAGACGTAAAACGCTAGCTGATTAGCTGCTGTGCAGCCCTTCAGAAAGCGGGAAGAAATTGCCGAACAACGAACCCGAACTTTTTTGAAAACGGTCGGGTCCGGGTCCATGTCCCGAACACCCCAAAATTCGCTACGAACCCAAACTATACAGTTCGGGTTCGCTCATCGCTAGTCACTACGCAAGTGAGCATGCATTGGGCCATTTGTGCAAGTGACTCAGAGAGACTCCCTGCCTCCATCTCCACTGCATACTGCCACGGTGTTTCTGGGTCCTCTGTCTCTCTGTCTCGTCTTCCTTATCGCCCTGTAGCTCCTTTAGCTGCTACTGCTCCTCCTCTCCTGTCAGCTGAGTAGAAAAAACACCCATTTCGCTACACATTGCCTGTGCTCCAAGGTACTCCTCCTCCTCTTACAGTTCAGCCCCAGCAGGACTCATGTGGCCATGAGATCAAGGCACCACGTCTCCTGTCCCCTTGACCAGCCATTGTTACCACCATCTGTTTCAGGACATGAAGCAGTGGAATAACGAGGCGTCCTCAAAGGGCCTGAGCAAACAGCAGGTGTCACGCAAGAGCTGCCACTGGCTGACATCGAAGTTGCACAGCGGACTACTCCTATCCGCTTGGATCATCAAGAAATCATTGATGGCCTTTCTCTGTTCGTATAGTCGGTCCAACATATGGAGGGTGGCATTCCAACGGGTGGAAATGTCGCATATCAGCCTATGTTGGGGGATGCCATTCTTCCACTGTAGCTCAAGGAGGGTGTGCTTTGCGCTGTACGAGTGGCTGAAGTGCATGTAAAGTTTCCCGGCTATTGACAACCAGAATGAACACGTGTGCCATGCAGGGCACATGGCTCAGCCTTCCTTGACGCACTGCCGTCATCATGTTCTTCTCGTTGTCGGTCACCATGGTTCCGATTTTCCGTTGTCGCGGAGAAAGCAAGGATTCGAATTCTTGATAAATCACACGGAGCAGTTCCTACCCTGTGTGACTCAGTTCGCCAAGGCAAACCAGGTGCAGAACAGCGTGACACCGCCGTGCCCTGCACATGTGGTATGCAAGGGAGCACTGTGACTTGTCCCTGCAGTGGAGGCTGAGGACATGGTGGAGGAAGAGGAGGCAGAGGCAGACTTTGTCGCAGGACCAATGGCGTGACAACGTGGAGGCAGAAACGGCGTGACCAGACCAAGTTGCTGGGGTGGCTGTAAAGAAACCACATTCACCCAGTGGGCCGTAAAGGACATGTATTGTCCCTGACCGTAGTCAAAGCTCCACAGATCGGCGCTGCCGTGCACTTTGGCAGACACCGACAGGATCAAAGTCCGGACCACCTTCTGTTCTATATATTTGTGCAGGTCTGGTACTGCCTTTTTGGCAAAGAAATGACTACTTCGGACTCTCCACCTCGGCTTGACACAAGCCATCAGTTCTCTGAAAGGTGCAGAGTGCACAACTTGGAAAGGGAGGGACTGAAGCACCAGCAACTTGGACAGGAGCACTTTCAGCTTCTGCACCATTGGATGATTGCACGCATACTACTGTCTATTGGCAATTGCTTCGGTGATCGATTACTGACGGAATGACTGATGAGGAGTAGGAGGAGGAGGAACAGGAGCATCTGGACCAGCAGAAGATGGGAATGACAGACAGCTCTTTTTGGCTGAGGTGGTGGAGCCTTGACTGCCTGAAACTGGGTGCATTCCACCGGGAGATGTAGCGTTTGCTGCGGTAGGCTGGACCACCACATCAGAGCCACAGTTCTCCCAGGCCACTGTATGGCGATGCTGCATATGTCGACGCAGGGCTGTAGCACCAATATTGACACAATGGCCAGGCTTCACCTTCTGCCCACAGAATCGACATATGGCCACATTCACCTCCTCTGTTGCTTTAAAAAAAAAAAATGCCCAAAAACTGGTCTACCCCGGCATGTTTGGTTCCCGACAACCTACTGCTGCCACCCTGCCAGCCATGCTACCACCTTGCTGGGTCAGCCGGCTGCCTTATGGGCAAGCTGCCACCCTCTTCTCCTGAGGATGATGAAGCCCCTCCTGCACCCTGCTCCCAAGTGTGCTCAGACTCATTATCATCAAGAAGTGTCTGAACATCACTGATGTCCTCCTCAAGGATCTCTGGGTCAGGAGCCTGACCGCTCACAACACCACCTCCTACGCCACTCTCCTCATCACTACTTGCCTGCCTAGCGGAGGAAGCGGTGGAGTTCTCCTCCAGATCTTGGCTGAGTAGTAGCTGCTGACTATCCTCTAGTTGCTTGTCTTCGCTGTATAGTGGAGCTGAGCCCACAGCATACAATACTTCTGTGGCTGAGGGAACAGCAAAGGACAGAGGCAGGTTAAGGACAGGTGAGGGCACAGGGCCTGCTCTGGGGCCATGCCAACTAAGGGTTGTGTCTGAAGAACCCACTGACTGTTGTCTGGGGGTGTCTGATGTCACTTGGGATGAAGTTGATGACCGAGTTAACCATTTAAGAACCGCTGGGTTGCTGGTCAAGACACGGCCGCTAGATGACACCGGAGCTCAGGCCTCTCGCTGCGACTTCTGCTGCCACGCCCCCTTACTTTGCTGCGACTTCTGCCTGTGCCAGAAACATTTAAGCCTCTGCCACTCTTCTGTGCATGGCCTGACACTTTTCCGCCTGACATACTTTTAATAAAACACCCCTAAAATAACTGCAACAGTGACATGTGTACAGTATATGTTTTTCTTTCTGTACTGAAATAGGCCACTAAACTAGTGATGAGCAAGCACCAAAGTATTCGGGTGTTCGGGCCGAACACATAGCTATGTTCGTATGCTCAGCCGAGCACCCAAGTATAATGGAAGTCAATGGGAGACAATCAGTCACTCCCTGCTCTGAAGAGGGGAGAGTGCCTAGTCCATTGGAAAAGGTCTGAAAGTGACAGAACCACCATAAAAAGAATCGGGAACAGCATGGGGACGATGTCTGGATGCATCTTGGACTCCCAGGTCGCTGCTGGGAACCATGTTGTCCGAGTTGGATGCCACTTTTACAGACTGACAAAAATACACCCTAAACCACACCAAAAAAAAAAAACAATTTTTCAGGAATTTTTTTTAGGAAACATTCTTTCCTGTATATTCAATTGTATATAAAGTGCAAGTGCTACCAAAAATTACAAGCAAGAGGCACTCTGAAACAGCCTGTATATCACATACAAGAGGTCCCAGTTCACATTCAGGTACAATTGTTCAGGTAGTGGGACTCCTACACTCATAAAGCCTATACACTTATTATAAGGGCTGTCAAAAATTATAAGAAACCGGCACTACAATACACCCTTTATTACACACAAAGGAGGGCATCATACACACTCTTGAAAAATTATGATTGGTGGCCTGCTGATGACCCTCAAAAACATTGGGAGGAAGGGCCTGCTGGTGACCCTCTAAAACATTACGGACAAGGGCCTTCTGCTAAGATGACCCCTAGTGATGAGCGGCAGGGGCAATATTCGAATTTGCGATATTTCGCGAATATTTGGGCGAATATTCACCATATATTCGCAAATTTGCGAATTCGTGATCTTCAGGCATTATTTTCTTGATTGCGAAAATTCGCATTAAAAAATTTGCATAAAATTCGCATAGACTGGTATTGAAAAAAAAAACAAATTTTCGCGATTACGAATATATTTTGAGATATTCTAAATATTTGCGAATTCTCGAAGTGCCGATATTCGCGATTAAAATTCGCAATTCGAATGCTCGTGATCAACACTAATGACCCTCTAAAACATTAGGGGCGAGGGGCTGCTGGTGAGCTGACCCTGTAAAACATTATGGTTGAGGGCCTGCTGTGAGTTGACCCTCTAAAACATTAGGGGCGAATGCTTGTTGCTGAGCTGACCCTCTAAAACATTAGGGGCGAGGGGATGCTGGTGAGCTGACCCTCAAAATCATTATGTTTGAGGGCCTGCTGCTGAGCAGAATCCTCTAAAACATTAGGGGCGAGGGGCTGCTGGTGAGCTGACCCTCTAAAACATTATGGTTGAGGGCCTGCTGGTGAGCTGACTCTCTATAATATTATGGTCACGTTCTGCTGGTGAGCTGAACCTCTTAAATATTATGGTTGAGGGCCTGCTGGTGAGATGACCCTCTAAAACATTATGGTAAAGGGCCTGCTGGTGAGCTGACCCTGTAAAACATTATGGTTAAAGGGTCTGCTTGTGAGCTGACCCTATAAAACATTATGGCTTAGGGCCTGCTGGTGAGCTGACCCAGTAAAACATTATGGTTGAGGGTCTGCTGGTGAGCTGACCCTATAAAACATTATATGCTGTGAGTTGACCCTCTAAAACATTAGGGGCGAATGCTTGTTGCTGAGCTGACCCTCTAAAACATTAGGGGCGAGGGGATGCTGGTGAGCTGACCCTCAAAATCATTATGTTTGAGGGCCTGCTGCTGAGCAGAATCCTCTAAAACATTAGGGGCGAGGGGCTGCTGGTGAGCTGACCCTCTAAAACATTATGGTTGAGGGCCTGCTGGTGAGCTGACTCTCTATAATATTATGGTCACGTTCTGCTGGTGAGCTGAACCTCTTAAATATTATGGTTGAGGGCCTGCTGGTGAGATGACCCTCTAAAACATTATGGTAAAGGGCCTGCTGGTGAGCTGACCCTGTAAAACATTATGGTTAAAGGGTCTGCTTGTGAGCTGACCCTATAAAACATTATGGCTTAGGGCCTGCTGGTGAGCTGACCCAGTAAAACATTATGGTTGAGGGTCTGCTGGTGAGCTAACCCTATAAAACATTATATGTGGGGGCCTGCTGGTGAGCTGACCCTCTAAAATAGTACGGTTGAGGGCCTGCTAGTGAGCTGACCCTGTTTAAAAATTGTAGTGGAGGGAATATATACAATCTGGATGAGGAGGAGGAGGAGGAGGAGAAGAAAATAAGATTCAACCATATACATTTTCTGTGGTGGAAAAGGTGCATGGAAATACACTACAGTAGACTGAGTACATTATAAACAATACATTGAAATTGCCTTCATGTTCATCATCAGCTCGGCTCTTCTCTTGTGGAGTTGAGAAGCCAGGGGCAATCCAGGACTTATTTATTTTTATCTGGGTCAACCTGTCAGCATTGTCAGTGGACAAGCGGATACGCTTATCAGTTATAATGCCACCAACTGCACTAAATACACGCTCAGACAAAATGCTGGCAGCAGGGTAGGCCAGCACCTCCAAGGCGTATAGCGCAAGTTCGTGCCACGTGTCCAGCTTGGACACCCAGTAGTTGTAAGGCACTGAGGGATCATTTAGGATGCTGACACAGTCTGCGATGTACTGTATTCCTTCACCATCTTCCAAAACTTTTTCCTCCTTGTGCCACTAGGCCGCGCTTCAGGGTGAGGTTGCTGGCGGGGTGTCATGAAAGTGTCCCATGCCTTGGAGAGTGTTGCCCTGCCTTTGATCAAACTGCTGTGTGTTCCCCTTGTCTCCCTTCCTCGGTTCCCTAAGGAAGTACAGACTGTTATCTAAAATCCGTATAATGCAAGGGTCGCGGAAAATGCAGCCTAACATGGTCAGCCATGTGTGCCAGAGTACCAACAGGCAAGATGTCGATGTCAACATCAGGATGACTCTCCATCACCTCATCCTCCTCCTCCTCTTCTGCCCATCCACGCTGAACAGATGGAATTAAAGTTCCATGGGTACTACGCTCTGTAGCACAGGCAACTGTCTCCAGCAACTCCTCCTCTTCATGGCCCAATTCGTGCTGAGAAGACGAATTGTGGGTGGTCTGGCTATAACCCTGCATAATATTCTTCCCCATTACCTAGTCTGCCGCATTCAGAGCGTCGTCCTAATTGTGAGCAGTGATCTTTTGAGAAGAGACAGCAGTGGGATTGTTATGCTGATAATAGCTTTATCGCCACTAACCATCTGTTTGGATTCATCAAAGTTTTTTTAAAACCTCACAGAGGTCTGACATCAATGCCCACTCCTCGCTTGTGAATAGTGGCATTTGATTTGAAAGGCGACGACCATGTTGCAGCTGGTATTCCAGAACTGCCATCTGCTGCTCACAAAGCCTGACCAACATGTAGAACGTAGAGTTCCAGCGCATGCTCACGTCGCACAACAGTCTGTGAGCTGGAAGCCGAAAGCGTTGATACAGCGTTGACATATCGGCTGAAGCGGTGAACGACATGCGGAAATGAGCAGACACGCGGTGCGCCTTCACTACTAGCTCTGCCAAATTAGGGAAAGTTTTTATAAATCGCTGAACCATTAAGTTTAAGACGTGGGCTAGGCATGGGATGTGTGTCAGGTTGCCGAGCTCCAAAGCCGCCACCAAGTTACGGCAATTGTCAGACACAACCATGCCTTGTTTTAGGTTGAGTGGCCAGAGCCACAGCTCAGTCTGATCCCTTATACCCTGCCATAGCCCTGCGGCAGTGTGCTGTTTGTCCCCTAAGCAGATCAGCTTCAGCATGGCCTGTTGACGCTTACCCACAGCAGTTCTACACTGCTTCCAGCTAGCGACTGATGGCGGCTGGGGACTCCGTACAAAGGGATGGCCGCCGACATTAGGCTGCAGAAGGCCTCAGTGTCCACAAGCCTAAATGGCAACATTTCAAGGGCCAGTAATTTGGAAAATTGCACATTTTGTTCTATGGCCTGTTGGTGGGTGGATATTTGCGCTTGTGTTCAAATGCCTGGGATAGGGAATTTGATGTTGTTGCTGATGGTTCATGCAAAGGTCCAGGTGCAGGGCGAAGGGGCATCTGGGCCTGCACCTTCGATGGGTGATTGGCCAGCACTGCGTAAAACAGGGGAAGAGGAGGCAGTGGTGTGACCCACAGACCCAGATTGTGGACCCAGGCGTTCAGCCCGCTTATTAGGGTGCTTGGATGCCATGTGGCTGATCATGCTGGTGGTGGTGAGGTTGCTAGTGTTCACGCCCCGGCTCATTTTGGTACGGCACAGGTTGCAAACTACCATTCTTTTGTTGTCTGCACTTTCCTCAAAAAAGCGCCATACTGCAGAACACCTATCGATTGGCAAGGTAGATTTATGCATGGGGATGCTCGGTGTAACGGTTGCAGGCCTGTTTGGTGTCGGCCGACATCTCCCTTTTGCAACCCCACTGCCTCTTCCAGACTGTTGCGGTGCTATGGATCCCTCCCCCTCTGTACTGCTGTCCTCGCTCGGCTTTTCACCTTCCCATGTTGGGTCAGTGACCTCATCGTCCACCACCTCCTCTTCCACTTCCTCAATCTGCTCATCCCCCTGACTTGGCCTAACCACACCCTCAGTGATTGACAACTGTGTCTCATCATCATCCACCTCGTGAATAAATGATTCACCACCATCTTCTTCTTGAGACTCTGAAGGCTCTAGAGTTTGGGAATCAGGGCACAATATCTCAGGTACCTCTTCAAGCATGCTTGGCGAGAGAGCCAAACCAAGTACTGGCGATTAAAAGAGGTCATATAAATATCCGAGTGTGGGATAAATTGCTTTGGCCAGACTTGACATGGTGGAAGGAAGGAGGATCAGAGTGAGGATTCGGTTGACCAGACTCTTGGCTACAGAGACTGGACTTAGTGGAAGAGAGGGTGGTGCTTTACCGACTGAAAGCATTATCTTCAGCAATCCAACCGACCACCTGTTCACACTGGTCCGACTTGGACAGTGTTGTCCTGCGCCGCCTAGCTAAGTTAGACATGAAGCTGGATAAGGTGGATTTTTTCGTTTTTTTTTTTTGGTGCACTGGCAGCAGGCAGTTTCATTGCGCCCATGCAGCATCAGCATCACGCCCACTTTCAAGTTCCATTGTGTTCGCCTTCTTCCTATCAATGGTTTTGTCTGTAGATGTGGTGCAAATTGTTTTACTGTCCACTAAAGACACAGTTTTCTGATGCAGGACAGTATTGGTTAGAGAACACCACAGATTTTGGACACTACGATAGGCCCAGATTAATGGAAGTTGTAATATATACTAGTGTTGATCACGAATTTTCGAATTGCGAATTTTAATCGTGAATATCGGCACTTCGAGAATTTGCAAATATTTAGAATATCGCAAAATATATTCGCAATTGCAAATATTCGTTTTTATGCGAATTTTTTATATGCAAATTTTCGCAAGCAAAACATAATGTCATAATTTTCTGATTGCGAAAAGTCGCATAAAAAATTGCATACATTTGCATAACAATTCGCAAACAAATTTGCATAAACTGGCATTTAAAAGATACCTTTTAAATACCAGTTTATGCAAATTTTATGCAACTTTTTTGCGGAGTTTTATGAAAATTCATGCAATTTTTTTAAGCGAATTTTCGCAATCAGAAAATAATGACGAGATTACGAATTTGCAAATTTTCGAATATATGGCGAATATTCGCCCAAATATTCACGAAATATCGCAAATTCGAATATTGCCCCTGCCGCTCATCACTAATATATACAGTGTTTTTAGATGCTGTTTAGTATTGGATACAAAAACCAACAGATTTTGGACACTATTCTAGGCCCAGATTAATGGAAGTTGTAATATAGACAGTGTTTTTAGATGCTGTTCAGTATTGGGAATAGAACACGACAGATTACGGACACTATATTAGGCCATGATAATTGGAATTTGTAATACTGACAGTGTTTTCTGAGGCAGGACAGTATTGGTTATAGAACACCACAGATTACGGACACTATATAAGGACCAGATTATTGAAATTTGTAATACTGACAGTGTTTTCTGAGGCAGGACAGTATTAGTTGTAGATCATCACAGATTTTGGACACTATATTATGCCCAGATTATTGGAATTTGCAATACTGACAGTGTTTTTTGATGCAGGACAGTATTGGTTACAGAGAACACCACAGATTATGGACACTAGATGTGACCAAGATTATTAAAGAGTCAGTCTGCGGATGATGTACAATATATGTCACAAATAGTTAAAAAAAAAAATATCTTGCTACTTTGAAACACACACAGTAGCCCTTAAAAAGATTTTGGGTTCTTTGAAAAGCTTTTGGTATTACATACAGCAAATTTCTCTCCCTGCACTATCTGTCCCTTACTTAGCACGGATGTCCCTGACACTGCTGTTAAATATATTGTTGATCTAAAACACACACGCACACACACACACACAGTAGTCCTTAAAAGTTCTTTTGGATCTTTCAAAAGCTTTCTCTAACTAAAACCGCTGAAATTCGCTCCTTGCTCTGTCTTTCCCTTCCTATCCGATGCTCTCATTGTCTACGTCTGACCCGGGACGGAGACTCGAGAATTTCGCTCGAGCACATACGGTACTCGGCCGAGTCCTGCCATGTGCCGAGCATAGCGATGCTCGAGCCGAACAGATATTTGGCCGAGCATGGTTGCTCATCACTCCACTAAATGCTTTCACCACATATAACTGCAGAAGTAAAATGCGTAAATAGTTTTCTTTTTGCACTGAAATAGTCCACTAAAGGCTTTTCAACATAGCACTTGCACTACAATAACAAGAACAAATTGCTGGAATGACAGAGCTGTATAATGGCTATTTGGATCCCCAAATAATCTTTCCCTGCACTTGTAAATAGCTTTTCTAACACTGTTCCTAGTGCGTTCTGGCATCTCTTCCTGCACTAAGATGCTGAGAAATGGTGCCTCCCTATCCTTTCCCTGCATTTAAAATCGTTTTTTTCACAATTAGTTTTTTCCTATTGCTGTCCCTAGCACCTTGTCACGTCTGTCCCTGCACTCACAATGCTGAAAAATGTCTGAATCCAAGATGTCTGCTGTATTTATAGAGCTGTGACATCACAGGGCTGGCTGGCTGCTGATTGGCTTCATGCATGGAATTATGGGTCATCCCACCTTTTTAGAGTTCCT
Source organism: Bufotes viridis (assembly GCA_033119425.1). Lineage (NCBI taxonomy): Eukaryota > Metazoa > Chordata > Amphibia > Anura > Bufonidae > Bufotes > Bufotes viridis. Next base: position 594,508,254 of record CM065589.1, on the reverse strand, counting down.
TGCCCCATGTCCTCACACGTGTAGCTGCCATTTTAGGAAAGATTGCGATTCAATTAACTAATTCCACTTTGTCAGCTTTGATTCGCTCATCTCTAGTGGTTAACCATACAGTAACGGGTGGAATTAACTGACCAAATAACTGAACTGTGAACTCAATTTACAGATATAGCTGAGCTAAAATTTACTCTGATTACATGCCACAATGTTATCTCGGTTATCTCATGACAAAAGCCATTGAAATTCATTAAAAAGTCAGTTAAAACTTTATTTCCATTCTTTAATGTGCTAACTAGGGATGAGCGACTCGAATTTGGATGAAACATTCGAAGTCTATTGGCATAAAACTTTGGTCCAATACTCTACAGAGCGAGCGTTCCCTCCGTATAGTATAAGAATGTATTGGCTCAGATTAGCCAAAGTTATTACTTCGCGAAGTCTCGCATGACTTTGCTTAAGAACTTCATAGATTAATTTTTACTGTAAAAAACGAATTTTACGAACTTGGGTTCAGTTCCAAGTGGTAATGATAATTCCCACATCACAATGGAAACCTGCAGTGCGTATATACAGCTATGTATACCAGTGATTTTTTCTAGTAATTGATCACCATTTGTAAGTAGAAATGAGCGAACACCTGGATGTTCGGGTTCGAGAAGTTCGGCCGAACTTCCCGAACATGTTCAGGTTCGGGATCCGAACTCGACACGAAATTTGTCCCGAACCCCATTGAAGTCAATAGGGACCCGAACTTTTAGGCACTAAAAAGGCTGTAAAATAGTCCAGGAAAGGGCTAGAGGGCTGCAAAAGGCAGCAAAATGTAGGTAAATCCCCTGCAAACAAATGTGGATAGGGAAATGAATTAAAATAAAATAAAATAAATAAAAATTAACCAATATCAATTGGAGAGAGGTCCCACAGCAAGGAATCATGTGTCATATCACCCACCACTAGAGAAGGCCACTTTCAGTTATTTCGGCCCCAGCACCCAGACAGAGGAGAGAGGTCCCACAGCAAGGAATCATGCGTCATATCACCCACCACTGGAGAAGGCCACTTTCAGTTATTTCGACCCAGCAGCCAGACCGAGGAGAGAGGTCCCACAGCAAGGAATCATGCGTCATATCACCCACCACTGGAGAAGGCCATTTTCGGTTATTTCGGCCCAGCACCCAGACAGAAGAGAGAGGTCCCACAGCAAGGAATCATGCGTCATATCACCCACCACTGGAGAAGGCCACTTTCAGTTATGTCGGCCCAGCACCCAGACCGAGGAGAGAGGTCCCACAGCAAGGAATCATGCGTCATATCACCCACCACTGGAGAAGGCCACTTTCAGTTATTTCGGCCTAACACCCAGACAGAGGGAGAGGTCCCACAGCAAGGAATCATGCGTCATTTCACCCACCACTGGAGAAGGCCACTTTCAGTTATTTCGGCCAAGCACCCAGACAGAGGAGAGAGGTCCCACAGCAAGGAATAAGGCGTCATATCACCCACCTATGGAGAAAGCCACTTTCAGTTATTTCGGCCCAGCACCCAGACCGAGGAGAGAGGTCCCACAGCAAGGAAACATGCGTCATATCACCCACCACTGGAGAAGGCCACTTTCAGTTATTTCGGCCCAGCACCCAGACAGAGGAGAGAGGTCCCACAGCAAGGAATCATGCGTCATTTCACCCACCACTGGAGAAGGCCACTTTCAGTTATTTCGGCCCAGCACCCAGACAGAGGAGAGAGGTCCCACAGCAAGGAATCATGCGTCATTTCACCCACCACTGGAGAAGGCCACTTTCAGTTATTTCGGCCCAGCACCCAGACAGAGGAGAGAGGTCCCACAGCAAGGAATCATGCGTCATTTCACCCACCACTGGAGAAGGCCACTTTCAGTTATTTCGGCCCAGCACCCAGACAGAGGAGAGAGGTCCCACAGCAAGGAATCATGCGTCATTTCACCCACCACTAGAGAAGGCCACTTTCAGTTATTTTGGCCCAGCACTCAGACAGAGGAAAGAGATCCCACTGCAAGGAATCATGAGTCATATCACCCACCACTGGAGAAGGCCACTTTCAGTTATTTCGGCCAAGCACCCAGACAGAGGAGAGAGGTCCCACAGCAAGGAATAAGGCGTCATATCACCCACCTATGGAGAAAGCCACTTTCAGTTATTTCGGCCCAGCACCCAGACCGAGGAGAGCGGTCCCACAGCAAGGAATCATGCGTTATATCACCCACCACTGGAGGAGGCCACTTTCAGTTATTTCGGCCCAGCACCCAGAGAGGAGAGAGGTCCCACAGCAAGGAAACATGCGTCATATCATCCACCACTGGAGAAGGCCACTTTTAGTTATTTCGGCCCCAGCACCCAGACAGAGGAGAGAGGTCCCACAGCAAGGAATCATGCGTCATATCACCCACCACTGGAGAAGGCCGTTTTCAGTTATTTCGGCCTAGCACCCAGACAGAGTAGAGAGGTCCCACAGCAAGGAATATGGCGTCATATCACCCACAACTGGAGAAGGCCACTTTCAGTTATTTCGGCCCAGCACCCAGACAGAGGAGAGAGGTCCCACAGCAAGTAATAAGGTGTCATACCACCCACCACTGGAGAAGGCCACTTTCAGTTATTTCGACCCAGAAGCCAGACCGAGGAGAGAGGTCCCACAGCAAGGAATCATGCGTCATATCACCCACCACTGGAGAAGGCCACTTTCAGTTATGTCGTCCCAGCACCCAGACAGAGGAGAGAGGTCCCACAGCAAGGAATCATGCGTCATATCACCCACAACTGGAGAAGGCCACTTTCAGTTATTTCGGCCCAGCACCCAGACAGAGGAGAGAGGTCCCACAGCAAGTAATAAGGTGTCATACCACCCACCACTGGAGAAGGCCACTTTCAGTTATTTCGACCCAGCAGCCAGACCGAGGAGAGAGGTCCCACAGCAAGGAATCATGCGTCATATCACCCACCACTGGAGAAGGCCATTTTCGGTTATTTCGGCCCAGCACCCAGACAGAGGAGAGAGGTCCCACAGCAAGGAAACATGCGTCAAAGTACACACCACTGGAGAAGGCCACTTTCAGTTATTTCGGCCCCAGCACCCAGACAGAGGAGAGAGGTCCCACAGCAAGGAATCATGCGTCATTTCACCCAACCACTAGAGAAGGCCACTTTCAGTTATTTCGGCCCAGCACCCAGACAGATGAGAGAGGTCCCACAGCAAGGAATCATGCGTCATATCACCCACCACTGGAGAAGGCCACTTTCAGTTATTTCGGCCGAGCACCCAGACAGAGGAGAGAGGTCCCACAGCAAGGAATCATGCGTCATTTCACCCACCACTGGAGAAGGCCACTTTCAGTTATTTCGGCCCAGCACCCAGACAGAGGAGAGAGGTCCCACAGCAAGGAATCATGCGTCATTTCACCCACCACTAGAGAAGGCCACTTTCAGTTATTTTGGCCCAGCACTCAGACAGAGGAAAGAGATCCCACTGCAAGGAATCATGAGTCATTTCACCCACCACTGGAGAAGGCCACTTTCAGTTATTTCGGCCAAGCACCCAGACAGAGGAGAGAGGTCCCACAGCAAGGAATAAGGCGTCATATCACCCACCTATGGAGAAAGCCACTTTCAGTTATTTCGGCCCAGCACCCAGACCGAGGAGAGAGGTCCCACAGCAAGGAATCATGCGTTATATCACCCACCACTGGAGGAGGCCACTTTCAGTTATTTCGGCCCAGCACCCAGAGAGAGGAGAGAGGTCCCACAGCAAGGAAACATGCGTCATATCATCCACCACTGGAGAAGGCCACTTTTAGTTATTTCGGCCCCAGCACCCAGACAGAGGAGAGAGGTCCCACAGCAAGGAATCATGCGTCATATCACCCACCACTGGAGAAGGCCGTTTTCAGTTATTTCGGCCTAGCACCCAGACAGAGTAGAGAGGTCCCACAGCAAGGAATATGGCGTCATATCACCCACAACTGGAGAAGGCCACTTTAATTTATTTCGGCCCAGCACCCAGAACGAGGAGAGAGGTCCCACAGCAAGGAATCATGCGTCATATCACCCACCACTGGAGAAGGCCACTTTCAGTTATTTCGGCCCAGCACCCAGACAGAGGAGAGAGGTCCCACAGCAAGGAATCATGCGTCATTTCACCCACCACTAGAGAAGGCCACTTTCAGTTATTTCGGCCCAGCACCCAGACAGAGGAGAGAGGTCCCACAGCAAGTAATAAGGTGTCATACCACCCACCACTGGAGAAGGCCACTTTCAGTTATTTCGATCCAGCAGCCAGACCGAGGAGAGAGGTCCCACAGCAAGGAATCATGCGTCATATCACCCACCACTGGAGAAGGCCATTTTCGGTTATTTCGGCCCAGCACCCAGACAGAAGAGAGAGGTCCCACAGCAAGGAATCATGCGTCATATCACCCACCACTGGAGAAGGCCACTTTCAGTTATGTCGGCCCAGCACCCAGACAGAGGAGAGAGGTCCCACAGCAAGCTAACATGCGTCATATCACCCACCACTGGAGAAGGCCACTTTCAGTTATTTCGGCCGAGCACCCAGACAGAGGAGAGAGGTCCCACAGCAAGGAATCATGCGTCATTTCACCCACCACTGGAGAAGGCCACTTTCAGTTATTTCGGCCCAGCACCCAGACAGAGGAGAGAGGTCCCACAGCAAGGAATCATGCGTCATTTCACCCACCACTAGAGAAGGCCACTTTCAGTTATTTTGGCCCAGCACTCAGACAGAGGAAAGAGATCCCACTGCAAGGAATCATGAGTCATATCACCCACCACTGGAGAAGGCCACTTTCAGTTATTTCGGCCAAGCACCCAGACAGAGGAGAGAGGTCCCACAGCAAGGAATAAGGCGTCATATCACCCACCTATGGAGAAAGCCACTTTCAGTTATTTCGGCCCAGCACCCAGACAGAGGAGAGAGGTCCCACAGCAAGGAATCATGCGTTATATCACCCACCACTGGAGGAGGCCACTTTCAGTTATTTCGGCCCAGCACCCAGAGAGAGGAGAGAGGTCCCACAACAAGGAAACATGCGTCATATCATCCACCACTGGAGAAGGCCACTTTTAGTTATTTCGGCCCCAGCACCCAGACAGAGGAGAGAGGTCCCACAGCAAGGAATCATGCGTCATATCACCCACCACTGGAGAAGGCCGTTTTCAGTTATTTCGGCCTAGCACCCAGACAGAGTAGAGAGGTCCCACAGCAAGGAATATGGCGTCATATCACCCACAACTGGAGAAGGCCACTTTCATTTATTTCGGCCCAGCACCCAGACAGAGGAGAGAGGTCCCACAACAAGGAATCATGCGTCATATCACCCACCACTGGAGAAGGCCACTTTCAGTTATTTCGGCCCAGCACCCAGACAGAGGAGAGAGGTCCCACAGCAAGGAATCATGCGTCATTTCACCCACCACTGGAGAAGGCCACTTTCAGTTATTTTGGCCCAGCACTCAGACAGAGGAAAGAGATCCCACTGCAAGGAATCATGAGTCATATCACCCACCACTGGAGAAGGCCACTTTCAGTTATTTCGGCCAAGCACCCAGACAGAGGAGAGAGGTCCCACAGCAAGGAATAAGGCGTCATATCACCCACCTATGGAGAAAGGCACTTTCAGTTATTTCGGCCCAGCACCCAGACAGAGGAGAGAGGTCCCACAGCAAGGAATCATGCGTTATATCACCCACCACTGGAGGAGGCCACTTTCAGTTATTTCGCCCAGCACCCAGAGAGAGAGAGAGGTCCCACAACAAGGAAACATGCGTCATATCATCCACCACTGGAGAAGGCCACTTTTAGTTATTTCGGCCCCAGCACCCAGACAGAGGAGAGAGGTCCCACAGCAAGGAATCATGCGTCATATCACCCACCACTGGAGAAGGCCGTTTTCAGTTATTTCGGCCTAACACCCAGACAGAGAAGAGAGGTCCCACAGCAAGGAATATGGCGTCATATCACCCACAACTGGAGAAGGCCACTTTCATTTATTTCGGCCCAGCACCCAGACAGAGGAGAGAGGTCCCACAGCAAGGAATCATGCGTCATATCACCCACCACTGGAGAAGGCCACTTTCAGTTATTTCGGCCCAGCACCCAGACAGAGGAGAGAGGTCCCACATCAAGGAATCATGCGTCATTTCACCCACCACTGGAGAAGGCCACTTTCAGTTATTTTGGCCCAGCACTCAGACAGAGGAAAGAGATCCCACAGCAAGGAATAAGGCGTCATATCACCCACCTATGGAGAAAGCCACTTTCAGTTATTTCGGCCCAGCACCCAGACAGAGGAGAGAGGTCCCACAGCAAGGAATCATGCGTTATATCACCCACCACTGGAGGAGGCCACTTTCAGTTATTTCGGCCCAGCACCCAGAGAGAGGAGAGAGGTCCCACAACAAGGAAACATGCGTCATATCATCCACCACTGGAGAAGGCCACTTTTAGTTATTTCGGCCCCAGCACCCAGTCAGAGGAGAGAGGTCCCACAGCAAGGAATCATGCGTCATATCACCCACCACTGGAGAAGGCCGTTTTCAGTTATTTCGGCCTAGCACCCAGACAGAGTAGAGAGGTCCCACAGCAAGGAATATGGCGTCATATCACCCACAACTGGAGAAGGCCACTTTCATTTATTTCGGCCCAGCACCCAGACAGAGGAGAGAGGTCCCACAGCAAGGAATCATGCGTCATTTCACCCACCACTAGAGAAGGCCACTTTCAGTTATTTCGGCCCAGCACCCAGACAGAGGAGAAAGGTCCCACAGCAAGTAATAAGGTGTCATACCACCCACCACTGGAGAAGGCCACTTTCAGTTATTTCGGCCCAGCACCCAGACAGAGGAGAGAGGTCCCACAGCAAGGAATCATGCGTCATTTCACCCACCACTAGAGAAGGCCACTTTCAGTTATTTTGGCCCAGCACTCAGACAGAGGAAAGAGATCCCACTGCAAGGAATCATGAGTCATTTCACCCACCACTGGAGAAGGCCACTTTCAGTTATTATGGCCCAGCACCCAGACAGAGTAGAGAGGTTCCCCAGCAAGGAATAAGGCGTCATATAACCCACCACTGGAGAAGGCCACTTTCAGTTATTTCAGCTCAGCACCCAGACAGAGGAGAGACGACCCACAGCAAGGAATCATGCTTCATTTCACCCACCACTAGAGAAGGCCACTTTCAGTTATTTCGGCCCAGCACCCAGACAGAGGAGAGAGGTCCCACAGCAAGGAATAAGGCGTCATACCTAGTGATGAGCGGCAGGTGCCATATTCGATTTCGACGAAATTCGCGAATATTCGAATGAATATTCGTTTCATATTCGTCGAAATCGAATATTCGTCATTTTTTCTAGTTATCGCGATTAACATGCGATTTAAATAATCGCATATTGCGATTTGTACTTAAGGCTACTTTACTATTGGTTTCATATCTAGAATTAGCGAGGATGACGAATATGACGAATGTATTCGTCTATTCCTCAAAACGAAGATAACGAAGTATTCTACATCTTCGTTTTAGCTACCTATTCGTCAACTTCGCTAATTCTAGCAATCAAATAGGAAGGTTGACTATAGAGAGTGAGACAGCTGTGTTAAATTCGCTATGCGATTTTTTTTTTTTAATAAATAGAATACTTATAATAATTTTATCAAGTAATATAATTATTGTATTAAAAAAAAAAATCGCATAGCAATTCTAACACAGCTGTCTAGTAAGTCAACCTTCCTATTTGATTGCTGCTAGAATTAGCGAATAGCGAAGTTGACGATGACCAGGCGAATAGGTAGCTAAAGCGAAGATGTAGAATACTTCGTTATCTTCGTTTTGAGGAATATGACGAATACATTCGTCATATTCGCTATTCGCTAATTCTACCAAGCCAACCATAACTTCTGTGCTCATGGAGCGTCCCCATCACCATGGGAACGTCTCCATATACTAAAATGTACTGTCGGATTTGAGGAATTACGTTGAAATCGCAATGCGATTAATTCAAGTTATATTAATCGCATTGCGATTTCAACTTAGAGCTGGGTTTATAATGGGTCAGTTTGCTAGAATTAACGAAGTTAACGAATATGGAATATAGCAGCAGTGCTAAGTTGAAATCGCAATGCGATTAATTTAACTTAAAGTATTCGCATTGCGATTTCAACTTAGCACTGCTAGTGCATAGCATTAGCTATACTCCATATTCGTTAATTCTAGCCTATGTAAGATAGCAGTGCTAAGTTGTAATCGCAATGCGATTAATTTAACTTAAAGTATTCGCATTGCGATTTCAACTTAGCACTGCTAGTGCATAGCTATTAGCTATACTCCATATTCGTTAATTCTAGCCTATGTAAGATAGCAGTGCTAAGTTGTAATCGCAATGCGATTAATATAACTTGAATTAATCGCATTGCGATTTCAACGTAATTCCTCAAATCCGACAGTACATTTTAGTATATGGAGATTCTCCCATGGATGGGGACGCTCCACATGAGCACGGAAGTCGGCAGAAGCGGCAACGGGCACTGACTAGAGCAGCCAGGAAGCCAGGAATCCTCAGGACAGGTAAGAACTACTTTTGGGAAGTAGGAAAGAAAAAAATATAACTAAAAAAAAAAAAAAAAAAAACGAATATTCGAAATAGCGAATTTATAGTGCTATATTCGAAATATTCGCGAATTAGCGAAGTGCCGATATTCGCTAAAAAAATTCGCTTTTCGAATATTCGCGCTCAACACTAGTCATACCACCCACCACTGGAGAAGGCCACTTTCAGTTATTTCGGCCCAGCACCCAGACAGAGTAGAGAGGTCCCACAGAAGGAATCATGCGTCATATCACCCACCACTGGAGAAGTCCACTTTCATTTATTTCGGCCCAGCACCCAGACAGAGGAGAGAGGTCCAACAGCAAGGAATCATGCGTAATTTCACCCACCACTAGAGAAGGCCACTTTCAGTTATTTCGGCCCAGCACCCAGACAGAGGAGAGAGATCCCACAGCAAGGAATCATGAGTCATATCACCCTCCACTGGAGAAGGCCACTTTCAGTTATTTCGGCCCAGCACCCAGACAGAGGAGAGAGGTCCCACAGCAAGGAATAAGGCGTCATACCACCCACCACTGGAGAAGGCCACTTTCAGTTATTTCGGCCCAGCACCCAGACAGAGGAGAGAGGTCCCACAGCAAGGAATAAGGCGTCATATCACCCACCACTGGAAAAGGCCACTTTTAATTATTTCGGCCCAACACCCAGACAGAGAAGAGAGGTCCCACAGCAAGGAATAAGGTGTCATATCACCCACCACTGGAGAAGGCCACTTTCAGTTATTTCGGCCCCAGCACCCAGACAGAGGAGAGGTTCATTCAACTTTGGGTTGTAACGCAAGATCATGTTAAAGTTAATAAATTGAGGATTCAATAAAGAAGTGCCCCGGAGTACAATAATACATGGTTGAGGGGGAGGCAGTTATAAATGTCTATTCTGCACAAGGGAGTCACAGGTCCTGTGTGATCCATGCCTGGTTCATTTTTATGTACGTCAGCTTGTCCACGTTTTTCCGCGTTTGTCAGTAATGACGCCCCCTGCTGTGCTGAATATACGTTCAGACAAAACGCTTGCCGCCGTGCAGGCCAGCACCTCCACGGCATAAAATGCTAACTCTTGCCACGTGGACAATTTGGAGACCCAGAAGTTGAATGGGGCCGAATCATCAGTCAGTACGTGGAGGGGTGTGCAGACGTACTGTTCAACCATGTTAGTGAAATGCTGCCTCCTGCTAACACGTTCCGTAGCAGGTGGTGGTGCAGTTAGCTGTGGCGTGGAGACAAAACTTTTTCACATTTCTGCCATACTAACCCTGCCCTCAGAGGAGCTGGCCGTGACACAGCTGCGTTGGCGACCTCTTGCTCCTCCTCTGCCTTTGCCTTGGGCTTCCACCTGTTCCCCTGTGACATTTGGGAATGCTCTCAGGAGCGCGTCTACCAGCGTGCGCTTGTACTCGCGCATCTTCCTATCACGCTCCAGTGCAGGAAGTAAGGTGGGCACATTGTCTTTGTACCGGGGATCCAGCAGCGTGCCAACCCAGTAGTCCGCACACGTTAATATGTGGGCAACTCTGCTGTTGTTGCGCAGGCACTGCAGCATGTAGTCGCTTATGTGTGCCAGGCTCCCCAGAGGTAAGGACAAGCTGTCCTCTGTGGAAGGCGTATCATCATCATCCTCCGTATCCCCCCAGCCACGCACCATTGATGGGCCTGAGCTGTGTCGGGTGCCACCCCAATGTGAACCTGCTTCATCCTCATCCTCCTCCACCTCCCCCTCATCCTCCTCGTCCTCCAGTAGTGGGCCCTGGCTGGCCACATTTGTACCTGGACTTTGCTGTTGCAAAAAACCTCCCTCTGAGCCACTTCTAACAGACTGGCCTGAAAGTGCTAAAAATGACCCCTCATCCTCCTCCTCCTGGGCCACCTCCTCTTCCATCATCGCCCTAAGCGTTTTCTCAAGGAGATTTCGCCCATTGCGACGAGATTTCGCCCATTATCGCACACCACCAGGCCGGGCTTGAGGCCCACCGGCAGAAACCACTCGTTGATCTGTTGTTCAATACCCCGTCACAACTCCTGCGCGGTGTGGGGCCTTTCCCCCAAACATATGAGTTTCAGAATGGCCTGCTGACGTTTACCCCGGGCTGTGCTGAAGTTGGTGGTGAAGGTGTGTGGCTGACTGGATGAGCTGGTGGAAGCAGAGGAGGAGGAAGCCGAGTAGGAGGAGGAGGCTACAGGAGGCAAAGAATGATGCCCTGCGATCCATGGTAGCAGAAGGATGTGCGCCAAGGAACTCTCCGCCTGGGGCCCAGCCGCCACTACATTTACCCAGTGTGCAGTTAGGGAGATATTGCGTCCCTGGCCGTGCTTACTGGTCCACGTATCTGTGGTTAGGTGGACCTTGCTACAGATGGCGTTGCGCAGTGCACACTTGATTTTATCGGATACTTGGTTGTGCAGGGAAGGCACAGCTATCTTGGAGAAGTAGTGGTGGCTGTGAACAACATACTGTGGGACATCCATGGACATCAGCTGTTTGAAGCTGTCTGTGTCCACCAGCCTGATTGACAGCATTTCAAAGTGCATTAGTTTAGAAATGCTGGCATTCAGGCCCAGTGCTCGAGGTTGGCTAGGGGGGAATTTACGCTTTCTCTCCAAGGTTTGTGAGATGGAGAGCTGAACGCTGCCGTGTGACATGGTGGAGATGCTTGGTGACGCAGGTGGTGTTGTCGGTGGCACACCCTCTTTTTTGTGGGCGGCAGGTGCCAACCTTCCTCCCGAGGCGGAGGAAGAGACCGAGGCAGCAGGAGGAGCCAGAGTGAGTTCCTTGCTTTTAAGGTGTTTACTCCACTGCAGTTCATGCTTTGCATGTAGATGCCTGGTCATGCAGGTTGTGCTAAGGTTCAGAACGTTAATGCCTCGCTTCAGGCTTTGATGGCACAGCGTGCAAACCATTCGGGTATTGTCGTCAGCACATTGTTTAAAGAAGTGCCATGCCAGGGAACTCCTTGAAGCTGCCTTTGGGGTGCTCGGTCCCTGGTGGCGGTGGCCAGTAGCAGACAAACTCTCTTGGCGGCGGCTGTTCTGCTTTTGCCCCCTGCTCCCTCTTTTGCTACGCTGTTGGCTCGGTCTCACCACTGCCTCTTCCTCTGAACTATGAAAGTCAGTGGCACGACCTTAATTCCATGTGGGGTCTAGGACCTCATCGTCCCCTGCATCGTGTTCCACACAGTCTTCCTCCCTGACCTCCTGTTCGGTCTCCACACTGCAGAAAGACTCAGCAGTTGGCACCTGTGTTCGTCATCATCAGAGACGTGCGGACTCCGATGAGGTGGTATTCCCATGTCCTCATCATCAGGAAACATCAGTGCTTGTGCATCAGTGCATTCTATGTCTTCCACCACTGGGGAAGGGCTAGGTGGATTCCCTTGAGAAACCCTGCCAGCAGAGTCTTCAAACAGCATAAGAGACTGCTGCATAACTTGAGGCTCAGACAGTTTCCCTGATATGCATGGGGGTGATGTGACAGACTGATGGGCTTGGTTTTCAGGCGCCACCTGTGCGCTTTCTGCAGAAGACTGGGTGGGAGATAATGTTGTGAACGTGCTGGATCCACTGTCGGCCACCCAATTGACTAGCGCCTGTACCTGCTCAGGCCTTACCATCCTTAGAACGGCATTGGGCCCCACCAAATATCGCTGTAAATTCTGGCGTGTACTGGAACCTGAGGTAGTTGGTTCACTAGGACGTGTGGCTGTGGCAGAATGGCCAAGTCCTCTCCCAGCACCAGAGGGTACACTAACACCACCACGACAGCGTCCCTTACTAGATGTTTTCCTCATTGTTAACGTTCACCAAGCACCACAATAAGAAAAAAATATTTGGCCCAATGTATTGATTTCAAATTCAGGCCTTTTTTTACAGGCACCTAACACTATCTGCCTATTTATTTATGTAGCGTATTACACTAATCCAGGCACAGCAGTAACCACTGATTTAGGGGAATATCTCTTTTAGGGCTAGTATTTTGGCCCTGGATGAAAGGTATCCTTTTATGAACAGATTTACACTTGGAGATGCACAGTAGCGTGAAAAAAAATTTGTAGGATTATGCCTTCAGCAATTGTATTTTAACACTTTGTGTAATATACCCTTTAACGGACAGAAATCCAATGGGAGATGCACGGTAGCGTGTGAAATTAATGAGGATGACCCTCTCAGCACTTGTATATACACCTTGAGTGTAATATACCCTTTTACGGACAGATTAACACTTGGCCTTCAACTGCTGGAACACCAGATTCAGGGTATTGCTATATTGGCAAGTGAATTTCACCCCAGAACAAAATATATGTTTTGGCGGACACTATTATAGTTTGCCAGCCAGTGCTGGGATACCAGATTTATGGTATTGCTATTTTGGCAATTGAATTTCACCCCAGAACAAAATATATGTTTTGGCGGACACTATTATAGTTTGCCAGCCACAGCTGTGACACCAAATTTAGGGGATTGCTTTTTTGGCAATTGAATTTCACCCCAGAACAAAATATATGTTTTGGCGGACACTATTATAGTTTGCCAGCCAGTGCTGGGACACCAGATTTAGGGGATTGCTATTTTGGCAATTGAATTTCACCACAGAAAATAATCTATCCTTTGCCAGACAGCAGACAGTTTTACACTTGGCTAGCCAAAGCTGGAACACCAGATTTAGGGAATTGGTATTTTGGCAATTGTATTTAACCCCTTAATAAAATATAGAAATTGCTATTCTGAGTTTCTAGGGGTGACAATAAGCACAGCCAAGCCCCTGATGTAGGATATAGCAAAAAAAAAAAAATAGTATTGATGGATTGATGGACTTGGTGGCAGCTTGTTCTGGTGCACCACAAGTCACAAAATGGCCGCCGATCACCCCAGAAAAAAAGTGACAGAAAAACGCTCTGTGCAGCCTAAAAACCAGTGAGCAAGTAACTATCAGAAGTTGAATCATTCACAGCTGTAGATCAATCACTTCATTAGTTGCTTTTGCTGACTTTTCCCTGCCTAATCTCGCCCTCACAGCAGCTGCATCCTCTACCTACACTAATCAGAGCAGTGTGGCGCTACATGACTCCAGCTTAATTAGAGGCTGGGTCACATGCTGCACTTGGCCAATCACAGCCATGCCATTAGTAGGCATGGCTGTGATGGGCTCTTAGGGCAAGAAGTAAAACGCTAGCTGATTGGCTGCTGTGCAGCCCTTCAGAAAGCGGGAAGAAATCGCCGAACAACGAATCCATTGAATCCGTTTTTTGAAAATGTTCGGGTTCGAGTCCGTGTCCCGAACACCCCAAAATTTGGTACGAACCCGAACTATTCTCGAACTGTTCGATCAACACTATTTGTAAGGCAAAAACAGGAGTGGGTCCAAAACAGAAATGACATGTGAAGGAACTATTTGCATGTCTTCTGTGTTTTGGACCCACTCCTGCTTTTGTCTTTTAAATCATGAGCAAAACCTGATGCAAAATTATGACCGTGTGATCGAAGCCTTATGGATGCTCCAAAGACAGGATCCATTGTGTTTCTCATTTTTCGGTTGTTCTTACGGATCAAATGAACAGTAAAATAAACGGTGATGTCAACAAGGCCAAACATGTATAATAGAGACCCTAGTTACTGAGTGATGAGGTTGGCAACAGCATGAGGAGTCAACATAGTGGCCCAGTCACAGAGTGGGGAGGGTGTGAACAGCATGAGGAGTTAACATAGTGGTCCAGTCACAGAGTTGGGAAGGGGGGCAACAGCAGTAGCAGTAATATCACAAGATGGTGGCAGTAGGAGAAAATGGCAACAGAGGCAGCAGACGTGTGGCAACAAGTAGGTGGCAGCATCAGAATAGTGGCTGAAGCTTGAGGCTTTTACAATGTTCTGGTGTGGCAGCACACTACAGTCAGATCACTACTGCCACAGGGCTCAGGCGGCCATGAGATTTAGGCGCCACTTGACCTGTCCCGTTGCCAGCCATATTTATCAGCATTTGGTCTAGGACGTGAAGGAGTGGAATGACGCCATTCATCCCATAGTCCTGGCCACTGACAAATAAAGTGGCCTCCTCAAATTGCCTGATGGCAGGTGTCACGCATGAGTTGCCACTGGCTAACGTCGAAGTTGCACAGGGGAGTGCTCCTGTCCGCCTTTATCGTCAAGAAAGCATTCACGGCCTTCCTCTGCTCATATGGTCGGTCCAACAATGGTCGGTCGTAAGGGTAGAAATGTTGCATATTAGGTGATGTTAAGGAACGCTATTCTGCCTTTGCAGCTCTAGGAAAGCGTTTTTTGCAGGGTAAGAGTGGCTGAGGTGCATGCACAGTATCCTAGCCATTTTCAGGATGTCTTGCAGTTGGGTGGAAGACTTCAGAAACCACTTGACAACCAGATTAAACACCTATGCCATGCAGGGCGCATTGCTCATTTGTCCTGATGCAGCACCGACACCATGTTCTTCCCGTTGTCGGATACCATGGTTCTGATTTAAAGTTTTTGCGGAGAAAGATAGGATTAGTTTTCTTGATGAAGGACACAGAGCAGTTCCTCCCCTATGTAACTCAGTTCGCCCAGGCAAACGAGGTGCAGAACAGAGTGACACCGCCGTGCCCTGCACATGTGGTATGCTGGAGAGCCCCTGTGAATTGTCCTTGCTGCTGACGCTGAGGACATGGTGCAGGATGAGGAGGCAGAGGCAGACATTGTCGCAGGACCAACGGCGTGGCATTGTGGATGCGGAAGGGCCTTCACCTGGCCAAGTTGCTGGTGTGGCTGTGTCCCTGACCGTAGTTACAGCTACACACGTTGGCACTGCCTTGCACTTTGGAAGACACCAACAGGCTCAAGGACTGGCCCACCTTCTGTTCTACATGTGTGGGCAGGGCTGGTACTGCCTTTTTGGCAAAGAAATGACGGCTTGGGGCTCTCCAGCTCGGCTCGGCACAAGCCATCAGTTCTCTGAAAGGTGCAGAGTACACCACTTGGAAAGGGAGGGACTGCCGCACAAGCAACTTGGACAGGCGCACGTTCAGCTTCTGCGCTGTTGGATGAGTGCACGCATACTGTTGTCTCTTGGCAATTCCTTCGGTGATCGATTGCTAACGGTATGACTGATGAGGAGTAGAAGAGCGAGGAGCATCAGGACCAGTGGATGATAGGATGGACAGACAGCTCCCTTCTGCTGAAGTGGTGGAGCCTTGACTGCCTGAAACTGGGTGAGTGCCACTGGGTGATGTAGCGGTTGCTGCGGCAGGGTGGGCCACCACATTGGAGCCATGGTTCTCCCAAGCCACTTTATGGTGACGTTGGATATGTTGATGCAGGGCTGTGGTGAAAAAATTGGCACCCTGGCTACGCTTCACCTTCTGCCCACAGATTCTACAGATGGCCATGTTCACCAACTCCGACGGCTTTACAAAAAACTGCCACATTGCCAAGTAGGTGATTTTACCCCCAACACTACGCACTGACTGACTGCTACTGCCGATGCCTCCGTGAACCCGTGCACCGCTACTTCCCAGGATGGTAGGCTCCTGCATAGCGGGTTTTACTCCTGACCTACTACTGCTGCCATACTGCTGACTCCCGGCCACGCTAGTGACTTGCTGGCTCCGCCACTGCCTCACGGGCAAGCTGCTACCCTCTTCTTCTGATGATGATGAAGCCCCTTCGTCACCCGGCTCCCAAGTTGGATCAACTACATCATTATCATCGGGTACTGTCTGCATGTTACTGATGTCCTCCTCAACCGTCTCTGGGTCAGGAGCCTGACCGCTCACAACACCACCTCCTACGCCACTCTCCACATCACTAATTGCTGTCAGGGATGGAGTACAGTTAGCAGAAACTAATAAATAATGACAGACTGGCTTGATCCCAAACTAAGGAAAATATAGGAGGGCCCTATAAATCCCTAAGAACTCTCCCAAACTACTGTGCACATGTACAAGTCCCAGTGGTAGACAAATACATGACCTCGTACCTATAACTGAGTGACACCTGAATTCCCTATAGTAGTGAGGGGAAACGCAACCGGCTCCCTGCACAGAATACGGAGGGAGTCAGGGTCACCTAGAATCAAGCCAGCAAACAAAACACAAAGTAAACGGAATGCACTTATCTTAGAGCAAAACAACTGCAGCCTCCAGGAGCACACACTTCATCCAGGAAGTAATATAAACCGCAAGAAAAAGCAGTAAGGGAGAGAATATAAAGCAAACCAATTAATCAAGATAAGAGGCAGCTGAGGGAGAGAAAGGAACTGAGCAAAGTGAAACCAAAACAAAGAACGTCATACACAAGACAGGGAGGAACCTCTGACCGACCGTCTACCAGAACCGGCGGTGACACTTGCCCGCCTAGCGGAGGAAGCGGCGGATGTCTCCTCCAGATCTTGGCTGGGTATTAGCTGCTCACTGTCCTCTAGTAGTTCGTCCTCACTGTATAGTGCTGTTGAATGATTCCTTTCTATGAGGGTTCAAGTTCGGTGTTCGGCGCTTTCTTGGCGCTTTTTGAAAGGCCGCACAGCAGCCAATCAACAAGCGTCATACTACTTGCCCCAAGAGGCCATCACAGCCATGCCTACTAATGGCATGGCTGTGATTGGCCAGAGCAGCATGTGACCCAGGCTCTATATAAGCTTGAGTCACATAGCGCTGTACGTCACTCTGCTGTTACAAGTGTAAGTTGAGGATGCTGCTGAACTTGTGATTTCAGGGAGAGAATAGGAGAGAATCTAACTCAGCGATCTACCTAGAAATAGTTGTGTGGGTGCAGGGCATTCTTGGGAATTCTGTTAGTTAGGTGGGTGGCGGCGGCCATTTTATGCATGCTCAGTGCACCAGCACTGCATCTGAGCTTTTGGGACATTGCAAATCACCATTTTTGGGGGGCAAACTACAACATCTGTATTAGTCAGTATGCAATTTAAGCTAGAAATACACCCATCATTTTCTGGGGTTTGAAAGACACACTTTTTTTTTCAAAAAACAGTATTTTCCAGATCTGCAAGTGTTAAATTCAAGTTTAATATATACAGCATTCATATTCTGTTAGCAAAAAAAGACTTTTTGGGCAATCTACAACATCTGTATTGGTCAGTGTGCAATTTAAGCTAGAAATACACCCATCATTTTCTGGGGTTTGAAAAACACACTTTTTTGACAAAAAACACTTTTTTCAGGCCTTGCAGCATCAGCACGTGTGAAATTACAGGCTTATTATATACTGCTGTCAACTTCAGTTGTTAAACAAACAGTCGTTTGGGCACAAAACATTTAGTTGGCAGCCTTTGATGCAGATGTCATTGTGAGATACACCCTTAATACATTTGGGTTACATTTAGAGATTTTAAATACCGCCATTTGGTGCACCAATATTGAATTCAGGCCTACAGAGGTTCAGGCCCTGTGATATCCCCCCTATACATACAGGGGTTTGAATTAGGCATTTGAAATACAGCCATTTAGTGCAAAGATATATTTACTTCAGGCCTACACTGACTCAGGGCGTGTGTGATCCCCCTATACATACAGGAGTTTGATTCAGCCATTTAAAATACAGCCATTTTAAATACAGACATTTAGTGCAAAGATATATTTACTTCAGGCCTACCAGGGGCGTAGCTAGAAATGACTGGGCCCCATAGCAAAAAAAATTTATGCCCCCCCCCCTTCCCGGATCTCCCACCCCCACATACCTCTCTGACCCTAAGCCTTGGCAGCTGCTGAGTGGGGTCGGCTCGGAGCTGGGCACAGCGGCATCAAAGGTGGGTGATAGGAAAACCTAAAATAATTGTCACATCAAAGAGCATACAGTGTAAACCCTGAGCCATCCCATACAACCCAGTATAATCCCTACAGCATGCTGTACAGAATACATTATAATCCCTGCTGTACAATATACAGTATAACCCCTACACCATGCTGTGTATGTGCAATATTCATTATAATCCATACACCATGCCGTACGATATACAGTATAGTTCATACACCATGCTGTACAGTATACATTATAATCCATACACCATGCTGTACAGTATACATTATAATCCATACACCATGCTGTACACAGTATACAGTATAATCCATACACCATGCCGTACGATATATAGTATAGTTTATACACCATGTTGTACACAGTATACAGTATAATCCATACACCATGCTGTACACAGTATACAGTATAATCCATACACCATGCTGTACACAGTATACAGTATAATCCATACACCATGTTGTACACAGTATACAGTATAATCCATACACCATGCTGTACACAGTATACAGTATAATCCATACACCATGCTGTACACAGTATACAGTATAATCCATACACCATGCCGTACGATATATAGTATAGTTTATACACCATGCTGTACACAGTATACAGTATAATCCATACACCATGCTGTACACAGTATACAGTATAATCCATACACCATGCTGTACGATATATAGTATAGTTCATACACCATGCTGTACACAGTATACAGTATAATCCATACACCATGATGTACACAGTATACAGTATAATCCATACACCATACTGTACACAGTATACAGTATAATCCATACACCATGCAGTACAATATACACAATAACCCCACAGTGTATGGATCATACTGAATATTGTACCGCATGGTGTATAGATTATACTGTATATTGTACGGCATGGTGTATGTATTATTCTGTATATTGTACAGCAGCACATACCTGTCACATCCAGCTCCTCCAGGTGACGTCTCCTCTGATGTAGATCTTCTCTGTCATCATCTTCCCCTTTTGGTCTATACAGCTTCTTTCAGCCGCGCCTCGTCTCTGCAGAGTGTGACTCAGATATCTTAACTTCCTCACTTTTCTATCATCATCACCTCCCAAACTGGAGCCCCCACAGTCTTATCCTGCTGCTCGCTGTGCCCCCAATACCCCCAAATACTATCCTAAAGAAAAATAACTGCCATACAGATAGACCCCCCCCCCATAGTAACAGTGCTCCTCCACACTTCCCACATTAAGTAATTTGTCCCCCACACTGCCCTACATTAAGTAGTTTGCCCCCCACACTGCCCCCTGAATTAATTTGTCCCCCACACTGCCCCACATTAAGTAATTTGCCTCTACACTGCCCCATTAAGTAATTTGTCCCCCACACTGCCCCACTTTAAGTAATTTTCCACCCACACTGCTCCCATTAAGTAATTTGCCCCCCAGTCTCATACCAGCTGTACATATATAATAATATAGCAGGATACCAGTAGTATCTATTACCTGGGCTTAGGTCCTCTTGCCTAGTGGGCTGGCTGATGCTGAATCGACTAGTGCTGCCTGCTGATCACTGGAGGCTGGGCTGGCTCTGGCTAGCTGAGTTGACGCTGACTGACTATGCCTTGGCCTGGCTGGCAGTCAGAGAAGGAGGCCGATCGACCGCTTCAACAAACCTGGGCCAGACGCCAGTGAGTACAGTGGAGTGGCACCGCGCTCCTCTGTTCCCACCTGCAGAAAGAAGAATTGGCCGGCGGTGCAGCAGCGCTGATGACGTTGTGACGTCACATCGCGCTGTCCGATCTGGACGTGCTGTGCAGCCCTGCCTCCTGCCATCGGATCCTGATCAGATGTTTGTTGGGGTTGCTGCTGGCGTAAGGTTCGGGCCAGTGGTAGATAGATTCGGGGCCCTGGCCCCAGATAAAAGTCCCTAGCGACGCCCCTGTGCGTAGGGCCCCATAGCAATTGCTATGGTTGCTATGGCGATCCCTACGCCACTGAGGCCTACACTGATTCAGAACATGTGTGATCCCCCCTATACATACAGGGGTTTGATTCAGCCATTTGAAATACAGCCATTTTGTGCAAATAAATATTTAATTGAAGCCTAGTCTGGTTCAGGCCGTGTGAGATACACCCTTTACATACTGTCGTTCTTTTCTACTATTAATTGAACACCCATTTAGGGCAAGATTCTGAATTCAAAAAATATGAGGAGAGCGTCAAATAAGGGACGTGGCCCAGGTCGTGGTGCTGCTGGTGGAGCTCCTGTTGCAGGGAGAGGACGTGGTCGTCCTGTGCCAGCTACACGCACAAGTGAAACCCCTTCCTCAGGTGCGAGTAGGCGACAAAACCTGCAGCGGTATTTGGTCGGGCCTAATGCTGCTCTACGAATGGTGAAGCCTGAACAAGTCCAGGCGATAGTAGATTGGGTTGCTGACAGTGGATCCAGTTCCTTCACATTGTCTCCCTCCCAGTCTCCTGCTGAAAGACCACAGTTGGCACCTGCAGCCGATGTTCATCAGTCTTTCACCTCACCCCCTTGCAAATCAGCCAAGCAGTCTGAGCCCCAAGTCATGCAGCAGTCTCTTCTGCTTTTTGATGACTCTGTTAGCAGGATTTCCCAGGGCCATCCACCTAGCCCTGCCCCAGAAGTGGAAGAGATTTAGTGCACAGATGCCCAACCACTTATTTTTCAAGATGAGTACATGGGAGAACCATCGCAGCACGTCTCGGATGATGACGAAACACAGGTGCCAACTGCTGGGGCTTTAGAAAGTGTGCAGACCGACAAGGAAGTCAGGGGTGAAGACTGGGTGGAAGATGATGTGGAGGACGATGAGGTCCTCGACCCCACATGAAATCAAGGTCATGCGAGTGACCAATGTAGTTCGGAGGAAGAGGCGGTGGTCGCACAGATCCATCAGCATAGCAGAAGAGGGAGCAGGGTGCAAAAGCGGAGCGGCCGTCCTCTAGACAGTACGCCTCCTACTGCCCACCACAGCAAGGGACCAAGCACACCAAAGCCAGCTCCAAGGTGTTCTCTGGCATGGCAGCTCTTCAGACAACGTGCTGACGACAAGACACGAGTGCTTTGCACGCTGTGCAATCAGAGCCTGAAGCGAGGCATAAATGTTCTCAACTTGAGCACAACCTGCATGATCAGGCAGTTAAGTGCAAAGCAGGAGCTGCAGTGGAGTAGACACCTCAAAAACCAAGAAAGGTTCTGCTGCAGTCGCGGCCTCTTCATCCACCTCTAAAGTGACAGTGCCACCTGGCACCCCACAAACAGAGGATCTGCCAGAAACACCAACACCTGGGTCACCAAGCATCTCCACAATGTCCCATGGAAGCATTCAGCTCTCCATATCCCAAACGCTGGACAGGAAGAGGAAGTACCCCCTAGCCACCTGCCATCTCTAGCCCTGAATGCCAGTATTTCTAAATTACTTGCCTTTGAAATGCTGTCATTACTTCTGGTGGAGACGGATAGTTTTAAAGGCCTTATGGCGGTGGCTGTCCCACAGTACGTCATGCCCAGCCGCCCCTACTTTTCAAGGCGAGCCATCCCTTCCCTTTACAACCAAGTAGGGGACAGAATCAGGTGTGCACTGCGCAACGCCATCTGTGGCAAGGTGCACCTTACTACAGATACGTGGACCAGTAAGCACGGTCAGGGCTGTTGTATCTCCATAACAGCACACTGGGTAAATGCAGTGGCGGCTGGGCCTGAGGCGGATAGCAGTTTGGCGCATGTCCTTCCACCACCGAGGATTGCATTGAGCTTCAGTTTGCCTCCTGTTGCTTCCTACTCTGCTTCCTCATCCTCTACCAGCTCCTCATCCTGTCAGCATAACACCTTCACCATCAACTTCAGCACAGCCAGGGGTAAAGACAGCAGGGAGTTTTAAAACTTATCTGTTTGGGGGACAAACCCCACACCGTGCAGGAGCTGTGGACGGGTCTTGAACAACAGACCGATGAGTGGTTTGTGCCAGTCAGCCTCAAGCACGGTCTGGTGGTGTGCAATAATGGGCGAAATCTCGTATCAGCTCTGGGACTAGCCAGTTTGACGCACATCCGTTGCCTGGCGCAAGTGCTGAATTTGGTGGTGCAGAAATTCCTTAAAAATTACCCCGATATGTCAGAGCTGCTGCATAAAGTGCGGGCCGTCTGTGCGTGCTTTCGGAATTCTTATCCTGCTGCTGCTCGCCTGTCCGCGCTGCAGCGTAACTTCGGCCTTCCCGCTCACCTCCTCATATGCGACGTGCCCACAAGGTGGAACTCCATCTTGCACATGTTGGCCAGACTGTGCAAGCAGCAGCAGGTCGATAGTGGAGTTTCAGCTGAAGCATGCACGGGTGAGTCGCTCAGGGGAACAGCACCACTTCACCACCAATGACTGGTCCTCCATGCGAGACCTGTGTTCGTTGTTGCGCTGTTTCGAGTACTCCACAAACATGACCAGTGCCGATAACGCCATTCTCAGCGTTACTGTCCTACTTCTATGCCTCCTTGAAAAAACGCTCATGGCGATGATAGAAGAGGATGTGGCACAGGAGGAGGAAGAGGAAGAGGGATCATTTCGTAGGGTTTCTGGCCAGTCATTCCCAAGTGGCTCCAAGGGTGAGTTCCTGCACACCCAAACCCAAGGTACACAATTGTCCAGCCAGGGCACAGTTTTGGAGGATGACGAGGTGGAGGATGAGGAGGAGGAGATGGAGAAGTAGGAACCATGTTCACAGCAGGGTGGCACCCAGACCAGCTCATGGCCATCACTGGTGTGTGGATGCGGGGATACAGAGGACTCAGACGATACCTTCCACAGAGAACAGCTTTTCGTTGCCTCTGGGCATCCTTGCACACATGAGCGATTACATGCTGCAGTGTCTCCACAACGACCGCAGAGTTGCCCACATTCTAACTTGTGCTGATTATTGGGTGGCCATGCTGCTGGATCCCCGTTACAAGGACAACGTACCGTTCTTAATTCCGTCACTGGAGCGTGACTGTAAGATGCGCGAGTACAAGCGCACGCTGGTAACTGCTGGTGGCATTCCCACCTGACAGTGAGGGCACAGTGGAAGCACAACACGAAGGCAGAGGATGAGGAAGAGGTCGCCAACGCAGCTGGGGCACCACCAGCAACCCAGAAGGCAGGGTTAGCATCACCTACATGTGGGAAAGCTTTGTCAGCACGCCACAAGCATCTCCACAATGTCCCACAAAGCACCACCAACTTATATGGAACATCTTAGCAGGAGACAGCATTTCACCAACATGGTGGAGCAGTATGTGTGCACATGCCTACACGTACTGAATGATGGGTCTGCCCCCTTCAACTTATGGGTCTCCAAATTGGGCACATGGCCTGAGTTTGCCCTTTATGCCTTGGAGGTGCTGGCCTGCCCTGCAGCCACTGTATTATCTGAACGTGTGTTTAGCACTGCAGTAGCCATCATCACAGACAAGCGCAGCCGCCTGTCCACAGCCACAGACAAGCTCACGTTTATTAAAATGAACCAGGCATGGATCCCTCAGGACTTGTCCGTACCTTGTGCAGAATAGACATGTATCTCGTCACTAACCAGCCATTGTTATACTGCAGCGCAATTGCTCATGTTTGTATTCTGGATATTTCACTCTCTTTTGGAGTGTATCTTAATTTTACAAAATTAAATTAAAATCAAAATCTTGTGTTGGCTATCTCATCCTCCTCCACTGCCGCTTCCACCTACTCCGCTGCGTCCACCGTCTCCTCAAACTCCTACTCCTTATGGAACTCCAAACTTTTGGTGTGTATAGTACCACTGCTATACCTATTAGACCGGTAAAATAAATTAAAAAAAATTATCTGTTACATTTTCTGGTGAAATTAACCACTTTTTGGGTGTATAGTACCCTGCAACTTCTGGAAGAGGGGTTAGGTGGTCACTTGGCCCTAGCGTAACCTTTGCAACCTCTCTGACTAGTAATAGGTAAAATTTTATCTTTATTAATCACTCTATTAAAAATACATTAACTACTTAAGAACATGAAACTTCTGGGTCTCCAAATTGGGCACATGGCCTGAGCTTGCCCTTTACCCCATGGAGGTGCTGGCCTGCCCTGCAGCCAGAGTATTGTCTGAACGTGTGTCTACCATGACTGGAGGTGGTTATCACAGGTTAAATTTCCCAATGTTTTGGGGTGTACCCTAATTTTTAAAATAAAATTTAAAACCAAAAAGCAGTGTAGGCTACCTCTTCCTCTCCACCGCCGCTTCCACCTACACCGCCACATCCACTGCCTCCTCAACCTCCTACTCCATATGGACCTCGTCCTCCTAGATCAAGATTATTATTTTTTATTTTTACCTATTTTATGTTATTTAAAGTCATTTCCCTATCCACATTTGTGGATGCTATGCTCTTAACAACCTTTTGCTGGCATTTGCAGCACTCTAGCCCTTTCCAGGACATTTTTACAGCCATTTTAGTGCTCAAAAGTTCGGGTCCTCATTAACTTCAATGGGGTTCGGGTTCTAGGTCAAGTTCCGGTCGAGTTCGGGTCCCGAACTCGAACTTTTTTCTGAAGTTCGGCCGAACCCGTCGAACCCGAACATCCAGATGTCCGCTCAACTCTACTTCCTTTCCTTTCCCTGTAGTTATAAATCGTTTTTTTTTAGGTCTTTCCTATTACTGTCCCTAGAGCCTGCTGACGTCTCTCCCTGCACTAAATATGCTGGTAAATGGCAGAATCTAAAATGCCTGATGCTATTAATAGAGCTGTGACATCACAGGTCTGGCTGGCTCCTGATTGGCTGCATGCATGGCATTATGGGTGATCCCACCTTCCCAGAGTTCCTTTCTCCATGTCGTCACATGTGCAGCAGCCATTTTAGGAAAAATTGCTATTCATTACCACAAAGCGTGAGGAAATTCGGCTTCTGTGCGAATTCCACTTCGTCAACTTCGTCAACTTCGATTCGCTCATCTCTACAAGTCACCAGTACATACTAATTTGTAAAACACTGGGTAACACTGACATGGAAAAGAACTTAGGAATTTTAGTGGACAGCAAACTAAGCTGTAGGAACCAGTGTCATTCAGCTTCTGCCAAGGCCAATAAGATAACAGGTTGCATCAAAAGGGGCATAGATGCCCGTGATGAGAACATAGTCCTACCACTTTACAAATCGCTAGTCAGACTACACATGGAGTACAGTGTACAGTTCTGGGCTCCTGTGAACAAGGCAGACATAGCAGAGCTGGAGAGGGTTCAGAGGAGGGCAACTAAAGTAATAAAGGGAATAGGTGGATTACAAGTCCCAGACTATGAAAACTAGGGTTAATTAGGGTCATCTCACATGCCAAGCTAAGCTCAGAATGGCATCTGTGCTTATGGGGTAGAACAGAAACTCAATGATATGCCAAAATTCTGCCTCTGTCTGTCAGCACCTGAGCCAATCAGGACAACTGCCCTTCCCTCTCAGGTTCATGTGATCCTTCGTCTTCCTCATCCCTCTCTATTTCCTTCCAATTTCCACAGTAAAATGGTGGGGGCCTTCTGATTCAGTTGGAGCAGATACTGTACATATACATATACATGCTGCAGACATTGATACAGCACAATTAAAAATGGTGTCCATATAGTTTGTAAAAGCATTTTCATTAACATTCTAAAATGAAATACTAATTTCTCTGAAATACTTATAAATTCATATTTGTGTCACAAGTTTTTTTTTTTGTTTTTTTTTCAAGCTAACAAGGTACATCAAAAGACTCTTCTCTGAAAATGCTCTAGATGTGGATATGCCTGTCAATGAGAAAGGAGAATGGCTCCCACCTCTGTTTATTCTAAACTGGATAATAAGATCAAATGGATCTGAATTGAGAACATCAAGGGTACATGTTGGAATATTTGATCCATCACTTCCAGATCCGCTGAATATTACACAAGCACGGATAACATGGAGACACAACTTGGTAGGTTAATAAGATGAAGTATTTATTTAATTAAATGTATTTTATCTTTTCAATATTTTTGGGCTTTTCCAAAATAAACAATCTAACAAAGTCTTCAATAAGGGGATAATAAGGACAGGATAGAAAGATGAAGATGCAGTAGAACTCATTTATCAAAAATGCCTAATAGTAAGACCGCCTTTATTGGCCATAGCAATCAATCAGAACTCAGCTTTCATGTTTTCCAGAACAGTTTTAGAGAGGAAAGCGGAGCTCTGATTGGTTGCTCTGGACAATAATGAAAGTCTTACTATTAGACAGTTTCGATAAAAAAATAATATTTCCTTCAAACCCAGGATTTGATAAGTTTTGGTTTCTACTGGAGGCCAGGGATTAATAGAAATGTTGTATTCATTGCTGTGATTATCTCAGACAAGCTCGGAGTTACACTACTTTTCCAATGCTTATTAATCAACACCTTGGCCGTGACAGAAATGTGCGCTATCACTGCCTGAAACTGAAAGAAGATCAATGCAAACGTTAATAAAGCAAGTATAGGGGTCATAGTCAGATAATATGTGTAATGTTCTTCACCAGTTGTTTGATCATAGTCCAATATGGAGTAATAAGGGACACAAACAAAATATAGGTGTTAGTGTCACATTCATTGGTCACATGGCTATTTGCATCTCAGTCCCAGTCAAGTGAATGAGTATGGACTGCTATACAAAGCACAGCTGCTATCCAAAGGATAAGCCCTCAATATTGAACTCCCAAAAAAAAAAATACAGAAAGATGGGAGCTGAAGCACTGCTCTCACTATAGTGACCACTAGAGATGAGTGAATCGAAGCTGACCAAGTGGAATTCAATCTGAATTTCAGGAAAAATTTGATTCTCACCGAATCCGAATTTCATCATGCTTCGTGGTAACGAATTGCATTTTTTCCTAAAATGGCTGCTGCATGTGTGAGGACATGGAGCAAGGAACTCTGGGAAGGCGGGATCACCCACAATGCCATGCATGCAGCCAATCAGCAGCTAGCCAGACCTGTGATGTCACAGCCCTATAAATAGCCTCAGCCATCTTGGATTCTGACATTTTCCAGTGTACTTCGTGCAGGGAGAGACATCAGCAGGCGCTAGGGACAGTGCTAGAAAAATGTAATTGTGCTAAAAAAATGATTTACAAGTGCAGGGAAAGATTATTCAAGGTATAGAGAAAGGATAGGGAGGAATCATTCCACAGCATTTATGTAGAACAGGGTTCAGTAGGGGAGGTTACATCCTGGGTAATAGGAACAATCCTATTACACCTTGCTGCACTGCCTGGGGATCCAAATTGCCATTATACAGCTCTGTAATTCCAGCAAACCGTTCTTGTTATTGGGGTGCAAGTGCTGTGTGATACAGCCATTAACAGGGTTTATTACAAGGAAATATTTCTTTGTCTTATTTGTCCTTGTGTGGTGCAGTTATATTTTTATATGTGGCTTGTATTAGTGGAAAAAAAAGGGTTTATTAGCCGAAAATTATAGCCCTTTTTGTCATGTATCAGTGGCAAAAGTAAAATATATTTTCTGTTCAGCGGTGCATAGTGATGAGCAAATAGAGGCTGACGAAGTGGAATTCGATACGAATTTCAGGAAAAATGGTTACGAATCACTATTTTTCTAAAATGGTTGCTGTACATGAGAGGACATGGAGAAAGGAAGTATGGAAAGGCGGGATCATCCATACTGTCATGCATGTTGCAGCCAATCAGCAGCCAGCCCTGTGATGTCACAGCCCTATAAATACTGCAGCCATCTTAGAAATAGACATTTTCCAGCATTTTGAGTGCAGGGATAGACATGAGAAGGCGCTAGCGACAGCAATTGAAAAAAAAACTCATTGTGAAAAAAAGATTTATAAGTCTCGGGATAGGATAGGGAGGAATTATTTTACAGCATCTTAGTGCAAGTAGAGATGTCAGAAGGCGCTAGGGACAGTGCTAGAAAAACGATGCAGGGAAAGATAATTTGGGGATCCAAATAGCTATTATACAGCTCTGTCATTCCAGCAATTTGTTCTTGGGGTGCAAGTGCTATGTTGAAAAGCCTTTAGTGACTTATATCTGTGGAAAAAGAAAAATACATACGCAGTTCACTTCTGCAGTTATATGTGGTAAAAGCGTTTAGTGGCGTATTTCAGTACAAAAAGAAAAATATATTCTCAGTTCACTTCTGCAGCTATATGTGGTGAAAGCATTTAGTGGTGTATTTCAGTAGAAAAAAATATATACACACAGATCACTTTTGCAGCTATATGTGGTGAAAGGGTTCAGTGGCATATTTCAATACAAAAAGAAAAATATATATACGCACTTCACTGGTGCATTTATTTGTGGTAAAGGGTTTAGTGGCCTATTTCAGTACAAAAGGAAAAAGATATTCTCAGTTCACTTCTGCAGTTATATGTGTTAAAACTTGAAAGCAATTAGTTGCCTATGTCAGTACAGAAAGAAAAATATATACCCATTTCACTGGTGCATTAATTTCTGGTAAAAGCGTTTACTGGCCTATTTCAGTACCAAAATAAAAATATATTCTCAGTTTATTTCTGCAGTTAAATGGGGTAAAAGCGTTCAGTGTCCTATTTCAGTCCAAAATGGAAAAAAATGTACGCACTTCACTGTTGCATTTATTTGTGGTAAAATTAGAGTTTCTGTACAAAACAAAAAATATATACGCATTTCACTCCCGCAGTTATTATTATTTTTTATCATTTATCATTATTATCATTTTGCTATTCTGTAGCTTCCTCATGCTGCTGCCACCTCCAGACTCTGTCATTGTGCCACTATGTGGCCTACTCATGGTGCTGCCAACTCCACACTCTATATTTGCCATTCAGCGGTGCAGTTATATGTTATAAAGCCCTTTTTGTCATGTAATAGTGGCAAAAGATATATATATATATATATTGCCGTTCAGCGGTGCAGTTGTATGTTCTAAAGCCTTTTGTGGCGTGTATCAGTGGCAAAAGAAAGAAATATTGCCATTTAGTGGTGCCGTTATTTGTTCAAAGGACCTTTTTTGTCTGTATTAGTGTGGAATAAAGGGCTTTTTTAGGTGTTTTAATTTCCTTTTTTTTAATTTATTTGATGTAACAGTATGTCAGACAGAGAAGTTCCAGGCTTTGCACAGTGGAGTGGCAGAGGCCTAAATGTTTCTAGTGCAGGCAGAGGTCGCAGCAGAGCAAGGTGCCGTGGCAGCAGGGGTCACTTCAAGAGGCCTGAGCTCCCAGTTTCAGCTAATGGTCGTGTCTTGACCAGCAACCCAGCGGTTCTTGAATGGTTGACTTGATCTTCAACTTAGTCAAAAGTGACATCAGACACCCCCAGCAAAGAGTCAGTGGGTTCGTCAGACAAAACCCTTAGTTGGTATGGCCCAGGAACAGGCCCTGTGCCCTCACCTGTCCTGTTGGGTTGGCTTGGCTTGGTAGAATTGTCGAATATGTAGAATATATCGCTATATTTGTAATTTACGAATATAGCGCTATATTCTAGATATTAGATAATTCTACCAAGCCAAACCAATAGGAAAGTTGCTTAATGCCCTTACGCGATTTAATTAATGCGCATATTTATTTACCGATTTTTCTCATAACATAAACTATATTAAATAATTAAGAATATTACAATTCACTAGAGATTGCAGCCTTCTCAAATTGCCCCACAAGCAAGAAGCAGGCAGTTAATGGATTCATATGAACTAAAAAATTTGACAAATATTCATTTTTACGAATATATATCACTATATTCTAAATATTCGCAAATTCCTAAAATTCGCTATTCAAATATTTATGCTCAACACTACTAGAAGACAGTTAGCTGCTTCTGGCAAGCCAAGATGTGGAGGACACATCTGCTGCTTCCTCCACTAGGCGGGCAAGTAGTGATAAGGACAGT
The DNA here is from genome assembly GCA_033119425.1 of Bufotes viridis. NCBI lineage: Eukaryota > Metazoa > Chordata > Amphibia > Anura > Bufonidae > Bufotes > Bufotes viridis. The sequence goes on along the minus strand of CM065589.1, from coordinate 594,477,976 downwards.
GGCGTGGGAGCTAGTGTTGCGAGCGGTCAGGCTCCTGACCCAGAGACGGTTGAGGAGGACATCAGTGACGTGCAGACAGTACTCGATTATGATGATGTAGCTGATTGCACTTGGGAGCTGGATTACGAAGGGGCTTCATCATCATCAGGAGAAGAGGCTGGCCCCTTGCCCGTGAGGCAGTGGCGGAGCCAGCAAGTCGCTAGCATGGCCGGGAGTCAGCAGTGTGGCAGCAGTGGAAGTTCAGGAGCCAGAGGGTAGACCACCAGCTTCGCAGGAGCCTATCTGCCTGGTAAGTAGTGGTGCACGGATTCACGGAGGCAGTGGCGGTAGCAGTCAGTCAGTGCATAGGGTTGGGGGTAAAATCACCTACTCGGCGGTGTGGCAGTTTTTTGTTAAGCCACCGGAAGAGGTAAACATGGCCACAAGAGACAATAGTATGCGTGCACTCATACAACTGAGCAGAAGCTGAATGTGCTCCTGTCCAAGTTGCTGGTGCTGCAGTCCATCCCTTTCCAAGTGGTGTACTCTGCACCCTGCATCACAGAACTGATGGCTTGTGCCGAGCCGAGGTGGAGAGTCCCAAGCCGTCATTTCTTTGCCAAAAAGGCAGTACCAGGACTGCACACACATGTAGAACAGAAGGTGGGCCTTGAGCATATCGATGTCTGCCAAAGTGCATGGCAGTGCCAATGTGTGGAGATGTAACTACAGTCAAGGACAATACATGTCCTTTACTTCCCACTGGGTGAATGTGCTTCCTGCACAGCCACACCAACAACTTGGCCAGGTGTCACCGCTTCCACCTTCATGTTGTCACGCCGTTGATCCTGCAACAATGTCCACCTCTTTATCCTTATCCTCCACCATGTCGTCAGCCTCCAATGCAGGGCTATTCACAGGGGCTCTCCAGCATACCACATGTGCAGGGCACGACGGTGTCAGGCTGTTTTGCACCTAGTTTGCCTGGGCAAATGGAGTCACACAGGGGGGGAACTGCTTCGTGTCCTTCATCAAGAAATCAAATCCTGGCTTTCTCCGCGACAACTCAATATTGGAATCATGGTGACCAACAATGGGAAAACATGGTGTCGGAGCTGCATCAAAGAGTGCTGAGCCATGTGCCCTGCATGGCACACGTGCTCAATCTGGTTGTCAAGTGGTTCCTGAAGTCTTCCACCCATCTGCAAAAAATCCTAAAAAAGGCCAGGAAACTTTACATGCACTTCAGCCACTCGTACACTGCAAACCACACCCTCCCTGAGCTGCAGCGGCCGAACAGCATCCCCCAACATAGGCTGATTTGTGACGTTTCCACCCGTTGGAATTCCACCCTCCATATGTTAGACCGACTATACGAACAGAGAAAGGCCATAAACGATTTCTTGATGATCCAAGCGGACAGGAGCACTCCCCTGTGTAATTTCAATGTCAGCCAGTGGCAGCTCATGTGTGACACCTGCCATTTGCTCAGGCCATTTGAGGTGGCCACGTTATGTATCAGTTGCCAGGAGTACGGGATGAACGATGTCATTCCACTGCTTCATGTCCTGCAACAGATGATGGTATATCTGGCTGGTCAGGGGACTGGAGACGTGGCACCTAGATCTAATGGCAACATGAGCCCTGTGGTGGCTGAACTGGAGGAGGAGGAGGACATTGAAGCAAAAGTAATGTGTAGCAAAATATTTAGGGCTTTAGACATTGATGAAGAATATAAGGAATATAGGATCCAAACTTTTTCAAGATTGTGTCGGGTACAGTAGGGTTGTCACAGAATTTTGGGGTGTTTGGGACCCGGACCCGAACATTTTCATAAAAGTTTGGGTTTGTTACGTTTTTTGGCAATTCTTCATGCTTTCTGAAGGGAGGCACAGCAGTCAATCAGCAAGCGTTTTACTTCTTTGCCCTAAGAAGCCATCACAGCCATGCCTACTAATGGCATGGCTGTGATTGGCTGAGTGCAGCATGTGACCCAGCCTCTTTATAAGCTGGAATCACGCAGTGCCGCACGTCAGTCTGCTGATGTTAGACTAGGGAAAGGTTGCTGCTGGTGCTCTCAGGGACAAGATAGGCCAGAAGTCTGTAGAACCTGTTGTACTTTAATCCAGAAGATACAGAGAAGGAGGGAGCTTAAGCAATCCTACATTTCTGTACCCAGCAACGGCCAAGGAATTTATTTTTTAAATCCATCTGTTAAAGAGGTGGGGGTCAGCGGCCATTTTAGCCACTGCATTGTACTGCATGTCTGCTAGCCTGGCAGGGACATCAGCTTAATCCTGTTTGGTAGCTCAGTGAAGGAGAAAATACTTTTTATTTCTGGCTGCTCAATTCCCCTACATTACCTTTTGTATAATTAAGGGGTGACATAGTCCATTTGTCTAGTCTGGGACCTGTGGTGCAACAGAGTACTTGTGTATACAATGCACTAAACCATATATTTAATTTCTGCAGTATTTTTGTGATAAAAAGCGGTGATCCTGGTCCCCAAAGCAGTTTGAAATACACTGCCCAAATACACATTTGACATTTCTGCAGTGAAATAGTGAATACTTTTTTTGTGTGGGAAAAAAGCAATATTCTTGCTTCACAAAGCAGTTGTGCATACAGTGTGCAAATACACATTTAATATTTTTGCAGGGAAATAGTGCATCAGTGTGTTTCAGGGAAAAAAAAACTATTCTTGGTCCACAAAACAGTTTGAAATGCACCGCCCAAATACACATTTGACATTTCTGCCATGAAATAGAGCCTCAGTGTATTTTTGGGAAAAATAGAAGTATTCCTGGTCCACCAAGCAGTGTTAAAAACACCGCCCAAATACATATTTTACATCTCTTCAGTGAAATAGAGAATCAGTGTATTTTTGGTGAAAAAAAAACATATTCCTGGTGTTCAAAACAGTTATGCGTACAAATACATATTCAATATTTCTGCAGGAAATAGTACATAGTGCAGTGTGTTTTCTGAAAAAAAAAAAAAAAAAAAACATTATTTCTGTTCCACAAAACAGTTAGAAATACACCACCCAAATACATATTTGACATTTCTGCAGTGAAATAGTGTTTTTTTTTTTTTGGTGGGAAAAAAGCTATATTCTTGCTTAACAAATCAGTTGTGCATACAGCATAGAAATACCAATGTTTTTCTGTGTTTTATTAAAAAAATCCTTGTTCTGGGTCCACAAACCACTTTTGCATAAACCGTAAAAATAACTACATTTATTAATAGCAGTGAAATACTGATTTTCTGTGCTTTATTTAAAAAAATCCATGTTCTGGGTACACAAACCACTTTTGCATAAACTATAGAAATACCAACATTTTATTAATAGCAGTGAAATACTGCTTTTCTGTGTTTTATTGAGAAAAAATGTGTTCTGGGTCCACAAACCACTTTTGCATAAACCATAGAAATAGCTACATTTTACTAATAACAGTGAAAAGCAGCTTTTCTGTGTTTTATTACAAAAATCCTTGTTCTTGGTCCACAAAAAACTTGTGCATACAGCATACAAATACCAATTTTAAATTGCAGCACGAAAATAGCGTTGTACTGTGTTTTGCTGGCAAAAAAACATGTTTGGGGTTCACCAAACAGTTGTGCATACAGCGTACAAATACATATTTTACATTTCTGCATTGAAATTGAGAATCAGTGTGTTTTAGGCCCAAAAACTTTATTCTTGGTCCACAGAGCATTTTTATGACACGGGCACTGCCTTACTGAACTTATTGTTGACTATTGGCAGTTAAATTGACACCGGAGAGAAACCAATCTTTCAGCTTGGTGGGTGAACGCAAATAATGAGGAGAACATCAAATAAGCGATGTGGGTATGGTCGTGGTGGTGTTGGTGGAGAGGACGTGTCCATTCAGCACCAACTACAGGTCCATGTAAAAAACACCTTCCTCAGGTATGAGTGGGCGAGAGAACATGCAGCATTATTTGATAGGCCCGAATGCGGCTCTACAGATGGTGAGACCAGAACAAGTACAGGCGCTAGTAGATTGGGTGGCTGACAATGCCTCCAGTTCCTTCACGTTGTTTCCCACTCCATGCTCTGCTGAAAGCTCAGAGTTGGCACCTGCTGCCCATTGCAATCAGTCTTTCACCTCACCCCCTTGCAAATCAGCCAAGCAGTCAGAGCTCTAAGTCATGCAGCGAACTCTCATGCTTTTTGATGACTCTGTTGGCAGGGATTCCCTGTCCCATCCACCTAGCCCTGCCCCAGAAGTGGAAGACATTGAATGCACTGATGCCCAACCACTTATGTTGCAGGATGAGGACATGGAAAGACCGCCGAAGCACGTCTCTGATGATGCAGAAACACAGGTGCAAACTGTTGTGGCTTTCTGCAATGTGCAGACCGATAAGGAGGGCAGGGGTCATGAATGGGTGGAAGGATGATGAGGTCCTCGACCCAGACTGGACTGAAGGTCGTGCTAGTTATGTGGGCAGTTCTGAGGAAGAGGCGGTGGTCGAACAGAGGCAACAGCACAGCAAAAGAGGGAGCAAGGAGCAAAAGCGCAGCGGCCGTTCCTGAGACAGTACGCCTGCTACTGTCCACCGCACCCAGGCACCGAGCACACCAAGGCCTGCTCCAAGGAGTTCATTGGCGTGGCAGTTGTTCACACAATGTCCTGACGACAAGACACGAGTGGTTTGCACGTTGTGCCATCAGAGCCTGAAGCGAGGCATAAACGTTCTTAACCTGAGCACAACCTGCATGACCAGGCATCTACATGCAAAGCACGAACTACAGTGGAGAAAACACCTTAAAAACTAGCAACGTCTCAGACTCTTCCTGCTTCCTTTTCTGCTGCTGGCTCGCCTCTGCCTCCAACTCTGGCATCACCGTAGCACCTGGCGACCAGCAAACAGAGGATGTTTCACCAACACCACCGCATACGTTACCATCACCAAGCATCTCCACCATGTCACACGGCAGTGTTCAGCTTTCCATCTCCCAAACATTGGGGACCCTCGAGCTCTGGCCCTGAACCCAGCATTTCAAAATTACTGGCCTTTGAAATGCTGTCATTCCATCTAGTGGAGACGGACTGTTTCAAACAGCTGATGGAGGTGGCTGTCCCACAGTACGTAGTTCTCCGCCGCCACTTCTTTTCCAGGAGAGCCATTCCCTCTCTGCACAACCAAGTGGAGGATAAAATCAAGTGTGCGCTGCGCAACGCCATCTGTGACAAGGTGCACATAACCACAGATACATGGACCAGTAAGCACGGCCAGGGCCGTTATATCTCCCTAACTACACACTGGCTAAGCGTAGTGGCGGCTGGGCCCGAGGCAGGTAGCGGTTTGGCGCATGTCCTTCCACCATCGAGGATGCAGGGCATTATTCTTTGCCTACTGTTGCCTCCTCCTCCTGCTCTGCATCCTCCTCTTCTACCACCCCCACATCTGGTCATCGATAGAACCTCACCCCCAACTTCAGCACAGCCCGGGCTAATGTGTTTGGGGGACAAACCCCACACCGAACAGGAGCTTTGGAGGAGCATAGAAGAACAGACCGATGAGTGGTTGCTGCCAGTGAGCCTCAAGCCCGGCCTGGTGGTGTGCGATAATGGACGAAATCTCATTGCAGCTCTGGGACTAGCCGGTTTAATGCACATCCCTTGTCTGGCACATGTGCTGAATCTGGTGGTGCAGAAGTTTCTTAAAAACTACCCAGACATGTCAGAGCTGCTGCTGAAAGTGAGGTCATTCATTATTCTCTCCCTGCTGCTGCTCGCCTGTCTGCGCTGCAGCGTAACTTCGGCCTTCTCGCGCTCACTGCCTCATATGTGACGTACCCACCAGGTGGAACTCCATCTTCCATATGCTGGAGAGACTGTGCGAGCAGCAGCAGGCGATAGTGGGGTTTCTTAAAGAGGACCTTTCATCTGGAAAAAAAATCTGAACTAAGTATCATGATATGTAGAGCGGTGCCCACGGATCTCCCTGCACTTACTATTATCCCTAGGAGCCACTCCGTTCACCCGCTATGTCCTCCAGTATCTTTGAGGACTTGGTTATTCTGGACGGAGATTGCTTGACTTGGTTATACTAGGCAGAGACTGCCCTTGTTCTCCTGGGTATCACCTTCTCCCAAGCTGTAGCACTGGCCAATCACAACGCAGAGCTGATAGCCTGGGAATTTTTTTTCTCCCAGACTGTGAGCTCTGCGCTGCGATTGGACAGAGCTACAGCCTGGGAGAAGGAGACGCCCAGGAGAACAAGGGCAGTCTCCTCCCAGTATAACCAAGTCACAGAACATACCGGCGGACATAGGGGGAGAATCGAGCGGCACCCAGGGATAATAGTTAGTGCAATGAGATCCCTGGGTGCCGCTCTTCATATCATGATACTTAGTTCAGAATTTTTTTCTAGATGGAAGGTCCTCTTTAAGCAAATATTAAACCAAAAAAAACTAAAATTAAAAGTAAAAATTAAAACAAAACAAACACAAAAAAGTTCACCACTGTGTTCGTTGATGTGTAAGCGGCTTCGCAGACCTCCAAGTGATGTGGGTCACAATCACATAAAATCAGTCTTAGTACAAAAAGATGGTCGCACTGCCTGGTATACGTTTCAGTTCACACACTGTTCACAAGGGAAGTGGTAATTTCCTTGATATAGCCAATACACTCAAGTCCCATGGAATAGTAGCCTTTCTTCAAAGCAGCCCTCCTGCAGAATCAAAGTTCCGGGCACATAGTGAAGGGCCGCAAAGTTGAATTATAAAACTTTTTTTATTATGCTCACAATAGAACTGTGAAAAACACGCCTTAAAAGAATCATAAAATCAGGTCCATAGATTCCATCAGTCTAGCCCGACTTAGGTTTCGCCAATGAGGCTTCGCCCCTGAAGGGGTCCTCTCACTCCTGGATCCATCATATTCTCTGCCCACACACAGCTCCTCAGTCTCAACTAGCTTCTAAGATGGTTGCTGCTTCTTTTCTAGCAGGTTCTCAAAACCACGCCTCTCATGAATATGGAAATATATATGCAGTCAGTCAGCTACGCCTAGGAAACAGAGGCATCTTGTGGCCAAACAGCATAATGTCAGTTTAATTCACACAATTTAGTTTAATTCACACAATGTTCAAACAATGAGAGCTGTTTCCCCATCTCACATGAGCATACAGCTCGCCATCCTGGCCAGCGTGTCCGAGAAACCAGTTCTTTCCGCCTTCCTCTGTAACGATTGCGTGTCGTTGCCGTTGTCATCGTGATCATCACCGTCATGCTCGTCCAACACTGTCTCCTCATCCTCCTTCTCCTCATGCTCCTCCATGGAACTTTCTCCTCGGGCTCCGCAATAGCAACAGGGTGTGCAGCAAGACGAACCAGGTGACCTTCTTCCCCCATCGTCCCCTGCTGCATGAGCAAAAGCATTTTTTATATTACAAATATAATGGAAATGTTCAGGTCGCAGGCGTCACTGCTTAAATATTTTCAGCACTCTACAGGCATCTCAGACCAGCTTCCATTGCCAGATCTCGAAATGACACATGCTTCCTAACCTTCACGATTGTGGCTGGTGCCTGACAAAGTCATTCATTGCTTTCCGCTGCTCATAGAGTATTTCTAGAATGTGCAGTGCTGAATTCCAGCAAGTTGGCACGTCACTGATCATGCGATGTAATGGCAGATCGTTTTTGAAGCTGCAAGTCCAGGACATCGTTTTGAGCCAGGTAGGAATGGCTAAAATGATTGCACAGCTTTCTTGACTTTGCCAGCACAGTGCGCAGGCCAGTGAACTTTTTAAAGAAGAGTTGGACCACAAGGTAAATAACGTGGGCCATACAGGGAGCATGTGTCCTTCGGCCTAGGTTCAGTGCAGCCACTATGTTGGTACCATTGTCGCTCACGACCTTGCCAACTTGGAGCTGGCAGGGAGATAACCAGCATGCTGTTTTCTGCCTGATGTGCTTCAACAACCTCTTGCCTGTGTGGCTGCTCTCCCCAAGGCTGATCAAGTCTAACACCGCATGGCAGCACTTAACCTGTCACGTGTGATAGGAGGGCAAAGCTGTGCTTTGTTGCTGTTGGAGACGAGATGGTGTCCATGGAAGAGGAGGTGGAGAAAGTAGAAAAGTGCCTGGTCTGGAATCCACGCTGATAAAGGCGTGGAGGTTTCAAAAGGACTTGGACAGGTTGCTGGGGTGCTGCCTTGCCACTGCCGTGCCATGACGGACATGTATTGCCATATGCACTGCTCCAGATTTCCACCATGGCATGCACAGTGCTGCTGAGCGATAGCTGCAGGGAGCAGCTGATGTTGTACGCCACGTGCGAGTAAAGGGGAGGGATGGCTTTTTGGGAAAAGTAATGTTTCCAGGGATCTTCCAGCATGGCATAGCGCAGGCCATTAGCTCAATAAAGACAGCAGACTCAACTAAATTGTAAGGCAGTGACTGCACCACCTGCAACTTAGTCAGGAGGGATTGCTGGGTGCTTGAACTTGATTCTTGGCCTCACATTCCATTATTGATGCCTCATGAGTGTGATGGAACGGAGGAGGAGGACGAGCTGGAGAAAAACACATAGATGACGAGGAGGAAATGAAAGACCTAGTATTGCCCATGGATGTGGGCTGGCTGCCGCAAGGGAGCCTGGGAGAAGGAGCAAACTTTTCTTGTGGTAGCTCGCATCCACCTTGTTTTGACAACTGCATAAGGTGATGCCGCTTCATGTGGCTCCACAAAGCGGTGGTGCCTACATTTGAGTGTTTTGACCCACAGCTGAATTTCTGCTTCCAGAGCCTGAACAGGGCAGTGCTGCTATCTTCTGGCAGAGTGGAAAATAACTTTCAGATGCCATATTTTCACCCACTCCCTCCAGAGGTGGCCGAACTTGCCTTAGCCCTTGCACACTTCGGCCCTGGATCTTTCCCTACGCTACTTGTGGCCTCCCTAGTTCCCAAAGCAAGTCTGGCCCTACTTTGCCTCTGCCATTTGTTGCTGCCACTACCACCATCCTCGTCCTCTGATGTTAACTCCTCCTCACCACCCCTATCCGGCTTCCATGTCCTGTCTAGCACATAATCATCATTATTGGTCTCCTCAACCTCCCCACCACTTTTATCAGACTGTGATAGCTCATGTTGAGCTCATTGGCAAACCTATATATTTCCTGCTCTGAATTTGCCACAACTGCCACTACCTCCACCACTCTGACTATGGATGCCACTATTAATACTATTACTGAGAACTGGGTCCCTCACAAACCTTCACTTCCGGGCAATCCAAAAGCTGACTGCTCTCTAAATAGTCATCAGGGAGATGCTCAAGACTATCTGCCGAAGTGTGCTGTGGGGTTCAGTGGCGTCTTCTTAGGTAAAAAAAAAAGAAGGTACCCCGCTAGGAGGGGGCAGTGTAGAAACAGACCCAAATGACAAATAAATGAATAAAAGTGGTCGGATACAGCATCAGGTGTAACTGTATCTTTTTTTGTTGCTTTAGCTACAAATTCTTACATTCACAAGGTGTTACAAGAGAAAAAGTAGCCCACAATATGTGACCCATTCTTTTATGAATACAGCAATGCTCCATATGTGGTTGTAAACTGCTTTATGGGGACACCACAGGGTTCAGAAGAGAAGAATTGCCATTTGTCTTTTGGGGGGCAGATTTAGCTGAAATCATTTTTGGGCTCCATGTTGTATTTGAAGAGAATGAAGAGAAGTGACCCCACTTTGGAAACTACACCCCTCATGGAATTTACTGAAGAATGTAGTAAGTGTTTTGACCCCACAGGCATTTTATAGAATGTAGAGACACTAGGCTGTTAAAATTTAAAAATTACATTTCTTTCAATAATATGTTGCTTTAGCCCCACATTTTTCATTTTCACAAGGGCCAACAGGAGAAAAAACACCCCTCAATTAGTTATCTATTTTCTCCAGAATATGGACCCCCTCCCCCCTATATATAGTGGTAATCTGCTGTATGGGAACAGACAGGAAGGAGCCCCATTTGGCTTTTGAATGGGCCATTTCATATTTGTAGAACCCCTGATGTAACTAGTACAGTTTAAAAACACAAAAGATACCCCATTTTGGAAACTAAACCCTTCAAGTAATTCACCCAGGTCTATAGTGATCGGCTTGAAGCCACAGGTGATTTTTTTATTTATTTTTTACGATTGGGACATGAAAAGAAAACGACAGTATTGTTCGCTTTATAAGATGCACCTGATGATAAGGCGCACCCCATGTTTTAGAGAAGGAAAATAAGAATTTTTTTTTTAAATCAGACCTCATATCAGATCCTCAGATCACAACGTCATAAATATCAGGAAATCGGATCAGACCCTCATATCAGGACATCACATCAGCCTTTTATGTCAGAACCCCATCATCCCTCCATGTCAGAGCCCCATCAGCCTTTCATGTCAGAACCGCATCATCCCTCCATGTCAGACCCCCATCAGACTATTTCAGCCCACAATGTCATACCTTATATTAGCCCTTTATGTTAGAACCCCATCAGACCTCAGATCAACCCTCAATGTCAAACGTAGAACTGTTCCTTGCCAGAACCATCAGACCTCAGATCAGAATAAAAAAAAAACTCCTTCTAACTGTCCTGCTCCATGGCTCCTCTCTATCTCCGGCAGCCATCACGCTCTCCTGTATTCTCCGGCCCGTACTTCACTGTAATTTGACAGGATCAGATCACAGTGCGCGCACTACTTTCTGCCGCTGTACGCGGTCAGGACAGTGCAGCTCCGACCCCAGGAAAGAAGACCAGGAAGGGTGAGTACCAGAAGTTCTCACAACGCTTCACCCCCCGCTCCTGGCACCTAATGCATACAAGTGAGCGCTCACTAATATTCACTTTATAAGACGCATGGCCATCCCCCCCACCACCACCTTTTAGGGAAAAAAAGGGTCTTACAAAGCAAAAAATACACTACATTGCACATTATATGTAGTTTTGGCATTGAATGTTTCATTTTCAGAAGGGGTAACTCGGGGAAAATTGTGTTACGTAATTTTTCCCGACTTGGACAATATCCGCTAAGTTGTCATAAACTGCTGTTTGGGTACAGAAGAGCCTTTGGCACTGGCTGCCAATAACTGCAGAAGCTCTGAGGTGAAATGAAAAAAGAAACCCCAAAGAAGTTATCCCATTTTAGAAACGCATCCCTCACAAAATTTACCAAGTGGTGTTGTGGACATTTTGACGGCACAGGTGTTTTGTCAAAATTAATGCACCTCAGATGGCACAATATGAAAATTGCAATTCACAAAGATATGCAATTTCAGTGCCGTATGTGTTCATTGTGTGCCAGTGATAAAAGTAAGCCCTCTTTATTATGTTGTGCTTCATAGTTTTATAAACATCATCCTTGTGGCCCTAATATTTTGGGTGAATGTTTGAGAGAGCTCAGGATTAAGTGTGTACCATACCATGTGTATGTTGAGGTCAAATTTGTTGATTTACGACTGACAACTATAGAGGCTTTGGGATTAAATAATAAATCGAACCCCTGAGGTGTGACCCCATTTTGGAAACTTCACTCCACTTATTTTGAAGCCAAATATATTTTGCATAAATTAATACGCTGTGGACATTGCAAAATTAAAATCACAATTTTTCCATGGATATGGCATTTCAGTGCCCAGTATGGTGCCTTCTGAGAATCACACCACACTTCTTGAATATTCACAGGAATATTTTGCTGGGTATGGAAATCAGATAATTGTGGACATACGCTGCTGTATGGGTACATGGTAGGGCTCACATATGCCACTTGACTTGTGGATTTCGCTGGAATGGTTTTTTTCTGGGTGCTACATCACATTTGCAGAGACCCTGAGGTACCTGTACAATGGAAACTCCCAATAAGTGCCCCATTTTATAAACTTCACCCCTAAAATTATTTATCAAGAGAAGAAGTAAGCATTTTGACACTACAGGTATTTTACAGAAATTAATGGACAAGTGACCATGCAAAATTAAATTGGTAAGTTTTCTACAGATATGGCATTTCACCACCTAATATATTGTGCCCACCTTGTGTCATCTCAGAAACTCAAATTCTTAAGCAGGTTCTACTGGGTACGAACATTTTTATTACACCTGGAACTTTATATTTAGATAACTTAAACTTTTGAGGGTCTGCTGTGCTATCCTTACCTTCAGAAGTGACATAAACCCTCATGAACCCCTGGGTGACATACTCAACAAAAATATGAACAGAACCTTGAGCTTTCAATTATGTAAAATTTGGGTTCTTTGATGAAGGTGGGGTATGATGAACAAAACATTTCTATCTGACAAAAAATTTAAAATTATGACTTTGTCAGTCTATTGTCTGTAATTCCAGATCAATCTCATAGTAAAGTGACAAAAATGGATTTGTGATAAAAAAAGACCTCTTTTACTTATTCAGAACTTTAGCAGTATAAATCATTTATATTTTTAGAGGCCAAAAGGTCGATGTAGTGAACTATGTCCACCAGGAACCAGAAAGAATCTCAGGGAAGGATTTCACATCTGCTGCTATGACTGCATCCCATGCTCAGAAGGAGAATTTACAAATGTTACAGGTAAAATTTTTAAGAGAAAAGGATTTGTGTATTCGATTTTTATAAAGGTTCATAATGTTGCAAATAAAGTAGTCATACGCTCCTTACGTATACAAAACCATTTTGGTTCTGAGACTTCTTGGCCCCCCACGCCATCTCTACTTTATGTTCCCTCTTGACTCAGAAAAGGTTACCACTTAGCCAATCACTGGCCTCTCTGGTGACCCACCATAGCCACCGATTGAGTGTTCATATTTTTGTGTTGAAAGAGGTGAGATAATAGAGATATTTTAGGGACAGAGAAGTATCAAAACTAAAGTTGAGCAAAATGATTCGTAACAAACCAAGTTCATTATGAATTTCACAAAAATGTGTTTGTAAAATGAACCTGAAGCTTTTCAGGTTCAGTTTGGATGTCTCTACTAAAACAGTGTGCAGCACAATTTTACTGCACATCCTGGTGGGCAAAACCACGAGGGAGGAAGAAGAAGGAAGCTCACATGACCATTAGTGTTGAGCGCGAATATTCGAAAAGCGAATTTTTTTAGCGAATATCGGCACTTCGCTAATTCGCGAATATTTCGAATATAGCGCTATAAATTCGCTATTTCGAATATTCGTTTTTTTTTTTTTTTTTTTTTAGTTATATTTTTTTCTTTCCTACTTCCCAAAAGTAGTTCTTACCTGTCCTGAGGATTCCTGGCTTCCTGGCTGCTCTAGTCAGTGCCTGTTGCCGCTTCTGCCGACTTCCGTGCTCATGTGGAGCGTCCCCATCCATGGGAGAATCTCCATATACTAAAATGTACTGTCGGATTTGAGGAATTACGTTGAAATCGCAATGCGATTAATTCAAGTTATATTAATCGCATTGCGATTACAACTTAGCACTGCTATCTTACATAGGCTAGAATTAACGAATATGGAGTATAGCTATGCACTAGCAGTGCTAAGTTGAAATCGCAATGCGAATACTTTAAGTTAAATTAATCGCATTGCGAATTCAACTTAGCAGTGCTGCTATATTCCATATTCGTTCGTTAACTTCGTTAATTCTAGCAAGCTGACCCATTATAAACCCAGCTCTAAGTTGAAATCGCAATGCGATTAATATAACTTGAATTAATCGCATTGCGATTTCAACGTAATTCCTCAAATCCGACAGTACATTTTAGTATATGGAGACGTTCCCATGGTGATGGGGACGCTCCATGAGCACGGAAGTTATGGTTGGCTTGGTAGAATTAGCGAATAGCGAATATGACGAATGTATTCGTCATATTCCTCAAAACGAAGATAACGAAGTATTCTACATCTTCGCTTTAGCTACCTATTCGTCTCGTCATCGTCAACTTCACTATTCGCTAATTCTAGCAATCAAATAGGAAGGATGACTTACCAGACAGCTGTAGTTAAATTCGCTATGCGATTTTTTTTTTTAATACAATAATTATATTACTTGATAAAATTATTATAAGTATTCTATTTATTAAAAAAAAATCGCATAGCGAATTTAACACAGCTGTCTCTATAGTCAACCTTCCTATTTGATTGCTAGAATTAGCGAGGTTGACGAATAGGTTGCTAAAACGAAGATGTAGAATACTTCGTTATCTTCGTTTTGAGGAATAGACGAATACATTCGTCATATTCGTCATCCTCGCTAATTCTAGATATGAAACCAATAGGAAAGTAGCCTTAAGTACAAATCGCAATATGCGATTATTTAAATCGCATTTTAATCGCGATAACTAGAAAAAATGACGAATATTCGATTTCGACGAATATGAAACGAATATTCATTCGAATATTCGCGAATTTCGTCGAAATCGAATATGGCACCTGCCGCTCATCACTAATGACCATGGGAGGAAGTGTATCTGAGCGCTTGACCTGACTGGTGCAGAGGGTGAAAAACGCCAGTCTGGGGGGGACAAGGAGATGCCTGTGCAAAATGAGCAGATGTCATTCTGGGTTGAGGGTGGATGGGTCTGTGCAGTGATTGACAGAAAACAATTTTACACTGAATACAGAGATACAAGCAAGCTCTATTTCATTTAGAATGCTATTATTTTCCTTTATAACTATGTTATAAGCGAAAATAATAAAATATACAGAAAACTCAACCCGAAACCGGACTTCAGTGCATAAGTCCGGCTTCGGGTCTGGGTACCAAACTTGCCGATTTTTCTCACTTGCGTGCAAAACGCATTACAACAGTTTTCACACCTGCGGAAAAATCGCCCATTTTCCCAAAACGCACCTGCATCTTATCCGGGCGTCAAACGTGACGCCCGTGTGAAAGAGGACTTAGAGTAGCTTCCTCTACTAAAGATTAAGTTGTCGAGGTTCAAACAAATCAGCGCCCGGGGGACATCAAGCACACACAGTGTTGGTGTACAATGGAGTCCGGGTTTCACCTTCCTCAGTGTTTATTTATACACAAAGACACAAACACAAAGACAATCAAAGATTTATGGTATAGGACACTCACCAATCAGACAACAGATAATAGTGCATGATAGAGAAGGTTAGGCCCCTTTCACACGGGCGAGTTTTCCGCGCGGGTGCAATGCGTGAGGAGGACGCATTGCACCCGCACTGAATCCGGACCCATTCACTTCTATGGGGCTGTGTACATGACAGTTGATTTTCACGCATCACTTTTGCGATGCGTGAAAATCGCAGCATGCTCTATCTTCTGCGTTTTTAACGGAACGCAGGCCCCATAGAAGTGAATGGGGCTGCGGGAAAATCGCAAGCATCCGCAAGCAAGCGCGGATGCTTTGCGATATTCCCGCATGGTTGCTATGCAACCATCGGGATGTGTAATCGGTTCTGTATTATTTCACATTATAACATAGTTATAATGTAAAATAATACCTTGGCCATCTTCCTAATGTTTAAACCGGTGCAGAATGGGTTAAAATAATAAACTAATAATAACTTACCTGTTCCATTTGATCGCGAAGCTCGGCATCCTCCGTTAGCTTGCTAGTAGGAAAGGACCTGTGATGATGTCACATGGTCACATGGACCAATCACATGCTCCATCACCATAGTGATGGAGCAGGTGATTGGGCCATGTGATGCTGTGACATTATCACAGGTCCTTTTCACAGGTCCAAGCTAACGGAGAGGATGCCGGGCTTCGCGATCAAATGGAACAGGTATGTTAATATTAGTTTATTATTTTTAACCCATTCTGCACCGGTTTAAACATTAGGAAGATGGCCAAGGGTATTATTTTACATTAACTTGTTATAATGTGAAATAATACCAGCGGGACAATTTCTGACCCAAACATGCACTTCTGTGAAGAAGTGCAGGTTCGGGTCTGGGCACCAAAAGTGCAGATTTTTCTCCCGCGCGTGCAAAACGCATGACAGCGCTTTGCACTCACAGGGAAAAATCGCGGCGATTCCCGCAACGCACCCGCACTGTTTGACGGAGTGCACCCGCAACGCCCGTGTGAAACAGGCCTTATGGTGGAATATGTGGACAGCGTCTGCGTAGCCTTAACCCTTGGCAACCTAAACAAGTCTTGTAGTCCACTCCCCCCCCCCCCACACACACACACACCTTTAAGCAGTTTGGAAATTTTTTTTAGAGACGAGATGGAGTAACAATTGTGACAAGATGGAGTCGGTTACATTAACACAGCACATGAGGCTATATCATCCGATCTATTAGGAAAATAGAATTGGCCAGAAATTGGAGCAAGACCGTCCTCCTCAAAGTCTTCTTTATAGGAGCCAGAGTGCATCCACTGGCCAGAATATAACTATAAGCACCCAGTATTTCGCTTGTATGTAAACTTCCACTTATTTTATTTTTTTATATCTTTTTATTGAAGAACTGGACAAAGGAAATAAAATTACAAACCACAATATAAGTTCCATCTGTTCATCACCGCATTTATATCATCATTTTTTACAAATCAACAAAGTATAGAAAGATCGGTAACACAGCGAGGTTATAGTGGCGGATAATTGGAAGATGTAGACCTCCCTCCCATTTCAACATGGTCAATTTATCATAAGCTATGCGTGGTCTTTTCTTTCCCCATAAAAAGGCGATGAAAGCAGACTGTAATTTTTTTATTTTAATGTGCTTCAGCAGTAGGGGGATACTATAGTTTGTAAGGGATACAACAAGCATGAGAAGCTAGACATTTTCAGGAGTTGAGCCCTTCCGTGTAAGGAAAGAGGTAAGTCCTTCCATCTTTCTAATTCTCTGAGGATTTTTTGGATTAGTGGAGGATAATTTAGTGAGTAGAGGGAGGCTGGGGACTGCCCCAGCTTCACTCTCAGGTAAGTTATGTAATCATGTCGTACCTCGACCCCATACTGTCCCTGGGGACTAGAGATGTTGCGAAGATAAAATTTTCCCTTTGCGAAACTTCTGCAAATGTTCGCGAACGGGCGGACCGGGCGAACTGCCATAGACTTCAATAGGCAGGCGAATTTTAAAACCCACAGGAACTCTTTCTGCCACAATTGTGTTGGAAAGTTGTTTCAAGGGGACTAACACCTGGACTGTGGCATGCCGGAGGAGGATCCATGGCAAAACTCCCATGGAAAATTACGTAGTTGACGCAGAGTCGGGTTTTAATCCATAAAGGGCATAAATCACCTAAAATTCCTAAATTGTTTGGAATAACATGCTTTAAAACATCCAGTCTGTGTATGCGATCAGGTATGATGTTGTATCGATCAGGTAATGTAAGGGTTATGCCCGCTTCACAGTGACAGACCAAACTCTGACAGACCAAACTCCTCATTTAACGCACCGCAAACAACTGCAAACATTCCATTTGTACAACCGCAAACTCCCCATTTGCAAAAGGTTGGATACCACAACTCTTCCTCTTCATGCTCATCTATGACCTGATCCAGCACTCTTCGCAGGGCACTCTCCAGGAAGAAAACAAATTAGATGAGGTCACTGATGGTGCCTTCGGTGCGACTGACTAGGTTTGTCACCTCCTCAAAAAGACACATGAGCCTACAGGCATTGCGCATGAGCGTCCAGTAATGTGGCAAAAAAATACCGCAAAGGCTGTCCAAGCACCCCGGTAATACAAATACTCGTTGACGGCTTTTTTTTGTTGAAGCAGGCGGTCGAACATTAGGAATGTTGAATTCCAACGTGTCGGGCTGTCGCAAATCAAGCGCCTCACTGGCCTGTTCTTTCGCCGCTGAATATCGGAAAAGTGCGCCATGGCCGTGTAGGAACGCCTGAAATGGATTGAAGACACACCTTCCTGGCCTGCTTGAGGACGTCCTGTAAGCCTGGGTACTTACACACAAAGGGTTGTATGATCAGATTCAACACATGTGCCATGCACAGCACATGTGTCAACTTGCCCAAATTCAATGCCGCCAACAGATTGCTTCTGTTGTCACACACCACTTTGCTGATCTCCAGTTGGTGCGGGGTCAGCCACTGATCCACCTGTGCGTTCATGGCGGACAGGAGTGCTGGTCCGGTGTGACTCTCTGCTTTCAGGCAAGTCAACCCCAAGACGGCGTGACACTGTCGTATTCGGGATGTGGAATAGCCCCTGCAGCAGACGAAGCAGCAGAAGAGGACTCAGCCGAGGAGGTTAGCGAAGAGGATAGAGTAGGAGGAGTAGAGGAGGTGGCAAGTCGTGGCAGTGTCACCAACTCCACTGCAGAGCCACGCATTCCATGCTTGGCAGCCGTCAGCAGGTTTACCCAATGCACAGTATACATGATATACCTGCCCTGACCGTGCTTTACAGACCAGGTATCAGTGGTCAGATGGACCCTTGCCCCAACACTGTGTGCCAGACATGCCATGACTTCCTTTTCCACAATAGAGTACAGGTTGGGGATTGTCTTTCGTGAAAAAAAAAATATTCGGCCGCATACCTTCCACTGCGGTGTCCCAATAGCTACAAATTTTTTGAAGGCCTCAGACTTCACCAGCTTGTATGGTGAAAGCTGGCGGGCTAAGAGTTCCATCAAGCCAGCTGTCAGACATCGGGCAAGGGGGTGACTCTGTGACGTTGGCTTCTTACGCTCAAACATTTCCTTGACAGACACCTAACCGTGGACAGATGAGCAGGACCTGCTGAAGTTAAGAGGCGGAGTGGCGGGTGGTTGAGAGGGGGCAAGGAGGACAGCAGTGGTTGACGTGGCTGAAGATGCTGGACAAGGAGGAGGATGCTTTGAGTTTGTGCCTTCGCAAAGCAGTTGTACCTAGGTGGGTGTTGGACTTCCCACGACTCAGTTTCTTTTGGCACAGGTTGCAAATGGCATCGCTGTTATTAGAGGCAGACACACACAAAAAATGCTACACTGCTGAGCTTTGCAATGACAGCATTCTGGTGGTGGCAACAGCATGCGTTGATTGGCGTGCTGTCTGGCTGACCCCGGGTGCCAATACATGCTGTCTGACTGTGCCACTAGCTCCTTGCGACGACCTCCCTCTGCTTCCAACTGGTCTCCTCCTCCTCTCTGTCTCCCCATCTGAACTTTCCCCTATTCTTCTTCTCTTTGAGCAGGCACCCACGGGACATCCATGACGCATCGTCATCATTAACCGCTTTATTTGTATCTGACAACTCAGCAAAGGAAGCAGCAGCGGGTACAACATCATCATCATCACACCATACGTCCATGTGTGTAATGCTGCCTGACTGAGAAATATCCCTGTTATCACATCCTCTGGCCATAATGGTTGCG
Source organism: Bufotes viridis (assembly GCA_033119425.1). Classification (NCBI taxonomy): domain Eukaryota; kingdom Metazoa; phylum Chordata; class Amphibia; order Anura; family Bufonidae; genus Bufotes; species Bufotes viridis. Next base: position 594,458,727 of record CM065589.1, on the reverse strand, counting down.
CATCACTCATTTCTTCCAACTGATGTGTAAATAACTCCTCTGACAGATCAAGTGAAGCGGCTGTGGTGCTAGTGTTGGTGGTGGCGGCGGGCGGGCGAGTGGTAACTTGAGAGGTGTCAGAAGCTGAGCTGGAGGAGGATGGTGCTTCAAGGTTCCGAGCGGAAGCTGTAGAGGATTGGGTGTCCTGTGTTAGCCAGTCAACTATGTCCTCAGAATTTTTCGAGTTCAGGGTACGTAGCCTCTGAACACTGGGCATTATTCTAGGGCCAACAGAAATCACAGCACCAAGACTATGACGGCCCCTGAGGGGTGGTCTGCCTCTGCCTGTCATTTTTTTTTTGATTAGTGGTACTATGTGTGCAAAGTACTGTGCCACCCTATATGAGTGGTGGGCAGTGGGCACAGTACAGTCAGTGGGCCTGACACACACTGGAAGGCAACTACAATTATATTAAAGGGTAACAATTAAATGACTTTTTTATCTGCAAGGTACTGTGCCACCCGATATGAGTGGTGGGCACTGGCAGTGGGCACAGTACAGTCTGTGGGCTTGACACACACTGGCAGGCAACTGCAATTATATTAAAGGGTAACATTTAAATGACTTTTTTATCTGCAAGGTATTGTGCCACCCTATATGAGTGGTGGGCAATGGTCACAGTACAGTCAGTGGGCCTGACACACACTGGCAGGCAACTGCAATTATATTAAAGGGTAAAAATTAAATGACTTTTTTATCTGCAAGGTACTGTGCCACCCGATTTGAGTGGTGGGCACTGGCAGTGGGCACAGTACAGTCTTTGGGCCTGACACTCACTGGGAGGCAACTGCAATTAGATTAAAAGGTAAAAATTAAATGACTTTTTTATCTGCAAGGTACTATGCCACCCGATATGAGTGGTGGGCACTGGCAGTGAGCACAGTACAGTCTGTGGGCCTGACACACACTGGCAGGCAACTGCAATTATATTAAAGGGTAAAAATTTAATGACTTTTTTATCTGCAAGGTACTGTGCCACCCGATATGAGTGGTGGGCACTGGCAGTGGGTACAGTACAGTCTGTGGGCCTGACACACACTGGCAGGAAACTGCAATTATATTAAAGGGTAAAAATTACATGACTTTTTTATCTGCAAGTTATTGTGCCACCCTATATGAGTGGTGTGCACACAGTACAGTCTGTGGGCCTGTGGCCTCTCACACACGGGCAGGCAACTGCAATATATATATATAGATCCACCTGTGCCCTAAAAAGTGCTTTTTGGAGTGCTGTCAGGACGCTGTCCTTACAGCAGATGAGTCTTTGAGGACTGGAGTGGACAAAGAACATTGGCCTAGCTAACGCTTTCCCTATTAATTCGGCAGCAGCAGCACTCTCCCTGCTCTAACTAACTCTCCCTGCTCTGCAGCTTCAGAATGAATCTAAGATGGATGCTATCCTTGCTTTATGATAGGAGGAGGGAGGGTCTGGGAGGTAGGGTATGCTAATTGTCTGGAATGTGTCTGCTGACTGTGAGGTACAGGGTCAAAATTTGTTCAATGATGATGTATAGGGGGCGGATCGAACATCGCATATGTTCGTCCGCCGTGGCGAAAGCGAACAAGTGATGTTCGCTAGGAACTGTTCGCCGTCTAATAGTTTGGGACATCTCTACTGGGGACACAGCTCTACGGAGTGAAGGAAAAGGATCTGGCTTTTGGATATATTTATCTTGTAGCCTGTCACTGTGCCATAACATAGCAGGGTATCTAATAATTGTTTAAGATGTTTATCTGGAGATTGCAGAAATATTAGTAAATCATCAGCAAAGTGGGCTAATTTGATGACTTTACCACCCACCTGAATCCCTTCATATAAGTTGGTTTGCAATAAGAGCTGGGCTCTTCAACATTATTCTCAGGGACAAGAAGCCTGGGGCAGACACCTGTGCTTGGGGTCTTCCTATATGGCCTTCAGATAATTGCGAAAGTCCCCTTTGAAACCCATGACATCCATGACCTCCTCCAACCAGGCCCGGTTCACGTTGTCAAACAAAGGCCTTTTCAGCATCTAGTGTCAGAAGTGCTGGGTTATCATGGGTTTAGACTCTCTGACTATCTTGTGCTAGCAGAATCCTTCTGATATTTGTGACAGCCGAACATCCCTTCATAAAGCCTACTTGGTGATCCGGGCTAAGATAGATCTTTACCCTGTTTCGGAAGGACCTTAATGTAAGCCATTTTCCCCGAGGGGGGTAAGCTTCCACCAGCCAGAATAGAGTTGAACAAATTTGCCAAAACCTTTGTGGTGTCCTCCGGTAATATTTTATAAAACTCTGTGGGGTACCCATCTGGCCCTGGTGCTTTCCCATTAGAGAGACCTTTAATGGTATTATTTAACTTTGCTATTGATATCTCCTTATTCAAGTACTGTAAGCTAGGGATTCTGCCAATATTGATGTTGTTGATCTAACCTGTTCTCGGAGTTCTTTAGCTTTTTCTTCATCATATGGGTCTTCTGAGTAAAGGGATCTAAAATAATCTCCCAGAATTTCCAAGATCTCCTTGGGGTGGGTGTGTAGAACTCCCCTGGCGTCTTTCAGGGGGTGTAAGTGGGGTTGGTTAGTATAAGGTTTTGATAAATTGGACAGTAATTTACCCGCCTTGTTGCCAAATCGGAAAAATTCTTTTTTACACTCCCCAAACCACCTAGCCCCGTTCTCTAGGTAGTAATCAAATGAGTGTTTTGCCATCACCCAGAGCACTTTGTTGGCCTCTGTGGGGACTTGGATGAAAGCGGTGTAGGCCTCTCTGAGGATTTGTAGGGTCTCTTCATATTTCCTTTGTGCTTCCTTTTTTTTTCCTGTGGAAAACGATATGATGCTACCCCTTATAACTGCTTTGGCCAGATCCCAGAACAGCTGTGGATTTGGTTTATGGGATTGATTGTCTTGCGCATTCTCCCAACACCATCCATTTAATAACATAGTATATAAGACCGAAAAAAGACATTTCTCCATCCAGTTTGGCCTGTTTCCTACAATTTGATCCAGAGGAAGGCAAAAAAGCCCTGTGAGGCAGAAGCCAATTTTCCCCACTTAAGGGGAAAAAAATTCCTTCCCGACTCCAATCAGGCAATCAGAATAACTCCCTGGATCAGCGACCCATCTCTAGTAGCTGTAGCCTGTAATATTATTACACTCCAGAAATACATCCAGTCCCCTCTTGAATTCCTTTATTGTACTCACCATAACCACCTCCTCAGGCAGAGAGTTCCATAATCTCACTGCTCTTACAGTGAAGAATCCTCTTCTATGTTTGTGTACAAACCTTCTTTCCTCCAGACGCAGAGGATGTCCCCTCCTCACAGTCACAGTCCTGGGGATAAATAGATGATGGGAGAGATCTCTGTACTGACCCCTGATATATTTATACATAGTTATTACATCTCCCCTCAGTCATCTTTTTTCTAAACTGAATAACCCTAATTTTGATAACCTTTTAGGGTACTGTAGTTGCCTCATTCCAGTTATTACTTTAGTTGCCCTCCTCTGAACCCTCTCCAGCTCTGCTATGTCTGCCTTGTTCACAGGAGCCCAGAACTGTACACAGTACTCCATGTGTGGTCTGACTAGTGATTTGTAAAGTGGTAGGACTATGTTCTCATCACGGGCATCTATGCCCTTTTTGATGCAACCCATTATCTTATTGGCCTTGGCAGTAGCTGCCTGACACTGTTTTTTGCAGCTTAATTTGCTGTTTATTAGAATTCCTAGATCCTTTTCCATGTCAGTGTTACCGAGTGTTTTACCATTTAATATGTACGGGTGACTTGCATTATTCCTTCCCATGTGCATAACTTTACATTTGTCAGTGTTAAACCTCATCTGCCATTTCTCTGCCCAAGCCTCCAATCTATCCAGATCCCTCTGTAGCAGAAAACTGTCCTCTTCCGTATTAATTACTTTACACAGTTTAGTGTCATCTGCAAAAATAGATATTTTACTGTGCAGGCCTTCTACAAGATAATTAATAAATATATTGAAGAGAATAGGGCCCAATACTGACCCCTGAGGTATCCCACTAGTGACAGTGACCCCTCCAGTACTGACCCCTGTGGTACCCCACTAGTGACAGTGACCCCTCCAGTACTGACCCTTATGGTACCCCACTAGTTACAGTGACCCAATCTGAGTATCTACCGTTAATAACCACCCTCTGTTTTCTGTCACTCAGCCAGTTACTTACCCACATTCAGACATTTTCTCCCAGTCCGAGCATCCTCATTTTGTATACTAACCTTTTATGAGGTACGGTGTCAAATGCTTTGGAGAAGTCCAGATATATGACATCCATTGATTCGCCGCTGTCAAGTCTAGAACTTACCTCCTCGTAGAAGCTGATTAAATTCGTTTGGCATGACCGGTCCCACATGAAGCCATGCTGATATGGCGTTATTTGCTTATTTTCATTGAGATACTCCAAAATAGCATCTCTTAGAAACCCTTCAAACAGTTTACCAACAATAGATGTTAAACTTACCAGCCTATAATTTCCAGGCTCTGTTTTTGGACCGTTTTTGAATATTGGCACCACATTTGCTATGCGCCAATACTGTGGAACATTCCCTGTTAATATAGAGTCCGTAAATATCAGAAATAATGGTCTGGCTATGACATCACTTAATTCCCTTAGGATACGGGGGTGTATGCCATCCGGTCCTGGCGATTTGTCTATTTTAATCTTTTTAAGTCGCTGTTGTACTTCTTCCTGGGTCAGACAGGGCACTTTTAATGGGGGATTTACTTTTACATTCTGCATTTCATCTGTCAGTTTATTTTCCTCAGTGAATAGTGGAGAAAAAAAATATTTAATAGTTTTGCTTTATCCTCGTCGCTCTCTGCAACACCCCCCTCATTGCTATGTAGAGGGCCGACTCCTTCAGATTTATATTTATTACTATTTATATAATTGAAGAACATTTTAGGGTTAGTTTTACTCTCTTTGGCAATTAATCTCTCGGTCTCTAGTTTGGCAAATTTTATTAGTTTTTTACATATTCTATTTTCTTCCTTATAGTTTATCAGTGCTTCCTGAATCCCCTCCTATTTTAGTGATTTATATGCTTTCTTTTCGGTTCCATTTATCCACATTGGTTTCTTATTGTTTCTTAGCCTTTTATTCCTATAAGGTATGTACCTCTCACAATTAGATGTTACAATGCTTTTAAAAATCTCCCATTTTATGGTTGTATTTTTATTTTTGAGGACTTTGTCCCAGTTAGTTAGGCCTTTGTTGGCTAAATTTCGCTTTTTTGAAGTTTGGTATTTTTGTTCCTCCCTTTAGAAACTCTCGTTTGAAGGATAATTGGAAGGTTATAACTTTATGGTCACTATTTCCCAGGTTTCCCCCAACCTGCACATCTGTTGTTCTATCAGGTCTATTGGTTAATACTAAGTCCACTATGGCCGTCCCTCTAGTCGGGTCCTGAACCAGTTGGGAAAGGTAATTGTCTTTGGCTATTGCCAAGAACCTGTTTCCTTTTTGGGATGTACAGCTTTCAGTTTCCCAGTCTATATCTGGGTAGTTGAAGTCCCCCATAATAACGACTTCATTAAGATTTGCCACCTCGTCTATCTCGTTTAGTAATATATTTTCTGTGGACTCTGGTATATTAGGTGGTTTATAATACACTCCTATTAGTATTTTATTATTGTTTTTTGCTCCATGTATTTCTACCCACAGTGACTCCACAAGTTCATGTCCCTCAGAGATGTATTCTCGAATTACGGGATTTAGACACAACTTCACATAGAGGCAGACCCCTCCACCTCTCCGGTTTTGACGATCCTTTCTAAACAGACTGTAACCTTTTATATTAATTGCCCAGTCATAGCTATCATCCAGCCATGTCTCAGTTATTCCCACTATGTCATAGTCCTCCTCACACATCACTAATTCCAGTTCACCAGTCTTGTTAGTCAGGCTTCTGGCATTAGTATACATACATTTAAGAGGTTTATGTGTATTTTTTTACCCTAAATCTTTCATTCTGAGCTGTTCTAGTCCCCCCTTCCATTCCTCCCCCAGTCACACTACCTCACCCCTGGTCTCTATCTGCACTATCTTCCACTCCTATAATATAATTACTCAAACAGGAAGACAGCACACTGTTCGGCGATCACGATCTCTGTGACAGATCGCCCTATCTGTACCCCTAATAATTGAGTCTCCCAATCTATCCAAAAAGTCCTCATCTGTCGTCAGATGAGGCGGCAATCTCCATATATAGTCAGATCCTTTCGGGATCCCGTCTCTAACTTCCACTTTAATAAGTTGATGGCAGTGCAGTTGCTGCTGCACCACTTAGAAGATTTCACTGCATTTAGGAAACTGATGACATGCACTCAGGTAGATAATAAGGCATCATTAATTCTCAAAAATGCCATCCCTCCTGTGGGCTCTCATGTGGCAGAGATCTAAACTAAATACATTTAAATCCTGAGTAGACTCTTAAATAAATCAAGACCCTACACTAATCTCCTTAATTAGGATATCATAGAAAACCTTATATTAATGCATACCCCCAGACTATAATAATTCTGAAAACCCTAAATTAATCCAGACATTTTAATTAATCCAGTCCAAAGACTAAACCCCTACATTAATTTCAGACCACACCCAAGGAACCAAAATTCACAATCCAGGTCTGAGAAGAAAGCATAGTTAAACCTCTGTAGTGCCTTTTCCACATATTTACACTGTATTAGACTTATCTGTAGAGCCAAGCGTCAGTAGTTTCAGAAGTTTAGCTAGGCTTTCCTTCACCTGGAGCAAACAATTCTGTTGGGCCCTCCTTTCCTCAAAATTTTAAAGGAGTTGTGACAAGTTTCATAAAAATTCAAGCTTTTGGCAATTTGATTCGGCACCCACCATTTTACAGTCAATACAAATGCACTACTGACTAAAATTGGGAAGGGAAAAATGAAGAGTGAAGACCACATGACTCTGGATGGGGCCCTGGCCATCAGACTTGTCTACAAGGCAGTCAGTCTGACAGCCAATCAGGAAGAAGGAAATTGACGTGTTTATCAGGCTAGCTCACAAGCAGAGATGCCATTCTGAACTCAGCCAATAATATGATAGGACATATCCACCACAAACACAACAAGGCAGCCATTTTAGGATTTTACAGCACAGTGGAATGATGGCAGCAGCAGCCATACAGTACAGAATATGATGATAGATAGGCAGACAGCGGCACAGTGGTGTGCTGATGTGACGCCATCAGCGAGGGCAGATCTATTGATCGGTCTCAACCAGAAGTTTGTGAAAACCCACCCGGATACATGCCTCATTCATTTTCACAAAATAAATTTTTGGGATGCTGGCGACGAAAACTTTGTCCTTTTGGGTGTTATAACTCCCCTGGCCACTCTGAAAACCATCTCTGACATGACACTAGAGGCTGGGCAAGAGAGATGAGAGAGAGTATACTAAGCCAGTTCGGGCCACTTTTCTGCTTGCCCAAAAATCCATGGGGTACAAGGACAAAATATGCACCAGGAAAAGGCCATAGTCCATAAAAGCACAAGACAATTTAAAAAATATATATATTTTGATAAAAAAAAATTGACATTATAGCAAAATTAAATTTGAGTCAAGGCACGGAAGTGTGCAAAATTTCTGAAAAAAACAAAACAATGTATACTTTTGCTGGCTGACCAGAAGTCCAACACACATTATATGACAAAAAAAATGGAATTTTGGTAAAAGCGTGGAACTACCACAACTAGGTTTTACACCAGCAACTGCACTTCCAGCAACTTATCCAGGTGGGGGTTCATCTCTCTTGGTGATTCAGGCTGGCTGCCACAAAGAAGCCCAGGAAAAGGAGGACAGAATGGTTCTGATTCAGAATGCCTACCATTTCTATTGTCGGTGTTACCGCCTCATATGTTTCAATAGAGCCCTGGAACTTATTCTGGTGCTTGAACACCAACAGCTTATTTTCATCCTGCAACTCTTTGTGTGCCCACCTTTTGGAAAAAATATTGACATAAGGTAGTTGTTTGCACAAAGATAAAAGCAGCCGAGCTTGGCCTAGGTATGGCATGTTTTGAGCCTGTGTCCCCCAGTTTCAGTGGAATCACAAGGTCCTTGGCTGACCCCAACAGTTGAAGAACTTGCCCTGACAGTTTTTGGGGAGGTTCTGGCTGCACATGCATTGCCTGTCTCCTTTATTGCTGCTGTTGCTACCACCCTCTTCCTTTGATGTCACCTCCTCCTCAGCACTCTGATCCAGCTCACAGGTCCTCTCCAACACACAATCATGGTCATAGACCTCACCCTTTCCTTCACTTTTATCAGACTGTGATATGCCATTGTAGGCTCCTTGGCCACCCCTCCTGGTTGCCTTCTCTATATTTGCCACTGTTGCTGCCACTGCCCCTATCACCACCACCTTGGCTACAAGTGCCACTACTACTACTACAATAACTACTTATATTATTACTAGCTGAATGGCTGGTGATGCTACCCACATTCTGACAATGAGAGGATTAGGCATGGATATTTTGTTTTGCAATCTCCCGTTTTCCAGATATTTTATTATAAAGCCTATGAAAAGTCACATATTTCAGATTATTAAATGGTGCTAGCAAATTGCAAGCATTTTTTCTGTAATTTAAAGACAGAAGTGCAATTAAATGACCCAAATCCTTCCCCTTTTCCTTGACAATTTTTAATGGTAATAATGCAATTATTGCAGTAAAATGTGTTTGAACTACACGCTCTGAAACAGTGATACCGACACTTCACTAAAACACGTGTGACAATGCAAATTTTAGCAGTGATGCCAGGTGTCTTTTGGACTAAATGCTAGGATGCAGTTACCTTCAGTAACACATTTATAATTTGCATTACTTATGTGAAATGAGTCTGCTGCTGTATCCATTCTATTCTATATATTGCAGCCATGTGCAAATATAAATCTTCAGTACCACGTCTATAACATGCTGAAATGCCCAATTAAAGTGGTAAATAGGAAAAAGTTTCTTGAAAAAAGTGCAATTCCTCAGTGCTTGCAAAAATGTATTCAAACTTTATTCAAAAAAAATTTTTTCACTGGTTTTGTAAGAATCTGTAATATAAATATATGTGCTAGAAGCTGAACTGCCAGCAAACATACCTGATAGTAACCAGTTGTCAACCCCTCTCCTTGATTACACCCCTAATATTCCCCAGTTCCCAAATATATGTCCTATTCTCTACCTACAATGCACCTGTACTGTCCCTATCAACTATTCTTTCCCTATAATCTATATTACACTGTCCCTAGCTCAGTATATCAGTCTGCAGAGGCACAGCCACAACACAACTTCCTTCCAAGTCACAAGTACAAAACAGAATAACATTTTGCTCGTTCTACACAGTCATCTTCCTGCCTGCTGCCCCCCGCCCCCCTTATTGGTTGATCCAGTCTGTATATCAGCCTGTGAGCCAATCAACGCAAGCCCTCACCTCTCCATTTCCTCCCAGTGTCATATGACCATCCTTCTTTTTCCTCCGTCGTGGTTTCGCCCACAAACATGGACAGTAAAATGGTGCTGTATGCCATTTTATGTGATTTGTCTGAAGCAAATCAGAAAAGTTTTGAATTTGCTTCTTTTAGAATCAAAGCACTAATTTCTATTGCCTACCACATAAAGTATTCTTATTTTTTAGAGAGATCTAGTGAGTGACTTTTATCAGGGCACTATATATTTAGAGCACTTATGTGCTTTATGACTATTTGTATCCTGCATATTTGGGTGTCCTTTAATAAAATGTTAGTAATTTTGTATGTGTGTGTGTGTATATATATATACAGTCATGGCTGAAAGTGTTGGCAAGTATTTCTCCCAGAAAATTATTGCAATTGCACATGTTTTGTTATACACATTTATTTCCTTTGTGTGTATTGGATCAACAACAACAAAAAAAAAATGGGGGAAAAAAAAGCCAAAAATCATATGATTTCATGCAAAACTACAAAAAAGTGCAGGGAAAATTTACTGGCACCCTCAACTTAATATATGGTTGCACACCCTTTGGAAGAATTAACTAAAATCAATAGTTTCTTATAACCATCAATAAGTTTCTAACCTCTCTCAACTAACATTTTAGTCCACTCTCTTTTTGCAAACTTCTCCAGGTCTCTCATATTTGAAAGATGCCTTCTCCCAACACCAATTTTAAGATCTCTCCACAGGTGTATAATGGGATTTTGATCCGGACTCATTGCTGGCCACTTGAGATTCCTCCTGTGCTTTGTTCCCATCCATACCTGGGTGCTTCTTGAAGTATTTTTGGTGATATTGTCCTGCTAAAAGACCCATGACCTAGGATGCAAACCCAGCTTTCTGACACTAGGCCCTGCATTGCAACCCAAAATCTTTCGGTAATCTTCAGATTTTATGATGCCGTGCACACAGTGGCAGTAAAACAACCCCAAAACATCTTTTAACCTCAACTATATTTAACTGTAGGTACTGTGTTCTTTTCTTTGTAGGCCTCATTCCGTTTTCAGTAAACAGTAGAATGATGTATTTTACTGAAAAGCTCTGTCTTGGTCTCATCTGTCCTCAAGACTTTTTCTCAGAAAGATTTTGGCTTACTCGTGTACATTTTGGCAAACTACAGTCTAGCTTTTATATGTCTCTGTGTCGGCAGTGGGGTCCACCTTTGTCTCCTGTCATAGTTTTTAATTCCATTCAAATGTCAACTGATAGTTTTCACAGACACTGATGTACACTGAGCATACAGGACAGCTTGAATTTCTTTGAAACTTGATTGGTGCTCTTTATTCATCATCCAGAATATCCTGTGTTGCAACCTATCATCAATTTTTCTCTCTCCCATCCATGTCCAGGGAGATTAGCTACAGTGCCATGAATGGTAAACTTGATTATGTTGTGTAGAGTAGACAAAGGAACTTCAAGATCTCTAGAGATGGACTTGTAACCTTGAGATTGTTGATATTTTTTCAAAATTTTGGTTCCCAAGTCATCAGACAGTTCTCGTCTTCTCTTTCTGTTCTCTATGCTTAGTGTGGCACACAGAGAGACACAATGCAAAGGCTGAGTCAACTTCTCCCCTATTTATCTGATTTCAGGTGTGATTTCTATTTGGGTCAGAAAACCAGTCAGTATCTGGTATGGCCACCATTTGACTATTTGACTCACGCAGTGCAACACATCTCCGTCACATAGAGTTGATCAGGTTGTGCTCACTAACACAGATTTAGACAGATTTGTGAACAATATTTGAGAGTAATGGGTCTTTTGTGTATGTAGAAAATGTTTCATATCTTTGAGTTCAGCTCATGCAAAATGGGAGCATGTGTTTATATTTTTGTTCATTGTATATATATATATATATAAAGCTGAGTGTATGTGTATATGTCCACTAAAGGAATCTGCACCGTCGCAATTACAATCACGAAATTTGGCACACAGGTACATCTGGTGTCCGGGAAAGTTTTAGACCGGGTCTCCGTTCTCTAGGACGTACCGTTTCTGAGATATTGCAAAAAAATGCATTAGCCAGTAGGAGCCTGCAAGTCTTTCTCTTCATATCCTAAATGCCATACACATGGTCACATGTCCCTTATCAGCCAATAGAAGCTCGCAGGCCCTTAGTCTTCACATAGACACAGTTTTACACCAGGTTTCCATAACAACCCAGCCATTTTCTTCACTGCTGTAGGTCAGCTTTAAAGGGGCAGGGAGCTGTGGATGACACTGTTAAGGGAGCGGAGTGCTGTGGAGGTCACAGTTAAGGGGGCAGGTAGGGTGGCGATTCAGGTTACCCTCAAAAGATGCACTTTAAAACCATGCACCACATGTCCTGCTAAGCCACTCCCCATGTTAGGCCACACCCCCTCCCATTCTGTAGTTGACAGGGATTGAAAAAATGAAGGTAAAAATCAACTTCTGTCAGCAGCAGCGGTAGGAGGGAGGGTGACTTTGTCCTGTGCTGCTGTCTGAGAGTGAGCTGTTCAAAAGGACATCCCTTTGTTTATCCAGACCCTGCGCCGGATGGAGGACAGGGATTTTGAAAGCCAGACTGTCCGGCCTAAAACCTCTGACCACCCTAGGGGCAAACTGCTGTGGAGGTCACAGTTAAGGAGACTGTCCACTATGGAGGTCAGTGTTAAGGGGCAGATTGCTGTAGAGGCAGCTGTTAAGGGGGCAGGATGTTGTAGAAATCATTGTTAAGGAAATGGGATACTATGGAGGTCACTAATAATGGGCCAGCCACAGTGGAGGTCACTGTTAAAGGGGCTGGCCACTGTGGAGGTCACTGTTAAGGGGGAGGGATGCTGTGGAAGTCTCTGTTAAATGGATGGGTGCTGTGGAAGTCTCTGTTAAGGGGGCAGGGAATGGTGGAGGTTGCAGTTAAGGGGACGGTCAGCTATGGAGGTTAGTGTTAAGGGGCGGAGTGCTGTAGAGGTCACTGTTAAGAGGGTGGGGTGTTGTGGAGGTCACATTTTAAGGGAATGGAGGTCACTGTTAAGGGGAGTTATTGTGGAAACCACTGTTAACGGGATGGGGTACTGTGGAGGTCACTAATAAATGGGCGGCTGCTGTTATCTATCACTGGGGTTATCAAACATCAACTGTTATAGAATATTATCTGTGATGCGATACATAGATGTTTTGCAATAAAGTAAATTGTGAATAACCTGTGCTTAAAAACTCTAACTTGTAGATAAAGAAATTATTTTTATTGCAGAAAATTTATATTCTAATCATTATCTACAACTAATACTTGTTTTACTTCATCACAGACACTGAAAATTGTCAAAAATGTCCTGATCATGAATGGCCAAACGAGGGAAAAAACTATTGCGTTATCAGGAATCATGAGTTTTTCTCATATGAGACTGATGTTCTTGCTTTAGTCTTCTCCATCATCTCCATATTACTCTCTCTTATAACTCTCTTTATAATTGGAATATTCACTTTATTCTGGAAATCTCCCATTGTCAGAGCCAATAACCAGAACCTAAGCTTCATTCTACTGACATCTCTCATGTTCAGCTTACTCTGTGTGTTTCTATTCATTGGTTGTCCAGTGAATATAACTTGCATTCTACGACAAATCTGCTTTGGGATCTTCTTCACAGTAGCCTTGTCTTCAGTCCTGGCCAAGACCATCATAGTCTGCATAGCATTCAAGGCTACCAGACCTGACAGCTCCTGGAGGAAGTGTGTGGGAGTTAAGCTTCCTTATTCTGTAGTGTTGGTCTGTTCTTTTAGTCAGGTCCTCAATGCAGTTATCTGGTTGTCAGTTTTGCCTCCATATCAAGAACTAAACCTGGATTATCCTGGGAAGATCATCTTCCAGTGTAATGAGGGTTCCATCTTGGCCTTTTACCTCATGTTGGGTTATATGGGGTTTCTGGCATCATTGAGTTTTGTTCTGGCTTTTATGGTGAGGACATTACCTGACATCTATAATGAAGCCAAGTACATCACCTTCAGCATGCTGGTGTTCTGCAGTGTCTGGATCTGTGCCATCCCAGCCTATCTGAGCAGTACAGGAAAGCACATGGTCATCGTAGAGATATTTGCCATATTGTCCTCAGGAGGTGGAATATTGAGCTGCATGTTTTTACCTAAATGTTATAATATCCTGATAAAACCTGAAGTTAACAGTAAAGGACAATTGTTACAGAAATGTCCTCAGTAATAATGGAAATAAATTACTAATGGTTTGCATTTTAAAATGTTTAATTAAAAGATAGTAACATTTTAATTTCATGAACATTAATCAAATATACTGAATCTTATTTATTCAACTATTTTGGAGTTTAAATAAATCCCTACGTTACTTTCTCGGGACTGTTCCGTCTGTGTCACGGCCACACTACCCTACCACGCCTCAGAACTTTACAATGCAAGATAATTGGTAGTTATAGCAAAAGCATTTTATGGCAATAATTCCAATATTTAGAGATGAGCAAATTTCTCGAAAATTCAATTCATATGATTCGCCGAAAATTTTGAAAGATTAGCTTTGATCATTATTTATTTGCGGCACATTGATATTTGCGGCAAATTGATAAAAAACGCTATTTCTAGGATGAAGAGAGCCTTTATAGGGGCGTAGACCACTGTGCCTTGCATTACCAAAGTGTGCTGTGGTAGTGAAATAGGGAGTGTGCTGTGGTAGTGAAATAATAGTGTCAGTCAATATTACATGCAGATGACAGGCGTCGCTCTTAGAATCACTGCGCACTTCACTTATTTGGGCAGTCATGGGGCCAAAACTAATACTGATACATCAAATAACTGAAGTATCAACTCAAGCTTACAGGTCAATGTTAGCTTCAAGAAGATCCGCACTCTTTTAACACACTTGTCAGCTGATTCCACATACATGTCTACAGAACCTGTTCTATTAAACGCTTATACAAGTAGAGCCCCCCGACAGAGTGGAGAGGGTGTCAGCAGTAAGTTTGTGTTGACATCACTGATTAATTTGCCCTTCCTCTGATCTGTAAGGACAATATCCCACAAAAAACAGATCCTGTCTGTGGAGCATAAGACTTCACTCGGACAGCATTTGCTCAATAATCCATCAGTATTGCTAATGCCAAAAAAACAGGAGTGGATCTAAAACAGAGATGACACATGAATTGAATAGTTGCTTGTCTTCTGTGTTTTGTACCCACTCCTGCTTTTGGCTACTAATTCATAAGCCAATGCTCTTAGGACCATACAGGCCTTATAGCTGCTACACAGAGAGGATCCGTTGTGCCTCTCATTTTTCCTTCCTTCTGACAGATCAGAAGAAGGGTCAAATAAAAGATGATGTCAGCCAGGCCAAAAGGCCAAATAGTGGCCCAGTCATGGAGTGGGGACGGTGGGAACAGCATGAGGAGATCACAGATCGCCCAATGACAGGGTCTGGAGGTGGCGGAAGCATCAAGGGGCCACATAATTGCACAATGTATAACTAGTACGCTAGCGGCTACACTCCCTCCAGGTTATGGAATACCAGGTGCTCACCACTTCGTGACTACACCCACACACGTCACTTAGTCTTCAAACAAAGCATATAACCCTTGGGGGCACACTGGAAATTATATGGTAACCACTCAATGATCCCAAATGACGGTATAAAATTAAGCTCAATTTATTAATCTTCACAAAATACATAAAATCCTTAATAAAACCTTCAAATATCCAATGGTAATCTTCTGTATCAGATCTGATGTTCACCTATATTGCCACCTAACTCCGCAAAAAATGACCAGCTGTTGTTTCCGATACTTTTGATAAATAGTGCAAATAGTGCTACTATAAATAATTATATAAATAGATGTAAATATATAAACAATATATCATATATCCAAAAAGAATAAACAGTGTTCTCAATCCTTGTGCAACTCACGCTAAAAATAAACGCAAACAATGTGCAAATAAAGTCGCGTTGTAGTCCCATAAACTTGTGCAAATTGGCCAACAGTGCTGTGCAATAATCAATAATGTGCAAAAGGTATCGTTCATTGGTCAAATATAAGCCAGAATCCACTTAGGTGCTGCAATAAGAACTATCTCTGGTGTTGTCCTTTATGGATCCACAATATGTCCCATTCTATGCGGTTTTAAATATTGTCCATTGAAATGAATGTCATTCCATTGCAGGGATAATAATGGGCCCGCTTACATGAGATAGGTTACTGCTTGTAATTTGCGGTGTTACTCACATGCCTTCTGCCGCTTGTACCCCGCGGCTACTTGTACAGCACGACTACTCTCCTCCTTCACTTCGTGCCACCGCCACGTACCCTGTACCCTGGCTGCCTTACCTGTATGTCCCAGGCTCTGTCAGCTTCAACGATACCCGCGGCGTCCCGTGTGGAGTCTCGGCTCTCGCGTGGCATCCCACGTGACTGAGCTCAGGGGGTAAGTATTCTGGCAGCCTACTGGGTCCTAAAGTCCATGGGGTGTCCGTGGAATATTCTTTCTTTTTCGTCTGTCCAGTTAGTAATCCTGGGTTGTGAAAGATGATAGGTAGGAGAGTTATGATTAATAAACCGCCAATTATCCCAAACACGTTTCGGGGTTACACCCTTTCTTCAGTGGATACCGGCGGCGTCCTGAACATGTCATTTTATAGTCTCTTAATCCCATACTCCTTAGGGTGATTTCCAAAGTTTGGAGTGGATCCAAATCCAACTTGTCCTATTGTTCTGAAGAATAATATCTAGGTGCAATTATTTTATAGGTAAAAGCTGACTAGTTAAATACATGAATAAAATAAAATATAATAAAAACCAAATAAAAACATATGTATATAAATTCTTGTAGATACTTTTATAAAAGATTCTATTGTAAAATATTGTATTATAAAATATTTTATTTCCTGGTAACTATACTTGAGGGACTGAATATACTCAGGGATGAGAAGGATCTTGCACAATGACAGCGTCTGGAGTTGGTGGCAGCATGAGGAGATGACAGAGTGGCACAATGACCGAGGTGGAGGTGGCAGCAGCATGAGGAAGCCACAGAGTGGCACAATAAACGAGTATGGAGGTGGCAGCAGTATAAAGAGGCCACCGAGTGGCTCAATGAACGAGTGTAGAGGTGGAAGTAGTATAAGGAGGCCACCGAGTGGCACAATGACAGAGTCTAGAGGTGGCAGCAGCAGCAGTAGCAGCATCAGGAGAAGGCCACCGAGTGGAAAAATGACGGAGTCTGGAGTTGACAGCAGTATGAGGAGGCCACCGAGTGGCACAATGACTGAGTGTGGAGGGGCAGCAGCATAAGGAAGCCACAGTGTGGCACAATGACAGAGTGTGGAGGGGGCAGCAGTATGAGGAGGCCACCGAGTGGCACAATGATCAAGTGTGGAGGTGGCAGCAGCATGAGGAAGTAACAGAGTGGCACAATGACCTAGTGTGGAAGTGGCAGCAGTATGAGAAGGCCACCGAGTGGAACAATGACAAAGTGTGAAGTTGACGACAGCATCAGGAGGCTACAGAGTGGCACAATGACAGAGTCTGTAGGTGGCAGCAGCATCAGAAGGATACTACAGAGCGGTAAAGTGACATAGTGTGGAGATGGCAGCAGCAGCATGAGGAAGATACCACAGAGCGGCAAGGTGACATAGCGTGGAGATAGCAGCAGTAGCATCAGGATACCAACAATTGACCCGGTGATAGAGTGGGGCAGTGGCTAAAAATACTAGTCCCTGCTTACGAAGGTGGTTCAAAGAAGGAGCACTTGGCATCAGATGTGTGGTATCAGGCGGGTTGCAGCATCAGAGTAGTGGCTGAGGCAGGTAGCCAGAAGAAACCGGTCTTTTTTGTCAAGGTTTGGGTGAGACGGCATGAATGATCTAATGATCTGAATGATCAGATGCATCAGGCATTGGTGGGTGGAAATCCTTGCTGATCCACACCTGATTCATCTTAACAAAGATCAGTCTCTCTACATTTTCTTGGGGTAACTATGGCCCCTGACTCATTAAACACCCGCTCTATTGCCACACTACTGGCCGGGACAGACAGCTTTTCCAGGGTAAACTCAGCCAGTTGCGGCCACAACTCCAGTTTGGCTGCCCAGTAGTCCAGCGGATCTTCAATGAAAGTATGTCACCACCTGCTTGTTCAGGTCCTGCTCCAGGTCTACCTGCTGCTAGTGAGTAGTTTCTTCACTATGCGGGTAAAGAAAGCTGCTCATCAGCGACTGTAGACTCAGGCTGCTGCTGATGGAGCTGGTACTGCTCCTGCCACCCCACCCCTCCCCATCAGCCATGGCAGAGGAACATGAGTGCAGAGGGCCCCCCAGTCAGACCTGCTAGAGGATGAACGATGGCGCAGATAGGCAGCAGCCAACTGACTACATAGGATGTCTCTGCAGTAGTTAAGTTTGTCCTCCCTCTCAGTGGGTGTAAAAATGGCCCCCATTTTGGACCTATCGCGAGGGTCCAACAAGGTGGAGACCCAGAAGTCATCCCTCTGCTGAATGGGGACAATTCGACTGTCACATTGCAATCAAGTGAGCATGCATCGGTCAATTTGTGCAAGTGACTCGGAGGCACTCTCTGCCTCCATCACCACTGCATACTGCCACCGTGTGTCTGGGTCCTTTGTATCATCTTCCTCATCGCCCTATACCTGCTCTGGCTGCTCCTGCTCCTCCTCTCCTGTCAGATGAGTTGAATAAAGACTCATTTCGAAACACATTACCTGTGCTCCAATGTCCTCCTCCCACTCCTCTTTGAGTTCAGCCCCCACAGGGCTCATGTGTCCGAGAGATGTACTGTAGGCGCCACATCTTCTGTCCCCTGACCAACTCCAACTGTTCCAGGAACTGAAGCAGTGGAATGACATTGTTCAGCCAGTACTCCTGGCAACTGGCAAATAATGTGGCCTCCTCAAAGGGCCTGAGCAAATGGCAGGTGTCACGCATGAGCTGCCACTGGCTGACATTGAAGTTACACAGGGGAGTACTCCTATCCGTTTGTATCATCAAGAAATCGTTGATAGCCTTTCTCTGTTCGTATAGTCGGTCCAACATATGGAGGTTGGAATTCCTACAGGTGAACTGAACTCTTTCACCACAAATAAATGCAACAGTGAAGTGAGTTAATTTTTTTCCTTTTTTTAATGAAATAGGACACAACTCTTTCAACACATAACTGCTGAAGTGAAATGCGTATATATTTTCCATTTTGTACTGAAATATGTCAGTAAATTTTTTAAACACAAATAACTGCAGAAGGGAAATGCGTTCATATTTTTCATTTTGTACAGAAATACAGGGGACACTAAATTCTTTTACCACAAAAAAATGCAACAGTGACGTGCGTATATTTTTATCTGTTTTTAACTGAAATAGAACACAGATGCTTTTACCATATAAAACTTTAGAAGTAAAATGCGTATATATGTTTCCTTTTTGTACTGAAATAGGCCACTAAACTCTTTCACCACAAATAAATACAAGTGTAGTGATTTTATTTGTTTCCCTTTTGTACAAAAATAGGCCACTAAACCCTTTCAACACAAATAACTGCAGATGTGAAATGCGTTTATATTTTTTGTTTTGTACTGAAATAGACCCCTAAACTCTTTCACCACACATAAATGCAACAGAGAAATGCGTATATATTTTTTCTTTTTTGTACTAAAAAAGGACACTGAACGCTTTCACCACATATAACTGCTTAAGTGAAATTCATATATATTTTTCCTTTTTGTTTTGAAATAGGAATCACAAAAATAAACGTGGCCTAAATGGGTGGGACTGCTCCAAACCCCAAACACTGTGGCGTGTTTCTAACTGGGGGGGCAGTTCCTCCGCATGTGGTTCGCAGCGAACGGCTATCCCCAGCAAAAATTTCATACAATGGAGGATACCGGCGCGAACCACAAGCACCACACAAACATCCTACACAAAATAAAACATGTGCGGATGAAAATATATAAACACATAACTCACAGAAAAAAGATGCACCACATGGATAAGCAACTGACAACACTGGCTAATCCCTCACTCTGGTGTTAAAAGCTGAGAGATTCGCCAATATTTCCAATCAGGAACATATCGGAGCCCCTTTAGGCACCACTTCACGGTTTCTCAGCATGACATGGGGTCCTACCACTAGACTACCTATGGTGTGTGAACAAGGTCTGAACAGGTATTAAGCAGCCTACAGCCCCTCCCACTCACCTGCATTGCAGGACCAACAATGCAATGGGGAACAAATGAGGCCGCAAGCTACACCTACAACAGACCATGTGACACCGGCTTCCAGGTGCAACAGAATGTTTACCAGCCATATGCAATGGCACATTCAATACATATAAAACAAGAATCACAAAAATAAACGTGGCCTAAATGGGTGGGACTGCTCCAAACCCCAAACACTGTGGCGTGTTTCTAACTGGGGGCAGTTCCTCCGCATGTGGTTCGCAGCGAACGGCTATCCCCAGCAAAAATTGCATACAATGGAGGATACCGGCGCGAACCACAAGCACCACACAAACATCCTACACAAAATAAAACATGTGCGGATGAAAATATATAAACACATAACTCACAGAAAAAGATGCACCACATGGATAAGCAACTGACAACACTGGCTAATCCCTCACTCTGGTGTTAAAAGCTGAGAGATTCGCCAATATTTCCAATCAGGAACATATCGGAGCCCCTTTAGGCACCACTACACGGTATCTCAGCATGACATGGGGTCCTACCACTAGACTACCTATGGTGTGTGAACAAGGTCTGAACAGGTATTAAGCAGCCTACAGCCCCATCCCACTCACCTGCACTGCAGGACCAACAATGCAATGGGGAACAAATGAGGCCGCAAGCTACACCTACAACAGACCATGTGACACCGGCTTCCAGGTGCAACAGAATGTTTACCAGCCATATGCAATGGCACATTCAATACATATAAAACAAGAATCACAAAATAAACGTGGCCTAAATGGGTGGGACTGCTCCAGACCCCAAACACTGTGGCGTGTTTCTAACTGGGGGCAGTTCCTCCGCATGTGGTTCGCAGCTGAACGGCTATCCCCAGCAAAAATTGCATACAATGGAGGATACCGGCGCGAACCACAAGCACCACACAAACATCCTACACAAAATAAAACATGTGCGGATGAAAATATATAAACACATAACTCACAGAAAAAGATGCACCACATGGATAAGCAACTGACAACACTGGCTAATCCCTCACTCTGGTGTTAAAAGCTGAGAGATTCGCCAATATTTCCAATCAGGAACATATCGGAGCCCTTTAGGCACCACTTCACGGTATCTCAGCATGACATGGGGTCCTACCACTAGACTACCTATGGTGTGTGAACAAGGTCTGAACAGGTATTAAGCAGCCTACAGCCCCATCCCACTCACCTGCACTGCAGGACCAACAATGCAATGGGGAACACATGAGGCCGCAAGCTACACCTACAACAGACCATGTGACACTGGCTTCCAGGTGCAACAGAATGTTTACCAGCCATATGCAATGGCACATTCAATACATATAAAACAAGAATCACAAAAATAAACGTGGCCTAAATGGGTGGGACTGCTCCAAACCCCAAACACTGTGGCGTGTTTCTAACTGGGGGCAGTTCCTCGCATGTGGTTCGCAGCGAACTGACTATCCCCAGCAAAAATTGCATACAATGGAGGATACCGGCGCGAACCACAAGCACCACTCAAACATCCTACACAAAATAAAACATGTGCGGATGAAAATATATAAACACATAACTCACAGAAACTCTGTGAGTTATGTGTTTATATATTTTCATCCGCACATGTTTTATTTTGTGTAGGATGTTTGTGTGGTGCTTGTGGTTCGCGCCGGTATCCTCCATTGTATGCAATTTTTGCTGGGGATAGTCGTCATTGCGAACCACATGCGGAGGAACTGCCCCCAGTTAGAAACACGCCACAGTGTTTGGGGTTTGGAGCAGTCCCACCCATTTAGGCCACGTTTATTTTTGTGATTCTTGTTTTATATGTATTGAATGTGCCATTGCATATGGCTGGAAAACATTCTGTTGCACCTGGAAGCCGGTGTCACATGGTCTGTTGTAGGTGTAGCTTGCGGCCTCATTTGTTCCCCATTGCATTGTTGGTCCTGCAATGCAGGTGAGTGGGAGGGGCTGTAGGCTGCTTAATACCTGTTCAGACCTTGTTCACACACCATAGGTAGTCTAGTGGTAGGACCCCATGTCATGCTGAGATACCGTGTAGTGGTGCCTAAAGGGCTCCGATATGTTCCTGATTGGAAATATTGGCGAATCTCTCAGCTTTTAACACCAGAGTGAGGGATTAGCCAGTGTTGTCAGGTGCTTATCCATGTGGTGCATCTTTTTCTGTGAGTTATGTGTTTATATATTTTCATCCGCACATGTTTTATTTTGTGTAGGATGTTTGTGTGGTGCTTGTGGTTCGCGCCGGTATCCTCCATTGTATGCAATTTTGCTGGGGATAGCCGTTCGCTGCGAACCACATGCGAGGAACTGCCCCCCAGTTAGAAACACGCCACAGTGTTTGGGGTTTGGAGCAGTCCCACCCATTTAGGCCACATTTATTTTTGTGATTCTTGTTTTATATGTATTGAATGTGCCATTGCATATGGCTGGTAAACATTCTGTTGCACCTGGAAGCCGGTGTCACATGGTCTGTTGTAGGTGTAGCTTGCGGCCTCATTTGTTCCCCATTGCATTGTTGGTCCTGCAATGCAGGTGAGTGGGAGGGGGCTGTAGGCTGCTTAATACCTGTTCAGACCTTGTTCACACACCATAGGTAGTCTAGTGGTAGGACCCCATGTCATGCTGAGAAACCGTGAAGTGGTGCCTAAAGGGGCTCCGATATGTTCCTGATTGGAAATATTGGCGAATCTCTCAGCTTTTAACACCAGAGTGAGGGATTAGCCAGTGTTGTCAGGTGCTTATCCATGTGGTGCATCTTTTTTTTGTTCTGAAATAGGACACTGAATGCTTTCACCACATATAACTGCAGAAGTTAAATCCGTATTTTTCCTTTTTTACTGAAGTAGGCGACTAAACTCTTTCAAAACAAATAACTGCAGAAGTGAAGTGCATATATTTTTTCCCTTTTTATACTAAAATAGGACACTAACTGCTTTCACCACATATAACTGCATAAGTTAAATGCGTATATATTTTTACTTTTTGTACTGAAATTGGCCACAAAACTCTTTCAACAAAATAACTGCAGAAGTGAAAAGTGATAAAAAACAGCATGGGTTTACTTCAGGGAGATCATGTCAAACTAATCTTATTGACTTTTTTGATTGGGTGACTAAAATAATAGATGGCGGAGGTGCAGTAGACATCGCTTATCTGGACTTTAGTAAGGCTTTTGATACTGTCCCACATAGAAGGCTTATCAATAAACTGCAGTCTTTGAGCTTGAGCTCACATATTGTTGAATGGATTAGGCAGTGGCTGAAGGACAGAAAACAGAGGGTTGTAGTCAATGGAGTATATTCAGACCATGGTATTGTTACCAGTGGGGTACCTCAGGGATCTGTTCTGGGACCCATATTGTTTAATATCTTTATCAACACCAAAACTACCTACAATATGAAACCATGCAGGGCAACAAATAAGCAACACCAATAACCACCAGGGGACCCGCATTATGCAATAAAAAACAATTTTATTAATTACATCCTAAAAACATATCACAAGTAACAAATACAAAATAATGGCGGTTGTGCGGCACAATACCAAAAGTAGCTCAGGCTAACCACCTATGACAAAAATCTTGCAAGCTATTAGATATTAAACAAGTGTACCCCTTCAAAAAAGTATGATATTTATATCAGGCAGATGAGTACAACATCCAAATATACCATAACAATACATAAAAAGGGGATACCTGTATAGAATAGATGCTAAACACAGCAAGATCCGGACATAGGGCGGCACTGAGACCCCGACGCGCGTTTCGCTCCCGCTTCCTCAAAGGGGCATGATATGTTTATCAGTGAAATTTCAGAGGGCCTCAATGGTAAGGTGTGTCTTTTTGCTGATGACACAAAGATTTGTAACAGGGTTGATGTTCCTGGAGGGATACACCAAATGGAAAAGGATTTAGGAAAACTAGAGGAATGGTCAAAAATCTGGCAACTAAAATTTAATGTCGATAAGTGCAAGATAATGCACCTGGGGCGTAAAAACCCAAGAGCAGAATATAAAATCAGTGATACAGTCCTAACCTTAGTATCTGAGGAAAGGGATTTAGGAGTCATTATATCAGACGACCTAAAGGTGGGCAGACAATGTCATAGAGCAGCAGGAAATGCCAGCAGAATGCTTGGGTGTATAGGGAGAGGCATTAACAGTAGAAAGAGGGAGGTGCTCGTGCCGCTCTACAGAGCACTAGTGAGACCTCATTTGGAGTATTGTGTGCAGGACTGGAGACCAGATCTGCAGATGGATATTGAAACTTTGGAGAGAGTTCAGAGAAGAGCTACTAAACTAGTACATGGATTGCAGGACAAAACTTACCAGGAAAGGTTAAAGGACCTTAACATGTATAGCTTGGAAGTAAGAAGAGACAGAGGGGATATAACAGAAACTTTTAAATACATAAAGGGAATCATCACGGTAAAAGAGGAGAGAATATTTAAAAGAAGACAAACTGCTACAAGAGGACATAGTTTTAATTTAGAGGGGCAAAGGTTTAAAAGTAATATCAGGAAGAATTACTTTACTGAGAGAGTAGTGGATGCATAGAATAGCCTTCCTGCAGAAGTGGTAGCTGCAAATACAGTGAAGGAGTGTAAGCATGCATGGGATAGGCATAAGGCCATCCTTCATATAAGATAGGGCCAGGGGCTATTCATAGTATTCAGCATATTGGGCAGACTAGATGGGCCAAATGGTTCTTATCTGCCGACACATTCTATCTTTCTATGTTTCTATATATTTTTTGTTTTGTACTGAATTTCGCCATTTAACTCTTTCAACACAAATAACTACAGAAGTGAATTTAGTAAATATTTTTCATTTTGCACTGATATAGGCAACTAAACTCTTTCACCACAAACAAATTCAACAGTGAAGTGACTATAAATTCTTTCAGGTTTTTTTTACTGAAATCGGACACTAAACTCTTTCAACACAAATAACTGCAGAATTGAAATGCATATATATTTTTCGTTTTGTACTGAAATAGGCCACTAAACTCTTTCAACACAAAGAACTGCAGAAGAAAAATGCGTATATATTTTCCTTTTTGTAGTGAAATAGGCCACTGAGCTCCTTCAAAACAAACCACTACAAAAGTAAAATGTGTATATTTTTCCCCTTTTTTATTGAAATTGTTTACTAAACTCTTTCATCACAAATAACTGCAGAAGAGAAATTCATATATATTTTTCGTTTTGCACTGAAATAGGCAACTAAACTTTATCACCACAAATAAATTCAACAGTGAAGTGCGAATATTTTTTTCTGTTTTTTACTGAAATACACCCCGTAGGACACTGAACACTTTCACCATATGCAGAAGTGAAATATGTATATATTTTTCCATTTTGTAATGAAATAGGTCAGTAAACTCTTTCAACATAAATAATTTCAGAAGTAAAATGCGTATATATTTTTCGTTTTATACTAAATTAGGCCACTAAACTTTTCTTACCACAATAAATGCAAAGTTGAAATGTGTTTCTGTTTTTCCTATTTTTATTGAAATAGGAAACTGAACGCTTTCACCACATATAAGTGCAGTAGTGAAATGCATATGCATTTTTATTTTATGTACTGAAATAGACCACTAAACTGTTTCAACACAAATAACTGCAGAAGTGAAATGCATATATTTTTTTCATTTTTTACTGAAATAGGCTACTTAATTCTTTCAACCACAAATAAATGCAACAGTGAAGTGCGCATTTTTTTTAAACTTTTCTTACTGAAATAGGACATTGGCTCTTTCAACACAAATAACTGCAGAAGTGAAATGCATTTATATTTTTCATTTTGTACTGAAATGCGGGAGTCCACTAAACTCTTTCACCACAAATAAATGCAACAGTGAAATGTGTATATTTTGATCCTTTTTTTTTATTGAAATAGGACACAGAACGCTTTTACTGCATAAAACTGTAGAAGTTAAATGGGTATATATTTTTCTTTTTTGTACTGAAGTAGGCGACTAAACTCTTTCAACACAAATATCTGCAGAATTGAAGTGCATATATTTTTTCCTTTTTATACTTAAATAGGACACTGAACGCTTTCACCACATATAACTGCATAAGTTAAATGTGTATATATTTTTTGCTTTGCATTGAAAAAGGTAAATAAACTTTTTCACCACAAAAACCTTCAGAAGTAAAATGTGT
The DNA here is from genome assembly GCA_033119425.1 of Bufotes viridis. Lineage (NCBI taxonomy): Eukaryota > Metazoa > Chordata > Amphibia > Anura > Bufonidae > Bufotes > Bufotes viridis. Next base: position 594,432,821 of record CM065589.1, on the reverse strand, counting down.
ATATATTTTGTGCTTTGCATTGAAAAAGGTAAATAAACTTTTTTACCATAAATAAATGCAACAGTGAAGTGCGTATATATTATTTCTTTTTGTACTCAATTAGGCCACTATACTTTTTCAACACAAATAACTGCAAAAGTGTTTACTATTTGTATTGAAATAGGACATTGAATGCTTTCACCACATATAATTGCAGAAGTGAAATGCATATATATTTTTTGTTTTTTACAGAAATAGGCCACTAAACTTTTTAACCACAAATAAATTCAACAGTGAAGTGCGAATATTTATCCACAATCAAAAGAGTGTTCTAAAAGACTGTCCCCTTTAAGAGACTTAACCCCTTCATAGTTTCTGTCTTTCTACATCTGGGAACTTCAAGGCTCACCCATGAGACCCTCTCAACCTTCATGGCTGAAGTAGTGATGATCATAAACGGAAGACCTTTGACTTCAATATCCAACGACCCAGAGGATCCTTTCTTGCTCACCCCATCCACTCTTCTCACCCAAAAGGTTGGTACAGCATCAGCTCCTCCTGGTGCGTTTAGTACTAAAGACTTGTACAAATGTCAGTGGAGACTAGTGAAAACCCTAGCAGATGCCTTCTGGGATAAATTGAGGAAACAATACCTCTACACTATATGTCCGGAATAAATGGCAAACCAGCAAACACAACATGGAGGTTGGTAATATTGTCCTTGTCAAATACCCTCAGTTGAAAAGAAACAACTTGCCTTTGGGACTGATAACCAATGTGTTCCCAAGTGAAGATGGGAAAATCAGAAAGGTGGAAGTTAAAGTCTGCAGGCAACATGAGCCTAAACTCTACCTCAGACCCGTTACTGAACTGATTTTGTTGCTCTTGCCAGAAGTGACTTAATGTGGTATCCTATAGATACCAGACGGGAGTGTCATGCCTTCAGCAAGTTTATTGTTAATGTATTCATAGTTTTCATTCATAGTCGATTTGCTTTCTGTATAATTCTCTGTCCATTGTGTAACATCCTCCTCTAGTGGCCATTTTACATACAATTGCAGCTATTCATAATAGAAGTTTGGTCTACTCCCGCTTCCATACCTCAGTGACATCATCAGCCCTGTACATACAGCCATCTTCCTCATTTACAGCCATCTTTCCAGAGGTTAGCACATGGTTTGAAAGCCTCTGGAATCCTCCTCCACATCTAAGCTTACGGTAGCATTGCTGTTTCACTGCACTTATATATCCTTGCAAAAAAGACAAGTTGGATGTTGCTCTGTTGTCAATCCATTGCTGGGAAAGGTTTAGCTGTCTGTCAAGCTTTGTAACTTCACACATAAGGAGGACAGAATAATATATTTTTCCTTTTTGTGCTTAAATTGGAAAGTTAACGCTTTCACCACATATAACTGCAGTAGTTAAATGCATATATATTTTTACTTTTTGTACTGAAATAGGCCACTGAACTCTTTCAACACAAATAACTGTAGAAGTGAAATGCGTATATATTTTTCGTTTTGTACTGAAATAGGCGACTAAGCTCTTTCACCGCAAATAAATGCAACAATGATATACATATTCTTTTTCCTTTTTGTATTGAAATAGGCCACTAAACTCTTTCAACACACATAACTGCAGAAGTGAAATGCGTATATATTTTTCGTTTTGTACTGAAATAGGTCACTAAAATCTTTTAACACTAACTGTAGAAGTGAAATGCATATATATTTTCCTTTTTGTAGTGAAATAGGCCACTAAGCTCTTTCAACACAAATAACTGCAGAAATAAAATGCTTATATATTTTTCCATTTTGTACTGAAATAGGCCAGTAAACTCTTTCAATACAAATAACTGCAGAAGTGAAATGAATATATATTTTTTTCATTTTGTACTGAAATAGGCCACTAAACTCTTTCAACCACAAATAAATGTCAGTGAAGTGAGTATATTTTTTTCCTGAATTTTCGTAATCTCCAGTCGTTATTTCTTGATTGCGGAAATCGGCAATTTAATATGCACGCGCATTATAGACGAGGATCCAGATGACTCAGCAAAGCACAGAGCACAACAATGACACAGCTCTCTCTCTCACACATCTACAAAAAACAGCAGAAAATGGTTGCTGGGGAGTTTCTTATATAGTAAAGGGGGAGACAACTTTCCGATTGTTTGCTAGGAACGGTGCTAAGCTCTTAGAAAGATATTACAACCTTCTCATTGGCCCACAAGCAAGAAGCAGTGGGGGTACTGATTTAAAAAAAAATCTAGAATATTCACAATTACGAAAATATAGCACTATACTCTACATCTTTGCGAATTCTCGAAGTGCCGATATTCGCGATAAAAATTAGAATATTCTCAATCAACACTAGACATGGCTACCGTTGGCCACTAATGACAATAGCACTAAAGAGGAGGGGAGGGGCTGTGGCCACTGCACCACCAATGAATAGAATAAACCCCTTAATACAAATGTGGCTGGTGCAGCAGGGACATTGTAAAGTCATATTCACCCTAACAGAGCTCTATTAGGGTGAATAGAACAAAGGTTCTATCCCACTAAGGGGACTAATAGTTATTAAATAAAAGGTTTTTAAAAAGTAAAAAAACAGCAAAATATTAAAAGTTTAAATCACCCCCATTCCCAATTTTACATATAAAAGATATAAACAATAAAAAAGTTAACATATCACATTGCCATATCTGAAAAAATCTCATATGCGGTGAATGCTGTAACAAAAAAAAATATATATAAAAAACTCTCCACTTTTTAATCACCTTGTCCCCCTAAAAAATAGAATAGGACTGCTCTATTATGGGCCAGACCTTCCATAAAATGCGCACGGCTTTTTTGGTGTTTTTTCACATGGTATCGAATGTTTTTGAGTATCGCAATACTTTTTTATGGTATCAAAATTGAATCAAAATGTTGGTATCGTGACAACCCTAGTTTAGAGTAATAAATAACTGCAGTAAAGTTATCTGCACAGACCAGGAAGTGACGCCTATTATTAGGCTTAGTGGCCAGTGCGAAAACTGCAGGATTTTATGTTTTTTGTTTAAATATAGACAGTGACATAGGAAATTAAAAATAAAATCACCATAAATACATGATTTAAACAATTGGTCATTTACTGATGATACATTCCCTGTAATCTTTTGTGACAGAACAGCTCAATATTTTTAATAAGGAACAATTGAAAAAATTATTTTTAGCCCAAAATGAATAAAATGCAATAAAAAAAAAATTGTCCCCAAAGTTGTACATAGCCTTTAACCTCTTAAGGACATCGGATGTATGGGTACGCCCTAATGACCGAGTCCTTAAGGACACAGGGGGTACCCATACGTCCTACGTAAAATCGCATGTGAAAAAAAAAATCGCAATAGAAACATGATTCCTGCTGTGATTGTGCAGCAGGAACCATGTTCACATGCCGAGGGGGGTCCTGTGACCCCTTGCATCGGCTATTGCAACAAACCGCAGGTCAATTCAGACCTGCGGTTTGTTGCGTTTCCGGTCCATTCGGGTCTCTGGTGACCCGATGAACTGGAAAGGAACAGTGATCACCGTCCTAGCTTTGGGAGCAGTGGTATTTCAATTCTATTGGCTGGCGTGGCGGTGGCAGCAGATTCAAACGGCAGCCGCTCCAGTCTCCGCTCCCACTTGTTCCAGCGCTGCAGAGCATCGAGGACCTGCATCCCCAGCCTGGACTTGCATCACCAGCTTGGACCTGCATCCCTGCCTGAACCTGCATCCCCAGCCGCACCTGCGTCCCCAGCAGCACCTGCGTCCCCAGAAGCACCTGTGTCCCTAGCAGCACCTTCAAGTAGGGCAGGGAAAGTAAGGGCGAGGGAATATTAAGGCATGGATAGTGAGGGAAAGTTAGGTAGGAAAAAAAAAATGTTTTTCTTTCTTGACTTAGGAACCCGGCTCCGGTGTCATCCCCAGAGGACTCCAGCGGACCTGAAACTCCAGCAACACCTGCATCCCCAGCACCACCTTCAGGTGGGACAGGGAAAGTAAGGGAGAGGGTATATTTAGGAAGGGAAAGCAAGGGATAGTTAGTTTAGGAAAAAAGTTGTTTTTGGTACTTGGGCACCTGGTTCCGGGTTCCGGTGTCTGGGGTAGCACTTAGCTGTGCGACCCTAAACCCTCCACAGGTTCTGACCCCCCCAGACACACACATTTTTTTTTGTGCGTGGGATGACTGTGGCCGGCACTCTTTAGCGTCCGCCCACTGTTAGCACATCGCCCACCCCACCGCTGATCAGCTTTCTACCGCTGTTCAGCGAGTTTGAACTTTTTTTTTCCACTTTTTAATGTGAACACCGGTGCCCCCACACACAAGCACACCAAATAAAGTTTTCCACGCCCACACACACACATACCCATGGCCCGCCGGATGTTCTCGGCTGCGGAGGCATATGCCTAGATGCTCTCCGACTCCGAGAGCCCCCGTGAGGATGAGGATGACCCCACGTTCCTCTTGTCATCCGCATCCTCCTCATTATCATCTGATGATGATGAGCCCCCAAGGCGGCAGAGACGCCGCCAGGCGGAGCCAGGGTCCCCACATGCTAGGGCACCCGTGGCCCACACCAGTACGAGCAGCCCTGGTGCTCTTACTGGTTTCCCGGCCCACCAGATAAGAACACCGGAGCCCCCTAACTGTAAATTTAGCTGGTGTACCCCAGTGGACTTTGAGCTTGCGATTCCGGATTTTGTTGGCAATCCAGGAATCCAGATTCCCACAGTGGTCTTCACTGAAATGGACTTTTTTTTTTTTTTCAGGGACCCATTGGTGAATCTGATGGTGGAGCAGACGAACCTGTACGCCCAACAGTTCGTTGCTCAAAACCCAGGCTCTTTTTTGGCTAGGCCCGGTGGCTGGACCCCGGTCAGTGAAGCTGAGATGAGGGCGTTTTTGGGCCTCGTGCTGCACATGGGCCTAGTGCAAAAATCCGAGTGTCAGGCAATACTGGAGTGGGGACGTCCTCTACCAGACCCAACTGTACAGTATGGCCATGACACGCTCACGGTTTGAGGCCATCCGGAAATGCCTGCATTATGCAGATAATGCAGCATGTCCCCCCCAAGGTGATCCTGCCTATGACTGTCTGTATAAGATACGGCCGGTCATCAATCACTTTGGGGCCAAATTTGTTCAAGCCTATGTACCTGGAAGAGAGGTGGCGATTGATGATTCTCTCGTTGCTTTCAAGGTGAGACTCAGTTTCCGCCAATACATTCCCGCTAAGCGAGCGAGGTATGGTGTGAAGCTGTACAAAATTTGTAAGCGTACCTCAGGGTACACTTACAAATTTCGTGTGTACGAGGGGCGAGATCCCCTATTGAACCCCCAGAATGTCCCCCCACTTTAGGTGTTAGCGGGAAAATCGTGTGGGACTTTATGTACCCACTATTAGATAAGGGTTACCATTTGTACGTGGATAACTTTTATACTAGTATTCCCTTTTATCAGGCCCTCGCCGCCAGATCCACGTTCGCGGCCTCCCTACCTACCCTCTACAGGTAACTATCCCCAGGGGTGAGACCCATGCCCTTACCTGTGGAAACCTGTTGCTGGTCAGGTATAAGGACAAGAGGGATGTCCTTGTACTGTCCACAATCCACGGTAACGGCATTTCCCCTGTACCTGTGCGAGGTACCGCGGCAATGGTCCTTAAGCCTGATTGTATCGTCGACTACAATCGGTATATGGGAGGAGTTGATCTATCTGATCAAGTCCTCAAACCATATAATGCCATGCGCAAAACCCGGGCATGGTACAAAAAAGTTGCAGTCTACTTGGTACAGGTTGCCTTGTACAACACTTTTGTACTATTCCGAAGCGCTGGCAGCACAGGGAAATTCCTACAATTCTATGAGGCAGTACTCAAGGACCTGGTCTTTAATGACCGGGAAAGAGGAGGTCGGAGTACCTCGGGAATTGGAGGCGCCCGGATCGTCCCTGGCCAACATTTTCCATGTGTGGTCCCCCATACTGGAAAGAAGGGACGAACCCAAAAAAAGTGCAGAATGTGTCACAAGAGGGGGATACGGAAGGACACCACCACTCAATGTGACACTTGCCCCGATCATCCGGGCCTCTGCGTTATTTATTGCTTCAGGGAGTATCACACTTCCTTGGAGTACTAAATTTTTATAATTCCCGACAGTTCCCTAGAGAACATAAACTATGGCTCTCAGACTTTGGAGACACGGAAACAACCTTTTTTTTTTTAAAGAAAATTATATTAGTTTTAGTGCAGGCATCCTCAAACTGCTGCCCTCCAGATGTTGTAAAACTACAACTCCCAGCATGTCCAAACAACCTTCAGCTATCAGGCTACAGCAGGGCATGGTGGGAATTGTAGTTTTACAACATCTGGAGGGCCGCAGTTTGAGGATGCCTGTTTTAGTGTCTCCAAAGTCTGAAAGCCATACATATTGAGCATCACCGCGTCCATAAAAATCTGCTCTATAAAAATAACCTTTGACCGAACCCCTCAGATGAATAGCATTAAAAAAATAAAATAAAAACCGTGTAAAAAAAAGCTATTTTTTTGTCACCTAACATCAAAAAAAGTGTAATAGTGAGCGATCAAAAAGACATATGCACCCCCAAATAGTGCCAATAAAACCGCCATCTCATCCTGCAAAAAATGAGACCCTACATTAGACAGTCACCCTACAAAAAAAAAAACTGTAGCTCCCAGGCTATGTAGATACTAAATTTATTTAATTTTTGTTCTTAAAATGATAATATGGTGTAAAATCTTAACAAATTATATAAAGCACACATATTAGGTATCGCCGGGTCCGTACAAATCTGCTCTATAAAGAGATCCTTTGACCCAACCCCTCGGATGAACAGCGTTTAAAAAAAAAAGTGTTAAATCTCCCATTTTTTGGCAAAATTTCCTTTTGAATCAATTTTTCCGGTAATAAAGCAAGGGTTGACAGCTAAACAAAACTAAAAATTTATTGCCCTGATTCTGTAGTTTGCAGAAACACCCCATATGTGGTTGTAAATGGCTATATAGTCCACACGGCAGGGCATAGAACGAAGGTAACGCCATATAGTTTCTGGAAGGCAGAATTTGATGGACTGGTTTATTTACACCATGTCCCATTAAAAGCCACCCTGATGTAGCCTAGACTAGAAACTCCAAAAAAGTGACCCCCATCTAAGAAACTACACCCCTCAAGGTATTCAAAAATGTCTTTACAAACTTTGTTAACCGTTTAGGTGTTCCACAAAACTTAATGGCGAATGTAGAAACAATTTTAGAATTTAAAGAGCAACAAAAAATCATATTTAACCTTAAAATAGTACCAAAAACATTACCACCTCAGCCCGTAGTTTCCAAGATGGGGTAACTATTATGGAGTTTCTACTCTAGAGGTGCAGCAGGGGGCTTGAAAGGGTACATGGTGTAAATAAACCAGTCCAGCAAAATCTTCCTTCCAAAACCCATATGCCGTTCCCCTCCTTCCATGTCCTCCTGTTTGGCCAAACAGTAGTTTAGGACCACATATGGGATGTTTCTGCAAACTTAAGAATCAGGGCAACCCATATTGAGTTTTGTTTGGCAGTTAACCCTTGCTTTGTTTCTGGAAAAAATGGATTATAATGGAAAATTTTCCATAAAATCGAAATTGCACACATAAATTGACACTGGTCAGATTTAAAAAAAATGGCCTGGTCCTTAAGGTGAAATAGGGCCGTGTCCTTAAGGGGTTAAGCTTTACATCTAACATCCATCCAGTTAAAGTGATCTTTTTAAATTTACACATTCTGGCAGTTGTCAACCAAAAATCATTTAAAAAAAAGTCAATTCAAATAGTTATCTTGACTTTCGCAGTTCCCACTATCGAAAATGGAAACAAAATATACCATGTGGCCAGGTGAAAAGAATTAGGCAAAAAATTTAGTTAAAAGCCACGAAAGAACGATTGCCACTGCTAGGCTCAAATTATTGGGAAAAGGGCTATCCTAAAGGATTTATATGGGATTCAATCAATCAATGGTGTAAAAAAAATACAAGATGACCTCCCTAAAAAGCACCATAAAGAAGTGAAATCAAACTTGGAAACAAACTTTAGTTCAAATCTAATTACTAAATATAACTCAGAGCATGGGACAATTAAAAAAATACTAGATAAACATTGGATAGTCCTAAAAAAGGACCCAATAATAGGTAGTATACTATGAACACACCCTAATTTAACTTTCAGAAGAGCTGGTAACTAGTGATGAGTGAGCACCAAAGTGTTCGGGTGTTCGGGTACTCGGTCTGAACACATAGCGATATTCGTGTGCTTGGCCGAGCACCCGAGTATAATGGAAGTCAATGGGAGACAACCAGGCATCCCTGGTCGGATGAGGGGAGGGTGCCTGGTCCATTGGAAAAGGTCAGAAAGTGACAGAAACTTCATCTTGGACTCCAATGTCGCTGCTGGGAACCATATTGTCCCAGTTGCCCGCCACGTTTACATAGCGAGAAAATCCCCCCCCTCAAAAAAAATTATAAATAAATAAATAAATAAATTTTTAGAGGTAAAATTGTTAGGAAACATTCTTTCCTGTATATTCAATTTTATATACAGTGCAAATGCTGCCAAAAATTACAAGGAAGTACACCGACTAAACAAAATAACGAAACTATGCGTGACAAATGCAACACACATCCAAAAAAATACATAAAGGGACACGCATAAATAATTCCAAACTTCCAAACTTTGTTAATAGTAAAAAGTTGACAAAAAATAATAAGCATGTGATATCAAAATATGGCGAGAACAAAAATAGTAGTCATAACATGAGACTCTCCCACTGACCATAAAATCCTCCTCACTCAAAAAATATATACAAGTGCTTTTAAGTATGAAACCTTTAATATGATGCAATAGCTGAAAAAGTGCCAAAAAAAGTAAATTGTAAAGTGCATAAACTTTAATAACACTGCTGACAAGCCACACATACCAACATTCCATATACCTGAGAAGCACTTAAGCAGGAGATCAGGACCTCTGGTCAGGAAGGGAGCCCACCCCGACGTACGTTTCGATCCGCTTTCTCAAGGGACGCCCCTTTTTTGGATGTGTAAAAATTACAAGGAAGAAGCACTCCAATACAGCCTGTATATCACATAAAGGAGGGCCTCATTTACATGGTGCTACAATTGTTCAGGTACACTGCTGCACTCATAAAGCATATGCACTAAGTGAAAGGGCTGGCAAAAATTACAAGGAAGGGGCACTCCAATACACCCTTTATTACACATAAAGGAGGGCATCATACACACCCTTGAAAAATTATTATTGATGGCCTACTGGTGACCCTCAAAAACATTTGGAGCAAGAGCCTGCTGGTTACCCTCTAAAACATTATAGTTGAGGGCCTGAAGGTGAGCGAATCCTAGAAAAAATTGTAGTGAGGGCCTGAAGGTGAGCGAACCCCATAAAACATTGCAGTGATGACCTACAGGTGAGCGGACATTTAAAGCATTGGAGGTAAGGGACTGAAGGTGAGCGAACCCCATAAAACTTTGTAGTGATGGCCTACAAGTGAGCTAACTGTATAAAACATTAGAGGTGAGGGCCTGAAGGTGAGCGAACCCCATAAAACATTGCAGTGATGGCCTACAGGTGAGCAGACATATAAAGCATTGGAGGTAAGGGACAGAAGGTGAGCGAACCCCATAAAACATTGCAGTGATGGCCTAAAGGTGAGCGAACCCTACAAAACATTGTAGTGAGGGCATATATATATTCTGTTTGGAAGAGGAGGCGGATAAGAAAACAAGTCTCAAAAACATACCCTTTTTTTGGTGAAAAGGGTGAATTGGAATCTTGTGGATTGAGTACATTATAAAGCATACATTTACATTGTGTTTTTGTTCCTCATTAGCTAAAATACGTATAACGCGAGGGTCGCGGGAAAGACTGAAACAAAAAAACTTGTGTCTCCAACATTTTAAACAAGCCAGGGATGGAGACCCAACAAAAATTGTGTCTCCAACATTTTAAATAAGCAAGGGATGGAGACCCAACCTAAATCCAACTGACTCCAATTCTGTGGGTAAAACAGTCCTATTAACCATTGCTTCCGGCAAAACATATCTTTTTTTTCTGGAGTGAAATTCAATTGCCAAAATAGCAATACCATAAACCAGTGGTTTCAGCTGTGGCTGGCCAAGTTTCATACTGTGCGGCAAAGGATACTGTATTTTTTTTATACCCTGAATCTGGTATTCCAGCTGTTGCAGGCCAAGTGTTAATCTGTCTGTAAAAGGGTATATTACACTCAAGGTGTATATACAAGTGCTGAGAGGGTCATCCTCAATAACTTCACACGCTACCGTGCATCTCGCATTGTATTTCTGTCCGTTAAAGGGTATATTACACAAAGTGTTAAAATACAATTGCTGAAGGCATAATCCTACATATTTTTTCACGCGCTACTGTGCATCTCCAAGTGTAAATCTGTCCATAAAAGGATACCTTTCATCCAGGGCCTAAATACTAGCCCTACAGTAGATATTCCCCTAAATCTGTGGTTACTGCTGTGCCTGGATTAGTGTAATACGATACATAAATAAATAGGCAGATAGTGTTAGGTGCCTGTAAAAAAAGGCCTGAATTTGAAATCAATTCATTGGGCCAAATATTCTTTTTCTTATTGTGGTGCTTGGTGAACGGTAACAATGAGGAAAACATCTAGTAAGGGACACGGTCGTGGTGGTGTTAGTGGACCCTCTGGTGCTGGGAGAGGACGTGGCCATTCTGCTACAGCCACACGTCCTAGTGAAACAACTACCTCAGGTTCCAGTACCTGCCAGAATTTACAGCGATATTTGGTGGGGCCCAATGCCGTTCTAAGGATGGTAAGGACTGAGCAGGTACAGGTGCTTGTCAATTAGTTGGCCGACAGTGGATCCAGCACCTTCACAACATTATTTCACACCCAGTCTTCTGCAGAAAGCGCACAGGTGGTGCCTGAAAACCAAGCCCATCAGTCTGTCACATCACCCCCATGCATATTAGGGAAACTGTCTGAGCCTCAAGTTATGCAGCAGTCTCTTATGCTGTTTGAAGACTCTGCTGGCAGGGTTTCCCAAGGGAATCCACCTAGCCCTTTCCCAGTGGTGGAAGACATAGAATCCACTGATGTTTTTCTGATGATGAGGACATGGGAATACCACCTCATCGGAGTCCGCACGTCTCTGATATTGACGAAACACAGGTGCCAACTGCTGCGTCTTTCTGCAGTATGCAGACCGAACAGGAGGTCAGGGAGGAAGACTGTGTGGAAGACGATGCAGGGGACGATGAGGTCCTAGACCCCAAATGGAATGAAGGTCGTGCCACTGACTTTCATAGTTCAGAGGAAGAGGCAGTGGTGAGACCGAGCCAACAGCATAGCAAAAGAGGGAGCAGGGAGCAAAAGCAGAACAGCCGCCGCCAAGAGAGTTCGTCTGCTACTGGCCACCGCCACCCGGGACCGAGCACCCTAAAGGCAGCTTCAAGGAGTTCCCTGGCATGGCACTTCTTTAAACAATGTGCTGACGACAAGACCCGAGTGGTTTGCACCCTGTGCCATCAGAGCCTGAAGCGAGGCATTAACGTTCTGAACCTGAGCACAACCTGCATGACCAGGCATCTACATGCAAAGCATGAACTGCAGTGGAGTAAACACCTTAAAAGCAAGGAACTCACTCAGGCTCCCCCTGCTCCCTCTTCTGTTGCTGCCTCGGCCTCTTCCTCCGCCTTGGGAGGAATGTTGGCACCTGCCGCCCACCAAACAGAGGATGTGCCACCGACACCACAACCTGCGTCACCAAGCATCTCCACCATGTCACACGGCAGCGTTCAGCTCTCCATCTCACAAACCTTGGAGAGAAAGCGTAAATTCCCACCTAGCCACCCTCGAGCCCTGGGCCTGAATGCCAGCATTTCTAAACTACTGGCCCTTGAAATGCTGTCATTCAGGCTGGTGGACACAGACAGCTTCAAACAGCTGATGGCCATGGCTGTTCCACAGTATGTTGTTCCCAGCCGCCACTACTTCTCTAAAAGAGCCGTGCCTTCCCTGCACAACCAAGTATCTGATAAAATAAAGTGTGAACTGCACAACGCCATCTGTGGCAAGGTCCACCTAACCACAGATAGGTGGACCACTAAGCACGGCCGGGGACGCTATATCTCCTTAACTGCACACTGGGTAAATGTAGTGGCGGCTGGGCCCCCCCGCACGTCCTTCCGCCGCCAAGGATCGCAGGGCATCATTCTTTGCCTCCTTTAGCCTCTTCCTCCTACTCGGCTTTCTCCTCCTCTGCTTCCACCAGCTCATCCAGTCAGCCACACATCTTCACCACAAACTTCAGCACAGCCCGGGGTAAACGTCAGCAGGCCATTCTGAAACTCATATGTTTGGGGGACAGGCCCCACACCGCGCAGGAGTTGTGGCGGGGTATTGAACAACAGACCGACGAGTGGTTTCTGCCGGTGGGCCTCAAGCCCGGCCTGGTGGTGTGCAATAATGGGCGAAATCTCGTCGCAGCTCTGGGACTAGCCGGTTTGACGCACATCCCTTACCTGGTGCATGTGCTGAATTTGGTGGTGCAGAAGTTCATTCACAACTACCCCGACATGTCAGAGCTGCTGCATAAAGTGAGGGCCGTCTTCCGGCGTTCACATCCTGTCGCTGCTCGCCTGTCTGCACTACAGCGGAATTTTAGCCTTCCCGTTCACCCCCTCATATGCGACGTGCCCACCACTTGGAACTCCACCTTGCACATGCTGGAGAGACTGTGCGAGCAGCAGCAGGCCATAGTGGAGTTTCAGCTGCAGCACGCACGCGTCAGTCGCACTGCGGAACAGCACCACTTCACCACCAATGAGTGGGCCTCCATACGAGACCCGTGTGCCCTGTTGCTCTGTTTCGAGTACTCCACCAACATGGCCAGTGGCGATGACGCCGTTATCAGAGTTACAATACCACTTCTATGTCTCCTTGAGAAAACACTTAGGGCGATGATGGAAGAGGAGGTGGCCCAGGAGGAGGAGGATGAGAAGGAATAGGGGTAATTTTTAGCACTTTCAGGCCAGTCTGTTAGAAGTGGCTCAGAGTGAGGTTTTTTGCAACAGCAGAGGCCAGGTACAAATATGGCCAGCCAGGGCCCACTACTGGAGGACGAGGAGGATGAGGAGGAGGTGGAGGAGGATGAGGATGAAGCAGGTTCACAGCGGGTTGGCACCCGACACAGCTCAGGCCCATCACTGCTGCGTGGCTGGGGGGATACGGAGGACGATGACGATACGCCTCCCACAGAGGACAGCTTGTCCTTACCTCTGGGGAGCCTGGCACACATGAGCGACTACATGCTGCAGTGCCTGCGCAACGACAGCAGAGTTGCCCACATTTTAACGTGTGCGGACTACTGCGTTGCCACCCTGCTGGATCCCCGGTACAAAGACAATGTGCCCACCTTACTTCCTGCACTGGAGCGTGATAGGAAGATGCGCGAGTACAAGCGCACGCTGGTAGAGGTGCTCCTGAGAGCATTCCCAAATGTCACAGGGGAATAGGTGGAAGCCCAAGGCGAAGGCAGAGGTCCCCAACGCAGCTTTGTCATGGCCAGCTCCTCTGAGGGCAGGGTTAGCATGGCAAAAATGTGGAAAAGTTTTGTCTCCATGCCACAGCTAACTGCACCACCACCTGATACGGAACGTGTTAGCAGGAGGCAGCATTTCACTAACATGGTTGAACAGTTCGTTTGCACACCTCTCCACGTACTGACTGATGGTTCAGCCCCATTCAACTTCTGGGTTTCCAAATTGTCTACGTGGCCAGAGTTAGCATGTTATGCCTTGGAGGTGCTGGCCTGCCCGGCGGCCAGCGTTTTGTCTGAACATGTATTCAGCACGGCAGGGGGCGTCATTACTGACAAACGCAGCCGCATATCCACAGCCAATGTGGACAAGCTGACGTTCATAAAAATGAACCAGGCATGGATCCCACAGGACCTGTGCCTCCCTTGTGCAGAATAGACATTTATAACTGCCTCCCCCTCAACCATGTATTCTTGTACTCCGGGGCACTTCTTTATTGAATCCTCATTTTTTTAACTTTACCATGATCTTGCGGTGCAACCCAAAGTTGAAAAAAAACTCTCCTCAATCTGGGCGCCGGGGCATAAATAACTGAAAGTGGCCTGTTACAATGGTGGGTGACATGAAGCCTGAACCTCTGCCATGCGACCTCTTTCCTCTCTCTGGGTGCCGTGGGCTAAATATCTGGAAGTGGCCTTCTCCAGTGGTGGGTGATATAACGCCTTATTCCTTGCTGTGGGACCTCTCTCCTCTGTCTGGGTGCTGGGGCCTAAATAACTCAAAGTGGCCTTCTCCAGTGGTGGGTGATATGACACCTTATTCCTTGCTGTGGGACCTCTCTCCTTTGTCTGGTGCTGGGCCTAAATAACTCAAAGTGGCCTTCTCCAGTGGTGGTTGATATGACGCCTGATTCTCTGCTGTGGGACCTCTCCTCTCTGTCTGGGTGCTGGGGCCTAAATAACTGAAAGTGGCCTTCTCCAGTGGTGGGTGATATGATGCCTGATTATCTGCTTTGGGACCTCTCTCCTCTGTCTGGGTCCTGGGGCCTAAATAACTGAAAGTGGCCTTCTCCAGTGGTGGGTGATATGACGCCTTATTCCTTGCTGTGGGACCTCTCTCCTCTGTCTGGGTGCTGGGGCCTAAATAACTCAAAGTGGCCTTCTCCAGTGGTGGGTGATATGATGCCTTATTCCTTGCTGTGGGACCTCTCTCCTCTGTCTGGGCGCTGGGGCCTAAATAACTCAACGTGGCCTTCTCCAGTGGTGGGTGATATGAAGCCTAATTTTATGCTATGGGACCTCTCTCCTCTGTCTGGGTGCTTGGGCCGAAATAACAGAAAGTGACCCTCTCTATTGGTGGGTGACTTGAAGCCTGATTCTCTGCTATGGGACCTCTCTCCAATTGATATTGGTTAATTTTTATTTATTTTATTTTAATTAATTTCCCTATCCACATTTGTTTGCAGGGCATTTACCTACATTTTGCTGCTTTTTGCAGCCTTCTAGCCCTTTCCTGGACTTTCCTAGGCTATTTTACAGCCATTTTAGTGCCCAAAAGTTCGGGTCCCCATTGACTTTATTTTCGGGAAGTTCGGCCGAACTTATCGAACCCGAACATGCAGGTGTTCGCTCAACTCTACTGGTCAGTAAGGGGGTAAATGGCCTGGTGTGGAAGTGGTTATGGTGGTACATATAGGTGTGTCTGCTCTTCCTCTAATTGGTTGCAGATGCACACAGAGGTAACTAGGAGCAGCACACAATATGTGCCGGATCTGCTCTTCTGAACATAGATGCTCGAGACCACCTTGGCCTAGGTAGGCGGGCACAGATGTGTTTTAATCAAAATATATTGGAGAGTCGGAGATTATCATTTCAGAGTGAAGGCTTGGTCCATGTATAATGCTTGCATTTGTTGTGTTTATTGTTTATTGTGCATTATTTTTTTTTTGTTTTGTTTTCTGTGATTAGAATCAATTTGGCTTCAAATAATTTTTTTTTCAAATTTGCTGATTGTGACTAAAAATAAATTTTATGAAATCAGCTCCCTTCTAGACTGAAGTATTTGTTAGAGCTTTGATTGTTCATGCTTGTGGATGATACAGTATATCTTAATGTTTCACTCAGTAGCACTGTTGTCATAGATTCAGCTGGCACTCCCATGATCAGTTCTGCTCCTTAATGGCAGCATTGTTCAATTGCCATGGCTGCAAACATCCTTGTGATGGGATCTGCTCGTCCTATCAGGAAACATAAATGTTGAGCCAATCAGACCCGGCTCCAGCATCACATGCTCTCTGTCAGAGTGAGATTTGAACAGACAGCTGCTGGCAACAGGTGCCTGTGATTGTTTTCCTTAAGCGTCACTAGTGTGTATTGTATTTAGGGCTGAAATAATTACTCTATTGAATCGAGTAACTCGACACAAAAAAATCCTCGATTTTTTTTTCCATCGAGGAATCACTTGTGTCATGTGACCACAGAGCGTGAGTGAAGCACTTGCTATTTCTTACCACTCCGTGGTCACCCACTGGCCCGCACCATACTGCACTGTATCCTGACACATCGTCAGGACATAGTACAAGTAAGCGCACACTATGACCTGACGCTATGTGACGTCAGGACGACAGTTCAAAGTGTGGAGAAGAAAATGAGCGAACTTTGGAGCGGCACCCCTACAGGGGAGGTAAGTATTTTATTTGTTTTAAGCAAGACTCCTTAGTTTTAAAAGATGGATTAAAAAATATCCCCCCTTGGTGTTAAAATGAAAGAGAGCAGTGCACCATAATATAACGATGGAGAAAATAATATAAAATAAGGGAAAACATGATTTGTTTTTTACATTTTGGATTGATTGGATGATTAATAATGCATAATAATTGTTTTCTCTCTCTCTCTCTCTTGGATATGGGAGGGTTGGGTTTATATTTTGTCTTTTGTGAACTTTGACATTTTTGTATGTTAATATTGAATAATAAAAATGATTTAAAAAAAAAAAAAGAATTGTATTTCACTGGCGAGGCAGAGATGGTTGCATTGGTGGAGAGCCTGATGGCATGGGGTGGAAGCTGAAAACATGGGGGGCAGCCTGATTGCACTAGGGGGGGGCAGCCTAATGGCACGTGTGGTGGGGGGGGGGGGTGGCTAACTGCATGGGGGAACCTGATGGCATGGGGGGAATCTGATGAGTTTTTATAAATAAAAATGTTCTTTTAATTAGTTTTTTGTTATTAGAATACTCAATTAATCGTTGGATTATTCGATAGAATACTCGATTACAAAAATAGTCGATAGCTGCAGCCATAATTGTACTGTTGTTTGGATCTCTGGTTTTCTGACATTCCGATTGTCCCTGGCATTTCTCCTGATGTGATCTCCTGGCCCTGACCGCATCTGGTATTTCACCCTGTGTTTGTATTTTGTCTTGGTTCTGACATATTCCTCTGGTTTGGACTTTGGCCTGATCTCGACTTTGCTTTTAAATTATAAATCACTTCCTGTTTGCTTGTCTGGTCCTGACTTCTTTTTGTGTCATCTCTTTAGGTTCAGGCCCTACACTTAGCTAAGAAGGGACTTAGCTCAGCCCAATTGTGGGCCATCGCCTAGGATGTATTGTGCCAGTAGGTAGGGAGAGTGGTGCCGATGGAGTTCTGGGCTTCACTGTTTCCTGTCATTACAACTGGTTTGTGGAATAATTGGTCACAGAATGAAAGTCTACAACTGGCAATAAGATGGCACTGGCATTATTTTTATGTCGGGCAAAGGCATTCCAAAGTAGTGTTAAGAGCGAATATTCGAATAGCGATTTTTTTTACGAATATTGACACCGCTAATTCGCGAATATTTAGAATATAGTGCTATTTATTCGTAAAAACGAATATTAGTTTTTTTGTTTTTTTTTCATTCGGAACCCAAGAATAAGATACCATTAACTAAGATAGAGAATATAGCGCTATGTTCTCTATCTTCGTTATTTTAGCAAGCCAACCAATAGGAAAGTCACAGCCTGTTCAAAGTGTCATTCGCAGAATGCGAATATTACATTATATAATATTTGCATACTGCGAATGAAACTTTGAATAGGGTATACCTTTTCTATTGGTTGGCTTGCTAGAATTAATGAAGATAGAGAATATAGCGCTATATTCATAATCGTTATCTTTGTTAATCCTAGCAAGCCAAGTAAACTTGCCTATACACAGCTCTAAGTTGGATGCGCAATGTGAGAATATTAAGTAATATTACTCGCATTGCGCATCTAACTTAGAGCGGGGTGTATGCAACTTACTTTACTATTGTTTGGCTGGGAAGAATTACCGAATATGACGAATACGAATATAACACTATATTCTCTATATTCGCTAATTCTAGCAAGCCAATAGGAAAGTTGACTGTACCCAGCTCTGAATTGGATGCAGGTAAAGTAAAATATTACTTTACCTATTTTTTTTTTTAATAAATAGAAAACTGACTTATTATTCTATTTATTGCCAAAAATAGGCAGTTATATTTTTGCATTGCGCATCCAACTTAGAGCTGGGTACAGTCAACTTTGCTATTGGGTTGGCTTGCTAGAATTAGCGAATTAGCGAATATAGACTATAGTATAGTGCTATATTCGTATTCGTCATATTTGTTAATTCTTCCCAGCCAAGTAATCTTGCCTATACACAGCTTTAAGTTGGATTTGTAATGCGAGAACATTAAGTAATATTACTCGCATTGCGCATCCAAGTTAGAGCTGGGTAAAGTTTCCTATTGGTTGGCTTGCTAGAATTAACCAATATAGGGAATATAGCGCTATATTCATTCTATTCGTTAATTCTAGATAGCCAACCAATAGGAAAGTTGTCTTTAGACCCCGTTCAAAGTTCAATTCGCAACACGCAAATAATTAAATTGCATATTATTCACAATAAATAGTATAATTACAAATATTCGATTTCAACAAATATATGACGAATATTCAATCGAATATTCGTGAAATATCACAAAATCGAATATGGCACCTCCCGCTCATCACTTTTCCTAAGCATACAGAGAAGTTACTGAGCTCTTCAGTAGGTTCCATACTACTGCCAGTGTCTGTCTTTGGAGATCACATATTAGTGTATTTTTAAATTTTTATTACAGTGGGATTTAAAAAAATTGAATAAAGGTAACTACAAATTCCTGAAGTCAATATCTAATGGAAACGACATCTTAATGCATCATTTAAAAGATAATTACTGATCAATAGAATTCATACAATCTTTATCTGAATAAATAAGATACAATGCATTTAGTTATTTAATAGTCATGAAATTACAGTTTTACTATCTTTTATTTAACCATTTCTGTAATGTAAACCATTAGGGATTTATTTTATTTTGCACTGAGAGCATTTCTCTAACAATTTCCCTTTACCACTCACTTCAGGTTTTATTAGGATATTATAACATTTAGGTAAAAACATGCAGCTCAATATTCCACCTCCTGAGGACAATATGGCAAATATCTCTACGATCACCGTGTTCTTCCCTGTACTGCTCAGATAGGCTGGGATGGCGCAGATCCAGACACTGCAGAACACCAGCATGCTGAAGGTGATGTACTTGGCTTCATTATAGATGTCAGGTAATGTCCTCACCATAAAAGCCAGAACAAAACTCAAAGCTGCCAAAAACCCCATATAACCCAACATGAGGTAAAAGGCCAAGATTGAACCCTCATTACACTGGAGGATGATCCTCCCAGGATAATCCAGGTTAAGTTCTTGATATGGAGGAAAAACTGACAACCAGATAACTGCATTCAGAACCTGAATAGAAGAACAGACCAACACTACAGAATAAGGAAGCTTAACTCCCACACACTTTCTCCAGGAGCTGTCAGGTCTGGTGGCCTTGAATGCTATGCAGACTATGATGGTCTTGGCCAGGATTGAAGAGACAGCTACTGTGAAGAAGATCCCAAAGCAGATTTGTTGTATCATGCAGGTTATATCCACTGGACGACCGATGAATAGAAACACACAGAGTAAGCTGAACATCAGAGAGGTCAGTAGAATAAAGCTCAGGTTCTGGTTATTGGCTCTGACAATGGGAGATTTCTGGAATAAAGAAAATATTCCAATTATAAAGAAAGTTATAAGTGCGAGTAATATGGAGATGATGGAGAAGACAAAGGCAAGAACATCAGTCTCATATGAGAAAAACTCATGATTCCTGACGACACAATTATTTTTTCCCTCATTGGGCCATTCATAATCAGGACATCTTTGGCAATTTTCAGAGTCTGTGGTAAAGTAAAAGAGAAATTAGCTGTAGATATTGTTTATAGTATACATTTTATGTGATAAACACATCTCTTCATCTATCTACAGTTAGAGGTTTTAAGCCAAAGGTTATTTGCAATTGACTTTACTGCAAAACATCAATGTATCTTTTCACAGATTAAACATTCTATATTATATGCTATTAGAACACATGGATGCAGTGGTGAAGTATAATATGGGTTGTTTATACGTTTATACGTTTGTTTATATTGTTTATATGTTGTTTCATGTAGAAACAAAAAAGGATGATGTGGTGTGATGATAAAATGAGATCATAAGATGGATGTGTGATACTCCCAATGTTAGAGATTAATAGAAATAAATACATACACAATTAATAACAGTTTATTAAAGGGTGCACACAAGATACATGGGAAAAGACTCAAAAAGCTCATAACTTAGTGCTTTAGATGTACGATTATGCAATGCCCTAATGAAATCAATCACTGAATCTCTCTCAAACAGAAGAATAGCTTATGATTAGTTGTAGGCTACAGAGTGAATCAATCCTAAAAGAACCAGATTTTTGTGAAATTTGTCAGACAAACATATCCTAAATTTTTCTATGCAGAATGAGCAAAATGTAATTCTGGTTTGTGCTTTGAAATTATGCTCTGGCCATGCCTCTGCAGACTGATATACTGAGCTAGGGACAGAGTAACGTCAATTATAGAAAGATAAAGGTGATAGGGAAGGAAAGTATAAAAAGATCATAGGGAGAGATTAGAAGCCGCATTTGGGAATTGGGGAATATTATGTGGTGTAATCAAGGAGATGGAGTGAGAACTGGTCACCATCAGGTGTATTTGGGTGGCAGAATACAGGATTTTTTATTTATTTTTTAAGTTGGATTACATTCTTGCAAGAACTGAGGAATTGTTCTTTTTAATGAAACCAGTTTCTATTTTACTGTTTTACATTGCTGCAAGATGTGGGGTGGTTTGTATACAGTAGCAAATGCACTTCACATAAGTTACACAAATTCTAAACATGCTACTGCAGACAACTAAATTGCAGTAACTAGTTTAAACGACGTCTGGCATCACTGCCCAAAAATTGCATTCTCACACATGTTTTAGTGAATGGCTGGTATTTCTGTTTCAGAGCGTGTAGTTCAAACATGTTTTACTGTAAAAATTGCATTATTACTAGAGTTAAACGAACACCTGGAAGTTCCGGTTCGCCGGGTTTGGCCAAACTTGCTCGCAAAGTTCGAGTTCGGGACCCGAACTTAACCCCGAAGCTAAATCCCATTGAATTCAATGGGGACCCGAACTTTTGTGCACTAAAATGGCTCTAAAAATGTCATGGAAAGGGCTAGAGGGTTGCAAAAGGCAGCAAAATGTGCATAAGAGCATGGGAAGTGCTCTGCAAACAAGTCTGGATAGGGAAATAAAATAAAATAAATAAAAATTAAAAATAACAATCTTAAACTAGGAAGAGGAGGTGGAGTAGGAGGTTGAGGAGGCGGTGACCGTGGCGGTGTAGGTGGAAGGGGGGTGGGGGGTGGTGGAGGTAGCCAAAACTGATCTTTTGTTTTTTTTTAAATTGGGGTAGCCCCCTAAATATTGGGACATATAAAAAAAATAAAACAAAGAATAAGTGCACTTGAGTATAGGAATAGATGGTTGAGGCCTGTATAAATGTCTATTCAGCACAAGGTACAGACAAGTCTTGTGGGATCCATGCCTGGTTCATTTTAATGAACGTGAGCTTGTCCATGTTGGCTGCGGACAGGTGGCTGCACTTGTCAGTAATAACGCCCCCTGCCGTGCTAAATACACATTCAGAATATACACTGGCTGCAGGGCAGGCCATGACCTCCAAGGTGTAAAGGGCAAGCTCAGCCCATGTTCCCAATTTGGAGACCCAGAAGATGAATGGGGAAGACCCATCAGTCAGTACGTGTAGGCGTGTGCACACATACTGCTCCACCATGTTGCTGAAATGCTGCTTCCTGCTAATACGTTGCATATCAGCTGGTGGTGCTGGTTGTTGTGGCATGGTGACAAAGCTTTACCACATTTTGGCCATGCTAACCCTGCCTTCTGAGGTGCTGGCGGTGCCCCGGCTACGTTAGCGACCTCTTTCTTCTCCTCTGCCTTCACCTTGTGCTTCCACTGAGGCCCCAGTGTCAGTTGGGAATGCTATCAGCAGCGTGTCTACCAACGTGCGCTTGCACTCACGCATCTTCCGATCCCGCTCCAATGACTAAATTAAGGACGACACGTTGACCTTGTAACGGGGATCCAGCAGGGTGGCCACCAAGTAATCAGCACAAATTAGAATGTGGGCAACTCGGCGGTTGTTGCACAGGCACTGCAGCATGTAGTCGCTAATGTGTGCCAGGCTGCCAGAGGCAATGACAAGCTGTCCTCTGTGGGAGGTGTATCATCTGTGTCCACAGTATCCCCCCAGCCACGCTGCACTGATGGCCCTGAGCTGCTTTGGGTGCCACCCTGCTGTGAACACGGTTCCTCCTCATCCCCCCCCCCTCCTCCTCATCCTCCAGAACTGTGCCCTGGCTGGACAATTGTGTACCTGGCCTATGTTGGTGCAGGAACCCACCCTCTGAGCCACTTGTGAATTACTGGCCTGATAAGGGTGGAAATGATCCCTCTTCCTCCTCCTCTTCCCCTTTCCACATCCTCTTCCATCGCCCGAAGCATTTTTTTAAGGAGACATAGAAGTGGGATAGTAACGCTGAGAACAGCGTCATTGGCAATGGCTATGTTGGTGGAGTAGTCGAAAAAGCGCAACAATATGAGACGGTGAGCGGGAAGGCCGAAGTTATGCTGCAGCGCAGACAGGCGAGCAGCAACAGGGTGAGGATGCCGAAAGCGCGCACAGACGGCCCGCACTTTCTGCAGTAGCTCTGAGATATAGGGGTAGTTTTTCAGGAATTTCTGCACCACCAAATTCAGCACATGCGCCAGGCAAGGGAAGTGCATCAAACCGGCTAGACCCAGAGCTGCTATGAGATTTCGCCCATTATCACACACCACCAAGCCAGGCTTGAGGCTCATTGGCACCAACCACTCATCAGTCTGATGTTCCATGCCCGTCCACAGCTCCTGTGCGGTGTGGGGTTTGTCCTCCGAACAGAGGACTTTCAAAACAGCCTGCTGTCGTTTTCCCCTGGCTGTGCTGAAGTTGGTGGTGAAGGTGTTATGCTGACTGAATGAGGAGATGTTAGAGGAGATAGAGGAGTAGGGGGAGGAGGCAACAACTGGCATAGAAAGATGCCCCGCAATCTTCGGTGGCGGGAGCATATGTGCCAAACAGCTATCTGCCTAAGGCCCAGCCGCCATGGGTGTAGGAACCCCCAAAAATTTGGGGGGACAGCATTTTTGCTCGCCGGGTAATAACAAGGCCCGGCCCCTCCAATCATGTTCCAGACAGTTAAAGTATATTGTATATATTTTTTTAAAAATGAACACTTATACTTACCTCTTTGGCAGCAGCGATGCGATGCAGGCCTCTTCCGGCCTGTGTCCCGCGCTGTATGGCTCAGGCTGCGCCTATGCCGGCCTCTGTTAGGCTGCCGGCCTAGTGCCGGCAGCCTATCAGAGGAACATGAAAGGGACTCACCTCTCCCCTGCTCCTCCGCACAACCTTTAGTTTGTATCGCTGTCCTGAGGACGGCGATACAAACAGATCACTATGGAGATGCCCAGTGGCGTACAGACAATCCATGGGGGGCCCCGGTGCAAAACTGATCCATGGGGCCCCCTCTTCATCGCCGAACCCCCCCCGCCGGATCACCATTATCTCATAACTGTTTGAGTACAGATGTTATAGATGTTACCTGCAGTCCTATGTAACACCCCACATAACACAACTATTGTGTTATGTGGGGTGTTACGTAGGACTGCAGGGAACATATACTACATCATCTGCGCACAGACAGTTATCACTGTTATCTGGTCTGTTACATAGGACTGCAGGTGACAAATTAAAATGTAGCTGCCAAATTTAAAATACATAAGATTATGATAAATACTTGGGGCGGGGGGGGGGGGGGAGATGAGACGCAGGTGACAGTAGTGAGCCTGCTGTACATATAAGGGAATCCAGCACGACCTACCTCTTACATCCAGTTTCCTCTTCTCCTCTGTTTGACCCTGACCGCCATGACAAAATCCTCCAGCCGCATCTCGCCTCTGCAGAGTTTGTTACACAGACACGTTAGATTTCTAATAATTGGGGTAATTTATCAAACTGGTGTAAAGTAATTTGCCCCCACACTGCCCCATATTAATTAATTTGCCCCCACACTGCCTCATATTAATTAATTTGCCCCCACACTGCTCCATATTAATAGATTTTCCCCCATATTAATGTGTCCCCTCACTGCCTCATATTAATTAATTTGCCCAGACATTGCTCCATAATAATTTGTCCCCACACTGCCCCCATATTAATTAATTTGTCCCCTACACTGCCTCATAATAATTAATTTGCCTCCCCACACTGCCTCATATTAATTAATTTGCCCCCCACACTGCCTCATATTAATTAATTTGCCCCCACACTGCCCCCATAATAATTAATTTGTCCTCTCACTGCCTCATATTAATTCATTTGCCCCACATTGCTCCATAATAATTAATTTGTCCCCACACTGCCCCCTTATTAATTAATTTGCCCCCACATTGCTCTATAATAATGAATTGGTCCCCACACTACACCCATATTATAAATTTGCCCCCACAGTAATTGTTATGAACTTACCTGCTCCTTCTGTCCTGTGCTGGCTTTGTCTGGATGATGAGTCACCGTCTCTCCTGCGCTCCGGCCTCCGAGTCTCTCTCAGTTGAAGTTCTGGTGCGCACGGCGCGCGCATGTTCCCATGAGACCTGCCGCGAGAGTTCACAGGTCTCGCGGGATTGACGCCGTCCGGCGTGCTCGCTGCTGCCCAGGCCCGGCGGAGCTGATCTGATTCTGTCAGCAGGGATCCGCAGGGGGCCGGGCCCCCTGGGGTGCCGGGCTCGGTCGCTACTGCGACCTCTATATGTACGTCATGCCGCCGCCGCACACATTGCCCCGCTGGGGGGAGATTTGACCATACCTATCCCCCCCGCATTATTTCCTGGGGGGGATCCGTCGCCCCCGTCCCCCCTCTTCCTACGCCCATGCCAGCCGCCACTGCATTTACCCAGTGTTCTGTTAGTTAGATATAACATCCTTGCCCGTGCTTATTGGTCCATGTATCGGTAGTTATGTGCACCTTTCCACAGATGGCGTTGCGCAGTGCACACCTGATTTTGTTCCCCACTTGTTTGTGCAGGTAAGGGATGGCTCGCCTGGAAAAGTAGTGGCGGCTGGGAATGACGTACTGTGGGACAGCCAAGGCCATAAGGTTTATAAAACTATATGTCTCCACTAGTGTTGAGCGAACAGTTCGAGAATAGTTCGGGTTCGTACCGAATTTTGGGGTGTCCGTGACACGGCCCCGAACCCGGACATTTTCAAAAAAGTTCGGGTTCGGGTCCGGTGTTCGTCGATTTCTTCCCGCTTTCTGAAGGGCTGCACAGCAGCCAATCAGTTAGCATTTTACTTCATGCCCTAAGAGCCCATCACAGCCATGCCTACTAATGGCATGGCTGTGGTTGGCCAAGTGCAGCATGTGACCCAGCCTCTATTTAAGCTGGAGTCACGTAGCGCCGCACGTCACACTGCTCTGATTAGTGTAGGGAGAGGACGCAGCTTCTATCAGGGCGAGATTAGGCAGGTTAAAGTCAGCAACAGCACCTAATGAACGGATCAATTTACAGCTGAGAATCATTGAACTTCTGCTAGTTACTTGCTCGCTGGTTTTTAGGCTGCACAGAGCGTTTTTCTGTCACTTATTTTCTGGGTTGATCGGCGGCCATTTTGTGACTTGTGGTGCGCCAGAAGAAGCTGCCACCAAGTCCATCAATCCATCAATACTAGTTTTTTTTTTTTGCTATATCCTACATCAGGGGCTTGGCTGTGCTAATTGTCACCCCTAGAAACTCAGGAAAGAAATTTCTATATTTTATTAAGGGGTTAAATACAATTGCCCAAATACCAATCCCCTAAATCTGGTGTTCCAGCTTTGGCTAGACAAGTATAATACTGTCTGCTGTCTGGCAAAGGATAGATTATTTTCTGGGGTTAAATTCAATTGCCAAAATAGCAATACCATAAATCAGTGGTTTCAGCTGTGGCTGGCAAAATAGAATAGTGTCCGAGTACGCACACACGTACAGACGCTACGTACACGATTCTTGAATAGTTGTATTATCGCGATAATAAAACTAACAGTGTAAAGTTGACTGTATTGCTCTAAGTTATATTCGCGTACGAATGTAACTTCTATTACAACACACCAATACTAAAACTGACTAAGAGACAGCTTTAAGTTCTATTCGAACGCGATTGCAACTTTGGAACTTAAAGTGATGTACGATTTTAAAAGTTGAGTACTAAAAGTTGGAATCGCAATGCGATTCTTATGTATTGCTTAATCGCATTGCGATTACAACTTTGAGCTACCGATCACCATGGGAACGCCTCCTCCAGTAGAATGTACTGTCGGATCTGAGAATTAAGTTGAAATCGCAATGCGATTCTTATATATTTAGCTTAATCGCATTGCGATTTCAACTTAGCATTGCTAAATAATTCCATCCATATCGTTAACTTACTGAGTCAGTAAGTTAACGAATATGGATGGAATTATTTAGCAATGCTAAGTTGAAACAGCAATGCGATTAAGCAGATATATAATAATTGCGGTATATTATCCCTCTGGGTGTCTTTTACAGCCTTTTTAGTGCCCAAAAGTTCGGGTCCCCATTGACTTCTATGGGGTTCGGGATGAAGTTCGGGTTGAGTTCGGATCACGAACCCGGACATTTTCCGGAAGTTCGGCCGAACCTCTCGAACCCGAACATCCAGGTGTTCGCTCATCTCTAGTCTCCACCAGATGGAATGCCAGCATTTCAAAGGCCAGGAATTTTGAAAAACTGGCATTCAGGGCCAGGGATCGCAGGTGGGTAGGGTGGTACTTCCTCTTTCGCTCCATTGTTTGGAAGATGGACAGCTGAATGCTGCCATGGGACAGTGTGGAGATGCTTGTTGAAGGTGACGGACATGGTGGCGTTGCTGCCACATCCTGTTTGCCGTGTGGCCGGTGCCCCTGTCACTCCAGAGGTGGAGCATGAGGCTGAGACTTCAGTAGAAGAGGAAGTAGGAGGAGCCTGAGACCTTTCTTGGTTTTTGGTGTTTACTCCACAGCAGCTCGTGCTTTGCACTTACGTAGATGCCTGGTCATGCAGCTTGTGCTCAGGTTTAGAATGTTTATGCCTCGCTTCAGGCTCTGATTGCACAGCGTGCAAAACCCTCCTATCTTGTCATCTACATATTGTCTGAAGAACTGCCCCGCCAGGGAACTCCTTAAAGCTGGTTTTGTTGTGCTATGTCCCTGGGTGCAGTGGGCAGTAGCAGGCATACTGTCTATGGGACGGCCGCTCTCCTTTTGTACCCTGCTCCCTCTTTTGCTGTGCTGGTGGCTCTGTGTGACCACTGCCTCTCAATCCGAACTGCACAGATCACTCGCAGGACCTTGATTCCTTATCGTCCTCCACATCATCTACCACCCAGTCTTCACCCCTGCCCTTCTTGTCAGTTTGCACACTGCAGAAAGCCGCAGCAGTTGGCACCTTTGTTTCGTCATCATCAGAGACGTGCTGCGGTGGTCTTCCCATGTACTTATCCTCAAACATAAGTGATTGGGCATCGGTGCACTCAATCTCTTCCACTTTTGGGGCAGGGCTAGGTGGATGGCCCTGGGAAACCTTGCCAGTAGACTCATCAAAAAGCATAAGAGTGCTACATGACTTGGGGCTCAGACTGCTTGGCTGATTTGCAAGGGGGTGAGGTGCTAGATAGATGCCCATGGCCTGCAGGTGCCAACTCTGAGCTTTCAGCAGTGGACCAGGTGGGAGACAATGTAAAGATCCTGGAGGCACTGTCAGCCACCCACTAGCGACTGTACTTGTTCTGGCCTAACCATTCGTAGAGCAGCATTCGGGCCTACTAAATAACGCTGAAGGCTCACCTGAGGAAGTTGTTTCATTTGGGTGTGCATTTGGCACAGATCGACCACGTCCTCTCCCTGCAACAGGAGCTCCACCAACACCAGCAGCACCATGACCAGGGCCACGTCCCTTATTTGACGCTCTCCTCATTTTTTTGCGGTCACCCAGACGTTTTTACTAATTTAGTTCCATGTCACCTATGCAGAGCAGGGTTTTTTCACTGGCAAAACTGTGTTAATGTCACCCACCAATGGAACAGACGATTTTTACAAATTTACCTCCCTGTCACCTATGCAGAGCAAGGGTTTGTATACGGCAAAAATGGTAAAATGTCACCCACCAATTTTACAGACGATTTTTACAAATTTAGCTCACTGTCACCTATGCAGAGCAGGGGTTTGTAAATGGCAAAACTGGGTTAATGTCACCCAATAATGTAACAGATGATTTTTAGAAATTTACCTCCCTGTCACCAATGCAGAGCAGGGGTTTGTATACGGCAAAAATGGTAAAATGTCACCCACCAATGGAACAGACAATTTTTACAAATCTACATCCTTGTCACCTATCTAGCACAAAAAGTGTGTTTTTTATAGCACCAATGTAAATATAGTATTTTACGGTTGTATTGGACTGTCAGAAATGCAGCGTAGCATGCAAATTTGCTATCTAGCACAAAAAAATGTGCTTTTTTATAGCAGCAATGTCACTGCAGTATGTAACGGTTTAATTGGAGTGTCAGAAACGTAGCATAGCCCGTAAATTTACTATCTAGCAAAAAAAGTGTGCTTTCTTATGTTAGCAAGGTAAATGCTGTATTTAACGGTTTTATTGGACTGTCAGATATGCAGTGCCTGTTGCAGACAGATAAAAAATTGCTTTAGGTCACAAAAATATGTGACAGACTGATGTAATTGAACAAGGGAAGGGAATTTGTCCTCTTCTGAGCTACCAGAACAGAATCAAAGTAATGTCCCTGGCACACATGCAGTTCACATACAGTTTCAAAAATGGCCGCCGACAGCTACCGAACTAGCAGATGGATTAAAAGTTATTTTTTAGTGTCACTGGGCTCAGAGCTGGGTACAAACATGTAGCATAGCACCCTCGATAATTGCTGTAGTTTGAAGATTGAACACTACCAAGTTCAACAGAATTCTTCCCTAATCTCTCCCTCACAGCAGCATCCTATCCCTACACTGAGAAGAGCAGAGTGACGTGCGGCGCTACGTGACTCCAGCCTATATAGAGGCTGGGTCACATGCTGCTCTTGGCCAATCACAGCCATGCCATTAGTAGTCATGGCTGCGATGGCTTCTAAGGGCAGACTAGTGAAACGCATGTTGATTGGCTGCCCTGCAGCCTTTTAAAAAAGTGGCAAGAAATCATTGAACACCGAACCCGAACTTTTATGGAAATGTCCGGGTTCGAGTTTCGGGTACCAAAAACCCTAAAGTTCGCTAGGAACCCCAACTTTAAAGTTCCGGTTCGCTCAACCCTAATTATTACCATTGTAAATTTTCAATACCAGTGTACAGTGTGTTTTTTTTTTATTGAATTGAGAATCTTTCTTATAGTTGATACATTATAAGCATATAACGATATACAAAGTTAGCGTTTTTCCAGTAAACATCAGCTTATAACAGTATAACAGGGTATCCTTTATATTTCTCAAATCACAATTTTTCAATTTATTGCCCCCGTCCCCCCCCGTCCCCCCTAAACCCCTCCCCTCCAACTTTGCCCAACATCGTGAACACTAGTCTGAGTCTACGGTAACCTCTTCTCCATTCTGTCATATAATACGTCCTGTCTTCAGCTTAGACCAATCCTGTATTACTTTATACTGCCAACTTCCCCAATCTATTTGCCAATTGTGCCTCTAAGTACCATTTAGTCAACTTGAAAGGGGCCATAAGTTCCTTGATTTCACAAGTGGACAATTGCTTCTCAATGAATTTCCTCCAGTTCATTATGTATTGTCCAATCAATCTTTCCTTATCCTGCTCTATTTCCAGTCTTTCTAGGTATAACACATTCTTCATAGTACCAACCACCTCTTCCCATGTCGGTATTTCTGTTTGCAACCAGTGTCGTAAAAGGGATTTTTTTTTACGGACATCAGTAGGATATGTATCCCCCCTTTCGCCACTACTGTCCCTATTTCTTCTTCCTGATTCTTAGGTATGTAATGAAAAATATACTGTTGCAGTGCTAATCCCACTGTCTCTTCCCAAATCTCTTTCACCACTTTCACCGCCAGTTGCCATAGCAGTTGTACCCTCGGGCACTCCCGCAGAGCATGTAAAAGACCAGCCTTTGAGAGGTCGCATTTAGGGCAATGCCGCAGGTAATGGGACGGGACATCACGATATGATGAATTAAATGCGTACGTTGCCCTATGGATAATCCTCAGCTGTGTCTCTCTCCATTGCTCATTGTATACCGCTCACCTTACTAGGTCAAGACCTTCTCTCATTTTTTTGGCTGTATTCTGATCATTTAATTCCCTTTCTAATGTTTTGAAAGCTCCTTTCACCAAGCCTATCATTTATATGTTATGTAGTGTTGTGGAAAATTATTGTTCGCCGTATGGTCGCCATCTATCCTATGGAGATGCGCGGATTAGTTCGCATTTGCGTTCTCATCTGCGCAGGAGCTTTCGCACGATGGTCTGGTCGTCCCGACCTGTAGCTGATTTGTGCCCGGCCTGGTATTGCTGCAGGATACCAGTGTCATGGCGCCGGCTGAGGCGGGAGGAATGGGGACCGTCGAGCAGAGTTTCTTCTTCCACGAGGAAAAGCGCGGCAATGGAAAGAGCGCGAATAAGTGTGTGAACGCGCGAACATAAGTTTGCGCGATCATTCATATCTTCGCCAGCCAATCACTTCATACCATAACCTGTATCCCCATTGGTCATGATTGTAAGACCGCCTTCCAGCCAATCACTTCATCCCCATTGGTCATGATTGTAAGACCGCCTTCCAGCCAATCACTTCATCCCCATTGGTCATGATTGTAAGACCGCCTTCCAGCCAATCACTTCATCCCCATTGGTCATGATTGTAAGACCGCCTTCTGGTATAAATAAACCTTGCCTAGCTGTTGGAGGCAGGCACATTACTGGATCCCACTTGAGAACGTCTCTGTGACGTTATTTTGGAGGAATCGCGCACACATCGACGCACACTACACCAAGGATTTCCCGATTGTACTTCTGGCGGTCGTTTTCGGTGTGAGAACGAGACAAAGGAGCAAACGGCGATATCAGTAGTTTTCGGTACAATTCTGAGAGGGACATAAATGTGCCACCTCTGCCCAGTATAGCCGCGAACCACGTACGTTTTTCCGAGTCCCACAATGATCCTAACTGAGCTTTACAGTAGCTCTTGATTTGTTGGAAAGGGAGATAGTGTGCATCAGCCAAGCCATATTTTTCTTTCAGCTGCTCCCATGACAGCAATTCCTGGCCACAGGTTCCCAGTAAGTCACTAAGTTTAGTAATCCCTTTATTCCTCCACTCCCGAAACAACACATTTTCTCTACCTTGCAGGAAAGAATGCAGCGTCCATAATGGCATCATGGGCGATATATATAATGGAACCCCATATATCTTCCTAACCAACTTCCACGCCATTATAGTGTCTTTTAACAGGAAAGATTGCCTGGCTGATGCAGGAATATCTCTCAATTTTGTATGTAACAAGGCCTCCAGGTTCCACAAGCCGGCTAGTTCCTGCTCTATCTGAATTGCCTAGTGATGCCCCGTCCCCCACACCTAATCCCTCATGTGATGAATCAGAGCTGCTAGGTTATAATGGTGAATATTTGGCAGTTGTAACCCTCCCTCAAATTTCAGCATCATCAGTTTTGCATATGCAATGTGGGGCCTTTTGGATTTCCACAGAAAGCGGTTAAATGCCTTCTGCATCCGCGAAGTGTCTGCGTGCTTCAATAACAGTGGGATCGTTTGTAGCGGGTAGAGCAATTTTGGGAAACTGACCATTTTTATTAGGTGCGCCCTTCCGCACAGAGACAAGGGTAAATACTGCCATTTTTCCAATTCCCTTTCTATCTTTGAGAAAAGAGGGGGGTAGTTCAACGTATACACCGATTTCGGGGTGCATCCTATTTTGATCCCCAAATAAGTTAAATAATCTTTTCGGATTTCAACCCTAAATATATTTTGATTATCTTGGTATGTCCCCTGACCCAGGAGCAAAAACTGGCTCTTGGCCACATTGATTTTGTAGCCGGTAACTTTCCCATATGAATTTAACGTCTCCAGCACCTGGTCTAAATGAAGTTCCGGAGAATCTAGGTATATCAGGACGTCGTCTGCAAAACAAATCACTTTCAACTGCTTTTTACCCACTTTTATTCCCTTAAAAGTACCAGAGTTTACCAATAATCGAGCCAGAGGTTCGACTGCCAAGTTAAAGAGTAAGGGAGACAAAGGGCACCCTTGTCGTGTGCCCTTGCTGAGTAGATTTTTTTTTCGATAAAAAGCCCGGTACATACACCCTCGCCTGAGGATCTTCATATATCACTCCTAAGTAGTTTCTAAAGTTGCCTTTGATATTGACCTTGTCTAGCACCATGTCCAGCCACTGCCAGCTTACATTATCAAAGGCCTTCTCGGCATCGATTGCTAACAGCGCTGATTTATACTCCTGACAACGGCTCCCGCTGCTATTTAATACCACTAAAACCTTTCGAATATTGGTCACCGCCGATCTACCCCGCATAAATCCCACTTGGTGGGATTTATGCGGGGTAGATCAGTGGTGACCAATATTTGGTGTTTTGTGGAATTGGGTGAATTTGGGACATTTAATTGCACTCCTGTCTTCAAATTACAAAAAAAAAAAAAACACTTGTAATTTGCTAGCGCCATTTAATAATCTGAAACCTGTGACTTGTCATAAGCCTCATAATAAAATGTCTGGAAAATGAGGAGTGTGCAAAATGAAAGACCAATGCCTCATCCTCCCACTGTCAGAATGTGGGTAGTAGCAGCACCAGCCATCCAGCCAGTAGCAATATTAGTAGTAATCTTAGTAGTAGTGGCACTTGTAGCCACAGTAGTGCCAGTAGGGGAAGTGGCAGCAACAGTGGCACTCGGGAACATACAGAGAAGGCAACAAGGAGGAGGCAAAGGATCCCACAATGGCACATCACAGTCTAGGCAAGATTTTCTTCTGTTGTGGGCAGCTCAGGAACTTGTGATCCCACTAATAACTGTGGGTGCAGGGTCAAAACATGTCAGACCTAGGTCAATCTCTGCCTTCTCTACCTTTGTGCAAGCAACTGTCTATTGGCTATTTTTCTCCACGAGGCAGGCAAACAAAACACAAACATGTGCTAGGTCTGCATTTTTTTAAGAAGCCATGGGTCTTCAAACACAAACATAAGTACCAAAGCTCTATTGCAGCACATGAGATGGTATCACCAGATCCTGTTGAAAAATGTAACTGGCTATCATTCTAAATAGAACAAGTCTGTCCTTCTCCTGATCTTCTTTGTGGCAGCCAGCGTGCATCTCCAAGAAGTACAGTTCCCTTGTCATCATCATCAGCTTTTTTTTTCTCCTGCTCAGAATTCTCCTCTACCCCTACCTGTCCTCTGATCCATCTTGAGACATCCATACCGGAATGTGTGGCCATGAGAAAACTATTCACAACCAACAATTAGCTTGTGTTCAAGATAAACCCCCCACCTGGCTAAGTTTCTGGCAGTGCAGTTGCTTAGTTGTGGGAAGTTATAAAACTTACAGAAGTTGTGGGAATCTGGGTGCACTTCTGCTCCTTTACAAAAATTTAACTTATCTGCCCTGTACCACGTGTTGGACATCTGGCCAGGCAAGTAAAAGTATAAATTGTCTCATCATTCTGCAAATGTGGTGCACTTTGGAACTTTACCAAAATTATTTTTTTGGCCTGTGCCATGTGGTGGATATCTATCCAGACAGGCAAAAGTATAAATTGTTCCACAAATGTAGCGCACCTGCGTGTTTTTACCAAAATGTAATTTTCTTGGCACCGTGTAAGATTTCTAGCCAGGCCAGCAGAAGAATCAATAATTATGCAAAATGTACCCAGAAGGGGGAAAGTAAGGTGATTTATTCACCATATAAATTATTCATGTATCGGGGTAGTAGCAAATATAAAACTTAAAGGAGTTGTCAGAGTTATTTTTTTGTCCTTTGTATGTTTCTAACTAGGGAAATGTAAAGGGTTTACAATTCACTTCCTTTATCTGCAGTGGATCCTTTCTCAGAGGGTCACATGACCTGTGATGTCAGCTTCTCTCCCTTCTATGTTGTTGTTTCATGCACAAGCCTGAAAGACCAGGTCTGTGTCTGTGCACGAGACTTCAATGTTCTGGCCATGTCGCCCTGCACTGCTGCTGTGTCTCCCTCTCCATGGATTTTTCAGTAAACTTTAACCCCTTCAGCAGCACACACTCATGGCTGGAGGCTTTCCTGAGTAGCTGCAGGCAGTGAAGAGACACAGGATCTGCCCTCCTCATCCTGTGTATCGGCAGTGTCATTTTACAGCTGGGACTTGTAGTCCTACACATGCAACATGCTGCTAAGCATCCTAGCAGTCAGACATGTCATTCAGAGCAGCACATATATTCACTCCCTTTGCAGACTCGGCAGCACCCTGGCAGCCATATTTTTAAATTTTTTTGGGGCGATTGGGGCTCTACCTGAGGCCTGCATTACTAAGTGGCTGCTTTCATAAGTGGAGTTGAAGAAACCGGAGTTTAGGAAAAGGAGCAAGAAACAGAGATTCATTAGATCATCCTTGTATACAGTTGGTTTGATTCTAGCTAGTCTTCCTACTGCTGTAAGGGACCACAGTAAGTAAGAATCTTGATATCACTGCTCTATATTGTATTTATTTATTTTTTTCCCTCTCTTTTCCTGTATAATCCCCATTTAGTATGACTTCCATTATTGACAGCGCCGTCCAGTGCACATCTTGTATGATGTATGCAGTCCTGGAACAGCCGTTCGAGGGTGTACATGTTTGTTCAAAATGTGAGCAAATTACCCGTTTGGAATCGCACATCAAGTCTCTAAACAGGCGAGTTGCAACACTGAAAGCCACTGACAATTTGGAAAAGAGTTTGCTGCTCACCGAGCAAGCAGTCTTTGGGGTAGATGTGGGGAGGGTGGTAGCGAGGAGGCTGAGGAGAGTGAGGTAGTTAGCTGGGTAACAGTAAGAAAGCGGGGTAGAGGGAAGAGTGCCAGGGAGGCTAGCCCTGATCTGACACACCCCAACAAGTTTGCACGGTTGGCAGATGAGGGGGATGACAGTTCAGGGACGGCACCGCTGCAGCCAGACACTTCCTCTGCCAGTCAGGGGAATGTCAGCTCCAGTAAGCAGGGGACCAGGAGAGCAGGGCAGGCCAGACAGGTGCTGGTAGTGGGAGACTCAATTATTAGGGGTACAGATAGGGCAATCTGTCACAAAGATCGTGATCGCCGAACAGTGTGCTGTCTTCCTGGCGCTAGAGTTCGACACATCGCGGATCGGGTTGACAGATTACTGGGAGGGGCTGGAGAAGATCCAGCGGTCATGGTCCATATCGGAACCAATGACAAAGTTAGAGGAAGGTGGAGAGTTCTTAAAAATGATTTCAGGGATTTAGGTCAAAAGCCTAGGGCAAGGACCTCAAAAGTAGTATTTTCTGAAATACTGCCTGTACCACGAGCCACACAAGAAAGGCAGCGGGAGATTAGGGAGGTTAACAAGTGGCTCAAGAACTGGTGTAGGAAGGAGGGGTTCGGGTTCATGTAGAACTGGGCCGACTTTTCTGTCGGCTACAGGCTCTACCGTAGGGACGGGCTGCACCTCAATGGGGAAGGGGCAGCTGTGTTGGGGAGAAAGATGGCTAGAAGGTTGGAGGAGTGTTTAAACTAGGGACTGGGGGGGAGGGTAATTACGTTATAGGAGGGGAAGATAGTGCAGATAGAGACCAGGGGCGAGGTAGTGTGTCTGGGGGAGGAATGGAAGGGGGGACTAGAACAGCTCAGAATGAAAGATGTAGGGTAAAAAATACACATAAACCTGTCAAATGTATGTATACTAATGCCAGAAGCCTGACTAACAGGACTGGTGAACTGGAATTAGTGATGTGTGAGGAGGACTATGACATAGTGGGAATAACTGAGACATGGCTGGATGATAGCTATGACTGGGCAGCTAATATAAAAGGTTACAATCTGTTAAGAAAGGATCGTCAAAACCGGAGAGGTGGAGGGGTCTGCCTCTACGTGAAGTCGTGTCTAAATCCCGTAATTCGAGAATACATCTCTGAGGGACATGAACATGTGGAGTCACTGTGGGTAGAAATACATGGAGCAAAAAACAATAATAAAATACTAATAGGAGTGTATTATAAACCACCTAATATACCAGAGTCCACAGAAAATCTATTACTAAACGAGATAGACGAGGCGGCAAATCATAATGAAGTCGTTATCATGGGGGACTTCAACTACCCAGATATAGACTGGGAAACTGAAAGCTGTACATCCCATAAAGGAAACAGGTTCTTGGCAATAGCCAAAGACAATTTCCTTTCCCAACTGGTTCAGGACCCCACTAGACGGACGGCCATACTGGACTTAGTATTAACCAATAGACCTGATAGAACAACAGATGTGCAGGTTGGGGGACACCTGGGAAATAGTGACCATAAAGTTATAACCTTCCAATTATCCTTCAAACGAGAGTTTCTAAAGGGAGGAACAAAAATACCAAACTTCAAAAAAGCAAAATTTAGCCAACTAAGCGAGGCCATAGGCCTAACTAACTGGGACAAAGTCCTCAAAAATAAAAATACAACCATAAAATGGGAGATTTTTAAAAGCATTGTAACATCTAATTGTGAGAGGTACATACCTTATAGGAATAAAAGGCTAAGGAACAATAAGAGACCAATGTGGATAAATGGAACCGTAAAGAAGGCAATAAATGACAAAAAGAAAGCATATAAATCGCTAAAACAGGAGGGGAGTCAGGAAGCACTGATAAACTATAAGGAAAAAAATAGAATATGTAAAAAGCGAATAAAATTTGCCAAACTAGAGACCGAGAGATTAATTGCCAAAGAGAGTAAAACTAACCCTAAAATGTTCTTCAATTATATAAATAGTAAAAAATATAAATCTGAAGGAGTCGGCCCTCTACATAGCAATGAGGGGGGTGTTGCAGAGAGCGACGAGGATAAAGCAAAACTATTAAATATTTTTTTCTCCACTATATTCACTGAGGAAAATAAACTGTCAGATGAAATGCAGAATGTAAAAGTAAGGCCCCTTTCACACGGGCGAGTTTTCCGCGCGGGTGCAATGCGTGATATGAA
This sequence comes from Bufotes viridis, assembly GCA_033119425.1. Lineage (NCBI taxonomy): Eukaryota > Metazoa > Chordata > Amphibia > Anura > Bufonidae > Bufotes > Bufotes viridis. The sequence continues at coordinate 594,395,452 of CM065589.1, read as the reverse complement.
CGCATTGCACCCGCACTGAATCCTGACCCATTCATTTCAATGGGTCTGTGTACATGAGCGTTTTTTTTCACGCATCACTTGTGCGTTGCGTGAAAATCGCAGCATGTTCTATATTCTGCGTTTTTCACGCAGCCCTAGCCCCATAGAAGTGAATGGGGCTGCGTGAAAACGTATTGCATCCGCAAGCAAGTGCGGGTGCGTTGCGTTTTTCACTGATGGTTGCTAGGTGATGTTGTTTGTAAACCTTCAGTTTTTTATCACGCGCGTGAAAAACGCATCAAAACGCATTGCACCCGCGCGGAAAAAACTGAACAACTGAACGCAATCGCAGGCAAAACTCAATGGCTTTGCCTGTGAAAACGCTCAGTTTTCACTGAACGCATCCGCAACGCATCCGGACCTAATCCGGACACGCTCGTGTGAAAGAGGCCTAAATCCCCCATTAAAAGTGCCCTGTCTGACCCAGGAACAAGTACAACAGCGACTTAAAAAGATTAAAATAGACAAATCGCCAGGACCGGATGGCATACACCCCCGTATCCTAAGGGAATTAAGTGATGTCATAGCCAGACCATTATTTCTGATATTTACGGACTCTATAATAACAGGGAATGTTCCACAGGATTGGCGCATAGCAAATGTGGTGCCAATATTCAAAAAGGGTCCAAAAACAGAGCCTGGAAATTATAGGCCGGTAAGTTTAACATCTATTGTTGGTAAACTGTTTGAAGGGTTTCTAGGAGATGCTATTTTGGAGTATCTCAATGAAAATAAGCAAATAACGCCATATCAGCATGGCTTCATGAGGGATCGGTCATGCCAAACAAATTTAATCAGCTTCTATGAGGAGGTAAGTTCTAGACTTGACAGCGGCGAATCAATGGATGTCGTATATCTGGACTTCTCCAAAGCATTTGACACTGTACCTCATAAAAGGTTAGTATATAAAATGAGGATGCTCGGACTGGGAGAAAATGTCTGTATGTGGGTAAGTAACTGGCTGAGTGACAGAAAACAGAGGGTGGTTATTAACGGTAGATACTCAGATTGGGTCACTGTAACTAGTGGGGTACCTCAGGGGTCAGTATTGGGCCCTATTCTCTTCAATATATTTATTAATGATCTTGTAGAAGGCCTGCACAGTAAAATATCTATTTTTGCAGATGACACTATACTGTGTAAAGTAATTAACACTGAAGAGGACAGCTTTCTGCTACAGAGGGATCTGGATAGATTGGAGGCTTGGGCAGAAAAATGGCAGATGAGGTTTAACACTGACAAATGTAAAGTTATGCACATGGGAAGGAATAATGCAAGTCACCCGTACATATTAAATGGTAAAACACTCGGTAACACTGACATGGAAAAGGATCTAGGAATTTTAATAAACAGCAAATTAAGCTGCAAAAACCAGTGTCAGGCAGCTACTGCCAAGGCCAATAAGATAATGGGTTGCATCAAAAGGGGCGTAGACCACCGTGATGAGAACTAGAGATGTCGCGAACATAAAATTTTCTGTTCGCGAACAACGAACCCGAACTTACTCAAATGTTCGCGAACAGGCGAACAGCAATAGACCTCTATTGGCAGGCGAATATTAAAACCCACAGTGACTCATTCTAGCTAACCTATTTCATAACATCTAAATCTACCCTAACATTTTATTTTCTAACCTACTTTTAAATGCTAATTTAGTTATTTAACATATTTTAATTAGTTGTAAAATAAAAAAAAATCACTCTACACCATGTCAAAAGCCAGGTATGTGCAGGCTGACTATCTATCCATAAGACAGGGTGTCAGCATACCTTACAATGACAGGTTTGAGCAATTTAGACAACCAAACATAAGTTCTCAATCCAAAAGGAGAGAAATTGGTTAGCATTGGTTGGCTATCTAGAGGGGCCTGGACCCTAGACCATTATCATTAGGGCGACAAAAATTGTAATTTTATATGCCAGCCTAACTCCTCTCTCACTGCCTAAGAGAGCTGCATAAACATTTCCCAACATTTAAATCTCATTTGCATACACATGACCAAGAAATGCTAATGAGCAATATAGCGGTATCTGCCTTGTTTGTAAACTGAAACACAATTTGCATAGCTTTCCCATAGTCCCATGTTATGCAAATGAGTTTATATGACAAAACAGAATAGAAAGATTAAAAAGTTAGTCTTTAAAAAATTGCAAAATCTAAAAAAAACTGTGCAGCCTTCCTAATCATTGAGATGAGAGCTAGGTGGCATATAAAAAAAAAAAAAAAAAAAAAAAAAAATGTTGTCACCCTAATGATAATCATCTATGTGCACAGGTCCCCCTAGATACCGAACACTAAACAGATAATTTCCCTTCTGGGAAATTTCCCTTCTGGGAAAACTGGTTAATACCCAGGCTGCCTCGCTAAGGTGCTGATGATCTGTCTGTCTGATGGATTGTTGGCCCTGCATATACCTGGTGCTTGGCGGCCATAGGGGAGAACTGTTCTGTGTTGTCCATTGAATGTTTTATGTAATAATACAAATAATAATAAGATTTTATGATAGGCAGGCTAGGGTAAATGTCTGTAAGTCTGTCTTTGTCTGTTTTATAAAATACAAAGATCAGTTTTTTTAGTCAGCTACCTTACTGTATGTTAAAACTCATTTGCATACACATGGCCAAGAAATGCTAATGAGCAATATAGCAGTATCTGCCTTGTTTGTAAACTGAAACACAATTTGCATAGCTGTCCCATGTTATGCAAATGAGTTTATATGACAAAACAGAATAGAAAGATTATAAAATTAGTCTTTAAACAATTGCAAAATAAAAAAAAACTATGCAGCCTTCCTAATCATTGAGATGAGAGCTAGGTGGCATATTAAAAAAATAAAAAATGTTGTCACCCTAATGATGATCATCTATGCGCACAGGTCCCCTAGATACCTAACCCTAAATAGACAATTTTCCTTTTGGAAAAACTGGTTAAAACCCAGGCTGCCTTGCTAAGGTATGCTGATGACCTGTCTGTCTGATGGATTGTTGGTCCAGCATATACCTGGTGCTCGGCGGCCATAGGGGAGAACTGTTCTGTGTTGGTAATTGGATGTTTTATGTAATAATACAAACAACAATAATAACTAGAAAGTGCTGTTTCTGAAGAAACCACAGGATGTTGGCTTGGAATATGATTGGCTGTTTGTGGCTCCACCTACTTTCTTGAATTTTAATGCCAGTCCTCAAGTGACCAATTGTGCCAAGCTTGAAGTCTGTGCCAATAACAGGCTAGGAGCTGCGGCAGTTTTACATTTTCCCATTTAAACCAATTGCTAAAATTTGATTGGCTGATATAGACTCCGCCCACTTTTAACAATTTTGACCCCAATGACCCACGGTGCCAAGTTTGGGTATTCTCATTTAAATACTGTGAAAATGGCAGCTTTTTAAAGTTTTCCCATTGAAGTCAATAGGGAAAATCTGATTGGTTGTAGTTTGCCCCGCCCACTTTTTCCGAATTTTGAATTGGACATAACCTACCACCTGATTTCTGAAATTTGAAGCCCCTGACATAAAAAATTTGAGAATTGCAGCATTTTTGGAAGTTAAAATTTTTCAAATTTTCACATTTTTCACACTCAAATAAATCTGATTGGTTGATTTTGGCCCCGCCCACTTTTCAGAATTCTAATCCCAGTCCTCCAATGACCAACTGTGCCAAGTTTGAAGACTGTGCCAATAACCGTCTACGAGCAGCGGCAGTTTAAAATTTTCCCATTTAAACCAATTGCTGAAATTTGATTGGCCGATTTAGACTCCGCCCACTTATAAAATTTTTGACCCCAGTCACCCAATGACCCACGGTGCCAAGTTTGGGTATTCTCGTTTAAATGCTGTGAGAATGGTAGCTTTTTAAAGTTTTCCTATTGAAGTCAATAGGGAAAATCTGATTGGTTGTAGCTCCGCCCACTTTTTAATGTCCCCAAAATGTGACATAAATTTTCAGGTTGACCCCATGACTAAGTGACCCAAGTTTGGTGACTTTAACTCTAAAGCTGTTTGAGTGACAAAAGTTTACATTTTTCCAATGAAAGTCTATGGGAAAAATGGGATCTTCGGGGCCCGCCCTAGGGGCCCGGAGGGTGGGATCGGTTAAAAAGCACAAGCAACCTATTCGGGTATGTGCCGAACAAGTGTGCAAAGTTTGGTAATCCTAAAACTGTGGGAGGAGTAGCGTATAGAAATTTGCTAAATTTTCATTGGCTGTTGGTAGCTCCGCCCACTTTGGGGTGTCCCCTCAAATTTACCCATTTATTCGGGTTGACACCAACAATATGTGATCCAAGTTTGGGGAGCGTAGCTTCAAAATTGTGCGAGTGGGAGCGATTTGAAAATTTTCCCTGTCAAAGTAAAAGGAAAAAGTGGGTGTTCGGGGCCCGCCCCAGGGGCCCCGAGGTTGGGATCGCTAATAAAGCACAAGCAACGTACTTCGCTATAGGCCGAAAAAGTGTGGAAAGTTTGGGGTCTGTAGCACAAAAACTGTAGGAGTAGCGTTTAGAAAAACGGGGGCGGAGAAGAATAATAATAATACTAACAATAATAAGCTGAAATAATCGAATAACAATATGTTGGCTTTGACAAGCAAACATAATAATTTTGTCTTTGTCTGTTTTATAAAGGACAACAATTATGAATAAAAACGTTTTATAGACATTATGCAAAGACAGTGTTTGATGATAATAGCATAGTTTTTCTGAGATCAAGGATCCTAATACAGGAAAATATATATATATATATATAGATATATTTCTATAGGGTAAAACAGCCTGTCCCTTTAAGGTATAATACTCAATCAAACATACAGTAAGGTAGCTGACTAAAAAAACTAATGTCACTTTGTATTTTATAAAACAGACAAAGACAGACTTACAGACATTTACCCTAGCCTGCCTATCATAAAATCTTATTATTATTTGTATTATTACATAAAACATTTAATGGACAACACAGAACAGTTCTCCCCTATGGCCGCCAAGCACCAGGTATATGCAGGGCCAACAATCCATCAGACAGACAGATCATCAGCACCTTAGCAAGGCAGCCTGGGTATTAACCAGTTTTCCCAGAAGGGAAATTTCCCAGAAGGGAAATTGTCTGTTTAGTGTTCGGTATCTAGGGGGACCTGTGCACATAGATGATTATCATTAGGGTGACAACATTTTTTTTTTTTTTTTTATATGCCACCTAGCTCTCATCTCAATGATTAGGAAGGCTGCACAGTTTTTTTTTATTTTGCAATTTTTTAAAGACTAACTTTATAATCTTTCTATTCTGTTTTGTCATATAAACTCATTTGCATACCATGGGACTATGGGAAAGCTATGCAAATCGTGTTTCAGTTTACAAACAAGGCAGATACTGCTATATTGCTCATTAGCATTTCTTGGTCATGTGTATGCAAATGAGATTTAAATGTTGGGAAATGTTTATGCAGCTCTCTTAGGCAGTGAGAGAGGAGTTAGGCTGGCATATAAAATTACAATTTTTGTCGCCCTAATGATAATGGTCTAGGGTCCAGGCCCCTCTAGATAGCCAACCAATGCTAAGCAATTTCTCTCCTTTTGGATTGAGAACTTATGTTTGAAAGCTCATGATTGTCATTGTAAGGTATGCTGACGCCCTGTCTTATGGATAGATAGTCAGCCTGCACATACCTGGCTTTTGGCATGAATTGAGTGGTTTAAGTTAAATGTAAAAGAAAATGATTATTAATGATATATCATTTTCAGAAGGGACTTTTTTTTGGTTTGAGGGTTGGGGTGGACAGAGAACATTAGGTAATACTCTCCCTGCTTTAACATTGTAGCTTTAGATTGAATTTACTATGCCTGGCTTTGGTAGGAAGGTAAGCTGAATGTAAGAATGCAGGGCGAATCGAACTGTTCGCTGGCAGAAGCGAATGCGAACAAGCAATGTTCGCAGGGAACTGTTCGCAGTCGAACAGTTCGGGACATCTCTAATGAGAACATAGTCCTACCACTTTACAAATCACTGGTTAGACCACACATGGAGTACTGTGTACAGTTCTGGGCTCCTGTGAACAAGACAGACATAGCAGAGCTGGAGAGGGTTCAGAGGAGGGCAACTAAAGTAATAACTGGAATGAGGGATCTACAGTACCCTGAAAGGTTATCAAAATTAGGGTTATTCACTTTGGAAAAAAGACGACTGAGGGGAGATCTAATAACTATGTATAAATATATCAGGGGTCAGTACAGAGATCTGTCCCATCATCTATTTATCCCCAGGACTGTGACGAGGGGACATCCTCTGCGTCTGGAGGAAAGAAGGTTTCTACACAAACATAGAAAAGGATTCTTCACTGTGAGAGCAGTGAGACTATGGAACTCTCTGCCTGAGGAGGTGGTGATGGTGAGTACAATAAAGGAATTCAGGAGAGGCCTGGATGTATTTCTGGAGTGTAATAATATTACAGGCTATAGCTACTAGAGAGGGGTCGTTGATCCAGGGAGTTATTCTGATTGCCTGATTGTAGTCGGGAAGGAATTTTTTTTCCCCTTATGTGAGGAAAATTGGCTTCTGCCTCACAGGGTTTTTTTGCCTTCCTCTGGATCAACTTGTAGGAAACAGGCCGAACTGGATGGACAAATGTCTTTTTTCGGTCTTATATACTATGTTACTATGTTACTATGATTGTGCTATGTAGGGGCTTATTTTTTTGTTGGATGAGATGGTGGTTTGATTGTTACTATGTTGGGAGGCACACGTCTTTTTGATCACTTGGTATTACACTTTTTGTGATGTAAGGTGACAAAAAATTTCTTTTTTTACACAATTTTTTATGGTGTTCACCTGAGGGGTTAGGTCATGTGATATTTTTATATAGCAGGTTTTACGGACATGCTCATAACTAATATATGTAGCGTATTTTATTTTTTTAATTTTTATTTAGTGATAAATGTGTTTTTTTATTTTTACTTTTCTTCACTTTTTTTTTTACACTTTTTTACCCTGACCCACTTGGTTCTTGAAGATCCAGTGGGTCAGATGTCTATATAATACATTATAGTACATTATATTATGTACTGTGCTGTATTTTTTACTTTAGAAAGTCCGATCAGAGTTCTACCTTTAGCAGAAGTCAGATCCGACTTACCATGGCAAGCAGGACGCCTGTGAAAATTAAAAATTTGGGCATTTTTTTAAACATTTGGGCATTTTTACGTTTCAGTCACGGACTGCTGGGATCAGAAACTTCGGAAAGAGCTGCAATTGACCTGCGGTTTTATTTTTTTAAACACTTTATTTTATTTTTATTTTTTTACTTTGAGTCCCCCATAAGGTCATACAAGACCTCTGGGGGACATATATCTTCATTTTTTTATTTATTTATTTATTTATTTATTTTAACTATTGATTTCTCCTGTAACTGGGACTGCCATAGTAGCCCCAGTTACAGGGGAAATACACCCCCCAGAGAGGCTGTACAGCAGAACAGAACTCTGTACAGCCTCAGTGCAGGGCTGATGGATTTCTATGAAAGACCCGACAGCTCCTGCACTTACCCAGTCCGGCCGGTCACATGACCACCGGGCCGGGACACCGAGGGATGTGTCTGCCGCGATTATGAAGGCAGGGACACTTGAGCACTGTCCCTGCCTTCTCTCTGGGGTGTCCTGCTGTCACTGACAGCAGGCAACCCGCTCGGCAGGTGCACGATTAGCGTGCAGCTTCTGTCTTTGAATGGACGTTCAGAAACGTCCATTCAGAGATAGACAACCGCCCATAGGACATTTATATCCTATGTGCGGTCGTCAACTGGTTAAGGGGTTAAAGATATATGAACAATTACATTTCGTTTCCTCTCCACAAACACACTGCATACTGCTATTGACAATTCACTTGGGGAATAATGCAGTATCATCACCGGTAATGTATCGTTCGACTTTGTAATTTGTGTTTCAGAACACTGGATCAAAAAAGAGATTTGTGTAGTATCAGGCGTACGTTAAAGACTTTCTAAGCAATCAATTTCCCACCTACTCCCATGACAACAATAAAGGAAAGCTCGACAACATTTCTGTGTAATTTGTGTTTCACAATGCTGTGTCAATAAAGAGATTTCTGTAGTATAAAACTTATGTTGTGAACATGTAATGTGCCCTCTTATCATCAATATAATGATTTAGGAAAGGCCAGTATTTCTGTCTACTGTGCAATTTGAGTTTCACAATGTAGGTTCAAAAAGAGATTTCTGTAGTATAAAATGCATGTTGCAAACTTGCAATGTGATAATGCCCCCTTCTAAAACCAATATAATGATGCAGGAAAGGCAGGTAATATTTCTGTCTACTTTGTAATTTGTGTTTTACACCCTGAATCAAAAAAGAGAATTTTGTATTATAGAACGCATATTGCAAACTTGTAATGTGAGCTTCAAAATGCTGGGTCAAAAAAGATATTTATGTAGTATAAAATGTATGTTGCAAACTTGTAATGCAGTAATGCCCCCTTCTAAAACCAATATACAGCAGCAATGTGGAAAATGCCAGTAATGTTTTTGTCTATGGTGTAATTTACATTTAACTTCGCTGGTATATAAATAGTGTTATACTACTGAAACAATGTGCAAATGCACAGCTTTTGCATCAGACTGCTATTGGGGTGGTTTGCTGATAATAAGGCTATATAGAAACTTGAGGTTTGGGGGGAAAAAACAGGGTGAGTGGACGCAGAAGTAAGGCACAAAAACAGTTCTTAACTCAGTGTTGTATTCACACTTGGCATGTTTAACAGAACATAAACAACTTCACCTTAGTTTTAAGTCCTGGTGTTCAGTTCACACTGTGCTGCGGGTACCGCATATAGAGGTCAAGTCCTGGTGTTCAGTTCACACCGTGCTGCGGGTTGCGCATAAAGAGTCCAAGTCCTGGATTTCGTCGACTTGTCCTCCCAGACAGGTCTCAAACATGCATCCAGACACAAGCCTCATACACAGAGAGACCTACTGCACTCCAGCTGGCTTTTAAGATAGTAAAGCGTCAGCAAAGCCCAGACCGGCATGTGAGACCTGGTCCGGTAGTATACAGTATGCTGGGAGGAGAATATCTCCCATCTAGCAAGCAACTCTCACTGTGTCACATACCCCTCCCCCTTTGTTCAACCTTAAGACTGAACACTCACCAAACAGTAGACCCGGGACAGGGCATCCGTGTTTCCCTGTAACCGGTCTGTACCACAAACTCCCTCTTGAAGTTGGGTGTCACCAGGACCGGTGACCCACACAGGGCCGACTTCAAAGCAGAAAAAGTCTCTTCCGCTTGGACATTCCAGCAAACCATCACTGACTTTTGTCCTTTTAAGAGCCCTGTCAATGCAGCCACTAAAGTAGCAAAGTAGGGAACAAACCTCATGTAATACCCTACCATCCCCAGGAATGATTTTATTTGCCTGGTGATGACAGGTCGTGGCCAACTCCGTATCACCTCCCTTTTTCATCTGGGGTTTGATGACTCCACATCCAATGACATACCCTAAGTATCGTGCCTCCTCCAAACTTATGGCACACATTTTTGGGTTAGCGGTTAGCTCAGCACTGCTTAGAGTCCACTACAGCCTGTACTTTTGATAGGTGGCTCTCCCAGTCAATACTATAAACGACCGCCGAGGCATACCATCAATGTGGATGAAGCACAATGTCCATTAACTGCTGGAATGTGACCGAGGTGCCATGCAGGCCAAATGGTAATACCTTATACTGATATAGCCCCTCAGGAGTGATAAAGGCTGTTTTCTCCTTGGCAGACTCCATTAATGGCACTTTCCAGTACCCTTTTGTGAGGTCCAAGATGGAAAAATACTGGGCCTGCCCTAATTTCTCAATTAACTCATCCACACGGGGCATGGGATATGCATCAAATTTAGAGACTTCATTCAGTTTACGGAAATCGTTACAGAACCGTAACATCCCCTCCGGATTGGGTATCAAGACTATTGGCTGGCCCAGTCACTCTTGGACTGCTCAATGACATCTAGCTGCAGCATCAGCTTGTCACAAGCCTCAGGCACCTGGTTCGGCTTTAACAGGACTTTCGCCCGGGGCTCTGTGACAATATCATGTTGGAAGTGAGGCCAGAGATGTAAAAGCACACATCTGTGTTCCGACTAACAAACTCCCTGGCTTCCTAAACCTACTTAGATGAAATGCTGTCAGCAATACGTACTGTGGCAGCAGTTTCCCCTGCAACAGACAGAGGTGTTGGAATCACTTCCCTAGACACACAGGCTGCAGGTTGTTCTTAGCCTAGATCTCCCTATCCTTCCAAGGCTTCAGTAAATTAACATGGTAGACCTGCTCCGGCTTCCACCAACCTGGCTGGAGTACCTTGTAATTTACATCATCTACTTTCTCCAGTATCTAGTAGGGCCCCTCCCACCTAGCGAGAAAGTTACTGTCCACGGTCGGTACAAAAACCAAGACCCTGTCTCCCGGGTTAAAGTTCTGGACCTGCGCTGCTAGATTATAAACTCGACTCTGGGATCACTGAGCTGCCTCCATAAGCACCCTAACAAGTTGCAACACTGTCTCTATCCGCTCTTGCATTTTGGTGACATACTTAATTACATTCTTATGCAGAGTGGGCTGTTGTTCCCAAACCTCCTTGGCTGAGCCTAGCAGCCCTGAAGGATGTCTGCCTGGGGCATCTGTCGCACTGCTAACATTAGATAGGGCAGAATTAGCACCCAGTTCCTCCAATCTTTGGACACCACTATTATTAGCATATTTCTTAACCTTTGGTTAAATCTCTCCACCAGACCGTCCATTTGCAGATGGTAAATGGATATCCGTGATTGTTTTATGCACAGCTATTTACACAGTTCCCTCATGACCTTCGACATGAATGGTGTCCCCTTGTCTGTCGCGCCAGGATCTAAAACTTGACTTTGTTGTAGTCCGCCGCTTGCTCGGCCGATAAATTAAAGTAGACCTGTTGGGGCCCAAAAGCCATGAACGGAGCGATAACATTCGGCCACTGTCTCGAACACTGCCAGGTAGGTCTCAACATCATCCGTTAGAGCTATTTTTGGGCATCGCGGTGTGGACTGCTTTCCAGGCATCGTGGGCCCTCCGCAACACTCGTGCCGTCTGTAACACCATCACCTGTTGCAGCAGCAGCGGGTTTGTTTCTTGCTGTGGCTGATTAGCCTCCTGCTGTTGATAGTTAGCCTCCAAGAGGGCTTTCACTACTAGTGATGAGCAGCAGGGTCGATATTTGAATTCGGGATATTTCTGAAATATTTGGGCGAATATTCATCATATATTCGCAAATTCACAATTATTTTCTTTTCAATTGCGCAAATCGGCAATTGATGTGCATATTTTTGCACAATACGGGCAACTTCACATCTTAGCAGGTCTGACTACATATCACTGATTGGTGCACTAAGTATTGGCCTGAACTTGTGACATCACAGCACTATGTCTGTAGCATATATGTATGGACAGCAGAACCTTTCACACTACCTAACACCCTGCACTGTAACCTATCAGCTACACTATATCACTATCTAACCTACACTGACTATCTCACACTAACTAATATATATATATAACTATCTAATGCAAGGACACAGCAAAGCACAGAGCACAGCAATGACACTGCACTCTCTCATAACTGTAAAAAATGCAATAAATGCCTGCTGGGGAGGTTCTTATATAGTAAAGGGGTAGGCAACTTTCCTATTGGTTGCTAGGGATGTTACTAAACTCAGACAAAGACATTGCATTTGCTACTCTCTCATTGGCCCACAAGCAAGAAGCAGGGGGCGGAATCATGTGTTTAGATGGAAAAAAATGACGAAAATTTGAAAATACCAATATATAGCACTATAGTCTAAATATTCACGAATTCTCGAAGTGACGATATTCGCGATAAATATTCGCGTTTTGAATATTCTCGCCCAGCACTATTCACTACAGCTTCATCTTGTCCAGTGATACTGGTTAGAACTTAGATGGCTTAATCCAGGACATAAAACAGCGCCCGGTAAAAATGAAAAACAAAAAACATCCTGGTTTTGCATCAGCCTTGCTGCATATGCCCGCTCCAAGCCACCAATTGTGGGGATTCGCTTTGGTAGGCAGGGTGGGTGGACGCAGAACAAAGGCACAAAAACAGTTCTTAACCAGAAGTGTTTTATTCTCACTTGGCATGTTTAACAGAACATAAACAACTTCACCTTAGTTTTAGGTCCTGGTGTCTAGTTCACACCGTGCTGCGGTTAACATAGTAACATAGTACATAAGGCTGAAAAAAGACATCTGTCCATCTAGTTCGGCCTGTCATCCTATTAGTTGATCCAGAGGAAGGCAAAAAAAAAAACCCTGTGAGGTAGAAGCCAATTTTCCCCACTTAAGGGGAATAAAAAATTCCTTCCCGACTCCAATCAGGCAATCAGAATAACTCCCTGGATCAACGACCCATCTCTATTAGACCTCATAAAGAGTCTAAGTCCTGGATTTCGTCGACCTGTCCTTCCAGAGAGGTCGAAAACATGCATCCAGCCACAACCATACACAGAGAGACCTACTTCACTCCAGCTGCCTTTTAAGACAGTGGGGATTCGTCAAAGCCTGGACCGGCATGTGAGGTCCGCTCCGATGCTTAACCTCACCTGTCTGTCAAGCAGTCCAGCAGCACATGCTAGGAGGAAAGTATCTCCCATCTATCAAGCAACCCTTCACTGTGTCACATGTTCTGCACAATTATTTTTTTCTATTCTTTCCCTACACTGTCCCTGTTACACTTTCTTGTGTCTCTGTATTCGGTGTAAAATCATTTTCTGTCGGACACTGCATAGACCCATCCACCCTTAACAGCTCAACACAGAACACCATTTGCTAATTTTACACTGGCATGCCCCTGCCTTCTGCCACCCCACACTGGCTGATGTGACTGTTTTTCATACAATCAGGGCACGTCCTCCTGCCAATATGTGCAATAAAATAGAGCTGTGCACTGTTTTACTTGATTCATCCAAAGCAAAGTTTGTTTTGCGGACAAATTTTAGCGAAATTCAAAATGAACCTAGATCATTGCGAATCAATTTGCTCATCTCCAGTTCTATTGTCTGACTGCTCTCAATTAAAAAATATGAAAACTCACCCAGTCACTGGCTTTGAGGCAAGTGATAGACTAAGTGATCACATTTTCTGTGTCAAAAGTAGTGATGGGATAGGGGGCCGAGAAGTGTCAGAAACAAAATGGTGGGGTATAAGGTTTAACTTTGTTTGCAACATTCAGAACCTTTAAAAAAGCATCTCCTTTTCTGTTAAAAATTTTACCTGTAACATTTGTAAATTCTCCTTCTGAGCACGGGACGCAGTCATAGCAGCAGATGTGAAATCCTTTACTGAGAATCTTTCTGGTTCCAGGAGGACATCGTTCATTACATCGACCTCTTGGCATCTAACGATATGAATAATGTATACTACAAAAGTTCTGAATTAGTAAGAGATAAGTGTTTGAACACACATCCATTTTTTTCACTGTATTTTGAGATTGACCTGGACTCACAGATGATAGACTGACAGTCATAATTTACTATTTCATGTCAGATAGAAATGTTTTGTTCATCATACTCCACGTTCATCAAAGAATCCAAAATTCACAGTATAAAAATCTCAAAGTTGTCTTCATATCTGTGTATGTATATATTTTTGTCTACCCAGGGGTTCATCAGGGTCTGTGTCACTTCTGATGGTAAGGGTAGGACAGCAAACATATAAATAATTCAAGTGGACACCGCCACCCAATTAGTATTGGAGCGTGTGCCAACATTTATTCTACAATTCCAACATATCCCTCAAAAGCTCAGATCCAAAAAAAGGGACGGCACCGCCATATAAAACATGATACCTGTAATTTGTTATACAGATGCAATAACAGGTAATTATAAATTAACCCCATCCGGACCTACACCGCACATGATGAGGTGGGTAATGATCAGGTGGACACAGGAACTGTACTTGCCCAATCAAGGATGGAGGCCTGGTTGCTCCTTTTGTAATTCACAGCATTGGTGAAAACTCTGATGCCAATGGATTAACCCCTTAGATGCTGTGATCAATACTGACTGCCATAGTATTATAGGGTTTTACAGAGGCAGGTGGCTCCCTCTCTCAATCCAATAAAATCATAAAAAAACTGTATGCACTCCAAAATAGTAGCAATGATAATGGCAACTCATACAGCAAAAAATAAGCTCTTGCACAGTTCCACCGAGAGAAAAGTAAAAAAAAAAAAAAACCATGGTAATCAGACAATGTCTATACTGGTTCTCCAGAGGCTGTTCAAAGGCAACATGGGGCCTGTAAACCAATCCATCAAAATCTGTGATGCAGAAGTCAGAAGGTGGTCTTTCCCTTCCTAACCCTGCAGTATACAGCTTACGTCCACATTTATGGCATTTCCATATCCAGTAGAACCTGCCTAATAATTTTAAGTGCCTGGAGTGACTGAAATGGCACAAACTGGGCACAACATATTGGGCACTACAATACCATATCCATAGAAAACTTACAAATTTGGTTTTGCATGGTAAAGTATCCGTGGTGTCAAAATGCTCACTGCATCTCGATAAATAATTTTAGGGGTAAAGTTTCCTAAACGGGGCACTTATTAAGAGTTGCCACTGTGCGGATATCTCAAAGCAGGGCCGGGACAAAGGGTAGGCGGGGATAGACAACCACCTAGGGTGCCAAATGTTGAAGGCACAATTAAAAAAATGTGTCTTATGGTGCTGCACTTTTAACTTTCCATTCCATATGGTATGTGTGGCAAAGTGCTTCTAGAAGATTTAGTTGTTATTGCTGAGATGGACATGGGCACAGTAAAGCAATTTAATACCTGACAGACTAGAGTGGCGCCCATGTCCCAGTTTCAGCAATGACAATTAAATTGTAAGCCGTGCACCAGGGTGGGCTCCCCAGGATACAGCGAAGTCAAAAACGAGGAAAGCAGCTTTTTACTTTAACGCAGTCATTAAGACCCAGCAGGAGGCTGAGACCCTTGTGCTGTAAAGTGTGTCACCCTCCGGTGGATGCTGGAGGTATTAGCGGTACATTTACGTACTGGTGGGCTCAAATAGATCAGCCGCGCCTTACCTGTTAGGAACAATTGTTTGGTGCGTAATGCGGGCAAGCCTGCGATACAGCACAACAGCTTACAATCTTATTCCATGCTATAACAATTCCCTCCCCCAACAACTGGTTAAACAGCAAATGCTATAGTGTTTCTCCTGAATATACCAGCCTGGCTTGAATTAGTTATGACTCTCATTTGCTTTCAGGTGGGAACTGGAACTTTAAAAGTGAAGTCCTTGTTAATAGCAGTTCATAACAATAAATATAGGGGCCACACTACAAACGGAAAGGAGTGCAGTAACGGTTCAAATAATAGTAATGTAATAGTAATGTAATAATAATAGTAATGTAGGATCAGATAACATGAAATTATAACTAAAAAAAAAAAGTACTAAGGTATAAAGCCCGGACTATGTAGATGGACCTTAGTCAATAGGAAAACGCCCCACGAGTATCACCGGTAAAGTCCAGCTTCCTCAGGGTAAAGGTCTGTATGTAACAGTGTCCTATATATACCTATGTAATTAATAATGACTAATAATTGAGTATAATCACCTGTGTAGTGGTGTGTTTGTGGCGTCCCAGGCCGTGCGCCGCACCTGTGCAAAATGGCTGCGGACCGGAAGTGTCATGAAACATGTGACCACAAACAGGAAATGCACATTTTCAAAATGGAACTCACATGCATTCCACCTAGAGCGCAACTGCACTTTAAAATGGTGAAGCAAATATGAATTATAACAAATAATAAAACGAACATGATTAATACTCCTAAATAGGTCCACAATGCTAGAATATCAATATATGAAAACAATATTTAAGTAATTTTAATATAGTATCATGATTAAATTAATAACAATAACAATTTCATGATTATCCATAGATTGGTATAAAAGTGAAATGTGTAAATTATACAATAATTAATTAATTATTTAAGGCATACATTTTTAAAGTAAAACGTGCATGCGCTCTTCATGGAACGAATCCACACCCCAAATGATAGAAAGCGCAAGACCTTAGAAAGATAATAGAAAAAAATAGAAGAAGTTTAATAAAAGAGTTTATAAAAAATAAAAAAGGATTTTACGTATGTCAATATATGAAATACACATGATTAATACAATACCATATCATCAACTAATGTAATCAATTTCACTTTATGTTAAATAGATATAAAAAGTGAGAAATAATATTGTATACTATGATTTATTGGCCAATAAATATTATAATTAATAACTCTTAAGTCTATATTATCAGTGTACAAATGATGAATTGTATATACAGTATATATATATATATATATATATATATATATATATATATATATATTGTAAGAGGGTGCAAGGTACCGTGGTCGATGGCAGGTACGTGTCACCGAGGTTCATGGCCTCGGTGAGGTAAGAGCCGGGTTTTCGTGTGTCAGCAGCAGCTAGTGCTGTTTGACACCTTGTTTTTAGTTTGGCTGCAAAGCCAATCCGGGCCGGCTCTTACTGGGAGTAGGCAAAGAGTTGGGTGGGTGCCTATTCCCCACGGTCCAGGCCGGACTTTATCCGGGCCTTTAAAAGGCAGCCTCCTCAGCAGCTGAGTGTGATTGTCCTGGAGCTGCTGTTAGGCTGTGGAATCACTTGAGGTTGGGAGTGCTGATCCATGCTGTGCTGTGTGGAGTTCTCTGGGCTGGAAGCAAGACCCCAAGCAAGGAGGAGTGCAGACGGCCTGGAAGCCGGAGGTCGATCGCCTTGCGGCTGGACTGACAGCCAGGTGCGAACCTGCACCTAAAGCCTCCCAGGTGACTGGAACCTGTTTTTGACTATTTCGTTTTGCTGCACGTTTTCTGATGGGTGTGAATTAACACCAAGTGACTGTTTGCTGTGTATTTGCTACAAGTGTGAATTAAACACTGTTTGCTACACTTTCTGGACTCCGTTTTGCCTCTATACTGCACCCGCACTGCTATCTACCAGAGCGACTCCCCACATTTGGTGTCGGATGCGGGCATGCGCAGTGAGGCTGGCGTGAACGCCCGAATTGTTTGTGTTTTGCTGAGCACAAGTGCATGGCATATATAAAACCGGCAAAGTTGCAAACAGGAATTTCTGGCAACATGGAGGCGGCTGTGAAAGCCCTCATGGAGGCTAACGTGCAGCAGCGGGAGACCAACCAACTACTTTTACAGCACGTGATGGCGTTACAAGCTGCAGGAGCGTCCCACCACGACCATGATGCCCGAAAGCGGTCCGTGCGGCGATCCCAAAGATGACCCCTCGGACGACGTGGAGACGTATCTGGCGGTCTTTGAAAAGGTGGCCGTGAGGGAGAAGTTACCCGTGACCAGTGGGCTGAGGTGGTCGCTCCGTTCCTGGCATCCGGATCCCAACAAGTTTTTTTGACTTAGCAGATGACCAGGCTGCTGATTACCCCACGGTGAAGGGGAGATCCTGGCCAGGCTGGGGGTAAACGTGTTAGTCCGGGCTCAACGGGTCCACCAGTGGGACTTTAAAGCGGCTGAACCCGCCCGGCCGCAGTACTATGAGTTGCTGCACAGGTTGCAAAAATGGCTGCAGCCTGATATTCTAAGTCCGACTGCTATGCTGGACCGACTGCTGGCAGACATGTTCTGGAGGGCCTTGCCTTACCCCTTCAGCACTGGATCGGCCAGGTATCACCCACCAATGCCCTAGAAATGGTCGACCTGGTGGAGCGCTATGAGGCCACCCAAAACTTGAAAGGGGGTGTTGTTGGGAGGGGCCGGTCAAACCCCGGAGGACTCCCATCCAGTCCCGACGACTGGTACCCGAAAAACCTGCTCGGGGTGTACCCCTGTAGACCCGGCCCCGATAGTCTGCTGGCGGTGTCACGAGCCTGGCCACGTAAGGGCCGACTGTCCAGTGGGGAGAACCCATGGAGATTAATTATGGGTACCGGGCTTCCATGTATGCCCAGAGACTGTGTGCAACCGGCACCCCCGAGACAGTAGACAATCGTCACCTGTGCCAGGTGCAAGTGGGTGATAACCTGGCAGTGGCGCTGTTGGACTCAGGGAGCCTAGTAACCCTGGTAAGTGCTGCCCTGGTACAGCCCACCCAGTATACGGGCCGGAAAGTTAGTGTGGTGTGCATACATGGAGACTTAAAGGACTATCCCACTGCTGTAATGTCTCTATCCACGGCGGCCGGCACATGGACTTGTGAAGTGGCGATCTCCACAAAGCTACCGTATGAACTAATAATTGGGAGAGACTTCCCTGGTTTTCCGTCACTATGGCCTGAGATGAAAGTGACTAATAGCCCTGAGACAGGGGCAACCCTAGCAGAGTGGCCTGGTTCCAGTGGGGGCCAGAGCCCTGGGAGCCCGAGTCCGAAGGGCCTGCGGTAGGGGTGACCACCACTGCTGTGATAGAGGGGAGACACCCCCACTGAGTGTAATGGTGGGAGACATGGAGGACTTGCCACCAGGACCTGAGTTGGCAGACCTCCACGTCTCCGGAGACAATTTTGGGACCGCCCAACACCGGGACCAAACCCTAACTAGGGCCTGGGAGAATGTGGTGGAAATTGATGGTAGACCCCAGAAGCCAGGGGCTGAGTTAATATTTCCCGCTTTGTCGTTCACCAAGAAATGTTATATCGGGTGAACCAAATCTGGGGTGAATCTGTTGAACAGTTGGTGGTGCCCACAGCGTATCGCAAGCTGGTCATGGAGCTTGCCCACCAACATGTTCTTGGGGGACACCTGGGGTGGCAGAAAACGCAGGACCGCATACTGCAGCGGTTTTATTGGCCTGGTGTGTTTAAGGAGGTAGAAGAATATTGTAAATCTTGTCCAACCTGTCAGGTAAATAGCCCCCAGCCACATTTCCGTAGTCCCCTTGTGCCTCTTCCAATCATTGAGGTCCCGTTTGAGCGTATCGCTATGGATCTAGTCGGGCCTGTACCGAAGTCTGCCAGGGGCCACCAACACATTCTGGTAGTTCTCGACTACGCCACTCGGTATCCAGAGGCGGTGCCTCTGTGACATACCTCGGCTAAGCTCATTGCCAAAGAGTTAATGGAAATGTTTTCCCGTGTGGGCCTGCCAAAAGAGATTCTGACAGACCAAGGGACCCCTTTTATGTCCAAAGTTATGAGGGAACTGTGTAAATTATTGCGTATAAAGCAATTGCGGACGTCCGTTTACCATCCGCAAACGGACGGTCTTGTCGAAAGGTTTAACCAAACTCTAAAAAATATGTTAAAAAGGGTCGTGTCTAGAGATGGGAAGGACTGGGACCTGCTTCTGCCCTATCTCATGTTCGCAGTGAGAGAGGTGCCCCAGTCTTCTACTGGGTTCTCGCCCTTCGAACTGCTTTATGGCAGACACCCTCGGGGCCTGTTGGATATCGCCAAGGAAGCGTGGGAACAGCAGCCTGTTCCCCACAAAAGTGTCATTGAGTATGTCACCCAGATGCAAGACCGGATGGAAAGGGTGTTGCCGCTGGTCCGGGAGCATATGGAAGCAGCGCAACAAGCCCAGAGTAGGGTGTACAATCGTCAGGCTCGGGTACGGGGCTTCAATCTGGGAGATCGGGTTTTGGTTCTGGTACCCACCCTTGACAGCAAGTTCCTAGCTAGGTGGCAGGGCCCCTATGAGGTGATTGAGAAGGTAGGGGAAGTAAATTACAAGGTACACCAGCCAGGGCGGCGCAAGCCGGAGCAGGCGTACCACGTGAATTTACTAAAGCCGTGGAAGGATAGGAACGCGACCGACGACAACAGCCCCCGGCCAGGGCTTCTGGGTGAGAAGGGTCCAGCCCCACAGTTCGAGGCCTGCGAAGCGGTAGCCACGGTAAAATTGCAGACAGCCTGTCTTCCAAACAAGTTCAGGAAGTCAGGAGTTCATCAGTCGGAACACGGATGTGTTCTCGGACCTCCCTGGCCGCACGTCTCTCATCCAACATGACATCGTCACTGAGCCTCAGGCCAAGATCCGGTTAAAACCATACCGGGTACCCGAGGCTCGGCGACGGGCCATCGCGGAGGAAGTGCAATTAATGTTGAAGCTTGATGTCATTGAGGAGTCGAAAAGTGAGTGGGCCAGTCCCATAGTTCTAATACCCAAGCCGGATGGGACGTTGCGGTTCTGCAACGATTTTCGCAAGTTAAATGAAGTGTCCAAGTTTGATGCGTATCCCATGCCCCGGGTAGACGAGCTTGTTGAGAATTTAGGACAAGCCCGGTATTTTTCTGTGCTAGACCTCACTAAAGGGTACTGGCAGGTACCCTTAACGGAGTCGGCCAAGGAAAAAAACGCTTTTGTTACCCCGCAGGGCCTGTATCATTACAAGGTGTTACCCTTTGGCCTGCATGGCGCCTCGGCCTACTTAGATGATGTAATCATCCACAGCACCGACTGGGAAAGCCATTTGCCCAAAGTGCAGGCGGTAGTGGCCCTGAGGAAAGCTGGTCTAACCGCCAATCCAAAGAAGTGTGCGATTGGGTTGGAAGAGACTAAATATCTGGGATATGTTATTGGGCAGGGAGTCATCAAGCCGCAGGTAACTAAGGTAGAAGCCATACGTAACTGGCCCCGACCGGTCACCACCAGGCAGGTAAAGTCCTTCCTGGGAATGGTAGGGTACTACATGCGGTTTGTGCCCCACTTTGCCACAATAGCAGCGCCATTGACAGACCTGTTGAAGGGGCGAAAGTCTGGGAAGGTTAGCTGTAATGAGAAGGCGGAGGAGGCTTTCTCCGCGTTGAAGTCGGCCCTGTGTGGGTCCCCGGTTTTGGTGACACCCGACTTCAACAGGGAGTTCGTCGTACAGACCGACGCCTCGGAGGTAGGCCTCGGTGCGGTACTGTCTCAGGAGGTCAACGGGGAAGAACATCCCGTTGTCTTCCTGAGCCGTAAGCTCAGTCCCGCCGAGTCCAGGTATAGTATAGTGGAGAGGGAGTGCCTGGCTATCAAGTGGGCACTCGAATCTCTCCGCTACTACCTGTTAGGGAGGAGGTTCCGTCTGGTGACCGACCATTCCCCTCTCAAGTGGATGAGCCAGGCAAAGGAGAGGAATGCTCGGGTCACCAGGTGGTTCCTATCCCTGCAGAACTTTAACCCTGGGTTCACACCTGAGCGTTTTACAGCGCGTTCAAACGCGCTGTAAAACGCTCAACAGATTAAAACCAATGCATCCCTATGGGAGTGGTTCACACTTGAGCGTTTTACAGCGCGTTTGAACGCGCTGTAAAACGCCCAACGCATAAACAAGTACTTGAGCTTCTTTTGGGGCGTTTGACGCGCGTTTTGTGATTGACACCACAGTAGTCAATCACAAGAACGCGCGTACGAACGCGCGTTTCCTATTTGCAAAAACGCGCAAAAAAACGCGCGTCAAAAACGCGCGTAAAACGCGCGTTTTTGGAACGCTCAGGTCTGAACCCAGGGTAAGTTCTCTGTAGAACACAGGGCAGGCCGGTTGCAGGGTAACACAGATGCCCTGTCCCGCGTCCACTGCCTCACATGTGTTCACCCCCTCAGGGTTAAACAAAGCGGGGGGGTGTGTAAGAGGGTGCAAGGTACCGTGGTCGATGGCAGGTACGTGTCACCGAGGTTCCTGGCCTCGGTGAGGTAAGAGCCGGGTTTTCGTGTGTCAGCAGCAGCTAGTGCTGTTTGACACCTCGTTTTTAGTTTGGCTGCAAAGCCAATCCGGGCCGGCTCTTACTGGGAGTAGGCAAAGAGTTGGGTGGGTGCCTATTCCCCACGGTCCAGGCCGGACTTTATCCGGGCCTTTAAAAGGCAGCCTCCTCAGCAGCTGAGTGTGATTATCCTGGAGCTGCTGTTAGGCTGTGGAATCACTTGAGTTTGGGAGTGCTGATCCATGCTGTGCTGTGTGGAGTTCTCTGGGCTGGAAGCAAGACCCCAAGCAAGGAGGAGTGCAGACGGCCTGGAAGCCGGAGGTCGATCGCCTTGCGGCTGGACTGACAGCCAGGTGCGAACCTGCACCTAAAGCCTCCCAGGTGACTGGAACCTGTTTTTGACTATTTCGTTTTGCTGCACGTTTTCTGATGGGTGTGAATTAACACCAAGTGACTGTGTATTTGCTACAAGTGTGAATTAAACACTGTTTGCTACACTTTCTGGACTCCGTTTTGCCTCTATACTGCACCCGCACTGCTATCTACCAGAGCGACTTCCCACAATATATTTAATTCTTATGCCACCATAAAAAAAATACCCAAAAATTCATACATAAAAATACTATGTGGAAAAGAGCCTGGGATGCCAGGAGCCAACAGAAGAAACAAGAAGAGAAAGAAATATAATCAAAGAAAAAGAAAAAAAGAAATATATGAAATTATATAACATAATATTAAAATATTGTAAATTGTATATAATGTCTAGAGGACAGCTGAAGACTAGTGTTGAGCGAACAGTTCGAGAATAGTTCGGGTTCGTACCGAATTTTGGGGTGTTCGGGACACGGACCCAAACCCGAACATTTTCAAAAAAGTTCGGGTTCGAGTTCGCTGTTCGGCAATTTCTTTCCGCTTTCTGAAGGCCAATCAGCTAGCGTTTTACTTCTTGCCCTAAGAGCCCATGACAGCCATGCCTACTAATGGCATGGCTGTGATTGGCCAAGTGCAGCATGTGACCCAGCCTCTATTTAAGCTGGAGTCACGTAGCGCCGCACGTCACACTGCTCTGATTAGTGTAGGGAGAGGACGCAGCTGCTGTGAGGGCGAGATTAGGCAGGGAAAAGTCAGCAAAAGCACCTAATGAAGTGATCGATCTACAACTGTGAATGATTCAACTTCTGCTAGTTACTTGCTCACTGGTTTTTAGGCTGTACAGAGCGTTTTTCTGTCCCTTATTTTCTGGGGTGATCGGCAGCCATTTTGTGACTTGTGGTGCACCAGAACAAGCTGCCACCAAGTCCATCAATCCATCAATACTAGTTTTTTTTTTTTGCTATATCCTACATCAGGGGCTTGGCTGTGCTAATTGTCACCCCTAGAAACTCAGGATATCAATTTCTATATTTTATTAAGGGGTTAAATATAATGGGGCTGTAGGCTGCTTAATACCGGTTCAGACCTTGTTCACACACCATAGGTAGTCTAGTGGTAGGACCCCATGTCATGCTGAGATACGGTGTAGTGGTGCCTAAAGGGGCTCCGATATGTTCCTGATTGGAAATATTGGCGAATCTCTCAGCTTTTAACACCAGAGTGAGGGATTAGCCAGTGTTGTCAGTTGCTTATCCATGTGGTGCATCTTTTTTCTGTGAGTTATGTGTTAAATACAATTGCCAAATTACCAATCCCCTAAATCTGGTGTTCCAGCTTTGGCTAGCCAAGTATAATACTGTCTGCTGTCTGGCAAAGGATAGATTATTTTCTGTGGTAAAATTCAATTGTCAAAATAGCAATCCCCTAAATCTGGTGTCCCAGCACTGGCTAGCAAACTATAATAGTGTCCGCCAAAACATATATTTTGTTCTGTGGTGAAATTCAATTGCCAAAATAGCAATACCATAAATCTGGTGTCACAGCTGTGGCCGGCAAACTATAATAGTGTCCGCAAAAACATATATTTTGTTCTGGGGTGAAATTCAATTGCCAATATAGCAATACCATAAATCAGTGGTTTCAGCTGTGGCTGGCCAAGTTTCATAGTGTCCTGCAAAGGATATATTTTGTTCTGGGGTGAATTTCAATTGCCAAAATAGCAATACCCTGAATCTGGTGTTCCAGCTGTTGCAGGCCTAGTTTAAATCTGTCTGTAACAGGGTATATTTTGTTCTGGGGTGAAATCCACACACAGTATGGGTATATGTAAAAATACACCCCAAAACACATTGCCCTACTTCTCCTGAGCACGGCGATACCACATGAGTGACACTTTTTTGCAGCCAAGATGCGCAAAGGGGCCCTAAAACCAATGAGTACCTTTAGGATTTCACAGGGCATTTTTACGCATTTGGATTCTTACGCTTTAGGACCCCTAAAATGCCAGGGCAGTATAAATACCCCACAAGTGACCCCATTATGGAAAGAAGACACCCCAAGGTATTCCGTGAGGGGCATGGCGAGTTCACAGAAATTTTATTTTTTTGGCAGAAGTTAGCGGAAATTGATTTTTATTTTTATTTTTTACAAAGTCTCATATTCCACTAACTTGTGACAAACAATAAAATTTTACATGAACTCGTCGTACCCCTCACAGAATACTTTGGGGTGTCTTCTTTCTAAAATGGGGTCACATGTGGGGTTTTTGTACTGCCCTGGCATTTTAGGGGTCTCCGCAATCATTACACGTATGGCCAGCATTAGGAGTTTCTGCGATTCTCCTTATATTGAGCATACGGGTAATGAGATTTTTTTTTTCCGTTCAGCCTCTGGTGTGAAAAAAAAAAAAAAAAAATGAATGGCACAGATTTTTTCATTCGCATCGATCAATGTGGATGAAAAAATCTCTGCCAAAATCAGTGACTGCGGTGCGGTGGGCTGGGCGCTAGCTACCTAACAAGTAGCTAACTAACTGGCGGTGATAAGGGACCCTTAGGCCCCATTCACGCGTCCGCAATTCTGTTTGCGGAACGGAATTGCGGACCCATTCATTTCTATGGGGACAGACTTTGTCCCGGTCGGATCCGGAATTACGGATCCGCGCTTCCGGGTCTGCACTTCCGTTCCGCAAAAATATAGAACATGTCCTATTCTTGTCCGCAATTGCGGACAAGAAAAAGCATTTTCTATATAGTTCTGGCAATGTGCGGATCTGCAAAATGCGGAAAGCACATTGCCGGTGTCCGTGTTTTGAGGATCTGCGGATCCGCGGATCCGCAAAACACATATGGATGTCTGAATGGAGCCTTACAAGGGGTGTGATCAATGACAGGGGGGTGATCAGGGGGTCTAGATGGGGTGATCAAGGGGTTAACAAGGGGTTAATAGGTGAGGGGGGGTGGGGGGGGGGTTAGTGTAGTGTTTGGTGCAACTTTACATAGTTACCTGGTCCTCTGGTGGTCGATCCCAGCAAATGGGACCACCAAAGGACCAGGTAGCAGGTATACCAGACGCTGTTCACAAAACAGCGTCTGGTATACATGTTTGATGCGATTTATATCGCATCTACAGCCTGCCAGCGATTGATCATCGCTGGCAGGCTGTAGTACAACTCCTGAGACGCGCGCCACTGTGAACGCGCGTGCGCGTGCGCGCGCATTCACAGGAAATCGCGCGTCTCGCGAGATGACGCGCCGATGCGTCCACTCAGAAGAACAGGACCGGCCGCAGGACGCATCCCTGCGTTAGGCGGTCCTGGAGTGGTTAAAGCAATGAACTCACTCTGGTTCCCCCTGCTCCCTCTTCTGCTGCTGCCTCGGCCTCTTCCTCCGCCTCGGGAGGAGCGTTGGCACTTGCCGCCCACCAAACAGAGGATGTGCCACCGACACCACCACCTGCGTCACCAAGCATCTCCACCATGTCACACGGCAGCGTTCAGCTCTCCATCTCACAAACCTTGGAGAGAAAGCGTAAATTCCCACCTAGCCACCCTCGAGCCTTGGGCCTGAATGCCAGCATTTCTAAACGACTGGCCTTTGAAATGCTGTCATTCAGGCTGGTGGACACAGACAGCTTCAAACAGCTGATGTCCAGGGCTGTCCCACAGTATGTTGTTCCCAGCCGCCACTACTTCTCCAAGACAGCCTTCCCTGCACAACCAAGTATCCGATAAAATCAAGTGTGCACTGCGCAACGCCATCTGTGGCAAGGTCCACCTAACCACAGATACGTGGACCAGTAAGCATGGCCAGGCACGCAATATCTCCCTAACTGCACACTGGGTAAATGTAGTGGCGGCTGGGCCCCAGGCGGAGAGTTCCTTGGCGCACGTCCTTCGGCCACCAAGGAACGCAGGGCATCATTCTTTGCCTCCTGTAGCCTCCTCCTCCTACTCGGCTTCCTCCTCCCCTGCTTCCACCAGCTCATCCAGTCAGCCACACACCTTCACCACCAACTTCAGCACAGCCCGGGGTAAACGTCAGCAGGCCATTCTGAAACTCATATGTTTGGGGGACAGGCCCCACACCGCGCAGGAGTTGTGGCGGGGTATTGAACAACAGACTGACCAGTGGTTGCTGCCGGTGGGCCTCAAGCCCGGCCTGGTGGTGTGCAATAATGGGTGAAATCTCGTTGCGGCTCTGGGACTAGCTGGTTTGACGCACATCCCTTGCCTGGCGCTGAATTTGATGGTGCAGAAGTTCATTCACATCTACCCCGACATGTCAGAGCTGCTGCCTAAAGTGAGGGCCGTCTGTGCGCTCTTCCGGCGGTCACATCCGGCCACTGCTCGCCTGTCTGCGCTACAGCGGAACTTAGGCCTTCCCGCTCACCGCCTCATATGCGACGTGCCCACCAGGTGGAACTCCACCTTGCACATGCTGTAGAGACTGTGCGAGCAGCAGCAGGCCATAGAGTTTCAGCTGCAGCACGCACGTGTCAGTCGCACTGCGGAACAGCACCACTTCACCACCAATGTCTGGGCCTCCATGCGAGACCTGTGTGCCCTGTTGCGCTGTTTCGAGTACTCCACCAACATGGCCAGTGGTGATGACACCGTTATCAGCGTTACAATACCACTTCTATGTCTCCTTGAGAAAACTCTTAGGGCAATGATGGAAGAGAAGGCCAAGGAGGAGGGGGAGGAGGAGGATGAGGGGTCATTTTTAGAACTTTCAGGCCAGTCTGTTAGAAGTGGCTTAGAGGGAGGTTTTTTGCAACAGCAGAGGCCAGGTACATATGTGGCCAGCCAGGGCCCACTACAGGAGGACGATGATGATGAGGAGGAGATGTAGGAGGATGAGGATGAAGCAGGTTCACAGCGGGGTGGCACCCGACACAGCTCAGGCCCATCACTGGTGCGTGGATGGGGGGATACGAAGGACGATGACGATACGCCTCCAACAGAGGACGGCTTGTCCTTACCTCTGAGGAGCCTCGCACACATGAGCGACTACATGCTGCAGTGCCTGCGCAACGACAGCAGAGTTGCCCACATTTTAACGTGTGCGGACTACTGGGTTGCCACCCTGCTGGATCCCTGGTACAAAGACAATGTGCCCACCTTACTTCCTGCACTGGATCGTGATAGGAAGATGCGCGATTACAAGCGCACGCTGGTAGAGGCGCTCCTGAGAGCATTCCCAAATGTCACAGGGGAACAGGTGGAAGACCAAGGCGAAGGGAGAGGAGGAGCAAGAGGTTGCCAACGCAGCTGTGTCACGGCCAGCTCCTCTGAGGGCAGGGTTAGTATGGCAGAAATGTGAAAAAGTTTTGTCTCCACGCCACAGCTAACTGCACCACCACCTGCTACGGAACGTGTTAGCAGGAGGCAGCATTTCACTAACATGGTTGAACAGTACGTCTGCACACCCCTCCACGTACTGACTGATGGTTCGGCCCCACTCAAATTCTGGGTCTCCAAATTGTCCAAGTGGCCAGAGTTAGCATTTTATGCCTTGGAGGTGCTGGCCTGCCCGGCGGCCAGCGTTTTGTCTGAATGTGTATTCAGCACGGCCGAGGGTGTCATTACTGACAAACGCAGCCGCCTGTCCACAGCCAACGTGGACAAGCTGACGTTCAAAAAATGAACCAGGCATGGATCCCACAGGACCTGTATCTCCCTTGTGCAGAATAGACATTTATAACTGCCTCCCCCTCAACCATGTATTCTTGTACTCCGGGGCACTTCTTTATTGAATCCTCATTTTTTTAACTTTACCATGATCTTGCGGTGCAACCGAAAGTTGAATGAACCTCTCCTCTGTCTGGGTGCTGAGGTCTAAATAACTGAAAGTGGCCTTCTCCAGTGGTGGGTGAAATGACGCATGATTCCTTGCTGTGGGACCTCTCTCCTCTGTCTGGGTGCTGGGCCGAAATAACTGAAAGTGGCCTCCTCCAGTGGTGGGTGATATGACGCATGATTCCTTGCTGTGAGACCTCTCTCCTCGGTCTGGGTGCTGGGCTGAAATAACTGGAAGTGGCCTTCTCCAGTGGTGGGTGATATGACGCATGATTCCTTGCTGTGGGACCTCTCTCCTCTGTCTGGGTGCTGGGGCCGAAATAACTGAAAGTGGCCTTCTCTAGTGGTGGGTGGAATAACGCATGATTCCTTGCTGTGGGACCTCTCTCCTCTGTATGGGTGCTGGGGCCGAAATAACTGAAAGTGGCCTTCTCCAGTGGTGGGTGATATGACGCCTTATTCCTTGCTGTGGGACCTCTCTCCTCTGTCTGGGTGCTGGGGCCGAAATAACTGAAAGTGGCCTTCTCAAGTGGTGGGTGGAATGATGCATGATTCCTTGCTGTGGGACCTCTCTCCTCTTTCTGGGTGCTGGGCCGAAATAATTGAAAGTGGCCTCCTCCAGTGGTGGGTGATGTGACGCATGATTCCTTGCTGTGGGATCTCTCTCCTCGGTCTGGGTGCATGGGCCGAAATAACTGAAAGTGGCCTTCTCAAGTGGTGGGTGGAATGATGCATGATTCCTTGCTGTGGGACCTCTCTCCTCTTTCTGGGTGCTGGGCCGAAATAATTGAAAGTGGCCTTCTCCAGTGGTGGGTGATATGACGCATGATTCCTTGCTGTGGGACCTCTCTCCTCGGTCGGGGTGCTGGGGCCGAAATAACTGAAAGTGGCCTTCTCTAGTGGTGGGTGATATGATGCATGATTCTTTGCTGTGGGACCTCTCTCCTCTGTCTGGGTGCTGGGGCCGAAATAACTGAAAGTGGCCTTCTCCAGTGGTGGGTGATATGACGCATGATTCTCTGCTATGGGACCTCTCTCCAATTGATATTGGTTAATTTTTATTTATTTTTATTTTTTTAATTCATTTTGCTGTCCACTTTTGTTTGAAGGGCATTTACCTACATTTTGCTGCCTTTTTCAGCCCTCTAGCCCTTTCCTGGACTATTTTACAGCCTTTTTAGTTCCCAAAAGTTCGGGTCCCCATTGGTACCTCAGGGGTCAGTATTGGGCCCTATTCTCTTCAATATATTTATTAATGATCTTGTAGAAGGCTTGCACAGTAAAATATCTATTTTTGCAGATGACACTAAACTGTGTAAAGTAGTTAACACTGAAGAGGACGGTTTTCTGCTACAGAGGGATCTTCTGGATAGATTGGAGGCTTGGCCAGAAAAATGGCAGATGAGGTTTAACACTGACAAATGTAAAGTTATGCACCTGGCAAGGAATAATGCAAGTCACCCGTACATATTAAATGGTAAAACACTCGGTAACACTGACATGGAAAAGGATCTAGGATTTTTAATAAATTAAGCTGCAAAAACCAGTGTCAGGCATCTACTGCCAAGGCCAATAAGATAATTGGTTGCATCAAAAGGGGCATAGATTCCCATGATGAGAACATAGTCCTACCACTTTACAAATCACTGGTCAGACCACACATGGAGTACAGTGTACAGTTCTGGGCTCCTGTGAATAAGGCAGACGTAGCAGAGCTAGAGAGGGTTCAGAGGAGGGCAGCTAAAGTAATAACTGGAATGGGGCAACTGCAGTACCCTGAAAGGTTATCAAAATTAGGGTTATTCACTTTAGAAAAAAGACGGCTGAGGGGAGATCTAATAACTATGTATAAATATATCAGGGGTCAGTACAGAGATCTCTCCCATCATCTATTTATCCCCAGGACTGTGACTGTGACGAGGGGACATCCTCTGCGCCTGGAGGAAAGATGGTTTGTACACAAACATAGAAAAGGATTCTTCATGGTAAGAGCAGTGACACTATGGAACTCTCTGCCTGAGGAGGTGGCGATGGTGAGTACAATAAAGTCTGTCACCCAGCTGCCATGTTGTACCAGCATTACGAGGTGGAATAATGGAGGGATAGCAACAGTTCTGTTAAAGTATAGTTATTTTACTGGAGAGCGGTTCTGTTACAAAAAAAAAAAAAAAAAAGGAACGGTCTGTGGTGCTTGGGTGAGCTGGTTTTGTTTTACTGTTTTGTATTCATGCCTCTGGTTCCTATTCACTAAGATTGGTCTCCTTGCCTCTGGTTGCTGCTAACTCAGATTGGTCTCTTTGCCTTTGTTAGCCAAGTCAATCTGCTTTAATTTACTTCAGCTGAGTCCAATAAGACAATAGGAGCCTATAATACTATGTACAAGGAAGTTTTTCTTTTCACTTTGTATGTCTTGTTGAAGGGTTACTTTAGCAAAATGAAATTTGTCTTCTCCTATCTGCATCTGGATTTAGTTATCACAGTTTAAAAAAAAAAAAAGTATAATAAAGTTTTTCCTGCATTTTCCCCAAAACTTTCACCTGCCTAGCGGGGGGTGGAAGGAGAGTCCCACGGCTCGCATCTCCGCTGCCTCCTGAGCCCCGCCGGATTCCCTTCCTCCTGTCGCTATGCATTAGTTTCTGTTTTCACCTGCACTACCTATTTATTTTTGACATACATTGCCTGTTGCTTCCAGCCTCGCAGCCCCACTGTCCTCCCCGCCAGGTTCAGCGAACCTCCCCATTTACCTCTTCACTTAGGTTAAAGGTACGGTTTCCGTTTGCTGCTCTGCACGTTGTCTCTTCACAGGTTCACACACCATCATTGTATCTTGTCTCACTAACAATCCTATTCAGCCTGCCATGTCGGCCAGGTCACGCTTTCTCTATCTATCTGCTACTACACTCAGGCCATACAGTCTAATTTGTTTAGGGCCAACCTGCCACGTTGGCCAGGTTTACGTCCATTAATATTTCACCTGTTATGTCACAGGCCACGTAGCTAAATTTTCAGGATCAATCTGCCACCCAGGCCAGGTCTCTGTCACCGCCTGCCATGCCAGCCAGGCCTCGTAGTCATAATTCGCATAGGGACAACCTGCCACGTCGGTAGGTTTACGTTTATTAATTTCTCGTCTGTTACGGCACAGGCCACGTAGCAAAAGTTTTCAGGACCAATCTGCCTCCCAGGCCAGGCCTCTGTCACTGCCTGCCACTCCAGCCAGACCTCATAGTTTCAATTCGCATAGGGACAACCTGCCACGTCGGTAGGTTTACATTTATTAATTTCTTGCCTGTTACGCGACAAGCCACATAGAACATTTTTAGGATCAACCTGCCACCCAGGTCAGGCCTCGGTCACCGCCTGGCACTCCAGCCAGGCCTCATAGTCATAATTTGCATGGGTACAACCTGCCACGTTGGTGGGTTTACGTTTACTAATTCTCACCTGTTCACATCACAGGCCACGTAGCACACATTTTTCAGGGCCAACCAGCCACATCGCCAGGTTACGTTTCCAGGCCACATAGCTGCTATCACACCTGCCCGGCAGCACTTCATTTAAGTCATATTGTCCATCCCGCTATTGCCCGTACTTCTTCACAACCATCCTGTTATCCAATTCCTTCTACAGTTATTGCGTTGATGTTTTTTCTCCAGGTCTACAGCAAATCTCGTACCTGTCTTGTTTTCAGGTTTACGTTTATTACATCGTCAATGTCCGTTGCCGTTTCTCAATCTTTAATGTCTGTCGTCTGTTTACACCTTTCAGACTTGAGTTCATTGATCATTGATACCTGTCACCTGTTTACTTCATTCAGGCCTATGTTATTAATCATTATGTCTGTCGTCTGTCACAATTCAGGCTTGTGTTTATTAATCACCATTGTCTGTCGCCTGTTTAAGTTATTCAGGCCTACGTTTGTCATTTAATGTCTATCGCCGTTACGTCATTCAGGCTTACGCTCATTGTTCATTGGTATCTGTCGCCTGTTCTGTTATCAAGGCATACGTTTTTTACTTAATGTCTGTCGCCTGTAGGTTTTTCAAGCCTACGTTTGTTATTTAATGTCTGTTGCTGTAACATTATGCAGGCTCACATTCATTGGTATCTGTCGCCTGTTCATGTTATCAAGGCATATGTTTATTATTTAATGTCGCCTGTACATTTTTCAGGCCTACGTTATTAATCATTAATGTCCGTTGCCTGTTTCGTTATTCAGGCTTACGTTCATTGATCATTAATATCTGTCGGCAGTTTATGTTATTCAGGCATACGTTTAATATTTAATGTCTGTTGCCTGTTCACGTTAGTCAGGCTTATGCTTAATATTTAATGTCTGTAGCCTGTTACGTTATCCAGGCCAAGTAGTCCAATTTCGTAAGGGTCAACCTGCCACGTCAGTAAGGTTACGTTTTTTCAATTAGTTTAAGTCTCACCTGGCACGTCGGTCAGGCTCATGGTCAATTTCGCCTGCCAGTTATTCAGGCTAGTTTTATACCCATAGTGTCTTTGTATTCACTAAGATTGGTCTCCTTGGCGCTGGTTTGTATTCACTCAGATTGGACTCCTTGACTCTGGTTTGTATTCACTCAGTTTGGTCTCCTTGCCTCAGTTAGCAACAATCCGTCTACATACTCAGCTGGGACTAATGAGCCTTAGGAGGGAGTTCCTAGTACGTATAGAAGAAAGTTTTACTTTTCACTTTGAATGTCTTCATGAAGGTCCACGGTTAGGAAACCCGCAATGCCTTTTATAAAAAAAATAAAAATAAAAAAATGCTGTGCAGATGCTTTGTCTCATCTTAATTTCTCATGCTTTCTTTCAGGTAATGCTGGGGGCGGAACAAGTAGGGCTATCCTCTTCAGCTTTTAGTCTATGTTCATGGTCAAAAGGCATACATCTCTTTAGCTAAGTCTCTCACTTTAAAGTCTCAAATAGTCTCTTTATAGCAAATTGCACTACTTCACCCACGGGAAGACATCAACAGGACCTCGTATATTATGGCCTTCTTAGCTTATCGCCATGCTGGCCTTATTCTCTCTTTCAACACAGCTAATCGCATTTGTCCAGGGTCCAGCATTTATTCACATTAGAAGACCCAATGCAGTTAGCAGGTCGGTCTTGATGTCTCAAACGATAAAGCTACCCTCTGGGGCATACAAAAGAACAGTGAAGAGACTGTCTCTAGTAGACAACTGATATCAGGGGAACTATTCAGGAGTCCTTCTTCCTCCCTAGATGATAATATTTTTTGGGCCCCATTCCAGCATAGCTATAAAAAAAAAATGGTATCTTCGGTTCCTGAGTCCAGGGGAATTCACTAGTACTTCCGATAGAACCAAAAGCTTACCAAGGGTCAGGTAGTACAGCGTAATGACCATTTCACACTGCACCTGTTTATGATTTGTGCCCAGTTAAGGTTATCCTATAGATTATTGTGGATTCTGGGTGTCTCCGCCCCTCTAGCCTTCCACTTTGTTCTAAGCCCAAGCCATCACCTCTTCTCAATTTTCCCACGTCCATTCCCCAGCGGCCAGACCAAGCTTCGACCCAATGCCATTTCAGATCACTCGTTCCATATTGTGGTAGCATCCGCAGCGTCAAGCATCATATCTTTGGCCTCGTTATCTGCAAGATGGGACGTTGGCGTTCTTCTTGTTTTGCCCGATACATCCCGAACCCCCATGTGGAGAATCCTGTTGCTCTTCGCAGTTTGGCTTGTAATTTGGTTGTGCATGCCGACAAATTCTTTCCTATACTACACGGCTTGGTTTTTGCCCCCTTATAGGCCTACCCACGGCAATGCCAAAGGGCACACCGTCAGCCATTCAGTTAGGTTTAGCTAAGACACAGCCAGTCAGGTTAGGTTTAGGCTCAGTGTTATCTACCTAGGGTTCCTAGCTTCCCCTGGCCATAGCCATGACCACAAATTCTAAGGCTGATGAGTCAGCCTGTGTTTGTGGGAGGGGCGGAGGCTCTTCATAAACGAGGCACAGCCTCCTCCAGGGGTGTGCGTTTTCAGGTGCCCCACCCACTCTCCCTGCTCTTTTTTTTTCCACAGGGTATGCCCCCGTATAGGCCTACCCACGGCAATGGCAAAGGGCACACCATCAGCCATTCAGTCAGGTTTAGCTAAGACACGTCCAGTCAGGTTAGGTTTAGTCTCGGTGTTATCTCCCTAGGGTTCCTAGCTTCTCTTGGCCGTAGCCATGACCACAAATAATAGTTAATCAGCCGGTTAATTTGGTTTGGGAGACCTACCTTTTTTTTTTTGTTTTGGGTGAAAAAACACCATACTTGCCACTGTGACAGGGATATATAATAGTTATTCTGCCAGGTAATTTGGTCGGTGAGAACAACCTATTTTTTGGGGTAAAAAAACACTGTACTTTCCACTGTCACAGTGATATAAATAGTTATTCAGCTGGTTAATTGGGTTGGTGAAACCTACCTTTTTCTTTTTTTTTTGGGTGAAAAAACACTGTACTTGCCACTGTCACAGTGATATATAATAGTTATTCAGCTGGTTAATTGGGGCAGCGAGACCTACCATTTTATTTGTGCTAAACACCTCTTATGCATCTGTGACACGGATATACAATTGTTCGTCTGTCAGCCAATTTTGTGGGTGACTGTTACGAAATGCTGAGAGCATCAACTAGTGGACGTGGCCTTGGTCGTGGTTCTGTTGGTGTTGGTGGCGGTGGAGCTCCTGCTGCAGGGAGAGGACATTGTCCATCTGTGCCAGGTACAAGCCCAAACGAAACACCTTCCTCTGGTGCACGCAGGTGACAGGACGTTCTGTGTCATTTTGTAGGCCCGAATACCGCTCTAAGAATGGTGATGCCAGAGCAAGCGGAGGCTGTAGTAGATTGGATCGCTGAGAGTGCCACCAGTTCCTTCACATTGTCTTCCACCCGGTCCACTGCTGAAAGTGCAAAGCTGACACCGGCTTTCACCTCAACTCCTTGCACATCAGCCAAGCAGTCTGAGCCCCACAATATGTAGTAGTCACTTATGTTTTTGGGCCATCCACCTAGCCTTGCCCCAGAAGTGACACAGATTGAGTCCACTGATGCGCAACCACTTATGTTTTAGAATGAGGACGTGGGAGAACCACCGCAGCACGTCTCTGATGATGATGACGAAACACAGGTGTCAACTCCTGGGACTGACTACAGTGTGCAGACAGGCCAGGAGGGCAGGGGTGAGGCATGGGTGGAAGATGATGTGGAGGATGATGAGGTCCTAGACCTTACATGGCATCCAGGTCATGCTAGTGACATGTGCAGATCGGAGAAAAAGGAGGGGGGCATGCAGCACCAACCACGCAGCAAAAGAGGGATCAGGGTACAAAAACAGAATGGCAATCCCCCAGCCAGTACGCCTGCTACTGCCCACCGCGCTAAGAGACATAGCACACCAAAGCCAGCGCAAAGGAGTTCCCTGGTATGGCAGTTCTTCAGGCAGTGTGCTGACGATAGGACATGGACAGTTTGCACCCTGTGCAGTCAGAGCCTGGAGCAAGGCATAAATGTTCTCAAACGATGCACCACCTGTACGATCTGGCATCTAACCACAAAGCACGAGCTGCAGTGGAGTAGTTACCTCAAGAACCACGAAGGATCAGAGGCTCCTCCTGCTCCCTCTTCTGCTGCGGTGTTGCCATCTTCCTCCCCCGTCTGGAGCGACTGTGGTAACAGAGGATGTGGCAGCAACACCCCCACCACCGTCACCGAGCGTCTCCACACTGTTTCATGGAAGAGTTCAGCTGTCCATCCTCCAAACACTGGACAGAAAGAGGAAGTACTCCTCTACCCACCTGCAAGCCCTGGCCCTAAATGCCAGCATTTGAAAATTTCTGGCCTTTGAAATGCTGCCAGTGTCTGGTGGACACTGATAGTTTTTAAAATGTCATGATGGCAGCCCTCCCATTGTAGGTGGTGCCCAGGTGCCACTACTTTTCCAGGCAGGGTACCCTGCCTTGCATAACCATGTGATGTAAAAAAATCTGGTGTTCGCTGCACAACTCCATCAGTCGCATGGCCCACATAACCACTGACGTGGACCAGTAAGTATGGGCAGGGACGTTATATCTCCGTAACTGCCCACTGGGTAAATGTAGTGGCAGCTGAGCCTGAGGTGGACAGCGGTTTGGTGCAAGTCCTACCGCCACGAAGGATTGCTGGACTTTTCTCGGGGCCTCATCTTGCCTCCTCCGCTTCCTTCTGTACCGCCTCTTTATCACGTCAGCACAACAACTGCACCACCAAGTTCAGCGCAGCCAGGGGTAAACGACAGCAGGCTGTTCTGAAACTCATATGTTTGGGGGGAATATCCCACACTGCGCAGAATCTGTGAGCAGGCATAGAACAACAGACCGATAAGTGGTTGGTGCCTCCGAGCCTCAAGCCTGGCCTAGTGGTGTGCGACAATCGTCGAAATCTCTGGACCTAGCCAGTTTGACGCATATCCATTCCCTGGAGCATCTGCTGAACTTGGAGGTGCAGAGGTTCCTGAAGAATTACCACTATATGTCAGAGATGCTGCAGAAAGTGAGGGACGTTTGTGCGCACTTTTAGCATTCTCACCCTGCTGCTGCTTGCTTGTCTGTGCTGCAGCGTAACTTCAGCCTTCCTGCTTACTGCCTCATATACGAGGTTCCCACAAGATGGAACTCCACCTTGCACATGCTGGAGAGACTGTGCGATCAGCAGCAGGCGATAGTGAAGTGTCAGGTGCAGCATGCATGGGTGAGTCGCTCTGCGGAACAGCACCATTTCACCACCAATGAGTGGGCCTGCTGGATGAGGATGTGACACAGGAGGAAGAGGAGGAGGAACAGGGATCATTTCCACAGTTATCAGGCCAGTCGTCCATAGGTGGCTCAGAGGGTGGGTTCATGCACCAACAGCGGCCAGGTACCCAACTGTCCAGCCAGGGCTCAGTTTTGGAAGATGAGGAGGAGGACCCTGTTCAACAGCATAGGGGCACCCAAATCAGCTGATCATCAGCTCAATCAGGCATCACTGGATCATGGCTGAGGGGATACAGAGGACACAGACGATACACCCACCACTGAGGACAGCTTGTAGTTGCCTTTGGGCACTCTGGAACACGTGAGCGACTACATGATGCAGTGCCTGCGCAACAACCGTCGAGTTGCCCATATTCTAACTGGTGCTGTTTACTGGGTGTCCACCCTGCTGGATTCCCGCTACAAGGATATACACAATATACAGCACCACCATTTGATATAGACCATTTTAGCAGGAGGCAGCAACACAGTGCAACAGTACGTGTCTGCATTTACTGACTGATGAGTCTGCCCCATTTAACTTCTGGGTCTCCAAATTGGGCAAATGGCCGGAGCTTGCCCTTTACACCTTGGAGGTTCTGTCCTGTCCTACTGCCAGTGTATTGTCCGAATGTGTGTTTACCACGGTGGGGGAATCGGGGGGGGGGGGTGTGATCATGGACAGGCGCATCTGCCTCTCCACAGCCAACATGGACAAGCTCACATTCATTAAAATGAACCAGGCATGGATCCCACAGGACTTGTCCGTACCTTGGCCAGAGTAGAGAGGTATATCGGCGGCACCCAGCCATTGTTAAACTCCAGTGCAGTATGTGCATTCTCTTTGCTATTTCCCAATGTTTTGGGGCCTCCACAAACATAATAATCTCAAGATTATTATGCCTTATATTGGTAGAGTAGACAAGTATACTGGGTGCACCTAGCCATTGTTGTACTCCCGCGCAGTTTGTGCTTTTTCTTTGCTATTTCCCAATGTTTTGAGGTCTCCACAAACCGAAAAAAAAAACAAATAAAAACAACGTGTCCGCCTCCGCCTCTTCATCCTGTGCCACCACATCCGCCTCTGCCTCCAGGCTCAAGATTATTATGTTATATACTGGCAGAGTAGAGAACTATATCGGGCGTATCTAGCCATTGTTGTACTCCACCGCAGTTTGTGTGTTCTCTCTGTGTGTTTTCTCAATACATGGCTACACTCACCCAGTCCTAATAAAACCTGGTCGTACCTCATCCAGGATGTCGCTGGCATCAGTGTGATGTCCACTGGATCCAGAACAAGGTCCCTGTGTGGAGAAAAAAAGAATAATCACATGGGTGACTGCCCCTGTGAAATCACCAGCATGGGGCGCTGTGCTGGCCTGTAAGACTGAGCCATGCCAATGTATAGCAGGGTAATCTAGCACATTTCCCCTAAGTGCTACCACACAGTACCAATGCCCACAATGTGGCCCCTCACAGTACTAATGCCCACATTGTGGTCCCTTCAAAATAGTTATCTCCTCCTTGTGGCCCCTCACAGCAGTTATGCCCACTGTTGTGCCCCTCACTGTAGTTATGCCCAGATATGTGCCCCTCACAGTAGTTATGCCCAGATATGTGCCCTTTTAATGTGGTTATGGCCAGATATGTGCCGCCTTACAGTGGTTATGGCCAGATATGTGCCCCCTCACAGTAGTTATGCCCAGTTAGGTGCCCCCTTACAGTAGTTATGCCAGATTATGTGCCCCCTCATAGTAGTTATGCCCAGATATGTGCCCCCTCACAGTAGCAATGCCCAGTTATGTGCCCCCTCATAGTTATGCCCACATATATGCCCCCTCAAAGTAGTTATGGCAGATTAGGTTCCCCCTCACCCTTGTTATGGCCCCCC
Organism: Bufotes viridis; assembly: GCA_033119425.1. Taxonomy (NCBI): domain Eukaryota; kingdom Metazoa; phylum Chordata; class Amphibia; order Anura; family Bufonidae; genus Bufotes; species Bufotes viridis. The sequence continues at coordinate 594,356,840 of CM065589.1, read as the reverse complement.
TTTTGCCTCCAGTCTGCAAGTAAAAAAAAAAAAAAAAAAAACAACAACAACACATACTTACCTTCTTTCTGATGACTAGCTCCCACCATCACATCGCGCTGCTGGCTGTGCTGGAGGCCATTTCCCGGGCTTTCAGCACTCCTCCCACAGCCAGCAGCGCCATGTGCGGCCAGCAGGGAGAGCGCTGGAGCTCAGAAGAAAAGTGAAGCAGGGAGCGGATCTGTTCTCCCTGTTTCATTCTGGAGACAAACAGCCCGGCAGTGACAAGAACTGTCGGGCGGATGAGTGCGCTCCCCCCCCTCTGTGCGCACACGTGGCGCATGATGTACAATATTGAAAAGCGCTCTGACGGGGCCCGGGATTGTCACTGTATTTCAGCGGGCCCCCTCCCCCCAACGAGCCTGGTTGCGGTCACACCCTCTGTGACCGTGATCATTACGCCCCTGTTGCTAATGTTTTGGGCCTCCCAAAAATATGTATATATATATATTAAGAAAGATAAAAAATTAAAAAATAAAAAAAGGTGGTGACCTCCTCCGTCTGCACCACCACGTCTGCCTCTTCCGTCTGCACCGCCACGTCCGTTTCCTCCTCCACTGTGACCACTGTTTCGTGGTCGACAGTTACCAAACAACCCCCACCCCCCAAAAAAAATAAAAAAATAAAAGAATTGTAATAAGATGACCCATTTTGCATCCATCCAACTAATTTGGGAGAAGAAATTCTTTTGTGGAGTTTGTCTGTGAAACTCATTTTTTTTAAAATTTAGAACCACCCATTTGGCATCCGTCTTACTGTAGTAGTAGGAGAAAAAGTATTGTAATATCTAGTCTCCAGATAGGGGACGTGTGAGATCTATAACTGAGACAACATTTTTTACCCACTTTTAACCCAGGACATAGAAGCACCAAACTGTCACACCGTGGCTCTTAGCAACCTGACACAGAATTGACAGACACATGGAAAAAAGCCAAACAGAAACAGTGTTGGCTTCCTCCCTTGCCTCCTATGCCTTTTCCACCTACACTTCAATGTCCCCTTCCTCCTCCACTCTGATCTCCAGCTCTTGGCTCAAGATTATTATGTTTTATATTGGCAGAGTAGAGAAATATACCGGCCACACCCCAAAAAATGGCTAAAGGTCACACACAGAATTGACAGACACATAAAAAAATAAGAGTGCCTCCTCTGCGTCTTTCACTTACACCACCTCGTCCACAGCCTCCTCAACTTTCTACTCCACTTGGACTTTCACGTCTTGGTGCAAGATTGTTATTTTTTATTTTATGTATTTTATGTTATTTTAAGTCATTTCCCTATTCACATTTGATTGTAGGGCAATTGTAATGCTTTTACGCCCACTATGGAGCCTTTTGCAGCCCTATATATATACACTACAGAGGACAGTATACGGCTACAGATGGATCTGGATAGTTCGGAGGCTTGGGCAGAGAAGTGGCAGATGAGGTTTAACACTGACAAATGTAAAGTTATGCACATGGGAAGGAATAATGCAAGTCACCCGTACATACTAAATGGTAAAACACTGGGTAACACTGACATGGTAAAGGACCTAGGAATTTTTGTGAACAGCAAACTAAGCTGTAGAAACCAGTGTCAGGCAGCTACTGCCAAGGCCAATAAGATAATGGGTTGCATCAAAAGAGTCATAGATGCCCGTGATGAGAACATAGTCCTACCACTTTACAAATCACTGGTCAGACCACACATGGAGTACTGTGTACAGTTCTGGGCTCCTGTGAACAAGGCAGACATAGCAGAGCTTGAGAGGGTTCAGAGGAGGGCAACTAAAGTAATAACTGGAATAGGGCAACTACTGTACCCTGAAAGGTTATCAAAATTAGGGTTATTCACTTTAGAAAAAGACCATTCAGAGGAGATCTAATAACCATGTATAAATATATCAGGAGTCAGTACAGAGATCTGTCCCATCATCTATTTATCCCCAGGACTGTGACTGTGACGAGGGGACATCCTCTGCGTCTGGAGGAAAGAAGGTTTGTACACAAACATAGAAGAGGATTCTTTACGGTAAGAGCAGTGAGACTATGGAGCTCTCTGCCTGAGGAGGTGGTGATGGCGAGTTCACTAAACGAGTTCAAGAGGGGCCTGGATGTATTTTTGGAGTGTAAAAATATTACAGGCTATAGCAACTAGAGAGGGGTCGTTGATCCACTGAGGTCTTCTCATTGAATTCGGGAAAGAATTGTTTTTCCCTTAAAGTGTGGAAAATTGGCTTCTACCTTACAGGTTTTTTTTTGCCTTCCTCTACATCATCTTGCAGGATAACAGGCTGAACTGGATGGACAGATCTCTATTTTTCAGCCATATAAACTATGTTAGGGTGGGTTCACACCAGTGTTAGGGATTCCGTTTTTGCTTTCCAATATAACATGGTTATAACGGAAAAGAACGGAATGCCCAGACAGAATGCAAAACGGAAGCCTTTAAAAGGCATTCCGTTTGCTTTCCCTCATAATACAAGTCTATGGGAAAGCATAACGGATCTGTCTGGGAAGTCCTGTCCTTTGTTTTCCGTCTTGCATAATGGAAACCAGATGGATCCGTTATGCTTTCCAATAGACTTGTATTATGACGGAAAGGAAACGGAATGCCTTTTAACGGCTTCCGTTTTGCATTCCGTCATAATAGACGTCTATGGGCAAAAGAACGGATCCGTCCTTCCTTCTTATGGATTCCGTTATGTTCCGTTATAACCGGAAGGCCATAACGGAAACCGTAACGCTAGTGTGAACCCACCCTAATTATGTAAGACTGCCTTTATTGCTATGGCCAATAAAGGCAGTCTTACTATTAGGCAATTTTGATAAATGAGGTCTACTGCATCTTCATCTTTCTATCCTGTCCTTATTATCCCCTTTTTTAAGACTTAAAATTGTTCATTTTTGAAAAGCCAAAAAAAAGATTGAAAAGCTAAGATACATTTAATCATAGAAATACTTGATCTCATCAACCTACCAAGTTGTGTCTCCATGTTATCCTTGCTGGTGTAATATTCAGCTGATCTGGAAGTGATGGATCAAATATTCCGACAGGTGTCCTGTATTTCAACATATCTGATGTTATTATCCAGTTTAGAATAAACAGAGAAGCTTCTCCTTCCTCATTCACAGCCATATCCCCATCTAGAGCATTTTGAGAGTAAAGTCTTTTGATGTAATGTTTTAGCTTAAAAAAAAAAAAAAAAACACTTCTGATAATGACACTAATATTCATATGACAGATGAGAGAATCTATCGAGGTTCGGTTCACATTCGCCGACTTTTTAAAAAGGTTTGGGCCAAATCAGTTTGGCTCCAATTGCCCTGGAAATTTATATTGGTGTGTAGTTCATTTTTTAAACTTTTAGCTTTTTTTTTACCTTCCCCCCCCCAAGCTCTCGAACGCAATAACAGCAATAGTAAATCACATCTGAGTGACACTGACATACATGCAATAGCTGTGGGTACCTGCATGTTTAACATTAAGGCCTCATGCACATGACGGTATGAACTTTGCTGTCCGCAAAAACGCATCCGTGAAAAATACGGATGACATCCGTGTGCATTCTGTATTTTGCGGAACGGAACTGCTGGCCCCTAATAGAACAGTCCTATCCTTGTCCATAATGCAGAACGGAAATATGGACATACGGAAACAGAATGCAGACAGAGTAACTTTTTTTTTTATTTTGCGGACCCACTGAAATGAAAGGTTCCAGGAAAGAAAATACCTTCGTTTGCATGAGGCCTAACAAACAGTGTGTTTAACCCCTTCTATCCCGAGCCAGTTTTCACCCTCCTGCCAAGGCCATTTTTTGCAAATCTGACATGTCACATTATGTGTTAATAACTTTGGAACACTTTTACTTATCAAAGCCATTATGAGATTGTTTTCTCGAGACACTTCATGAAAGTCATAAATTTGAGTCAATATATTTCACTTTTATTAATGAAAAAATCCCAAATTTACCAAAAATTGGGAAAAATTCACAATTTTAAAAATTTCAATCTATCTGCTTTTAAAACAGATATAGATACCATACATAAATCACTGCAAAAGGTGCACCACAGTAATATGCAACTGACAATACTGGCCATACCCTCATGCTAATGTTAAAAACTGAGACTTTAGCCAATATATTTGAGTTATGCATTATTGCTGGGGATTGCTGTTAGCAGCGGATCACATGCGGAGGAATTGCTCCCACGGGTATAAACACGCTACAGTGTTTGGGGTTTTGAGCAGTTCCTCCCATTTAGGCCACTTCATTCTGTGATTTTTTTCTTGATATATATGGAATGTCCCATAGTTTATCGTTGATAACATTCTGTGCACCTGGTAGCCTGTGTCACATGGCCCGTTATAGGTGGGGCTCCTACTCCCTCCCATTGTATTAGTGATCTTACTATGGAGGTATGTTGGAGTGTGGCTGTGAGTCGGACCTCAGCACTTATCAGACTGTGTTCACACACTGTAGGTAGGTTAGCGGTAGGACCCATGCCACACTGAGATACCTTGACGGGGTGCCTTGGGCTCCCATATGTTCCTGACCGGAATATATTGGCCAAAGTCTCCGTTTTTAACATCAGCGTGATGGTTTGGCCAGTATGGTCAGTTGCATATTATAGTGGTGCACCTTTTGCAGTGATTTATGGATTTTATATTCTCAGCCACACATTATTCCATCATGTGTAGGATGTTTTTGTGGTGCATGTGATCCACTGCCGCATCCTCGATTGTATGCATTTTTACTGGGGATTGCCGTTAGCAATGTGGAGGGATTGTTCCCCCGGGTATAAACAAGCTACAGGGTTTGGGGTTTTGAGCAGTTCCTCCCATTTAGGCCATTTCATTCTGTGATTTTTTTTCCAGAAATTGATACCTCATTAAATATTAATTACTTAACATTTCCCATATGTCTACTTTATGTTGGCATCATTTTGAAAATGTCCTTTTTGTTTTTACATTAGAATGCTTAGAATGTTAGAAGCAATTCTTAAAAAAAAATTTACGAACATTTCCAAAACCTACTTTTTAAGGGCCAGTTCAGTTCTGAAGTCACTGTTGGGCTTACATAGTAGAAACCACCCATAAATTCTACCATTTTAGAAACTACACCCCTCAAGTCATTCAAAACTGATTTTATAAACTTTGTTAACCCTTTTGGTGTTCCACAAGAATTCAAGGAAAATGGAGATGAAATTTCAAAATTTCACTTATTTGGCAGATTCTTCATTGTAATCCATTTTTTTCTGTAAAACATCAAGGGTTAACAGCCAAACAAAACTCAATATCTATTACCCTGATTCTGCAGTTTACAGAAACACCCCATATGTGGTCGTAAACTGATGTATGGGTGCATGGCAGGGCCAAGGAGAAAAGGAGCGCCGTATGGTTTTTGCAAGGCAGATTTTGCTGGACTGGATTATAGACACCATGTCCCATTTGAAGCTCCCCTGATGCACCCTTACAGTAGAAACACCTAAAAAGTTACCCCATTTTTGAAACTACGGGACAAGGTGACACATATGATTTTTGTTCTCTCTATATTACGTTTTTTGTGAGGAAAGGTAACCAAAAAATGGCTGTTCTGGCACAGTTTTCATTTTTTGTTTTTTACAATGTTCATCTGAGAGGTTAGATCATGTGCTTTTTTTATAGTGCAGGTTGTTACGTGACAATATCAAATAAGTCAACTTTTTTTGTTTGTTTCAATTTTACATAATAAAGCATTTTTTAAAGAAATTATGTTTTTGTGTCTCCATTTTCTTTCTTTTGTTTTTTTTTCCAGCTTTATAAATTTTTTCCCAATATATAAACATACATCTTTTACAATGGACAGCTGGGTGAATTCACAATTCTAGTTAAAAACATCTTTACAACAGGACCGTCAAAGACAAAAAAGAGAAACAATCCCACAATCACAGTCATCAACCACATAATCCAGGCTTGTCCATTCACAGGATCCTCCCACCAAAACCCATCCTACCCCCCCCCCCCACCCACCCACCTTTAAGAGCAGCTGGCTGGGCCCGAGCCCATACGTTCTCAAAACATAAAAATAATCAAAAACTCCTTCATAGTGAAAACACCTTTCCACGATGTCCTAAAGATTCCAGTTCTACCATATACCCTCCCATTTTACACATTGTCGATTCTCATCACAACAATAGAACTCATAATCCCTTATTCTGTTCATATATCTCCTCCATTCCACATATGTCGGGGCGGGATTGGCGCCCCATTTTTGAGCTATTAATACCTTCAATATCATCATTCCCTTCAACCAAAGCCCGCATAATGGAACAGGGATTTTTAAGTCGGAGGGGAATATACCAAAAAGAATAAGTTCAATTGAGGGGACCATCCTTAATTTAGTGATGGTCCCCATATACCCAAAAATGTCTTGCCATAAATACTGGATTTTATTACAGCTCCAGAATATATGGGAGTAATCAGCATTCTCATCCCTACATTTCTCACAAAAGTATCTTTTCTCCCTACTATGATAAACCTTTAAGAGCCAGAGTGGTGTATAATAAAGACTGTGTATAATATTAAATTGTATCAATCTGTGCTGTTTTGCTATAGATGCTGTCTTTATATTCTTATAAACTAGACCCCAATTTCTAACCACATCACCAATCTCTCTTTCCCATTTTGTTTACTATTAAACTTCAATATCTGACCTAATTCAAGTATTAATCTAGAAAAGACTTGTGATATTTTTAGCTTCTTCCCAAATGATGCAAAGCAATACTCTAAGAAACCATTATTACGAACCATGAAAACAGTTTTATTTTTTGTGTTTTCCGTTGCGTGTACCAATTAAGGGGACAGCCCTGTCTGGTGCCCCTTCCCAGAGCGAAGCGCCGAGACCGATTTACATTAACTCTAACAATAGCAGATGATCGAGCATATAATAGTTGAACCATTCTTATAAAATTTACACCAAAATTCATCCTGGCCATCACTTGCCAGAGGAAGGGCCACTCCACCTGGTCAAATGCTTTTTCAGCATCTAAAGACAGGATGGATCCGGCCCCCCCTCTGCCAGTTTGCACATTCAACAACGCTCTAAAAATATTTGTAGAGATGTTTCGGCCGGCAATGAAACCCGTTTGGTCTGGATGAATTAATTTACCGACCACTTTTTTTAGCCTGTCGGCAAAAGCTCTAGCCAATATTTTATAATCGGTATTCAAAAGCGAGATTGGTCTATAAGAACCAATCTTGCATTCATCTTTTCCTTTTTTTAAAATCAAAGCTATTAGGGCTTCCCTCTGGGAAGGAGGCAGACAGCCCGTCCGTAAGGATTTCTCTATCACCCGGCACAGTATAGGTAACAATACCTCACAATGTTGTCTATATATCTCAAATGGTATACCATCTGTGTCTGGTGTGGAATTCCCCCGAATTCCCAACAAAGTTCTGTAACTCTTCCTTTGTTATAGGGGAATCAATAATTTCTTTTTCTTGTATAGTCAAAACAGGTAGGTCCAACTGGTCCAAATAACGCTGTATATCATCCTCTCTCCCCTCCGACTCAGTCTTATAGAGAACAGAGAAGTATTCAACAAACTCATCTGAGATCTTACCCATATCACTAATGGTACCATTTTTAGTTCTAATATTCCTAATATAGTTATTCTCCCTCTGATTTGTGATCAATGAGGCCAGTAATTTACCTGGATTTCCTCCAGAGCTATAGTTCCGCTGCCCCTGAAAAAATATCTTATGCTGAGCTTTTCTTTCGAGATATTCCTTATGTTCCTTTCGTGCCATGTTTAAACTACTTCTAGTTAAGTCATCTCGTTTTTCACGGTACAGTTCTTCAGCCCTTTTTATTTCCCCCTCCAACGCTCTTTCCTCTTTTGAGAACTCGGAATGAGTTTTTTTAATTTTGGTGAAAAGGAACCCCCTCATACTTCAACTTAATAACCCGCGTAAAAGTTGCAGAGGAAACCAAGGCTAAATCAATGCGGGACATTGATCCACATGCGGAACTAGAGCAGGAGAAAACCCTCCTATCAGAATATAAATGTCTCCAGACATCCAGCAACCCGAACTCCCGGCATATATTCCGCAATGTAGATTGTCCCCTATGACATCCTCCTGAGGGGAAAGTAATGGATTCTCTATCCAGCAACGGATCCATCAACGGATTAAAATCCCCCATTACTATTAACTTGTTACTGCCTCTACTGTACATAAAAATGGCCAGTCGATTAAGTGCCTCAGATGAAAAAGGAGGGGGAATATACACAAAAGCTATTATAGTTGAAAGTCCACCAAGAAGGCGGTATAAAAATACATATCTACCTTCCTTGTCAACCTCCTGCGCCAAGTGCTTATAATCAATTTTATACACTAACTAACTTACTTACACTAACTCCCCTAGAATATGAAGATAGACATGAATAAAATTCATAACTCTTTTTTTGGTCTTTGTAAGTTTATCTAGGGAATTATGCTCGGTCCCAGCCAGCCGCTCCCATCTTATCCACCCCCCCCCCACTCCCCAATCTCCCACCCTCTCCTGCTGGTAAATGCGAGTACCGGACCCAATCAGCCTCTTCCCAGTCGCCCTCCCCCACCAAGTATATATTCTGGCCCTAACACTTGCACAAACCAATCTTGAATAAACCCAACGGGATCCTGTTTTTCTACTCCTTCTGGAAATTCAATTAACCGAATATTATTTCTAAGGGTTCTATCTTCAAACTCAGTCAATTTTTTGGTCAATTTCACCTGGTCTATTTCCATAGACTCCATTTTCTTACTGATACTGGTCACCTCCTTCCTTACTGACCTCTGATATTGTTTGTTTTTTCCCCGGACCTTAGCAAGTTCGTCTTTGATCAGGGTCAGATAAGATTGCAAGGTGGCGACCGTATCTGTCAAGTTAGAAACTGAATTATTAGTGGTTTGAACAATCCCCAAAATATCAACCAACTTCTCTTCAATATTTGTCAATTTATCCTCTTTCAAATGCCTGATACTCTGCGAATCTGATACACCCAGCGGGGGATTTTCCTCCTCACCAGTTGGTACTGTATTGTTTTTCTGTCCCCCCCCCCCCCTAGTTTTAGAGACTGGAGACTTAAGAAATGTTTCCATTTTTTAATGTGGGCTATTCAAGGTTTCGGTCTTAGGGGAACCTAATCCCACTGATCTCCTGTTCTGTTTAGGGGGCATTTCTATATTATTGACGAAGCTCTTTATTTTCCTCAATGCACCTCTATGCCCAGCCAACAAGCAATACCCCTTTTAGCTTTTTTTCTTTTTTTCCCTCCTCTCTTTCCCCCCTCCCTCTATACAGAAATAGCACCCTACCAAAATCTCAAATCAATATAACCCAACAATATAAAATGGTGTCTCTCCACATTTCTGCACACATATCTGCAGAGGATTCTCCACTGATTACAGGTTTTTATAAACGAAAAAACAAGTTTCCACAGAATTAATTAAGGCGCAGCAGAGCTGCAAATCTTTTCTATTCAGTCTAGTCTCTCGGTGCTCCCAGTATAAAAAGAGGTCCAATAAAGTCCACTTCTGGGGCTCACAAACTGAAGTACAGAGGATTGATGGCTCAAACAGGCATTTGAATAGTCCTCAAGACTTAATTAGTTAATTAAAAAGTTAATAATTAGTTTACTAGTCGGGTTATGCCTCCACTGACAGTGTTAGTAAGCCAGCACAACAGACAACTAAGGCCCCAAAATAAACAGGGGCGCATCCACACTTGAAAAGTTAGTGGTTAGTTTACCAGTCAGGTTGTGCCTCCACTGAGTGTGTTAGTAAGTCAGCACCGCTGACATATAAGCCCCACAAAGAAACGAAGATGCATCCGAAATTAACAAGTTAGGGCTCTTTCACACTTGCGTATTTCTTTTCCCGCATAGTGCCCTGACGACGGAACTCTATGCCGGAAAAGAAATACGCAAGTGTGAAAGAGCCCTAACTTGTTAATTTCGGATGCATCTTCGTTTCTTTGTGGGGCTTATCAGGATTATCCCAATGCATTCTGAATGGAGAGAAATCCGTTCAGGATGCATCAGGATGTCTTCAGTTCAGGACCGGAACGTTTTTTGGCCGGAGAAAATACCGCAGCATGCTGCGCTTTTTGCTCCGGCCAAAAATACTGAACACTTGCCGCAAGGCCGGATCTGGAATTAATGCCCATTGAAAGGCATTAATCCGGATCCGGCCTTAAGCTAAACGACATTTAGCTTTTTCTGAATGGTTACCATGGCAGCCAGGACGCTAAAGTCCTGGTTGCCATGGTAAAGTATAGTGGGGAGCAGGGGAGCAGTATACTTACCGTCCATGCGGCTCACGGGGTGCTCCAGAGTGACGTCAGGGCGCCCCACGCGCATGGATCACGTGATTCATGCGCATGGGGCGCTCTGGCGTCATTCTGGAGCGCCCGGAGCCGCACGGGTGGTAAGTATACTGCTCCCCCGCTCCCTACTACTACTATGGCAACCAGGACTTTAATAGCATCCTGGCTGCCATAGTAACACTGAAAGCATTTTGAAGACTGATCAGTCTTCGAATGCTTTCAGTTCACTTGCGTTGTTACGGATCCGGAGGGCACTTCCGGCGACGGAAGTGCACGCCGGATCCTAACAACGCAAGTGTGAAAGAGGCCTTAATAGTTAGTGGTTAGTTTACCAGTCAGGTTGCACCTCCGCTAAGAATAATAATAAGCCAGCCAGGTACCCAGGGAGTCTCACTGGTCTTCAGCCTCAGCAACCCATGAAGTTGCCCTCGAAGTTGCATTGATTCAGTTTCCAGGACAGCGTGGTCAATTCCTTCGAGGGGCCTTGGGTCCTCGGCCATCACAACACCTAATGCTCTCAAGACGCTTCCACCTTGCTGCCGGCCGTCCCCACCACACCGCAGTCCTTCACCAGAGCCCAGCACACCACGCGAGCAGTACAGCACAAAGCTGAAGGCGGTCGCAACACATTCAGGAGCTCATGAAGCCAGCATTAAAGGGCTCTCAACTCCTTCATGCCTGCCTCGCAGATCGCGTCCGTCAGAAGCCCGGCGTCCCTAGCAAACTCTCCACCTCCATCTCAATTGCACCGTCACATCGCCAAGAAAGCAGCGCAAGGCCGATCTGGATAGCGAAATACCATGGGCTCACAGCGGTAACCCCGTCCAGAGAACCATGGAGCCGAGGAGGCACACGCCAAGGGAAGCAAGCTGCCAGGCAGAGTGAGAGGACGGTCATGGGGGGGGGCTGGAGGTCAAGGGGCAGGAGGCGCAGCACGCCTACGTTACAACGTCATGCCGCTATGCCTGCACCAATTTTTCTGTCTCCATTTTCTGAACGCCATATTTTTTTTATTTTTCTGCTGATCGTCTTGTGCAGGGGCTTATTTTTTGCAAAAAGAGTTGAGTTTTTTTGTATCATTTTTGGGTATTTATGATTTTATAATTATTCAATGTTACATTTTATTGGGAAAGATGACCAAAAAGTAGTTGTTTTGCCACTTATTTTTACAGCGTTCACCTGAGGGGTTAGGTCATGTCATATTTTTATACAGCAGTTCGTTACGGGCGTGGCAATACTTAATATGTCTGCTTTTTTTTATTTCACTTTAACACAATAAAAGCATTTTTGTTAAAAAAAATTATATTTAGTGTTTCCGTATTCTGAGAACCATAGTTTTTTTTTTTTGACGATTGTCTTATGTAGAGGCTCATTTTTTTGCAGGATGAGGTGACGGTTTGATTGGTACTATTTTTGGGGGGTATAAGCCTTTTTAATCGCCTGGTGTTGCATTTTTTGTGATGTAAGTTGACAAAAAATGACTCTCTTGGCACTGTTTTTATTTAATTTTTATGTTCGGACGGGGTAGATTATGTGATATATTTATAGAGCCAGTCGTTAAGGATGTGGATTTTTTTCTTTCTATTTTTTATTATAAGGGGGGGAAAGGGGCGTTTTGTTTTTTTGCTTTTGTTGTTTACTTGAAACACAATTTTTTATTATAAAAAACACTTTTTTTAAAAACTTTTTTACTTTATTTCTGTCCCACTGTGGGACTGCAACTTTTGGGGTTCTGATCCCCTCTGCAATTCATTACAATATATCTATATTGTAATGCATTGCTTGTTAGTGTATTATACAGTGTAATCCATTAACAGTTGCCTAGAAGACCAAGCCTGGGGCCAGATATCCTCGGCTTCCAAAGAGGGCAGGTCCAGCTGCCTCTGAAAGGCACCGGCTGCCTTCTCACATGCTGCAGTGACGGGGACCCGATGGAGATCCTCACCCGCGGCAAACGCTTTCTATGCTGCAGTCAGTATTGATCACGGCATAGAAAGAGTTAGGTGCCCACTAGAGATCAGCGAATTAAAGCTGACAAAGTGGAATTTGTTACGAATTTCAGGAAAAATGTATCCGAATTTCCTCGCTCTTCATGGTAACGAATCACAATTTTTCCAAAAATGGCAGCTAACATGGTGGCTACAAGTGTGAGGACATGGAGCAATGAACTCTGGGAAGGTGGGATTACCCATAATGCCATGCATGCAGCCAATCAGCAGCAAGCCAGCCCTGTGATGTCACAGCTCTATAAATACGGCGGCCATCTTGTATTCAGACATTTTCCAGCATTCTGAGTGCAGAGACAGACGTAAGAAGGCGCAAGGGACAGCAATAATAAAAACCTCATTGTGAAAAAAAAAAACCTGAAAGAAACGATTTATAATATAAGTGCAGGGAAAGGATAGGGAGGAATCATTTTGCAGCAACTTAGTGCAGGGAGAGACGTCAGAAGGCGCTAGGGACAGTGCTGAAAAAGTGATTTACAGTGCAGGGAAAGATATTTTGGGGATCCAAATAGCCATTATACAGCTCTGTCATTCCATCAATTTGTTCTTGGGGTGCAAGTGCTATGTTGAAAGGCCTTTAGGGGCTTATATCTGTGGAAAAAGAAAAATATATACGCAGTTCACTTCTGCAGCTATATGTGGTGAAAGCCTTTAGTGGCATATTTAATTCAAAAAATAAAAATATATACGTAGCTCACTTCTGCAATTATATGTGGTAAAAGCATTAAGTGGCATATTTCAGTTCAAAAAGAGAAATATATACGTAGTTCACTGTTGCAGTTATTTGCGGTAAAAGCATTTAGTGACGTATTTCAGTACAAGAAGAAAAATATATTCTTAGTTCACTGTTGCAGTTATTTGTGGTAAAGACAATTAGTGACATATTTCAGTACAAAAAGAAAAATATATAGGCAGTTCACTGTTGCAGTTATTTGCGTTAAAAGCATTTAGAGATGGATTTCGGTACAAAAAGAAAGGTTTATATGCAGTTCACTTCTGCAGCTATTTGTGTGAAAGCATTTAGTGGCGTATTTCATAACAAAAAGAAAAACATATATGCAGTTCACTTCTGCAGTCATATGTGGTGAAAGCGCTTAGTGGCGCATTTCAGTACAAAAAGAAAAATATATACGCAGTTCACTGTTGCAGTTATATGTGGTAAAAGCCTTTAGTGACGTATTTCAGTATAAAAATGTATATACGCAGTTCACTGTTGCAGTTATTTGCGGTAAAAGCGTTTAGTGACATATTTTAGTACTAAAAGAAAAATATATACGGAGTTCACTTCTGCAGTTGTTTGCGGTAAAAGCGTTTCGTGGCCTATTTCAGTACAAAATGAAAAATATCTTAGTTTACTTCTACAGTTATATGTGTGGCAAAAGCATTTAGTGGCCTATTTCAGTAAAAGAAAAATATATATTCTCAGTTCACCTTTGCAGTTATATGTGGTAAAAACGTTTAGTGGTCTATTTCAGTACAAAAAGAAAAATAAGGAATATGAGACGTTGGGTACTCTCTAATATTTGGAACCAGTTCAAAACTTTATTAAAAAAGAATCCTAAATAAAATTATCCCAAAAATGATATCAAGTAGTGGGTAATAAATAGTATACTTAAAGGTCATTTTTATTATAGACATTTCCATAAAGCATTGAAAGAAGAACTCAAATTCACCGAAGGGTCAGATGTCAAATAGGTGGGGGCCTATTGCCAAGGGGAAACCAGACAGAAACAAATAGCTAACCCGTTTGGCCGTCGGCAAATGGCACCCACCTACATTCTACAGAAACCCAAAAAGTTCGAATTCTGCATTCAATCCCAAAGGTAAGAGTGTGTTTAATTCAAAAATTTGTTTTGTTTCAAGTCACGACATCTTTTCTACATGATTACCTCCTCTACAATCCCTATGCACTTTGTCAATTGCTGCGAATTTTAAACCTGACAGGTCTTGGTTATGTATGGATGTAAAATGACTTGATGACTTGGCAATATGTTCTGAAATACCCTTTTTTAAGGTTCTTTTGGTCCTCCCTACATATTGGTGTCCACATGGACATTCTATGACATAAATTACATCTTCTGAATTACACGTACAGGTAAGAAAATCTTTAATGATATGTTGATGTTTATTGGTTGTGGGAATAATCTATTTTGTTCTTTTAGGGAAGGAGGTGACTGTACAGTTGTTACAATTACCATATCTAAAAATAACTTGTATACCTGCCCAACTTTGAATAGTAGACATATTTGATCTCTCTCTCTTCGTTGATGCTACTTTTGTACTCAGATTGGGGGCCTTAGTAAAAGTAATTTTTGGATGGGGTGGCACTAGTGATCCTATCATCTTATCCTTCCTCAATAAGTGCCAATGTTTGTTAATAACATATTGTATTTTCTTATAGTCCTCACTAAAAGGTAGGATCAACCGTAAATTCTTATCCCTAGTTCACTATTATCCATAAAAAAGGCCTCCCTATCCATCTCTCTAACTTTGGCCAAAGCTGAATCTAAAATATCTATCAGGTAATCCTTTTCAATTAATTGTTCCTTTATTTTCCCGGCTTCTGTCTCAAATTATGTATCTAAAGTGCAGTACCGTTTAATCCTGCAAAATTGGCCCTGGGGTATATTAATTAAGCAACTAGGAAGATGGCAACTACTGAATAAGATATAACTATTGCGAGCTGTGTGTTTGATAAAAGTGCTATAATTGAGTTTATTGTCCCGGACTGAAATCCGTATGTCTAAAAATTCAAGTGTTTCCTGGCTAGTAGTACCTAAAAATTTAAGATTCTATCCGTTAAAATTAATATCTTCTAAAAAATGATCTAATCTTTCTTTCCCTGTTTGCCATATAAAGAAAATATCATCAATATACCTTTGCCAGAGCACCAGGTCCGTCCACAGTTTAGGCAGGATATATTGCTGTTCCCAATCTGCCATAAATAAGTTAGCGTAAATGGGGGCGAACCTGGTGGCCATGGCAGTACACTGTGTTTGCAAGTAAAAATCGCCATCAAAATTAAAATAATTATGAGTCAATATAAAATCAATGCCCTCAATTAAATAGTCAATTTGTTTCGGATTAAGTCTTTCTTCCAAATATAATTGGGACCTGACCGCCATCTTTCCCTGCTCATGGTTAATAACTGTAGAGGGATTGTACATCAAGTGATCCCATGATCCAGTCATGTTTAAAGTCTAATTTCTCTATAATTTTAATAATTTGTGTAGTATCTTTTGTATAAGATGGGACATTTTTTACTCTGGGTTGTAATAATATGGCAATGTACTGGGACAAGTTGGAAGTCAGGGACCCAATCCCAGACACAATGGGACACCCAGGTGTATTGTCTCTGTTTTTATGTTCCTTGGGCAGGCAATAAAACACAGGTATTCGCGGATGCTTGTTAATTAAAAAATTGTACTCATCTTCATTTAAAATACAACTCAATTTGCCTTTATCGCAAAAAGAGATCAATTTGAAATAAAATTGTTCTGTAGGGTCAACAATTTTATTTCGAATTAATCTCTTTTTGCGATAAAGGCAAATCGAGTGGTATTTTAAATGAAGATGAGTACAATTTTCGACAACCAATTAACATCAACACATCATTAAAGATTTTCTCACCTGTAAATCAGAAGACGTAATTTATGTCATAGAATGTCCATGTGGACACCAATATGTAGGGAGGACAAAAAGAACCCTAATAAAGCGTATTTTAGAACATATTGCCAACATAAAGAAGGGCTTTGAGAACCACTCATTATCAAGTCATTTTAAATCCATTCATAACCAAGACCTGTCAGGTTTAAAATTCGCAGCAATTGACAAAGTGCATAGGGATTGTAGAGGAAGTAATCATGTAGAAAAGATGTTGTGACTTGAAACAAAACAAATTTTTGAATTAAACACACTCTTACCTTTGGGATTGAATGCAGAATTCGAACTTTTTGGGTTTCTGTAGAATGTAGGTGGGTGCCATTTGCCGACGGCCAAACGGGTTAGCTATTTGTTTCTGTCTGGTTTCCCCTTGGCAATAGGCCCCCACCTATTTGACATCTGACCCTTCGGTGGATTTGAGTTCTTCTTTCAATGCTTCCCGGAAATGTCTCTTATAAAGATGACCTTTAAGTAAAAGAAAGTCTATTAAAGGAACAGACACGTAAATTAGGATTCCTTTTTTAGATATTCCTGTTGAAATCAGATGACTGTTATTAGTTTTGACAAAAACCGCACTGATACCGCACCAAAAACGCACGTTGGACTTGATGTGTGTTTTGATGTTGATCAATGATGAAATATATAACTGTATGCCATATCTATCCATTTGGAGATTGCTAACCTTGTTTTATGACAATTTAACAATCTCTTTTAACATGCATTGAGTGACCCTGGCTTGGCTTATCATTATTATTTTTCTATTGTTTTATGTCACTGTTTTTTAATGTATTTGTCAGGTCACCCATCACGCCTTATGTATTTTTAATATCATTTTTATTTTCTCGCCTGTCATGTGTTATCTGTTATCTACCTCAACTAAATCCTGCCGGTGATATTTGCTCCCAAACCATACCAGCTATAGTATTTTTGATGACACTATCTAGTACATCCAGGTCAGGTTTTGCAAAGCACCGTGACCCCTATAAAGGAGGGGTGTTACTGGGGGGACGCTAACCACTGAGGAAGGGGTCATTTTTTAACCCCAAAATGCGTTTGATAATTTATCCCCCTGGCCCAAGGACCATTGTATCAACACACTATCTCTCACCGGGATATATGTGAGGACCGCTGAAAGAGACGCTTGACCGCGCGAACAACTGCACTGTACATCAAGGAGACCGACATCACCTACGGGTCCACGTGTACTACAAGCCGCTAGCGCAATAACATCAGGCGGGAATAGCCCTTGAGACCAGAGCGCCGCTACCTACTGTACAAAGCACCGTGTCGAGGGCAGAACAACCCACGTCGGCAATACCCTGGTAAGACTGTTCGATTTTGTATTGAGGACCGGGAGTGAAGAACTTGCCGCTTTCATTATTGGATGCATTTAGAATAAGGACATCATTGCTCTACTTTTTACTCAACTCATTAATTTTTTAACTATTACAGGCATCAATGAATTTATGGACAGCTAACTAATATCCTATGGACAATTAATAACTTACAGCTGCTATTATTATTATTATTATTATTATTATTATTATTATTATTATTATTGTTATTACTTTTATTTATTGATATTCATTTTAATACCTCCCTATTTGGGGGTCACTTATGCTATTTATTACCCACTACCTGATATCATTTTTGGGATAATTTTATATAAAATTCCTTTTTAATAAAGCTTTGAACTGGTTCCAAGTATTAGAGAGTGCCCTACTTCTCCTATTCTTCATTTTATTACTGTATAGACTGGGTGCTTTTATTTGTTGGTGCACCTCTATTTGATAACCTACCACTCTTGTTGCGACATTTTACCCTTTTTTTCATACAAAAAGAAAAATATATATGCAGTTCATTGTTGCAGCTATTTGCGATAAAGGCGTTTAGTGATGTATTTCAGTAATAAAAGAAAAATATATACGCAGTTTACTGTTGCAGTTATTTGTGGTAAAAATGTTTAGTGGCCTATTTCAGAACAAAAAGAAAAAGTATTTACGCAGTTCACTTCTGCAGATATATGTGGTGAAAGCATTTAATGGCGTATTTCATTACAAAAAGAAAAATATATATGCAGTTCAATTCTGCAGTTATATCTTGTGCAATCGTTTAGTTGCGTATTTCAGTACAAAAAGAAAAAAAATATATATATGTAGTTCACTGTTGCAGTTATTTGCGGTAAAAGCATGTAGTGACGTATTTCAGTACTAAAAGAAAAATATATACGCAGTTCACTGTTACAATTTTATGTGGTGAAAGCGTTTAGTGACGTACTTCAGTACAAAACAATATATACGTAGTTCACTGTTGTAGTTATTTGTGTTAAAAGCATTTAGTGACGGATTTCAGTACAAAAAGAAAATATATACGCAGTTCACTTCTGTAGTTATATGTGGTGAAAGCTTTTAGTGGCGTATTTCAGTGCAAAAAGAAAAATATATTCTTAGTTCACTGTTGCAGTTATTTGTGGTAAAAGCGTTTAATGATGTTTTTCAGTACAAAAAGAAAAATATATTCTCAGTTCACTTCTGCAGTTATATGTGGTGAAAGCGTTTAGTGGCCTATTTCATTACAAAAAGAAAAATATATACGCACTTCATTGCTGCAGTTATTTGTGGCTAAAGCGTTTAGTGGCCTATATCAGTACAAAAAGAAAAATATATATGCATTTTACTGTTGAAGTTATTTGTGGTGAAAGTGATTAGTGTAGAGTTGAGTGGACACCTGGATGTTCTGGTTTGTGAAGTTCGGCCGAACTGCACGAAAATGTTTGAGTTCGTGATCCGAACTTGACCAGAACTTGACCCTGAACCTGAACCCAATTGAAGTCAATGGGGACCCAAACTTTTGGGCACTAAAATGGGTGTAAAATAGCCCTGGAAAGGGCTAAAGGGCTGCAAAAGGCAGAAAAATGTGGCTAAGTGCCCTGCAAACAAATGTGGATAGGGAAACAACTGAAAATAAAATAACTAAAAATTAAACAATATCGATTGCCAACTCGGAGGAGGAGGTGGAATAGGAGGTTGGGGAGGCGTCAGGTGGGAATGCCATCAGCAGCACGTCTACCAGCATGCGTTTTGTAGTCAGTAGTCACGCATATTTTGATCAGTACCATACGTTTTTTACAAAATTTGGTTTCCCGCCAGCATTGCACAGCTGTGGCTTATCATTGGCAAAAATGGGTTAATGTCACCCACCAATGGAACAGGTGATATTCAGAAATGGTAGGCCCCTGGCACCCAGACAGAAGAGAGGTCAATGCTCAGCAAAACAGGCTTCATATCATTCACCAATGCAGCAAGCGATTATCATAAATGTAGGCCCTTGGCACCCAGACAGAGGAGAGATCATTGGACGGCAAAAAGAGGTTAAAGTCACCCACCAAAGCAACAGGCGATTATCTGAAATGTAGGCCCCTGGCACCCAGACAGAGGAGAGAGGTCAATGCATGGAAAAAGAGGCTTCATGTCACCCAGCAATGGAACAGGCCATTTTCTGTAATTTAGGCCCCTGGCACCCAAATAGAGGAAAGAGGTCACATAACAGCAAAACAGGCATCATGTCACTCAGCAATGCAGAAGTCAATTATCATAAATGTAGGCCCCTGGCAACCAGAGAGAGGAGAGGTCAATGCACGGCAAAAAGAGGTTAATGTCACCCACCAAAGCAAAAGGCAATTATCATAAATGTAGGCCGCAGCCACCCAGACAGAGGAGAGAGGTCAATGCATGGCAAAACAGGCTTCATGTCACCCAGCAATGGAACAGGCCACTTCCAGTAATTTAAGCCATAGCACCCTGACAGAGGAGAGAGGTCCCGTAAGAGCAAAACAGACTTCATGTCACCCAGCAATGGAACAGGCGATTATCATTAATGTAGGCCGCAGGCACTCAGACAGAGGAGAGAGGTCTCGTAACAGCAAAACAGGCTTTATGTCACCTAGCAATGGAACAGGCCACTTTCATTAATTTAGGCCCTAGAACCCAGACAGAGGAGAGAGGTCCCGTAACAGCAAAACAGGCTTCATGTCACCCAGCAATGGAACAGGCCACTTTCAGTAATTTAGACACTAGCACCCTGACAGAGGAGAGAGGTCCCGTAACAGCAAAACAGACTTCATGTTACCCAGCAATGGAACAGGCGATTATCATTAATGTAGGCCGCAGGCACCCAGATAGAGAAGAGGTAAATGCACAGCAAAAAGAAGTTAATGTCACCCACCAAAGCAACAGGCGATTATCTGAAATGTAGGCCCCTGGCAACCAGACACAGGAGAGGGCAATGCTTCATGTCATCCAGCAATGGAACAGGCGATTATCATTAATGTAGGCCTCAGACACCCAGACAGAGGAAAGAGGACAATGCATGGCAAACCAAGCTTTATGTTACCCACCAAAGCAACAGGCCATTTTCAGTAATTTAGGCTGCAGGCACCAAGACAGAGGAGAGGTTTATTCAAATTGGGATAGGCCCCGAAATAATGGTACAAATAAATAAAGGATTCAATGAATAAGTGCACTGGAGTACAATAATGTATGGTTGAGGCTGTTATAAATGTTAATTCTGCACAAGGTACGGACAAGTCCTGTGGGATCATTCCTGGTTCATTTTAATAAACGTGAGCTTGTCAACGTTGGCTATGGACAGGCGGCTGCGTTTGTCTGTAATGACGCCCCCTGCCGTGCTAAATACAAGTTCAGAGAATACATTGGCTGCAGGGCAGGCCAGAACCTCCAAGGCATTATGGGCAAGCTCAGGCCATGTGGACAATTTGGAGACCCAGAAGTTGAATGGGACAGACCCATCAGTCAGTAAGAGGAGGCGTGTGCACATGTACTGTTCCACCATGATGTTCAAATCCTGCCTCCTGCTAAGACGTTCCGTATCAGCTGGTAGTGAAGGTTGCTGTGGTGCGGTGACAAAACTTTTCCACATGTCGGCCATGCTAACCCTGCCTTCTGAGGAGCTGGCCGTGACACAGCTGCGCTGGCGACCTCTTGCTCCTCCTTCTCCTCTGCTTTCGCCTTGTGCTTCCACTTGTCCCCCCGTGTCAGTTGGGAATGCCCTCAGGAGCGCGTCTACCAGCGTACGCTTGTACTCGCGCATCTTCCTATCACGCTCCAGTGCGGGACTTAAGGTGGGCACGTTGTCCTTGTACCGGGGATCCATCAGGGTGGCAACCCAGTAGTCAGCACAAGTTACAATGTGGGCAACTCTGCTGTCGTTGCGCAGGCTCTGCAGCATGTAGTCGCTCATATGTGCCAGGCTGCCCAGATGTAGGGATAAGCTGTCCTCTGTAGGTGGTGTATCGTCTGTGTCCTCCGTATCCCCCCATGCATGCTCCAGTGATGGCCCTGAGCTGCGTTGGGTGCCACCCTGCAATGTACCCGGTTCCTCCTCCTCCTCTACCTCATCCTCCTCCTCCGCCAGAACTGTGCCCTGGCTGGCCACATGTGTACCTGGCCTCTGCTGGTGCAGATACCCACCCTCTGAGCCACCTTGGAATGACCAGCCTTAAACCCTGTGAAAAGCCCCCTCCTCCTCCTCCTCCTCCTCTGCCACATCCTTTTCCATCATTGACGTGATTGATTTTTCAAGGAGACATAGAAGTGGTATTGTAATGCTAACAATGACATCATCAGCACTGGCCATGTTGGTTGAGTACTCAAAAGACCGCAACAAGGTACACAGGTCTCTCATGCAAGCGATGTGAAGTGGTGCTGATCCGCAGAACGACTGACCCGTGCGTACTGCAGCTAAAACTCCACTATCGCCAGCTGCTGCTCGCGCAGTCTCTCCAGCATATGCAAGGTGGAGTTCCACCTGGTGATCAAGTCGCATATGAGGCATTGAGCTGGAAGGCCTAAGTTACTCTGCAGCAAAGACAGGCGAGCAGCAACAGGGTGAGAACGCCAAAAGCGAGCACAAAGGGACCGCACTTTCAGCAGTAGCTCTGAAGTGTCTGGGTATTTTTTAAGGAACTTCTGCACCACCAGATTCAGCACATGCGCCAGGAAAGGGATGTGCTTCAAACCGGCTAGTCCCAGAGCTGCAACAAGATTTTGCCCATTATCGCACACCACCAGGCCGGGCTTGAGGCTCACTGGCAGCAACCACTCATCGGTCTGTTGTTCTATGACCCTCCAAAGCTCCTGTGCGGTGTGGGGTTTGTCACCCAAACACATGAGTTTTAAAATCGCCTGCTGAAGTTTACCCCTGGCTGTGCTGAGGTTGGGGGTGAAGTTCTTTTGATGACCATATGTGGGGGTGGTAGAAGAGGAGGAGGATGCGGAGGCAACAGGAAGGACATGCGCTATCAGCCTCGGGCCCAGCCGCCACTATGTTTAACCAGTGTGCAGTTAGGGAGAGATAGCTGCCCTGCCCGTGCTTACTGGTCCATGTATCTGTGGGTATGTGGACCTTGCCACAGATGCCGTTGCGCAGCGCACACTTGATTTTATCCTCCACTTGGTTGTGCAGGGAAGGGACGGCTCGCCTGGAAAAGTAGTGGCGGCTGGGAACTACGTACTGTGGGACAGCCACCGCCATCAGCTATTTGAAACAGTCTGTCTCCACCAGACGGAATGACAGCATTTCAAAGGCCATCGATTTTGAAATGCTGGCATTCAGGACCAGGGATCGAAGGTGGGTAGGTGGGTATTTTCTCTTTTTCTCCAGTGTTTGGGAGATGGAAAGCTGAACGCTTGCCTGTGACATGGTGCAGATGATTGGTGATGGTGACGGAGGTGGTGGTGGTGTTGGTGGGACATCCTCTCTTTGCCGGTTGCCAGGTGCCATGTTGACACCATAGGTGGAGGAAGAGCCCAAGACAGCAGCAGAAGAGGGAGCAGGAGGAGCCTAAGATCTTTCTTGGTTTTTAAGGTGTTTACTCCACTGCAGTTCGTGCTTTGCATGTAGATGCCTGGTCATGCAGGTTGTGCTCAGGCCTTGGTGTGCTCGGTGCCTAGGTGTGGTGGGCAGTAGCAGGAGTGCTGTCTATGGAACGGCCGCTGCTCTTTTGCACCTTGGTCCCTCTTTTGCTGTGCTGTTGCTTCTGTGCAACCACCGCCTCTTCCTCAGAACTGCACACGTCACTAGCACAACTTTCAGTCCAGTCTGGGTCTAGGACCTCATCATCCTCCACATCATCTTCCACCCATTTATGACCCCTGCCCTCCTCGTCGGTCTGCACATTGCAGAAAGCCACAGCAGTTGGCACCTGTGTTTCGTAATCATCAGAGACATGCTGCGGCGGTCTTCCCATGTCGTCATCCTGCAACATAAGTGGTTGGGCATCAGTGCATTCAAGGTCTTCCACTTCTGGGGCAGGGCTAGATGGATGGGCCGGGGAAATCCTGCTGACAGAGTCATCAAAAAGCATAATAGTTTGCTGCATGACTTGGAGCTCTGACTGCTTTGGTGATTTGCAAGGGGGTGAGGTGAAAGACTGATGAGCATGGGCTGCAGGTGCCAACTCTGAGCATTCTGCAGAGGACTGGGTGGGAGACACTGTGAAGGAACTGGTGGCACTGTCAGCCACCCAATCTACTATCACCTGTACATGTTCTGACCTCACCATCCGTAGAGCGTAATTCAGGCTTACCAAATAACGCTGCAGGTTCTGTCGTCTGCTCGCACCTGAGGAATGTGTTTTACTTGGACCGGTAGTTGGCGCTGAACAGCCACGTCCTCTCCCAGCAACAGGAGCTCTACCAACACAACCATGACCATGCCCACGTCCCTTATTTGATGTTCTCCTCATTATTTGCATTCACCCACAAAGCTGAAAGATGGTTTCTCTCCGGTGTCAATTTAACTGCCAATTGTTAACAATTAAGTTCACTAAGGCAGTGCCCGTGTCATAAAAATGCTCTGTGGACCAAGAATAAAGTTTTTTTGGCCTAAAACATGCTGATTCTCACTGCAGAAATGTAAAATATGTATTTGTACTCTGTATGATCAAGTGGTTTGTGGACCAACAACAAGGATTTTTTTAATAAAACACAGAAAATCTGTATTTCAGTGCTATTAATAAAACGTAGCTATTTCTAAGGTTTATGCAAAAGTGGTTTGTGGAACCAGAGCACATATTTTTTTAATAAAACACAGAAAAGCAGTATTTCACTGCTATTACTAAAGCCTAGCTATTTCTATGGTTTATGCAAATGTGATTTGTGGACCCAGAACAAGGATTTTTTTTTAATAAAACACAGAAAAGCAGTATTTCACTGCTATTATTAAAACGTTGGTATTTCTACTCTGTATGCACAATTGGTTTTTGGACCCAGAACAAGAATTTTTTTTAATAAAACACAAAAAAGTTGGTATTTCTATGCTGTATGCACAACTGCTTTGTCAAGCAAGAACATTTTTTTTTCTCCCCACAAAAAATAAAAATTAATTCACTATTTCACTGAAGAAATGTCAAATGTGTATTTGGGTGGTGTATTTGGAACTGTTTTGTGGACCAAGAATACTTCTATTTTTTTCCCAAAAATACACTGAGGCTCTATTTCAAGGCAGAAATGTCAAATGTGTATTTGGCCGGGGTATTTCAAACTGTTTTGTGGACCAGGAATAATGTTTTTTTTTTTCCCAGGAAACACACTCATGCACTATTTCCCTGCAGAAATATTAAATATGTATTTGTACGCTGTCTGCACAACTGTTTTGAACACCATACGTTTTTTTTTTTTTGCCAAAAATACACTGATTCTCTATTTCACTAAAGAAATATAAAATATGTATTTAGGCGGTGTTTTTAACCAGGAATACTTCTATTTTTCCCCAAAATTCAGTGAGGCTCTATTTCACGGCAGAAATGTCAAATGTGTATTTGGGCGGTGTATTTCAAACTGTTTTGTGGAACAGGAATAACTTTTTTTTTTTCCAGGAAACACACTGATGCACTATTTCCCTGCAGAAATATTAAATATGTATTTGTACGCTGTATGCACAACTGCAAGAATATTGCTTTTTTCTCATAAAAAAAAAAAAATATTATTCACTATTTCACTGCAGAAATGTCAAATGTGTATTTGGGCAGTATATTTCAAACTGCTTTGGGGACCAGGATCACATCTTTTTATCACAAAAATACTGCATAAATTGAAAATACTGTTTAGTGCATTGTATACACAAGTGATCTGTGGCACCACAGGTCACAGACTAGACAAATAGACTATGTCACCCCTGATAGAGATGTAGACATCATTCTTAGATTAAACTAAGAAAGCTCCCATGTATTCCAGCTCTCAGACAACATCTTATCTCCTCCAGAGAGCGAAGGTTCCATCCTACCAAAGAAACCACGCCTCCTTGCCACGTCATATATGCTTCTCTGCTGTTAGTATAGACTCCATTACAAGATGGCTGCCATTGCTGGATGTTTACATGCCAGAGTTAGTAAAACAATGCACACTGTGCAGATGCCAAGTGTTATCTCTTTTCATATTTTCATATTCCAGCCAATGTAACAATGCCACATGCATCAGAGGTAATGCCTCTTTGATGTCTATATAAACTGCTGTACTTCCTGTAATAAATTAGAAATTACTTTGACCCCAATGTGTGTCACTGGTATTTTCTCTGTGCACGAAAAAGCCTTGGCTTACCACTAATTTGGAGCAGTAGAGCAAACATAATCAGCCCCGATTGAGTGCATCTTTAACAGTTGGTGCCCAAACGCGGGGCCACAAGAGAAGTAGAGTCAGTAGCCGAAGTTTGGGGGTTCCCAGAGCATGGTGGACAGCGTTTTAGGAGGAGGCCTGCAGACTAAAATCAGGTGAGAAAATCTGTTTATCTCATCTGCCTCTTGCTGCGCTCCACTCTGCTGTGGTAATCTGTTCTGCTATTGGTGTTGCATTTCATTGTGGGTTGCAACTTTGGTTGACATTAAATCCTGTGTGGCCCTAGACCCTTTTAGAAGGAAAGTTTTGAGTTTTCCCTTCTGAGGCACCTCCACAGTTAATGGGTAAGCAGAGCAAGAGATTTCCCCTGGCAGGGGCGGAGCCTCATTAGGAGCTACTTAATTGTCCCAGGAGAGGGAGGGTATAGCTCCAGGGTGCTCCGGGATGGGGCTTGATTTAGGGGTTACTGATTTATCTGTCTAAATGACGGAGGGTGTAACCCCGGGTAGCCCTGGGGGGGACTCAAATTAAGGTCCACTAAATTATCCCAGGAGAGGGAGGGAGTGGCCTTGGGGAGTCCTGGGAGGACTATAAATTATCTGCCGGGAGTGGCGGAGGGTTAGTCCTAGACTTGCGGACCAGACGTGGTAGCCAGGGAATTCACAGTTAATAACCTGCATAGGGGTGAGCCTACTTGGGAGTGAGAAGAAGGTAGGAGTTGGGGTGTTGAAGTGGGACGACTAGACAAAGGAGGTGCCTGCTTCTGTCTTTAAAGTGTTCAAATGAGTAAATTAATGTAAATTCAAGTAGTAAGCATGTGAAGCATTGTGGAAAGTTGAGTGACGATGCAGTGCAGCGCTGAGGAAGTATTATATCTTGTCTATCCGTGTACCATGGCTATCTGAGTGCCCTGTGTGTCTCTGTTGCCCGGTGAATATAGTCCAAAGGCAGAGCAGAGGGAGAAACTGGGGGCTGTATACTGTAGCTGTGCAGGGGCGAGTGACATCATGACTTTGGAATGTGTGATAACCAGTAGCGAGGACGCTGTCTGCCAGCCGAAGTGTAATCAAAAGTCCAGGTATGTGAGGTACTGAGTGTGTGTGTGTCTTATTGGTTTGTGGTTTGTTAATAAGTTCAAAGACTTTTGTGTGTAAAAGTATGAGAAAGTTTTCTATATGTCTGTTCGACATTGAATGTTATATCTGTGTGGACCAGGTCTCTGACCTTGTGTGTTGCCAACTAGAACACTGACTAGTAGAGGAAGGTCACGCAGCCAAGTTTACGGTGAGTGAAGTCAGTTCTAGAAAGTAAGGATTAAGTTGCGGAGACACATCCCCCACCACATCAGCCCCCTCAAGTCCAGAGGGGTGGACCTGTTGAGTACGTCAGTGCCCAAACCACGCCCTAGGCCCACCTCTTTGCTTCCGGTTATCACACAAGATGGCACCCCTTACGCCTTGATTTCCGCTCTGGTGGCCATGTTAACTAATCCAGAGTCAAGTCTGGCAGCCATCTTAACTTAGGGAATTCCCATCTTTGGCCATCTTAGTTACTGGTATTTTTCCTGAGACGGCTACTGTGCACAAAACAATATGCATAAATACCAGTAGTCCAAGTAGCACCACAAGGAGTACTCACTCGAGTCAGTGAGTAAAGGACACATATACCTATGATTAGTTATGACCAGTAGTATTGTTTAATTGTTTTATTCAGATGAGATTCCTTAACTTACATGTATTTTGTTTTTCAAGCAAAGTCAAGTGAAGCCCCCCTCCTGCCCAGTTGCTAGAATCGCAAAAGGAGGGGATTGTGACGGAGATGGTCCCAAACGTGGTAAACTGTAGCTTTAAGCCCAGACAGATTCTGTTCTTTCTGTCTTTCATATTTTGCCGAAGAATGCTGACCTTGAGATAAGCTGCTTCAGAAGTAGACTAAGATTAGGAAACAGGCAATCCAGTACCTCCAGTATTGGCGGCGCTTTTAAACATTTAGCAGATTCCAGTCCGGACCCAATGATATCCCTCACTCTGGGTGATAAAGAAGTAGTCCCATTTTTATTGATACTGGAGCAGTCAAGATGAATGTGTCCTCCCTTGACTTAATCCCCAAAGACACCAGTCCTTGTATAGAAGTGGATGGGAAAGTAGTACACTACCCTTTTAACAGAACCCATCCGTGTTAGATTTGCCCTTACCCAAGAAGTGCTTGCCCGTTTGCTGGTCATTTGTAACTTCCCCTGTTGCCTCCTAGGTGCAGAATTGTTTACAAAAGTACATGCCAGCATCTCATATCAGAAGGATGGTGCTTTAAAACTCACAGGTGACCTCAATGACCAGGAACTTTGTTTATTGGTAGAGTTGAGCGAACACCTGGATGTTCGGGTTCGAGAAGTTCGGACGAACTTCACAAAAATGTTCGGGTTCGGGATCTGAACTCGACCCGAGCTTGACCCCGAACCCGAATCCCATTGAAGTCAATGGGGACCCGAACTTTTGGGCACTAAAAAGGCTGTAAAATAGCCCAGGAAAGGGCTAAAGGGCTAGAAAAGGCATCAAAATGTAGGTAAATCCCCTGCAAACAAATGTGGAAATGACTTAAAATAAAATAAATAAAAATTAACCAATATCAATTGGCAACTTGGAGGAGGAGGTGGAATAGGAGGTTGGGGTGGCGTCAGGTGGGAATGCTATGGGAGTTGTAGTTCTCATCACAGCCAAAAAGGATTCATGTCTGCCTGCAGTGCCACAGGCCTCATTCACAGACTCAGGGCCATGGCAACCATACATGGAGTTGAAGTTCACATCACAGCCAAGAAGGATTCATGTCTGCCAGCAGTGTCACAGGCCTCACTCACAGACTCAAGCCAATGGCAACCATACATGGGAGTTGAAGTTATCATCACAGCCAAGAAGGAATCATGTCTGCCTGCAGGGCCACAGGCCTCATTCAAACATTCAGGCCCACTGGACCCACAAAGAGGAGAGTTAAAACCATGCCAAATCAGTATTGATTTTACCCAGCAGTGCCACAGGCCTCATTTACTAATTCAGGAGGACCATGGCACCCGCAAAGAGGAAAGTGGTCCCGTAAAAGGCAACACAGGCCTTAGGTCAACCTGCAATGGAACAGGCCATTATCATTTATTTAGGCCCCTGACACCCAGACAGAGGAGAGGTAATTATACAGTAAAAAGAGTTTAATGTCTCCCACCAATGCAGCAAGCGATTAAACAAAATATAGGGCCCTGACAACCAGACAATGTAGAGGTCATTTGACAGTATAAAGAGTTTAATATCTCCCACCAATGCAGCAAGCGATGAAACGAAATATAGGCCCCTGACAACCAGACAATGTAGAGGTCATTTGACAGTATAAAGAGGAAAATGTCACCCAACAAAGCAACAAATGATTAAACGACATATAGGCCCCTGACACCCACACAATAGGGCAGTCCTTTGACAGTAAAAAGAGTTAAATGTCTCCCACCAAGTCAGCAAGCAAGTAAACAAAATATAGGCCCCCTGACACCCACACAATGGGGCGGTCCTTTGACAGTAAAAAGAGTTTAATATCTCCCACCAAGACAACAAATGATTAAACGACTTATAGGCCCCTGACACCCACACAATGGGGCAGTCATTTGACAGTAAAAGGGGTTAAATGTCTCCCACCAAGACAGCAAATAATTAAACTAAATATAGGCCCCTGACACCCAGACAGAGTAGAGGTCATTCGACATCAAAAAGAGGATAATGTCACCAACCAAAGCCACAGGCGATTATCTGAAATGTAGTTCCCTGGCACCCAGACAGAGGAGAAAGGTCCCATAGCAGCAAAAGAAGCATCATATTACCCACCATTGGAACAGGCAACTTTCAGTTATTTAAGCCCCAGCACCCAGACAGAGGAGAGAGGTCTCATAGCAGCAAAACAGGCATCATTTTACCCACCAATGGAAAAGGCCACTTTCAGTTATTTAGGCCCCAGCACCCAGACAGAGGAGAGAGGTCCCATAGCAGCAAAACAGGCATTATGTTACCCAACAATGAAACAGGCCACTTTCAGTTATTAAGACCCCTGAAACCCAGACAGGTCATTTGACAGCAAAAAGAGGTTAATGTCACGCACCAAAGCAGCAGACGATTAGCTGAAATGTAGGCCCCTGGCACCCAGACAGAGGAGAGGTTCATTCAACTTGGTGTTGCCCCCAAAAATAATGGTACACTTAAAAAAAAGAGGATTCAATAAAGAAGTGCCCTGGAGTACAAGAATGTATTGCTGAGGACAAGGCAGTTATAAATGTCTATTCTGCGCAAGGGATGGACAGGTCCTGTGGGATCCATGCCTGGTTCATTTTTATAAACGTCAGCTTGTCCACGTTGAATGTGGACAGGCGGCTGCAT
Organism: Bufotes viridis; assembly: GCA_033119425.1. Taxonomy (NCBI): domain Eukaryota; kingdom Metazoa; phylum Chordata; class Amphibia; order Anura; family Bufonidae; genus Bufotes; species Bufotes viridis. The sequence goes on along the minus strand of CM065589.1, from coordinate 594,326,767 downwards.
TTGTCTGTAATGACGCTGCCTGCCGTGCTAAATACACGTTCAGACAATACACTGGCCGCAGGGCAGGCCAGCACCTCCAAGGCATAAAAGGCTAGCTCTGGCCATGTGGACAATTTGGAGACCCAGAAGTTGAATGGGGCCGAACCATCAGTCAGTACGTGGAGGCGTGTGCACACGTACTGTTCCACCATGTTGTTGAAATGCTGCCTCCTGCTAACACATTCCCTATCAGCTAGTGGTGAAGTTAGCTGTGGCCCTGTGACTAAACTTTTCCACATCTCGGCCATGCTAACCCTGCCTTTAGAGGAGCTTGCCGTGACTCAGCTGCATTGGCGACCTCTTGCTCCTCCTCTGCCTTCCCCTTGTGCTTTCACTTGTCCCCCCATGTCAGTTGGGAATGCTCTCAGGAGCGCGTCTACCAGCGTGCGCTTGTACTCGCGCATTTTCCTATCACGCTCCTGTGTGAGAATTAAGGTGGGCACGTTGTCTTTGTACCGGGGATCCAGCAGGGTGGCCACACAGTAGTCAGCAGTGGCGGCTGGGAACAACATACTGTGGGACAGCCATGGACATCAGCTGTTTGAAGCTGTCTGTGTCCACCAGCCTGAATGACAGCATTTCAAAGGCCAGTAGTTTAGAAATGCTGGCATTCAGGCCCAGGGCTCGAGGGTGGCTAGGTGGGAATTTACGGGTGGCTAGGTGGGAATCGGACGCACCCGCCATCGTCACGTGGGACGCCACGGAGTGACGACAGTGACCACGTGAGACGTCGCGTCAGGTCCTGGCAGGGAGAAGGCACTACACTTTGGTTTTGCGGTACAAGGGAGCAAAAGAAGGTTACCGATGAGAGACGGAGGACGGTAAAGTAACCCTCTATGTTTGTCAGTTAATACCCATTGTGGATCTAATAAGGTATGTCTCCCACGGAGGACTCTTTATTTTACTCACGGTCTTATGGACATTATACTTGGATCGCCAACAGATTATCCTCATCCTAACCTACTTGAATAGGGACGATTACCTTAATAAGACCCATACAGAGGTTCAAGACCTATACTTGATTTTAGATCAGTAGAACATCCACCACTAGTGCATGTGGTTGACGGTTTACCCTATTTTACTTTATTTTATTCCATTATATGTACCACACAAGATCCCTATTGGATTAGTATTGTGGACTTAACGTATTCTGGGCATATTATATGTTATTTCTTTTATTTTATATTGTATAATAAATATATGTGTTACTATCCATTGGCCATATATTTGTGTGCCCCTGCATCTATCCTACTTTTGGGAATTTACGCTTTCTCTCCAAGGTTTGTGAGATGGAGAGCTGAACGCTGCTGTGTGACATGGTGGAGATGCTTGGTGACGCAGGTGGTGTTGTCGGTGGCACATCCTCTGTTTGGTGGGCGGTAGGTGCCAACGTTCCTCCCGAGGCGGAGGAAGAGGCCGAGGCAGCAGCAGAAGAGGGAGCGGGGGAGCCTGAGTGAGTTCCTTGCTTTTAAGGTGTTTACTCCACTGCAGTTCATGCTTTGCATTTATATGCCTGCTCATGCAGGTTGTGCTAAGGTTCAGAACGTTAATGCCTCGCTTCAGGATCTGATGGCAAAGCGTGCAAACCACTCGGGTCTTGTCGTCAGCACATTGTTTAAAGAAGTGCCATGCCAGGGAACCCCTTGAAGCTGCCTTTGGGGTGCTCGGTTCCTGGTGGCGGTGGCCAGTAGCAGGCGAACTCTCTTGGCGGCGGCTGGTCTGCTTTTGCCCCCTGCTCCCTCTTTTGCTACGCTGTCGGCTCGGTTTTACCACTGCCTCTTCCTCTGAACTATGAAAGTCTGTGGCACGACCTTCATTCCATGTGGGGTCTAGGACCTCATCGTCCCCTGCATCGTCTTCCACACAGTCTTCCTCCCTGACCTCCTGTTCGGTCTGCAAAGTGCAGAAAGACGTGTTTCGTCATCATTAGAGAAGTGCGGACTCTGATGAGGTGGTATTCCCATGTCCTCATCATCAGGAAACATCAGTGGTTGTGCATCAGTGCATTCTATGTCTTCCACCACTGGGGAAGGGCTAGGTAGATTCCCTTGGGAAACCCTGCCAGCAGAGTCTTCAAACAGCATAAGAGACTGCTGCATAACTTGAGGCTCAGACAGTTTCCCTGATATGCATGGGGGTGATGTGACAGACTGATGGGCTTGGTTTTCAGGTGCCACCTGTGCGCTTTCTGCAGAAGACTGGGTGGGAGATAATGTTGTGAACATGCTGGCTCCACTGTCGGCCACCCAATTGACTAGCGCCTGTACCTGCTCAGGCCTTACCATCCTTAGAACGGCATTGGGCCCCACCAAATATCGCTGTAAATTCTGGCGGGTACTGGAACCTGAGGTAGTTGGTTCACTAGGACATGTGGCTGTGGCAGAATGGCCACTTCCTCTCCCAGCACAAGAGGGTACATTAACACCACCACGACTGCGTCCGCGTCCCTTACTAGATGTTTTCCTCATTGTTACCGTTCACCAAGCACCACAGAAAGAAAAAAAAATATTTGTCCCAATGTATTGATTTCAAATTCAGGCCTTTTTTTACAGGCACCTAACACTATCTGCCTATTTATTTATGTAGCGTATTACACTAATCCAGGCACAGCAGTAACCACTGATTTAGGGGAATATCTCTTTAGGGCTAGTATTTAGGCCCTGGATAAAAGGTATCTGTCACGGATAATCCGCGAGAATATTGATCAATTCTCCCAATATTACCAGTTTTACTATCCCATATGGATAAATCAGTCTATTAAACAGTATTTGGGCCTACAGATTACAATATGATTAGTCAGAGCGGCCACTCTTGTATGCCCAGAGAACAAAGGTCCTTTTGGTCAATAAACATGATCACAGCCTGTTTCCTGGAGTCCCTCCACATAACTAAAGCTTCCTTCCCCTTAGAGATTTCACGGGTAGGTGTGAAAGCCCTTCAAAAGAAACCTTTTGGTGGGTCACTTGCATATAGAAGTAGGTAAGCTAGCAGCCAGACTCCTTGGCGCCGTATTCTCACATTGAAACATGTATGTAAGATATTATTTTTACCCTTTTAAGACAGACCATGCATCTCACGGACATGCAACTTACATAATCGTGTCCCTCAGAATTTACTGGACATGTCCATAGGTCACACATGACTTTAAGAGGTGTCCAGGTGAAGTTATGGGGTTTATCAATAATAAATAATTTAAGATAATCTTGTTTGATATCCCTGAACTCCATATTTTGTGGGGAATGGGAATCTGCGCTTGCTAATTATATACAGCGGAGGCATCCCGAAATATGGCTCATACCATATTTCAGAACTTGCATTCGCTCAGAGATACAGCCTGCCCCAACAGGCGGATTCTCAAGTCCCCGCCCTGATCCTGAGATTCATATAGCCCTGATCTAGGATCTGCACGGGAGTTCTCCATTTTAACATCACCTGAAGAGAGCCTCGGCCAGAGAACCATTGGGCTGTAGGCATATTTGGATTTATTACCCTCTGGACAAAGATTTCTTGGACTTATCCCTGCAACGGACTATTTCACCAATGGACATCTTTCTACAGGAAATAAGTATTTTCTTTCTTTTCTCCCTTTGGTTTCTTGGACTATACTTTCCTTAATTAGTGTTTTAATAATCACTGTACATATCGATAATCTGTATTGTATATATAATAAATGACCTTCAAGTCATTTCTCTAGTCATATGCCTGTTCCAAACACTGCAAAAACGTACTCTAGTCTCTCCGAAGAGAAAGCTACTCGGTTCTGTGCTATCCAGATAGTGGGTTCCTTGCTCCCAGTGATCGCAAGGTGGTGGCAGTTTAACTACCCTGTGTGTGGTTCTGATCCGGTCGGTCACACGCTCACTTGTGGTCAATCTGCGGTCCAATCCCTGTACTTTCAGCCTACCGACTTTACGGACTCAAGTTAGACTGTCGGTGAGCTGAAAGCGGCTGGGAGGCCTGTTTTGCGGATTGAGCACTAGGGGTGCTGTGACGGTGTTGTGACGTATGTTGGCCACGGCGGTCGGTATCGTCACATATTGGTTGGCAGCTACTGGGATTCTTTTTGCATGTGTTGAGAACATCTGAACAAAGTTGAATTAATTTTACCTCTGTCAGAACCAAACCTATTTGGTGGTGGTGTGGCTGAGTGCAATACATTTATTGGTGTGTACAGAGAGATTGTGTAGTCCAGTACCCTCCCCGAAATCTTGTTTTCTTTATCTATCTTTTATTTTGCGTGAAAATGTCCAGGGAATACAAGAAAATGGCTTTGGCAGATCTGGAAAATCTGTGCCAAGAACGGGGCATTGAAGTCGGTCGCAGAACAAAAACCGACCTGATAAAAGACTTGTTCCGATGGGATAGCCAACAACTGCGGGGGTTGGATGTGTCTACTGCGGAAGACACCGGCCCATCGGACTCGAGACCTGAGGAACCGGAGACTGAGAGTCCTGACCACACGGAGGGGGAACATCCTGCGGGCCCTGTTAGCCCCCCAGAGCAGTATTTCAGTACGGATCCTAATTTGTCTTCACGTACTTGCCTGGAACCGGCCTGTAACAGACTATCTATTTATATGGACCCTATGATGCAGCAGGCCCTCCAACAGCTAATGGACACTGACCCGGTAAAGTACCTGCAGTGCATGGCGGAGCGTGAAGAACGCCGAGCTGAGAGGGAGGCCGCAGAGCGGAAACGCCAGCATGAACTGAGCATGGCCAGAATATACCAATCCAGCCGAAGCTCATCACCCAACTTTCCAGCTGGAGGAGCAGCATCACACGTGAGTGCAAAATTTAAATTTGCTCATATGAAAAAGGACACTGACATAGACTTGTTTTTGCGATCCTTTGAGAAAGCCTGCCATCAGTATCGTCTGCCCCAAGAGCAGTGGGCCAGACATCTGACGCCCTTGTTGCGCTACAAAGCGCTGGATGTGTTTGCGGAGTTATCCACGGAGCAGGATGACGATTATTCTGCTATAAAAGACGCTATTGTTGCCAAGTACCAGCTGACCCCTGAAGTCTATAGAAAAAGGTTTAGGTCCTTACAAAAGGATCGTACGGACTCTTATCCGGATGTGGTCAGCAGCCTACGCACCACATTCCGCTAGTGGACTTTAGGCCTAACAAAAGGGTCCTATGATGCCTTAGAGGACTTGATGGTGCTTGATCAGCTTCTTTGTATTTGCCCTGCGGATGTGAGACAATTCGTGCTAGAACGGAAGCCTGCGTCAGCAACCGCTGCCACAGAGTTAGCGGAGACTTTTGTAACAACCCGGGTGCCCGAGCTGCGCAAGTCTGCACCATCTAACTGGAGAGGAGGTCCGCCCAATGGCCGGGCAGCCCCCTGCCTCTGTGGGCCGTCCACCACCGAGACCCCCAAGTGCAGCTGCTGCTTTCAGACCTGGGGCACCTGATGGAATCACCTGTCACTACTGCCGCAAGCCTAGACATATGAAATTCAACTGTCCTGAGCGAAGACAGTCACCGCCAGCATCTGGACCACCTGTACCTCGCCCACGACAGACACAGCCAGCCAGCGCACCCCAGCGTGAACCATCCTCTTCGACTGTTTTGTTCTTAGGGGGAGGAGGTTCACCCCATCACCAGCAATCACCAGCTTGTTACGGTAAATGACCAGCTCGTCACCGGTTTCCGGGACACGGGAGCTGATGTCACCCTGGTGCGTCCGCACCTTGTGCCAACAAAGGATATCATCCCAGACAAGTATCTCACCCTCACCGGAGTGGGGGGCACTCTATCTCACATTCCACAAGCCCGGGTTTCCATCGACTGGGGGGTGGGTGTTCAATAAAAGGTAGTGGGTGTTCTAGACCAGCTACCAGTGCCTGTTTTGTTGGGGTCCGATTTGGGCAAGCTGGTATCATATTATGAACCCGCCACAAATCCCTCGGGATCCCAGGAAGGGGGTCCGCTCTCTGCCCCCACCCAGGTGCTCGGCACCCAGGGACAAAAGTGTAGGGGAGGGGGGTTAAATGTATCCAGTGCTAATGTCGATAAAATGCATGACGTACCTGCTAATGTGAATTCTATAAGTGATGGGGGAAATGCTAAGCTGCCTTGCTCCGAGGTCAGACCTGTCCTAGCCGTGACTCGGAGTCGGGCTACCCAGAACCTGAGCTCAGAACAGGGGGAAGTGGCTCCGGCCTCATCCCACTCCTCTGACCCCAGGGAGGGTGACTGTCAGCAGCAGGCCTCGTATGCCACGGGCCAGCTAGCTGAAACAGATCGTGCTGCCTTCGAGCACGCACTCCAAACCGATCCTAGCCTCGAGGATCTCAGAAGACAGGCTTCTGAGCCTCTCGCGGACGGGGCCGGATTCAAAGTGTACTGGGAAGGTGGGGAGTTGTATAGTGAGGCGATACAACCCACCGAAGGTGGAATGACTGTGAGTACCAGGTTGCTTGTGGTACCTAGTGCCTTCCGGGGGCATGTGCTGAAATCCGCACATGACATCCCCTTGGCAGGACACTTAGGGATTCGCAGGACACTTGACCGTATTCAGGGGCATTTCTACTGGCCTAGAATGAGGATAGACGTCATCAATTATTGTCGCTCCTGTACTGTGTGTCAGAAGGTGTAGCGAGCTGGGACTCCGCGCAAGGCTCCCTTGTGTCCACTGCCAATCATAAGTGAGCCCTTTCACCGAGTGGCCGTAGACATAATTGGACCTCTGCCCATTCCCAGCCACAGCGGCAAGAAATACATCTTGACGCTGGTGGATTATGCGACTCGCTACCCGGATGCGGTCGCCCTCTCTTCCCTGAGGGCAGACAAAGTAGCAGACGCACTACTTGCCATATTTTTGCGTGTAGGGTTCCCTGCGGAGATGCTCACAGATCAGGGACCCCAGTTTATGTCTGAACTGATGGACGCCCTGGCAGCAAAGATCCAGATGACGCACCTCGTCTCCAGTCCGTACCACCCGCAAACCAACGGGCTCTGTGAGCGCTTTAACGCGTCGTTAAAGCAGATGCTGGCCACGTTCGTTGAGTCGCAGGGTGGGGACTGGGAACGATACTTGCCTCATCTGAGGTTTGCCTACAGGGAAGTACCGCAGGAGTCCACCGGGTTCTCCCCGTTTGAACTCCTGTATGGTAGGAACGTGCGAGGACCATTACAGCTGATGCGAGAAACGTGGGAAGGCAAAGGTGATCCCACGGATGTCTCTGTAGTGGAGTATGTCCTGAAGTTCAGAGATAAAATGGAGTCCCTCTCTGCCATGGTAACAGAGAACCTGGCTCAGGCCCAGACCAAACAGAAACTATGGTACGACCGCACCGCAGGAGACCGGGCATTCGAAATAGGAGACAAGGTCTATGCCCTTCTTCCCATACGGCACAATAAGTTACAGGCAGCATGGGAGGGGCCATACACCATAGAGAAGCGTTTGAACCCCCTGACATACTTGGTGAATATGGGGGGTAGAAAGCAGAAGGCCTTTCACATTAACATGCTGAAGGCCCACCACGATAGAACCCAGTATGCACTCCCAGTGTGCAGCCGGTTAGAGCAGGGCGAGACAGACCCTCTGGTAGATCTGCTGGCTGACACCCAGGAAACGGACGGAGACCTAAATGTCGACCCGCAGCTCTCCCCATCCCAGAGAGAGCAGTTACAGGAGGTGTTAGGTCGGTACCACCGGACCTTCTCAGGTATCCCGGGACGGACCACTCTGGTCGCTCACCGGGTAGATACCGGAACACATCCCCCCATCAAACAATCCGCCTACCGGATCTCTCCAGAGGTGCAGGCGGACATGCAGCGCGAGGTGGGGGAGATGCTAGAACTGGGGGTCATTCAGCGGTCCATGGGCAGCACCCGTCGTCTTGGTACCCAAGAAAGACAAGACAAGACGCCTACCCCATGCCTCGCATCGATGAGATGCTAGATAAGCTGGCGGCTGCCAGCTATCTATCAATCATGGATCTGAGCCGGGGGTACTGGAGGATCCCTCTTGCCCCAGACGTGCGGCAGAAGTCGGCCTTTATCACTCCCTTCGGGCTCTTCGAATTCACGACGATGCCCTTCGGGATGAAAAACGCGCCTGCCACGTTCCAGCGGGCTATGAACGACCTGCTGGAGGAAATGCAACCATTTGCTGCAGCCTATTTGGACGATATAGCGGTGTTTAGCCCCACCTGGGAAGAACACCTCAAACATCTATCCCAGGTACTGCAACGGCTGGCGGCCGCCAATTTGACCATTAAGCCCAGTAAGTGTCAAATCGGCATGGGGGAAGTCCAGTATTTAGGGCACTGAGTGGGAGGGAACACCCTGAAGCCGGACACAGGAAAGGTTGACGCCATCTTAGCGTGGCCTCGGCCTATCACCAAGCGACAGGTTCAGGCATTCCTGGGGACCGCGGGCTACTATAGGAAGTTTGTACCGGCCTATAGTGCCTTAGCGAAGCCCCTGACGGATGCCACTGGCAAGAAGCACCCAAAAGTGGTTACGTGGATCCCTGCGTGTGAGAACGCCTTCCGGGTCTTGAAGCAGGCGCTAGCTAGTGCCCCGATGCTTCAAGCTCCAGATTTCAGCCGTCGGTTCATAGTGCAAACCGACGCCTCCGATTACGGTCTTGGCGCTGTTCTAAGCCAGGTGGATGGAAAGGGGGACGAGCATCCTCTTCTGTACCTGAGCCGGAAGCTTCTTCCCTGAGAAGTCTCCTACTCAACTACAGAAAAGGAGTGTCTGGCGATTGTGTGGGCCCTACAGAAGCTTCAATCCTATCTGTACAGCCGCTCCTTCACAATCATTACGGACCATAATCCTCTCAGTTGGCTGAACCGTACCGCTGGGTCCAACGGGAAGCTCCTGTCGCTGCAGCAGTACGATTTTACCATCCAGCACAGGGCAGGCAGCAGACATCAAAATGCAGATGGCTTATCCCTGTGCAACGCCGGTCCAGACCGATCAGCGCAGGATAGCGGCGACGCCACCCGTCTTGTGGACGAATGCCTAGCCGCAGACGCGGGGGTAGGTGTCACGGATAATCCGCGAGAATATTGATCAATTCTCCCAATATTACCAGTATTACTATCCCATATGGATAAATCAGTCTATTAAACAGTATTTGGGCCTACAGATTACAATATGATTAGTCAGAGCGGCCACTCTTGTATGCCCAGAGAACAAAGGGTCCTTTTGGTCAATAAACATGATCACAGCCTGTTTCCTGGAGTCCCTACACATAACTAAAGCTTCCTTCCCCTTAGAGATTTCACGGGTAGGTGTGAAAGCCCTTCAAAAGAAACCTTTTGGTTTGTCACTTGCATATAGAAGTAGGTAAGCTAGCAGCCAGACTCCTTGGCGCCGTATTCTCACATTGAAACATGTACGTAAGATATTATTTTTACCCTTTTAAGACAGACCATGCATCTCACGGACATGCAACTTACATAATCGTGTCCCTCAGAATTTACTGGACATGTCCATAGGTCACACATGACTTTAAGAGGTGTCCAGGTGAAGTTATGGGGTTTATCAATAATAAATAATTTAAGATAATCTTGTTTGATATCCCTGAACTCCATATTTTGTGGGGAATGGGAATCTGCGCTTGCTAATTATATACAGCGGAGGCATCCCGAAATATGGCTCATACCATATTTCAGAACTTGCATTCGCTCAGAGATACAGCCTGCCCCAACAGACGGATTCTCAAGTCCCCGCCCTGATCCTGAGATCCATATAGCCCTGATCTAGGATCTGCACGGGAGTTCTCCATTTAACATCACCTGAAGAGAGCCTCAGCCAGAGAACCATTGGGCTGTAGGCATATTTGGATTTATTACCCTCTGGACAAAGATTTCTTGGACTTATCACTGCAACGGACTATTTCACCAACGGACATCTTTCTACAGGAAATAAGTATTTTCTTTCTTTTCTCCCTTTGGTTTCTTGGACTATACTTTCCTTAATTAGTGTTTTAATAATCACTGTACATATCGATAATCTGTATTGTATATATAATAAATGACCTTCAAGTCATTTCTCTAGTCATATGCCTGTTCCAAACACTGCAAAAACGTACTCTAGTCTCTCCGAAGAGAAAGCTACTCGGTTCTGTGCTATCCAGATAGTGGGTTCCTTGCTCCCAGTGATCGCAAGGTGGTGGCAGTTTAACTACCCTGTGTGTGGTTCTGATCCGGTCGGTCACACGCTCACTTGTGGTCAATCTGCGGTCCAATCCCTGTACTTTCAGCCTACCGACTTTACGGACTCAAGTTAGACTGTCGGTGAGCTGAAAGCGGCTGGAAGGCCTGTTTTGCGGATCGACCACTAGGGGTGCTGTGACGGTGTTGTGACGTATGTTGGCCGCGGCGATCGGTATCGTCACAGTATCCTTTTATGGACAGATTTACAATTGGCCTGCAACAGCTCGAACACCAGATTCAGGGTATTGCTATTTTTGCAATTGAATTTCACCCCAGAACAAAATATATGTTTTGGCGGACACTATTATACTTTGCCAGCCACAGCTGAAACCACTGATTTATGGAATTGCTATTTTGGCAATTGAATTTCACCACATAAAATAATCTATCCTTTGCCAGACAGCAGACAGTATTATACTTGGCTAGCCAAAGCTGGAACACCAGATTTAGGGGATTGGTATTTGGGCAATTGTATTTAACCCCTTAATAAAATATAGAAATTGCTATCCTGAGTTTCTAGGGGTGACAATTAGCACAGCCAAGCCCCTGATGTAGGATATAGCAAAAAAAAAAACTACAGTAGTATTGATGGATTGATGGACTTGGTGGAAGCTTCTTCTGGTGCACCACAAGTCATAAAATGGCCGCCGATCACCCCAGAAAATAAGTGACAGAAAAACGCTCTGTGCAGCCTAAAAACCAGTGAGCAAGTAACTAGCAGAAGTTCAATCATTCACAGCTGTAGATCGATACGTTCATTAGGTGCTGTTGCTGACTTTTCCCTGCCTATTCTCGCCCTCTCAGAAGCTGCATCCTCTCCCTACACTAATCAGAGCAGTGTGACGTGCGGCGCTATGTGACTCCAGCTTAAATAGAGGCTGGGTCACATGCTGCACTTGGCCAATCACAGCCATGCCATTAGTAGGCATGGCTGTGATGGGCTCTTAGGGCAAGAAGTAAAACGCTAGCTGATTGGATGCTGTGCAGCCCTTCAGAAAGCGGGAAGTAATCGCCGAACAATGAACCCAAACTTTTTTGAAAATGTCCGGGTTCGGGTCCGTGTCCCGGACACCCAAAAATTCGGTACGAACCCGAACTATGCTCGAACTGTTCGCTCAACACTAGCAATAAGCTCTCAGCTCGTGGCTACCCAAAAAAAACTGATATCTCAAAGTGTATCCAAAATCAAGAAGGGATTGGCTAATGATGACCCGGATAAGAAGGGTAGGTCTGGTTCTAGGATTCCATTTGTCTCCAATTATAGCATTGAGAGTCCTAAAATTGCTACCATACTGAGGAAACATTGAAGGACATTAACTAACAATTTTACCCATGTGGAGGAGTTTATGGCACCTCCACTTTTTTCACATCGGAGGAACGGATGTCTGGTAGACAGGCTTGTTAAATCAGATCTGGGTTCTTCCAAGGTGAGCTTGAGGACGTATGTAGGCTCTACCCGTACAGGTTGTTAGCCTTGCTTTAATTGTGTCAACTGCTCTTTGATGATATGGGGTAATTCTTTTTATAATCCATTGACAGACAGCACTATCAAAATACGACAATTTCTCACATGTGATTCCACCCACGTGGTTTACCTACTATCCTGTCCTTGTAACCTGTGGTATGTGGGTGAAACCACGTGGGATGTGAAAACATGTCTTAACCAACACAGATACAGCATCAGGCAAGAAAGACTAGACCTCTCTGTTTCAAAGCATTTTAAGGAGGCAGGACTTGAAATTTAGGATTGTGGAGCAGGTGATGGCTGGTAGGAGAGGAGGAGATAAGATGTCAGGCCTAATGAAAAGGGAACTATTTTGGATTTATACATTGCAAACTTTGGGACCGTGAGGTCTAAATGTAGATTTTATGGTGACATAAGGGGTTGGGTCTCTCTCCTTAACTCTGTAGATTGCTCTAATTCTTGCTCTCGTTGGGTACTGACGTGTATTATGTGTATTATTGTTTGTTTGTTTTTGTTCTCTGTTTTTAGATCTATCATCAAGCTCTGACATCATTCAACATTCTCGCTGGTGTTTATTGGATCACAGGACCATACGGGCATACCTGTAATTTTGAGTTATATACTGTAATGTTTTTGATTACAATGGGTACCTTGACATTGTTCACTGTTCCTTCTCCCACTGGTAGATCATGGGTTCTTAGTTGGAGGCTCACGTGTCTGGGTTGTTCCATGGACATGTGTCGCTCCATGTGAGATCCTTTGGTCATATTGCCCATCCGAAGTTGTTCTTTTTTGTGTGACAATTAATGGATACGATTTAGTTAAGTACAACTATGTCGAGGATTAGGATTGTGGCCAGGTGTCACAAAAAGATGATGTCTGGTCCTCGGTCTTGCTAGGGAATGTGTAAACAATTGGGGTGACTCCAAATGTTTCACAATACTCCCTGGAGGAATAGTTGAATGTGTAAATGGCCGATGATGGTTGCCATGGGTACCAACGGTGCCGTGTACCACAGTAACTAGGGGGACGTCTCTGTCGTAATACCAATCATAATGGGATCACTGTTGACGCATTCATCCCATTATGTTTTACACCCTAGGCCTGTATAACATATACATCATTATGTGTTAATGATTTATCACATCTTTTTATTTAACTTTTTACGTATTATGTGACGTCTCTGGACGTTCCTTGTGATATTGGCATGAGCATGCGCAGTGTGGATTTGTGAGAATGGCATCCATGTTTGGTATGGTTTTCCAGTGTCATCGCATGATCACATTTCTCGCGAGACTTTGTATCCCTGCGCTTGGATTATCGCATTGGAATCGAAGTCACGCGCATGCGCATTTGCACAGTATGTACGCCGCTGGGGTCCTGTCGTCCATTCCAATATGTGAGAATGTTTTTGGATTTTCAATTACGCACATTGTGTCCACTTAAATTATTGATCAATCAATTATTGGTTTTTAAGATTTTTTACAATATTATATAAATTATGCACTTTTATTATAATAATTGAATACTTTATTGTTGAATCATGTCACTTATTTTCCCATTACATGAATCATGTTTGTATTTTTTATATGGTTTTGATTGATTTTAATACTCTTGTAATTATTATTGTATTAATTGAATCAATTTTGAATCAATATATATTGCACTACTGCACATGTCTTTATGGCTTGATAAAGACTGCAATAATCAGTTGAGACATTGCTGACACTGGGTTGAATAAATCACCGTTTGATTTGCTATGTTGGAGTGCTGCCGTGCACATATATATATATATATATATATATATATATATATATATATTGGGGATTTAAGTAAGTTTAGCTACACAGTATATGACAGTATAGAAAAAATAATGCTGATACTTAAAGGGGTTGTCTGAGTTATATTTATATATTACAAGTATTACAAGTTGTCTCCTAATATTCTTAATAATACTTTTGTAATTAACTATATTTACTCTTCTGCTCCAGTGTCGGCCGTGCTGCTGCGGGTCACGTGACCCCCGACATCATCCACCAGGCTCCCTGTGGTGACGTTTCGTGTACAAGCTAATCCCAGCCATAGGGAGTGGCCCTGGCTCTGTACACGAAACATCAGAGCCTGTGTGCCCATCCCCCTCTCTCTCTGTATCGCGCATGCAATAAATATATATATATATATATATATATATATACCTTTATTTAGATGACATGACAGTTGTTATTATCACAATGATAATGTCTGAACGTCTCTTTTTGAAAGGGATACTTCATCTCAGAAGTATAGGTAATTATCCTTTTCTCCCTACTTTTATTTATTTTTTAAAAAATGTCCTATCTAAAGCCCACAGTCCGAGAAGATATAAGTGAGGGACATCAACATGTGGAGTCACTGTGGGTAGAGATACATGGAGCCAAAAACAATAATAAATTACTTATAGGAGTTTATTATAAACCAACTAATATTCCAGAGTCTACAGAAAATCTATCACTAAACGAGATAGACGAGGCGGCAAATCATAATGAGGTCGTTATTATGGGGGACTTCAACTACCCAGAGATAGAATGGGAAACTGAAAGCTGTACATCGCATAAAGGAAACAGGTTCTTGGCAATAACCAAAGACAATTACCTTTGCCAACTGGTTCAGGACCCGACTAGAGGGACGGCCATACTGGACTTAGTATTAACCAATAGACCGGACAGAACAACAGATGTGCAAGTTGGGGGACACCTGGGAAATAGTGACCATAAAGTAATAACCTTCCAAATATCATCCAAAAGAGCATTTCTACAGGGAGGAACAAAAATACCAAACTTCAAAAAAGCTAAATTTAGGCCTAACTAACTGGGACAAAGTCCTCAAAAACAAAAATACAGCCACAAAATGGGATATCTTTAAAAGCATCCTAAATTCCCATTGTGAGAGGTACATACCGTATGGGAATAAAAGGTTAAGGAACAAAAAGAAACCAATGTGGATAAATAGAAATGTAAAGAAAGCACTAAATGACAAAAAGAAAGCATATAAATCACTAAAATAGGAGGGTAGCCAGGAAGCACTGATAAACTATAAGGAAAAAAATAGAATATGTAAAAAAAACTAATAAAAACTGCCAAACTAGAGACCGAAAGATTAATTGCCAAAGAGAGTAAAACTAACCCTAAAATGTTCTTCAATTATATAAATGGTAAAACATATAAATCTGAAGAAGTCGGCCCTCTACACAGCAATGAGGGGGGTGTTGCAGAGAGCGACGAGGATAAAGCAAAACTATTAAATATTTTTTTCTCCACTATATTCACTGAGGAAAATAAACTGTCAGATGAAATGCAGAATGTAAAAGTAAATCCCCCATTAAAAGTGCCCTGTCTGACCCAGGAAGAAGTACAACAGCGACTTAAAAAGATTAAAATAGACAAATCGCCAGGACCGGATGGCATACACCCCCGTATCCTAAGGGAATTAAGTAATGTCATAGCCAGACCTTTATTTCTGATATTTAAGGACTCTATACTGACAGGGAATGTTCCACAGGATTGGCGCATAGCAAATGTGGTAGCAATATTCAAAAAGGGTCCAAGAACAGAGCCCGGAAACTATAGGCCGGTAAGTTTAACATCTATTATGGGGAAACTGTTTGAAGGTTTTCTGAGAGATGCTATCTTAGAGGATCTCAACGGAAATAAGCAAATAACGCCATATCAGCATGGCTTTATGAGGGATCGGTCAGGCCAAACAAATTTAATCAGTTTCTATGAGGAGGTAAGTTCTAGACTTGACAGACTTGTTCTATTATTTTCAATATATTTATTAATGATCTTGTAGAAGGCTTGCACAGTAAAATATACATTTTTGCAGATGACACTAAACTGTGTAAAGTAATTAACACTGAAGAGGACAGTTTTCTGCTACAGAGGGATCTGGATAGATTGGAGGCTTGGGCAGAGAAGTGGCAGATGAGGTTTAACACAGACAAATGTAAAGTTATGCACATGGGAAGGAATAATGCAAGTCACCCGTACATACTAAATGGTAAAACACTCCGTAACACTGACATGGAAAAATATCTAGGAATTTCAATAAACAGCAAACTAAGCTGCAAAAACCAGTGTCAGTCAGCTGCTGCCAAGGCCAATAAGATAATGGGTTGCATCAAAAGGGGCAATAGTCCTACCACTTTACAAATCACTAGTCAGACCACACATGGAGTACTGTGTACAGTTCTGGGCTCCTGTGAACAAGGCAGACATAGCAGAGCTGGAGAGGGTTCAGAGGAGGGCAACTAAAGTAATAACTGGAATAAGGCAACTACAGTACCCTGAAAGGTTATCAAAATTAGGGTTATTCACTTTAGAAAAAAGACGACTGAGGGGAGATCTAATAACTACAGTACGTATAAATATATCTGGGGTCAGTACAGAGATCTCTCCCATTATTTATTTATCCCCAGGACTGTGACTGTAACGAGGGGACATCCTCTGCGTCTGGAGGAAAGAAAATTTGTACACAAACATAGAAGAGGATTCTTCACGGTAAGAGCAGTGAGACTATGGAACTCTCTGCCTGAGAAGGTGGTGATGGTGAGTACAATAAAGAAATTCAAGAGGGGCCTGGATGTATTTCTGGAGTGTAATAATATTACAGGCTACACCTACTAGAGAGAGGTCGTTGGTCCGGGGAGTTATTCTGATGCCTGATTGGAGTCGGGAAGGAATTTTTTACTCCCCTTAAGTGGGGAAAATTGACTTCTACCTCACAGGTTTTTTTTGCCTTCCTCTGGATCAACTAGCAGGATGACAGGCCGAACTAGATGGACAGATGTCTTTTTTCGGCCTTATGTACTATGTTACTATGTTACTATGATGTTATATAAAAATAAAAAAAACAGTGGTTATCATAGTGATATATTTACCCATGGCAATTACTGTAAATGGTGTAAAATAAGACATTGTCTGTCATTGTATATGTTTGGCAGTCTGTTTAGACTGCATTTGTGGGAGGGGCGGAGGCTCTACTTAAACCAGGCACAGCCCCACCTAGGGGTGGGCGTTTTCTCAGTTGCACAGGGGATGCTGGTGTGTCAGCAGGGTGCACTTTCCTCTGCTAGGAGGTTTCTTTCACTACAGTATGGACCTGGAATGGAGCTTTTCTTCTGCCCGTGGCTACCGTAGGGACGCGTGCGCCATGTATGTAAGTTAATTGAGCCGTGTCCGTCTCTCTGGCCGGCTGGAATCTGACCTTTCTTGCGAGCGGGAGCCATCGCCTCAAAATCGTCCGCCTCAGCTTCTTAGGTTTGTTTTGTCGGAGTTAAACAATTCCTTTGACTTTGTTTGTTTAGGTAATCTGATTTAGTTCCCCTTCTATCTCACGTGTTTTACATTCACGTTGTTTCGCTTTAAAAAGTTACTTCAGCCTGTGTGCGGTAGGGAAGGATGCAGCTGTTGCTTGTTACGGCTCTTGCTATAGCGAATACTTCCCATGTGACCCGCCCCTCCCCCGCAATCAGGGCTGCGTGTATGCTTCAACTCTTTACGCCAGGTTTTGCCCTGTCAATTGAGACGCTGCCTTCTCATGTCTGCTCTTTCAACATGCTCATTTTCTGAGCGGTGCTCTCGTCCGCTCTCGCATGACGTTTACGCTCCACGCATGGTCATAACAGTGGGTAAATCTGTCTTATTCTCTGTGCATTTATTTATTTTTCTGTCATCCTGTTTTTTGCATTCATACCGCTTTTGCTTTCATATGTTTGCTTGCACCACACTCAGACTGGTGTTACACGTCCACTGTTGCTTAGGCCCATTGCTGAGCGCGTTCATGTCACCGTTTCAGTTTGTTTATGCCTCGTTCACTGCAGGCTGCGGTCATACCAAATTTTACGTTTGGCCTATTGCCAGATTTGGGGTTCACACTACCCCTGTGACTCCGGGTTTCACTTTCACGCTTACGTCTCTATGTTCCCGCCCATCCATGGCCGCATCTCACGTCTGCTGTTACAGCAAGTTAATACTCCTTTCACGCTCTAGCTGAGTTCACACGTCTGCTGTTACATCTAGTACTACACTCCATTCCCTGCTAGAACTGCGTCCATGCGTTCGCTGTCGCGACGCTATCTTACTCCGCTCACATTCAGGTCTGCATTTTGGTTATACCATGTTTTTAGGTTTTACTCATTCCAGGTCCACAGTCACCCATCTGCTGGCACACCATGCTCCCATTCAAGCCACATTCTCCCGTCAGTTTCTACGTCACGGTTGTTTTATTCGATTGTCACACTGAGGCAGCTGGTGGCTCCGGTGCCACTCTCCTGTCAAACATGACGGGCATTAATGGTCATTTCCTTTACATCTGGTTTTTCTGCGCGTATACATCAAGTGGGTCTTTGCTCTAGTTGCAAGCAAAAAAAAAAAACCTGTCTGCTCCCCTTTACTTCTGGTTTGCATTCACTAAGATTGTTCCCACTGCCCCAGTTCAATAAACAGCCTCTCAGCTGGGGCCAGTGGGTCATTAGGGTTTGAGCTTCCTACTCACTACTTTCTTTCAAGTTTTTTCAGTTGTTTGTCGCGACAAGGGACTTTGCAAATCGCAATGCATCAGGTTTTGGTTGTACTCTCTTCTCAGTTTCATATTCCACGTTTTGCATTTTTAAGTTATATGGCTGGTTTTAGTTTTATGCTTATGTCCGTTGTTCGGATTACTAATGTCCATACCTGTCAGTAGTCTCGTTCCTTTCCAGGCTACTTTAGATGTCCCAATCATCCTAGTAGTTGCTTTTTCCATCATGTTGGGCTCACTCTTATTTACCTTTACTCATCACGTACATCTCGGACGGCCTCATGGCCGCGGGGGCCCCTTGATTGCTTGGGCTGCAAGGCCGCGGCGACCCCATAACGGCTTGGCCTCAGGGAGTAGGGATTCCATGACCGTTTCGATCCCATGGTGTCGGGGGCATGATGACCGTTCGGCCCCTTGGCATCGGGGTCCCGAGGACTACCTTGGCCTCACGGCTTGGGGACCTCATGACTGCTTTGGTCTCATGGCTCTGGGGTCCCATGATTGCCTTGGGCTCATGGCGCTAGGGTCCGCATGACTGCATGGCCGCATGCCTTGTGGGCCCCATGGCTGCTTGGCCTCATGACTTGAGGTCCTCGCGATTTCTGTGGCCTCATTGCTTCGGGGGCCCATGTTTGCTTTGGCCTCATGGCTGTGGGGGCCCCCTACGGTGGCTTGGCCCTCATGGCTTGGGGGCCCCATGATTACTTCGCCTTAGGATTTGGGGGGCCCCATGTTCGCTTTTGCTTCATGGCTTGGGGACCCCATGACTGCTTGGCCCATTGCTTGTGGGCCCCTGACTGTTTCGGCCCCATGGCTTAGAGGGCTCGCTGACTGCTCCGGCCCCATGGCTTCGGGGGCATGATGATTGCTTCGGCCCCATGGCTTTGGGGGGAACGACGACTGCTACGGCTCCATGGCTTCAGGGGCACGATGACTGCTTCGGCTCCATGGCTTCGGGGGCACGATGACTGCTTCGGCTCCATGGCTTTGGGGGCACGATGACTGCTTCGGCCCCATGGCTTCGGGGGCACGATGACTGCTATGGTTTCAGGGGGCACGATGACCGCTTCGGCTCCATGGCTTCGGAGGCCCGATGACCGCTTCGCCCCTATGACTTGGGGATCGATGACTGCTTCGCCCCTATGGCTTTGGGGGAACAACGACTGCTTCGGCCCCATGGCTTCGGGGCATGATGACTGCTTCGGCTCCATGGCTTTGGGGGCATGATGATTGCTTCGGCTCCATGGCGTCGGGGGCTCGATGTCTACTTCGCTCCTATGGCTTCGGGAGCACGATGACCTCTTCGGCTCCATGGCTTCGGGGGCAAGATGACCGCTTCGGCTCCATGGCTTCGGGAGCACGATGACCGCTTCGGCTCCATGGCTTCGGGGGCACGATGACCGCTTCGGCTCCATGGCTTCGGGGGCTCGATGACCGCCTGGCTCCATGGCTTCGGGGCTCGATGACCGCTCGGCTCCATGGCCGGGGCTCGATGACCGCTTCGCTCCACGGCTTCGGGGGCACAATGACCGCTCGGCCCATGGCTTCGGGGCACGATGACCACTTCGGCCCCATGGCTTCGGGGGCACCATGACCACTTCGGCCCCTTGGCTTCGGGGGCACCATGACCACTTCGGCCCCATGGCTTCGGGGGCACCATGACTGCTTCGACCCCATGGTTTCGGGGGACTGACGACTGTTTTTCGTCCTGCCTGGCAATTTACCCGGTGGGTTGAACTTCCGTGCATCCAGGTTGATTTGACCCATATGTCGCACACCCATATCTGCTTCTTTGTTCATCCGGGCGCAGGCCACTTTTCCAAAGTCTGTCGGTGGTGCATCCATTGTCTGCCACGCTTCCCCAGGTGTACTCTTCCACAACGGAGCTCAGCCTGGCAAGGGTCACCTGCCATGCGGGTCAGGCGACTTTTTTAGTAACATTAGCCTGTCCGGTATTCAGGCTAGACCCTCGGTTTCAATTAGTACGCATATTATCAAGGCCATTTGTCATAGTTATAACTTCCTGCGGTCTGCCGGTTCAGGTATCGTATGTACATATGCATTCGTTCTGCATGCCACAGGCGGTATCGCTGTGCGGCTCCTCCCCCCAGGCAGTCCTTGCATTGCGCCCTCCTGTTCTTTTAGTCCCCTCGGCAAACATCATTTATTATTCACCATTTTGTTCTGCTTCACCTAGCTTTCCTCCAGACTCTCCTCTTATGGCACCACTCTCCCTGCTGGTTCCACTGTCGCTTGCTCCCTCTGACGGGCACTTGCTTTACTGCACTGCTCCCTCGGCTGGAGAATCTTTTGCTGCACGGCTACCTTCACCGGATAGTCGGTTATGCTTACTCTCCGGGTTTAGTCTTTACTACACTGTCCCTCTTCTGGACAGGCTTCTCTACAACACGGCTACTTCTGGCGGACTTTGGGTGCCGCATGGATTATTTCCGTTTGCTCCTTCATTTCTGCATTGCTTCCTTTGCTGGTCACTCCTCGTTACCATTCCGTTCCCTCTGCTGACAATTTAGAGCTTGGCAGGAATTGTGGTAGGTCATTTGCTATGCTCTGCTCACAGGGAGCTGATTCCAGAAACATACTAATAGCCTTATTTGTGGTACATGCAGGATGGGCAGCGGCGCCACTGCTGCCACATATAACATATCGTTATTGTCATTAGGAGCATGGGCCACCCCCGGGTGTCATAGCTCTTGTTCATTTTGTTAGGCCCTTGTTCTCTAACTCAACGTTGTTAGCCCGTTACATTCCAATCATACACATTCAATTATTTATGTCACACTTAGGCTATCGTTT
The DNA here is from genome assembly GCA_033119425.1 of Bufotes viridis. NCBI lineage: Eukaryota > Metazoa > Chordata > Amphibia > Anura > Bufonidae > Bufotes > Bufotes viridis. Next base: position 594,305,711 of record CM065589.1, on the reverse strand, counting down.
TAAACCTGTTGTCTGTTCTGGTTGCATTCTTCATCCTAAGTTTTCAATCACCATAGTTGGTTGCCCGCTTATGTTTTTCTTCACGTTCAATAATCAATGTGGCCAGCTCACGAACTCCTGCCTGGTCGACAGATCACCTGTCTGGCTATGCTCCCCCCCCAGGACCAGACTTTAATTTCCAGAGTTAAAGTCATGGGTGTCATCGGCCACCTTCAGGTTCTCGTACCGAATGACACTCGTCATTAGGTGTCACCGGCCACGTTGATCTGGTCTCGTGTTCACGATATTCGCCTGTCAGGTTTTTTCAGGAAATATAGTTATTTTAAGTATCGCCTAAGTATCGTCAGGCCCATGATGTAATCCCGCCTGTACTTTCTTCAGGCCACTTTTTAGTTTATTTTCTTGTTTACCCCTCATATTTGTCATTTGTATTTCCATGCCGGTTACGTTTTCAATCAGCTAGGTCTGCGAACTAAATCGCCAGCAGCTTATCGCAATCGCACTCCTTCACTCACGTGAGGGCATCGACAGGATTCCATATACTACGTTCTTAGCTTATTGCTTTACATCCTTTCCTGGCCTACATGGTATTCTTCGGGCCCTTCTTTCCATAGTCTAGACAGTTAGGCTCTCAGTTCTCCAGTCTCATAAGGCTAGGGGGATTTTGTCAGTGCTCGCACCACAACCAAGCCTTCAGGTTTAGTTAGTACCGTCCACGCTTCCTTCTGAAGCGTTTCCAGTTCCTCCCTCGTGCATTGGGGCAGTATCTGCGACATTCAGCATTCTGTCCTGGCTCTACCCACAGGACGGATGCAGGCGTCATTATGGTTGACTTATGTATCCGAACTCTGTGGGAGATATTGCTTCGCAGTTTGGATCAGAGGTTTTCTTTGCACAGGCCATTCAAGTCTCTTTTCACCCTACATGGCTGGTTTTTGCCCCCTTTATAGGCCTACTCACGGACATGGCTACCGGCACACCACTAGCCATTTAGTTAGGTAAGATGCGTCTTGCAGTTACGGTGGGTCTCGGTGTTTAGCCCACTAGGGCTCTTCGGCTTCGTGTCCGTAGCCCTGACCACAAGTTTGGCAGTCTGTTTAGACTGCATTTGTACGGACTGGCTACCGGCACACCACTAGCCATTTAGTTAGGTAAGATGCGTCTTGCAGCTACGGTGGGTCTCGGTGTTTAGCCCACTAGGCTCTTCGGCTGTGTCCGTAGCCCTGACCACAAGTTTGGCAGTCTGTTTAGACTGCATTTGTGGAGGGCGGAGGCTCACTTAAACTAGGCACAGCCCACCTAGGGCGGGCGTTTTCTCAGCTGCCCCACCCTCCCTCCCTTTCTATTTTCACTTCTACAGGGTATGCCCCCCTTTTATAGGCCTACCCACGGACATGGCTACCGGCACACCACTAGCCATTTAGTTAGGTAAGATGCGTCTTGCAGTTACGGTGGGTCTCGGTGTTTAGCCCACTAGGGCTCTTCGGCTTTCGTGTCCGTAGCCCTGACCACAAATAATATATATATATTGTGGGGAGTCGCTCTGGTAGTCAGCGGTGCGGGTGCAGTTTAGAGGCAAAACCAGGAGTCCAGATTGTGCAACAAACAGTGTTTTATTCACACTTGCACACAAAATGAAAAACAGTCTCTTGGTGACAGTTCACACACAACGGAAATAACGTAGCCAAACAAAAACAGTCCAACACAGGTTCAGTCACCTGGGAGGTGTAGGTGCAGGTTCGCACCACGCTGTCGGCCCAGCCGCAGGAGAATCCAGCTTCAGGTAGCCAGGAACACAACACCTCCTTGCTGAGCGCTTTCCTCCAGGACAGAGAACTCCCAGCCCTGTTAGCAGCTCCAGGATAATCACACTCACAGCTGGTGGTGCTGGCTGAGTTTATAAACCCAGCCCAAAACTCGGACTGGACCGTGGGGAGCAGCCACCCACCCTACTCTTTAGCTGCTCCCAGTAAGAGCCGGCCCGGATCGGCTTTGCAGCCATGCTATTTAACAAAGTCAAACAGCACTAGCTGCTGCAGACAAAAACCCGGCTCTCACCTCACCGAGGCCAGCAACCTCGGTGACACGTACCTGCCATCTAGGACGGCACCCTGCACCTTACCACATACCCCCTTTGTTCAACCCTGAGGGGTGGACACAGGACAAACAGTGTACCCGGGAGGCGCGTCTGCATTTTTTAATAACCGGCCCGCTCTGTGCTCCACCGTGAATTTAAAATTCTGTAGAGACAGAAACCACCTGGTGACCCGGGCATTCCTCTCTTTGGCTTGGGACATCCACTTGAGTGGGGAGTGGTCGGTCACCAGGCGAGCTTCTGCCCAACAGGTAATAACGGAGGGCCTCGAGTGCCCACTTGATGGCCAGGCACTCTCTCGACTATACTGTACCTAGTCTCTGCTGGGGTGAGCTTGCGGCTGAGGAAGACAACGGGATGCTCCTCCCGTTGACTTCCTGCGACAGTACCGCACCAAGGCCAACTTCAGAGGCGTCGGTCTGGACTACGAAATCCTTCCTGAAATCGGGTGTCACCAAAACCGGGGACCCACACAGGGCCGATTTCAAGGCGGAGAAAGCCTTTTCCGCCTGCTCATTCCAGCGGACCATCCCTGTCTTACGCCCCTTTAACAACTCTGTCAATGGCGAAGCAATAGTAGCAAAGTGGGGCACAAACCTCATGTAATACCCCACAATCCCCAGGAACGACTTTACCTGCCTGGTGGTGACCGGTCGGGGCCAACTCCGTGTGCCTCTACCTTATTTACCTGAGGCTTGATGACTCCCGCCCAATTACATATCCCAGATATTTTGTCTCCTCTAACCCTATGGAGCACTTCTTTGGGTTAGCGGTCAGACCGGCTTTCCTCAGGGCATCCACTACCGCCTGCACCTTGGGTAAATGGCTTTCCCAGTCGGTGCTGTGGATGACTACATCATCTAAGTAGGCCGAGGCGTACCGGCGATGTGGTCGCAGCACTATGTCCATTAACCTTTGGAAAGTGGCGGGCGCCATGCAGGCCAAGGGTAACACCTTGTAGTGATACAGGCCCTGCGGGTAACAAATGCGGTTTTCCTTAGCCGACTCCGTTAAGGGTACCTGCCAGTACCCTTTAGTGAGGTCCAGCACAGAAAAATAACGGGCTTGTCCTAAACTTTCAACAAGCTCGTCTACTCGGGGCATGGGATACGCGTCAAACTTGGATACTTCATTTAACTTGCGAAAGTCGTTGCAGAACCGCAGCGTCCCATCCGGCTTGGGTATTAGGACTATGGGACTGGCCCACTCACTTTTCGACTCCTCAATGACATCGAGCTTCAACATTAATTGCACTTCCTCCGCGATGGCCCGTCGCCGAGCCTCGGGTACCCGGTATGGTTTTAACCGGACCTTGGCCTGAGGCTCAGTGGCGATGTCATGTCGGATGAGAGGCGTGCGGCCAGGGAGGTCGAGAACACATCCGTGTTCCGACTGAGAACTCCTGACTTCCTGAACTTGTTTGGAAGATAGGCTGTCTGCAATTTTTACCGTGGTTACGGCTTCACAGGCCTCGAACTGTGGGGCTGGACCCTTTTCACCTAGAAGCCCTGGCCGGGGGCTGTGGTCGTCGGCCGCGTCCCTATCTTTCCACGGCTTAAGTAAATTCACGTGGTACACCTGCTCAGGCTTGCGCCGCCTGGCTGGTGTACTTTGTAATTACTTCCCTACCTTCTCGATCACCTCATAGGGGCCCTGCCACCTAGCTAGGAATTTGCTGTCAGGGTGGGTACCAGAGCCAAAACCCGATCTCCCGGATTGAAGTCCCGTACCCGAGCCTGACGATTGTACACCTACTCTGGGCTTGTTGCGCTGCCTCCATATGCTCCCGGACCAAGGGCAACACCCTTTCCATCCGTTCCTGCATTTGGGCGACATACTCAATGACACTTTTGTGGGGGACAGGCTGTTGTTCCCATGCTTCCTTGGCGATATCCAACAGGCCCCGAGGGTGTCTGCCATAAAGCAGTTCGAAGGCGAGAACCCAGTAGAGGCCTGGGGCACCTCTCGCACTGCGAACATGAGATAGGGCAGAAGCAGATCCCAGTCCTTCCCATCTCTAGACACCACCCTCTTTAACATATTTTTAGAGTTTGGTTAAACCTCTCCACAAGACCGTCTGTTTGCGGATGGTAAACGGACGTCCGTAACTGCTTTATACGCAACAATTTACACAGTTCCCTCATTACTTTAGACATAAAGGGGTCCCTTGGTCTGTCAGAACCTCTTTTGGCAGGCCCACACGGGAAAACATCTCCATTAACTCTTTGGCAATGAGCTTAGCTGAGGTATGTCGCAGAGGCACCGCCTCCGGATACCGAGTGGCATAGTCGAGAACTACCAGAATGTGTTGGTGGCCCCTGGCAGACTTTGGTACAGGCCCAATTAAATCCATCGCGATTCGCTCAAGCGGTACTTCAATAATTGGCAGAGGTACCAGAGGACTACGGAAATGTGGCTGGGGGCTAGTTATCTGACAGGTCGGACAGGACTTACAATAATTCTCTACCTCCTTGAACACACTGGGCCAATAAAATCGCTGCAGTATGCGGTCCTGGGTTTTCTGCCACCCCAGGTGTCCCCAAGAACATGTTGGTGGGCAAGCTCCATGACAAGCTTGCGATGCGCTGTGGGCACCACCAACTGTTCAACAGGTTCGCCTCAGTTTGGTTCACCCGATACAACATATCCTGCAGAACAATAAATCGTGGGAACATTAATTCAGCCCCTGGTTTCTGGGGTTTACCATCAATTTCAGCACATTCTCCCAGGCCCTGGTTAGGGTTTGGTCCCGGTGTTGTGCGGTCCCAAAATTTTCCCGGAGACATTGAGGTCTGCCAACTCAGGTCCCGGTGGCAAGTCCTCCGTGTCTCCCACCATTACACTCAGTGGGGTTGTCTCCCCCTCTACCGCTGGAGCAGTGGTCACCCCTACCGCTGGCCCGTCAGACTCGGGCTCCCAGGGTTCTGGCCTTCCAGTGGTATCAGGCCACTCCACTAGGGTCACCCCTGTCTCGGGTCCCTCAGATACCTTTATTACCGGCCACAGCGCCGGAGAAGACCGAGGAAGTCCCTCCCAAGTATCAGTTCGTGTGGGAGTTTAGTAGCGACAGCCACCTCGTGGGTCCACCTACCAGCCGCGGTGGACAAAGTCACTAGTGCAGTGGGGTAGTCTTTCAGGTCTCCGTGGATGCACAGGACCCCGACTTTACGGCCAGTATACTCCGCAGGCCGTACAAGGGCAGCCCTTACCAGGGAGACTAAACTCCCGGAGTCCAGCAGAGCCACCGCCAGAGAGTCTCCCACCTCTACCTGACACAGGTGGTTATGGTCCTGCACCTCACGGGTGCCAGTTGCGCACAGCTTCCGTGCATACAGGGAGTGGCGACCCCGTAGGTCATATCCATCGGCTCATCCCGATGCGGACAGTCGGCCCTGATGTGGCCTGGCTCCTGACACCTCCAGCATACCACGGGAGGCGGACTCGCAGGGGTATATTCCGGGCAGGCCGCTCTGTCGCCGGACGTCGGAACTGGGGCAGAGGCCTCCGGGGTTTGACTGACCCCTTCCCGCAAGAGTCCCCTGCAGGTTTCTGGTGGCCTCGTAGCGCTCTACCAGGTCGACCATCTCCAGGGCATTGGTGGGCGACACCTGGCCGATCCAGTGCTGGAGGGGATAAGGCAGGGCCCTCCAAAAGATGTCCGCCAACAGTCGATCCAGCATGGCAGTGGGACTTAGTAGATCGGGCTGCAGCCACTTTTGCAGCCTGTGCAGCAGATCGTAGAACTGCGGCCTAGCGGGTTCAGTCGTTTTAAAGTCCCACTGGTGGACTCTTTGAGCGCGGACCAGCACGTTCACGCCCAGTCTGGCTAGGACCTCTCCTTTCACAGTGTCATAATCTGCCGCTTGGTCGTCCGACAAGTCAAAAAACACCTGCTGGGGTCCGGAAGCCAGGAACGGAGCGACCACCTCAGCCCACTGGTCACGGGGTAACTTTTCCCTCACGGCGACCTTCTCAAAAACCGCCAGGTACGTCTCAACGTCGTCTGCGGGGTCATTTTTGGGATCGCCGCACGGACCGCTTTCCGGGCATCATGGACGTGGTGGGACGCTCCTGCCGCCTGTAACGCCATCACATGTTGTAGCAATAGTTGGTTGGTCTCCCGCTGCTGCACGTTAGCCTCTATGAGAGCCTTCACAGCAGCCTCCATGTTGTCAGAAACTCCTGCTTGCAGCTTTGCTGGCTTAATATATTCCATACACTTTAGAAAAACAAAACTTCGGCGTTCACGCCAGCCTCACTGCGCATGCCCGCATCCTCCACCAAATGTGGGAGTCGCTCTGGTAGTCAGCGGTGCGGGTGCAGTTTAGAGGCAAAACCAGGAGTCCAGATTGTGCAACAAACAGTGTTTTATTCACACTTGCACACAAAATGAAAAACAGTCTCTTGGTGACAGTTCACACACAACGGAAATAACGTAGCCAAACAAAAACAGTCCAACACAGGTTCAGTCACCTGGGAGGTGTAGGTGCAGGTTCGCACCACGCTGTCGGCCCAGCCGCAGGAGAATCCAGCTTCAGGTAGCCAGGAACACAACACCTCCTTGCTGAGCGCTTTCCTCCAGGACAGAGAACTCCCAGCCCTGTTAGCAGCTCCAGGATAATCACACTCACAGCTGGTGGTGCTGGCTGAGTTTATAAACCCAGCCCAAAACTCGGACTGGACCGTGGGGAGCAGCCACCCACCCTACTCTTTAGCTGCTCCCAGTAAGAGCCGGCCCGGATCGGCTTTGCAGCCATGCTATTTAACAAAGTCAAACAGCACTAGCTGCTGCAGACAAAAACCCGGCTCTCACCTCACCGAGGCCAGCAACCTCGGTGACACGTACCTGCCATCTAGGACGGCACCCTGCACCTTACCACAATATATATATATATGTGGTGCTTTCAGTCATGGCTGTATGGCTGTTGTACTTAGCATATCCTACTCACCTTGTATTTATATTCACCTACTGAGATCTTGTGTCTCCCATGTTGATGAAGAGCTATATCTATATTATGCAAAGCCCGAGCCATCAGTAAGACTGCCATGTACACTTGATAAGGAGTAGAGTCTCCGGGATAATACAACATATCATCTGTAAATCGCTCCTCTCCTGAGCAGTTATGGAAAGGAAAGGTATATGTTCCTGGAATGAGCAAGTTTTTTAATTTATTTCTTGAAAAACAGTGTAATACAATCATCCAAATATCTTCCAACAATGGATCAGAAGACTGACTGGAAAATTGTACATTAGAAAAATATTCTTTTATCCCAGTAATTCTGTATGTGTGAGGTGCAAAGACCAAACTGCAATTAGCAACTTCACCTTCTTTATAACATATAAGCTCTGCAGCAACAGACCATGAACTTGGAAGAATAAGAGTCTTGTTCTTTAGAACATCAGCTGCTTTGTACAAAAAACTGCTGTAAGTCACACTATAGGTGCCACAAATAATAATAACATCAGTGGATGATGTCTGTAAAGCTACTGGTACATGCTTACAATTAAACTTAGATGTCAGAATGGTGAACTCCACACAAATCTGATGATGTGTAAACTTCTTGATTAACTGCTGTAACTCCTGCCGTCCACTGTCATCATCTGATGTGATGATCCCAACCCAATTCCACTGGAATCTCTCCAATAGCTTCACCAATGCTGAATATTGTATCTTGTCATCGGGGACAGTTCGAAAGAAGTTCGGGTAAAGCCTTTTATTACTTAGAAGAGGATCTCTTGCCCCATAACTGATCTATAGGATAAATAAAAAATAGTAACAGCCTTGTCCATACTGTGTAAGAAAATTGACCATCATGGAATCTGAATTTGCGCTGTAGAGGTACGGTGACCCCTGACTGCTGGAGGCACATTCAAAGTCCCTCATCAGTGTTTTAGCAAGATTTTAATTGTAGAATTATTTAACACTGTAGGGAGAGCATAGAGAGACTGCAGGGGCAGTAAACAGTGCAGGCTCAGTGTAATCGCCCTGTGCATTTTGTTCACCTGCTGTGCCTTTCATTCTTAATGTTCTGTTATACATAGACTTACTGTGACTTACTAGTGTTGAGCAAGAATATTCTAATCGCAAATTTTTATCACGAATATCGGCACTTCGAGAATTTTCAAAGATTTAGAATATAGTGCTATATCTTCGTAATAGCGAATATTCTATATGTTTTATCACTAGATAAACCTATAACCTTTCTCACTTATTGTATATAGCTTCTCTTTATCCTTATTATGCAATCTATCATACCTATTAATACTTTCTTTTTTTCGATGATATATTATTTTATTTTTAAAATAAATCACTACCTATAACATATAATAGACAACATATAACAGAAAATCACACAAAGGCTGTATACAAAAACCTGGATATGTTCAAACCAACAACCTATCATACAGTCAGCATACCTTACAATGGCAGCCTTCCTCCTCATCATCATCCAGAACTGTGACCCGGCTGGACAGTTGTGTACCTGGCCTCTGTTGGTGCAGGGACCCTCTGAGCCACTCGTGAATGACTGGCCTGATAACCGTGGAAATGATCCCTCTTCCTCCTCTTCTTCCTACTGTGTCACATCCTCTTCCATCATTGCCCGAAGCATTTTTTTTTCAAGAAGACATAGAAGTGGGATAGTAACGCTGAGGATGACCTCATCGGCACTGGCCATGTTGATGGAGTACTCGAAACAGCACAGCATGGCACACACATCCCGTATGGAGGCCCACTCGTTGGTGGTGAAGTGGTGCTTTTCCGCAGAGCGACTCACCCATGCGTGCTGCAGCTGATACTCCACTATCACTTGCTGCTGCTCGCACAGTCTCTCCAGCATGTGCAAGGTGGAGTTCTACCTTGTGGGTACGTCGCATATGAGGCGGTCAGCAGGAAGGCCGAAGTTACGCTGCAGCGCAGACAGGAGAGCATAAGCAGGGTGAGAACGCTGAAAGCGCGCACAGACTGCCCACGCTTTCTGCAGCAGCTCTGACATATCGGGGTAGTTGTGAATGAACTTCTCCACCACCAAATTCAGCACATGTGCCAGGCAAGGGATGTGCATCAAACCGGCTAGGCCCAGAGCTGCTACGAGATTGTGCCCGTTATCGCACACCACCAGGCCAGGCTTGAGGCTCAGTGGCACCAAACACTCATCGGTCTGTTGTTCAATACCTGTCAACAGCTCCTGCGCGGTGTGTGGTTTTCTCCCAAACAGATGAGTTTCAAAACAGCCTGCTGTCGTTTCCCCCTGGCTGTGCTGAAGTTGGTGGTGCAGGTGTTACGCTGACTGGATGAGGAGGCGGTAGAGGAGGAAGGGGAGTAGGAGGAGAAGGCAACAGGAGGCAACAAGAAACGTCCTGCAATCCTCGGTGGCGGAAGGACATGAGCTAAACTGCTATCTGCCTCAGGCCCAACCGCCACTGCATTTAACCAGCGTGCAGTTAGGGACATATAAAGTCCCTGCCCGTGCTTCCTGGTCCATGTATTGGTGGTTATGTGGACCTTGCCACAGATGACGTTGCACAGTGCACACCTGATTTTGTCTGCCTCTTGGTTGAGCAAGGCAAGGATGGCTCGCCTGGAAAAGTAGTGCCGGCTGGGAACCACGTATTGTGGGACAGCCACCGCCATAACATTTTTAAAAGTCTCCGTCTCCACCAGACAGAATTACAGCATTTCAAAGGCCAGCAATTTTAAAATGCTGGCATTAAGGGCCAGGGATACCTGGTGGGTAGGGGGGTACTTCATCTTTCTCTCTAGTGTTTGGGAGATGGACAGCTAAACGCTTCCATGGGACAGTGTGGACTTGCTGGTTGACGGTGGTGGAGGTGGTGGTGTTGCTGACACATCATCTGTTTGCGAGGTGGCAGGTGCCATTGTAACTCCAGAGGGGGAGGAAGAGGCCTAGACTGCAGCAGAAGAGAGAGCAGGAGGAGCCTGAGATCTTTCGTGGTTTTTGAGGTGTGTACTCCACCACATCTCGTGCTTTGCATTTAGATGCCTGGTCATGCAGATGGTGCTCAGGTTTAGAACATTTATGCCTCGCTTCAGGCTCTGATTGTACAGCGTGCAAACCACTCGTGTCTTGTCATCTGAAGAACTGCCATGCCAGGGAACTCCTTGGAGCTGGCTTTGGTGGGCTCAGTCCTTGGGTGCTGTGGGCAGTAACAGGCGTACTGGCTAGGGGAAGGCCACTTTGCTTTTGCACCCTGCTCCCTCTTTTGCTGTGCGGCTGGCACTGTGTGACGAACACCTCTTCCTCCGAACTGCACATGTCACTCCCATGACCTTGATTCCATATGGATGGGGTCTTGGACCTCATCATCCTCCACATTATCTTCCACCCACTCCTCACCCTTGCCCTCACTGACGGCCTGCACACTGCAGAAAGTTGCAGCAGTTGGCACCTAGTTTCATCATAATCAGAGATGTGCTGCGGTGGTCTTTCCGTGCCCACATCCTGAAACATAAGTGGTTGAGCATCAGTGCACTCAATCTCTTCCAGTTCTGGGGCAGGAATAGGTAGATGCTGACATAAACTCTGCCAGCAGAGTCATGAAAAAGCATAAGAGACTGCGACTTAGGGCTCAGACTGCTTGCCTGATTTGCTAGCGACTTAGGGCTCAGACTGCTTGCCTGATTTGCAAGGGGTGAGGTTAAAGACAGATGCCCATGGGCTGCAGGTGCCAACTCTGTGCTTTCAGCAGGGGACCAGGTGGGAGACAATGTGAAGGAACTGGTACAATGGTATTCAGGCCTACTAAATAAAGCTGAACGTTCTGTCGTGCACCTGCAGAAGGTGTTTCATTTGGGCATGTAGCTGGCACAGATCGACCACATCCACGTCCTTTCCCTGCAACAGGAGCTCCACCAACACCAGCAGCACCACGGCCAGGGCCACGTCCCTTATTTGATGCTCACCTCATTCTTTAAAGTCACCCAGCGAACTAACAGATGGATTAACTAGATTTATTTCGCTGTCACGTATGCAGCGCAGGTGTACCCCACACTAACAATTGGTATATATCACCCACCGATGTAACAGATGGATTAACTAGATTTATTTCCCCATCATGTATGCAGTGCAGTTGTACCCCACACAAACAATTGGTATATGTCACCCACCAAACTAACAGATAGATTAACTAGATTTACGTATTTCCCTGTCACGTATGCAGTGCAGGTGCACCTCACAAAAACAATTGGTATATGTCACCCACCGATTAGTGTTGATCGTGCATGTTCGGCTCGAGCATCGCTATGCTCGGCACATGGCGGTGCTCGGCCGAGTACCGCATGTGTTCGAGTGCAATGCTCGAGTTTCCTTCCTGGACGTTTCTTGGCTGCTATGCATGTTCGGCTCAGTCTTAGTCAGGGAGAGCTGTGCATAGGAGGGGATAGACAGTGTAGGGAGTGATATTGCGCTAGTTTTAGGCAAATTTATTTGCAGTATTTGTGCGAGGGGAGGCGGGGTTTACCTTCATAAATACCTGCAGGGTCTTCAGCATTATGTCAGCTAGACGTTTCACGTCACTTCTGGTTCGACCACGGCACCGTCCAGAACGAGGAGGTTCGAGTGTGCAGCGTTATTTCGGCGAGTTGTTCACAGCAGAGTGAGCCATCAAGTCTCCATTACTTGCAGTAAGATCAAGGCTTCTAGATGGGTCCTGCGTCAGACCAGGACTGATTAATGTATAGAGTAGATGCATGCGATCTATCTTATTGTATGCGGCATGCGGAGTTTTGTAGTTGGAATCCCGTGTGCGACTCTGCCCCGATCATTTTCCAAGATTCCGGCATGGTCGGGGCCGGTGCGCTGTGCCAAGGATAATAGGACGTGTGTAACCTTCGTTTCAGACATTGTTCATTTTAGACTGGGCACGTCATGCAATTACCACTGGTAATTTTAGATGTTACCTGCGGTCTGGGCGCTGGTGCTCTGTTCGCAGCTCCGCTCTCCTTCCTCTGTCCTGTAATTCATTCTAGCTACCATTATTAGGTAGGCGCGCCATCTAGTAGCCTTGTGTGGTAGGGCAGTTACTGCCAGTTATGTCACCCCTTTTTGTATTTCTTGTAATCTAATGTAGAGTCTGGAGGGGGGAGGGGGGGGGTTGGACGACTTTGTGGGGCATCCTTGGTTGGCTATGACTTTATATAAAAAAACAAAATGATGATGGGAGAGTGGTATGGTAGTGAATTAGGTAGATGGTCCTTGCAGGGCGGTTTACTTATCACATGACTACAGCATACTATGCGTTTCTGTTTAGACAGCGCAAGGTGGTCACGTCGTGGTACGGTCATCCAGAATAAACGTAGAACATCATCGCGTTTTCACTCCATTAGTGGAAGAACATGGGGCTTTCATATAGGTGTGTGGAACTATGAAAGTATTAGATATGATTTGCTCTTGGCTGGTGAACTTATTTATGATTTTCTATTTAGGGATCACCTTGGTGAATTACAGTTGCTCACCTACTTACGGCTGTTCACCTACCTAGGAATCGAGGGTAGATCTAGTCGCTTCTTGGTTGAGTTACTGTCACTTCACTCGTTGGGGCTCGATAAGTAACACGGGGGGTGGGTATTTAGGGTGAAGGGCAGCATCAACTTCATCAGTTACAGGTATCCTACCATCCTGTCACAACTTACAGGATCAATAATTCTGTACACGTATACATACGATACAGCGAGTGCTCTACTGTGCGGTTATCTCATATCCGCACTAATCATGGGGCTTATGCAGGTGTGCTTTACTATTCCCCATATATATATATATATATATATATATATAGCCGGCTTATTAAACATGTGCCCATAGATTAGTTTTCCATTGGCACTTTCATTGCCTGGTTATAGGTTGGAGCGCACGGCTTCTCCTCCCCGCGCATGCGCGGCTCCCTAATCCCATCTGTGCTGCTTGGCTCTTTCCAAGATGGCGCCCGCGACTCCCATGTCCTAGTGTGCATGCGCCCACTGCGCTCCCGTGATGGCACCTTTCCCCGCCCTCCCGCGTGATCAATAGCCCAGGCCGCCTTCTCCCGATCCACAACCAATGCGGAAAGCGCATGACCCATTTAAGATGGCGCCGCACAGTACCACACACATGCCGGACACGCCATATCCCGTACTCACATGGGTAAGCTCTCATTTCTTCTACCCCCCACCCTCACTTACCAGTTTTATTACTTCCTTTTATCCTCCTTAGCTGGTACATATATGTCTGCCGCAATAGCTGAACCACCTGGTTCACTATGTCCACACCATAGCCAACCTTTGTCTAGTCTGAATTAGTAAGGGGCTATGATGATTGTTCTGGTCCCTATCTCATAGGTTTTACATAATAATTGCTATGCTCTTGGTACCGCATCCATGTACGGCTCTTGCTAACAACTATGTACTGATATGTATAATATATTATTCATTCGGTATACGCATGAAACATCTGTTGCTTATATGTCCGACCTCTGTATATATGTCCTACTTATGGTATATTGTGGCTTTTTTTGTGGTATAGAAATATTCCTTTCATATAAAACAGGGTTGTGTAGACAGCTCTAAACCGCTACTTACTCGTAGGGAGCACGGAAGCCGCTCCTCTGGTGAGCGGTAACGCCTTGTATACAAAAAAATACTTGATCCAGCTCTCCAAAACGAGTGTATCTTTATTGAAGCTTGATAAAATCTTATGCACACCAGGACAGACACCGTACTGTGACGCGTTTCGGATCTCTAAGCATATGGATCCTTCATCATAACATATACGTTAAGTACAGAAACACCATTTATATGAACCCTTCACACCTGGGGGGATGATTGCCGTGTCACATGACCGTGCACCTGCAGTCAGATCCCCAGGGGATGATTAGGCTCAACACCCAATAGAAACATATATCCAAATCCACAATTAAAATGAAAAAAAAAAAAAAAAAACACACATATATATATATATATATATATATATATATAAAAAGGCAAACAAAACTAAATCAATATTGGACAATCAGGTCATACTTTTTATTTAGACCTGTGGGAATGCGCGTTTTCAATTGAAACATCCAAAAGGATTCTCGATTTAACAGTTTCCTTCTCATGTCTCCTCCTCTGACCGGGAAAAACACCCTTTCTATGCCTTGCACTCTGAGGCTACTGATATCCCCACTATGCACTACCGCAAAGTGTACACTTGCGGCAGATACATTGCGATTGCGGTAGTGTGGCACATCCGATATGTGTTTGCGAATGCGAGTTTTCAGAGAATTCGACGTGCAGCCGACATACTGTAGCTTACACTCGTCACATGTGATGGCATAAATGACGTGTTTTGTATTACAATTTATGTAGCTTTTGACGTCATAAACGCTATCATCTGCACAAGACGTGAAGACTTTGCTCACTTGTAAATATTCGCAGCATGTACACACACGGTGGCCACATTTGAAACACCCCTTAGTTGCCAACCATGTCGGGGCATTTTGAGGTTTGTCCCGATATAAACTGGGACTAACCAAGCCTCCTACTGTAGGGGCCCGTTTAGCCGCACACCTTATGCCTCCTCCTAAAATATTAGACCATTCGTCTTTAAATCTGAGGACAGGTAAATGTTTGTGAATGATTTTACAGATGTCCAAATACTCCTCACTATACTGAGTAGTGAAGGTTATAGGGACATCCTCCTTCCTTCTCCTATTGTCACCTCCTACCCGACCAGTTTTACAAATCATGGACAATCTATCTGCCTCCTTGACATGTTCCTTGCATTCAAACATATGACGTTTAGAATAGGCCCTGGCTGTCAGTCTATCAATTAACTTGTTACTTTCCTTCTCAAAAACCGCCAGGTCTGAACAATTCCTTCTAATGCGCAAGAGCTCCCCTCTGGGAATGTTGTAAATAACGTGTTTGGGATGAAAGGAGGTAGCATGTAAAGTTGTGTTACCGGCCAGGTCCTTTCTATATGCTCTGGTCTCCACAGCCGACAGTGTGGCATTGCCACTCAATACCAAATCCAAAAAGATTATTTGCTTACTAACAAATTGCAAAGAGAAGGAAATTCTTGGGGTACATGAGTTGAGGTAGTCGCCAAACTGCGGTATGGCCGCCACATCTCCAGACCACACCATAAGCATGTCGTCATACCACTGCAAGCAGCCCCCAAAGGGAAGGGTGCCGATGAGGAGAAAGGCCCTCTCCCACCACGCCATAAAAATATTGGCTATGGAGGGGGAGAACCTAGCCCCCATCGACACCCCCGACAACTGGAAATAAAATTGGTCATTAAACATAAAAAAATTATGCCGTAATAAAAAATCCACGACCATTTCCATGTACTCCCTCAATCCCTCTGTGTACTCACTGTAAGTCTGCAGAAACCAGCGCAAGGATGTCAGGGCCAATTCATGTGGTATATTCGTATATAAGGACACCACGTCGGCCGTAATCCACACATACCCCTCCTGCCACTGCAGGGAATGCATGGACTTCAAAACCGACGCGGTATCCTTAATGAATCCTGGAATAAGAGGAACCAGTGGTTGGAGGAGGGAATCCACCCACTCTGACAGGTGTTCAGAAAAGCTTCCTATACCTGCCACTATTGGACGTAGTGGCGGTGGGAAAGTATTTTTATGCACTTTAGGCATGGCATGGAAAATCGCAATAACAGGATTATCAACAAAAATATACTCCTTATCTTTCTGAGTAATATATCCATTATCAACCCCCAAAGTTAGAAGATTATCCAATTTGCTTTGAAACAAAGGGAGGGGATTGTCGCTCAGGGCCCTGTATATCGTTGTATCATTAAGCATGTCTAATAAATGCCCCAGAACGACAACTGCCCCCCCCCCCCCTTGTCTGCTTGCCTAATGATTATATCGTCTCTCCTCTTCAGAGATTGCAGGGCCTGTTGTTCCCTATTATTTAAGTTAGACTACATGGAAAACTTAGGCCCTCTTACACTGTCATACCTTAGTTGTTCGTGTAGTTTGCATAAATCCGCTTCAACCAGCTCCTGAAATCTATCAAGAGCTGGGGAGCGGGATTGCAAATGATAAAAATTCCTATTAGTGAGCTTAAACCAGCGGGAGCGACTCACCCCCTCTATAGCCACTGAGTCAGCTTGCATCTCTTGCAATATAGCAACATTCCGTAACTCTAAGAAAGACATAGTTTCCTGTGTGGCTAGAGAGTCGGGTGTGTCCCCCCCGTCTGTCAATCTCCTGATTTTCCCCGGAGTCTAACCCCTCCTCCTCGCTACTAACTACAAGAAAATGTTTTTTCAATGTTAACACACGTGCTAATCTGTTGACATCTATGATCGTTTTGTATAAATTGAAGTGTATGAAGTGATGTGTAGGACAAAACATTAAACCCTTTTTAAGAACATTAATGTCCTCAGATGTCAAAACAGATGCTGACATATTTATTACTTGTACTTCTTCTATTTTTTCTTCTGGCGTGTTGGATATTGCTGTGATGTATTTTCTTTTATGTTTCCTCCGTGATCTCAGTTTTTTGAGCTTCTTGCCCAGATTTCTATTTTAATTTTGTCTGGAGTGAACCATTTTGGTTTCACGCTCCTGATCCGGGGCATGAAAATTTTCACCAGACATAGATTCAGCAGAGTCCAAGTCCGTAGAACTAAAGGAGACCCTTCATGCGATTTTACTTTTCTTTTTATGAGATCTCCTCAGGATTGGTCGCGGCGTGAAGGTTTTATCTCCCTTCCAGGTATAAACGGCATTATTCTTGTAGTCCAACAAGTCCCTGTTATATTTATGTTGTTTAATTTGGATTAATTCCCCTTCTAGCTTTTTCAAACTCTCATTAAGCTTGTTGTCACAGTCCACAAAAATAGGGTTATTAATATATGTTTTTAGGGAATCCTGTGTATTTTTTATGTCCTTTCGTAGATCCTTCAATAGCTGTTGTTCTTGATCAATGATCAGCCACATTAATTTGAAGGAACATTCTGATAGAATTGTTTGCCACTCTGTGGTGAAGGATTCAGAATATACTGTGGTGGGTCTTTGTTTGATTCGAAGCCCTCTTGGGATCATACTTCTCTCCATATATTTTTGCAATGAAGTAAAATCCCACCACGTGCGTAATTCTTTAGATAGCATGGTTTCCAGCATTTGCATGGTGCTCTGTATATTTAATTTATCCTGTGTGTTCACATCCGAACTTTCAAAAATCTCATTCATTTTGAGAAGACGTTCTGTGTCTTCTTCAATTGATCGCATGGATGCGCGAGTCATCGCATCGGATGTGTCACTGTGCATCTTCAAGTCAACGATTTAATAAATGCTTCTTGCGGAAAGAGCACGTCACCCAGAGAAAACAAAGTTCATATAAAACAGGGTTGTGTAGACAGCTCTAAACCGCTACTTACTCGTAGGGAACACGGAAGCCGCTCCTCTGGTGAGCGGTAACGCCTTGTATATATTTGTGTATTTTTATTTTTTTTTTCATTTTAATTGTGGATTTGGATATATGTTTCTATTGGGTGTTGAGCCTAATCATCCCCTGGGGATCTGACTGCAGGTGCACGGTCATGTGACACGGCAATCATCCCCCCAGGTGTGAAGGGTTCATATAAATGGTGTTTCTGTACTGAACGTATATGTTATGATGAAGGATCCATATGCTTAGAGATCCGAAACGCGTCACAGTACGGTGTCTGTCCTGGTGTGCATAAGATTTTAACAAGCTTCAATAAAGATACACTCGTTTTGGAGAGCTGGACCAAGTATTTTTTTGTCTACAAAGCAATATTCCTTTATGATATACTTATGTACCTCTTTGTTTATTGTTATCTTATAGCCTGATGAAGGGCTCTCCCTTAAGCTCGAAACGTTGCCTTTATGAGATTTATGTCCAGCTAAAAAGAAAACAAACACATAACCAAGCATCACAAGGAGTGCTGTCTGAATTTTATTTATCATCTACGTTCAAGTTAGGTCACTTGAATATTATAGCAGATTGAAATCGACTCATAGCATTTTCAGGGACATTACGATGTCTGTCACATCTACAGACTCAAACTTAAATCCTGTCACTACTTCAGGTTGCATCGGTATGACTGTCACGACTACAGTCCGATATAAGTCCTGTCACGTCCACAGGCCAAGATTTGATATATCTTCCACGACTACAAATTCATTTTAAGTCCTGTCACATCTACAGGCATAGGGTTTCTTTTATCTGTCATAATACTATTTAAGTCCTGTCACGACCTCAGGCTCGTCCTCACAAGGTAGTCATTTCCCATGTAGTCACGTTTGGCAGCCAATCACGGCTAGCCCAAAGGCAGGAAGGGTGTTATCTTCTATGTCAGGTCACGGTAGTATCTCACCGCCATAGGTCATGTCATTTTGCAATACTAGTGTTGGGCAGCAAGCGTATTCATGGTGACTGCGCCCAACTACTAAAGTTGTAATTCTCTTAGTAGGTATTTCTCAAGAGTTCGCTGAAGACTCTTCCTCATCCAGCAGGAGTGTGGATTTGCAATCTGACAGAGGCTCAATCCCGTCATTGAGGTCCTGGACTGTTCCCAAGTTAACGGCAAAATTGTTACAAAGAGGGATTCCGTTTCCAGCCTCGGCTAGGAAAGCAGAACTATTCCGTCTCCTTTTCAAGAATACGGCTGCCTCAAACCACGAACCTGTTTCTTTGAATATGATCCAGACATCGCTTACCCAATTACATGCGGTTATTAATACGATGCAATCCTCCATGGTATATTTCCAGGCTAAGTTGGAGACAGTTGAAGCTAGCTCGGCAGTATCTGGCTTGGCGTCTCAGAAACCAGCCGTGTCCACCAGTATGCAGTCTAACGTTTCTGGTGGGTCGGGTTCTACTCCTGCTATCGCACCTTCTCATTTTATCCCAGCAAATATACGTCAGGATATTCTCGAAGGCAAAGACGTCAATCTGGCGTCATTACTCATTGCAGCACACGAAGACTCAGATTACAAAACCATCACATGCGGTGAGGTATCAGTGGTCTTAAAATCAAAAGATGTAAGATTCAACAGGAAACTCAATATAGCAGAGTTCGTTCTTGCATTTAACCTTTATCGAGATGTCATTTGTACCGTTAGCCCGCATAGGAGGGCAGAATTGGACCTATATTTGTATAAGGTGGTTGATTTAGGTTTATTCTTGGGCAAAGCTGCAGTTGCTCTTGCACAATTTCAACACACGGTAGACTCATCTAACATCGATACAGAACTGTTCTGTCGACACTTTGCGGGCCTTAAGGCCCCGTCGTGTACTGTGTGCAATACCTATTCTCACATGATGGAATGGTGCTCTACTATCAATAACCCCACAGAGCTATCTCAACCCAGGAGTACCCCTGGCACATCAGTTAGCAGAACTACGCCAGGGTTAGACAAGTTGGGTCGTCCAATTAAATTCTTGGGTAAATCGCAAATTTGCAATAACTTCAGTTATGCTGCTTGTCATTATAGCCAATGCAGATTATAACATTTATGTGCTATCTGTTTCATGGCATATCCCCGCATTGCATGCCCACAAAAAGGTAACAACCCCGCATGACTAGGCGTAGTGGATGTAGATCTCTTGAGTCTATTATTGGATGGCCACCCAGAGCCTGCCTGCGTCCAATATGTACTCAACGGTCTAGTAAAAGGCTTTCATACGGGCTTGCTGGCCCTTCCACAGTCAATTTACGAATATAAAAATCTATTATCAGCAGTTAGGGACCCTGAGGCCATATTTCATTTGATACAGTCAGAGTTAGATCGGGGCTACCTGATCGGACAGTTTACGCAACCTCCATATGACAGTTGGAGAGTGAACCCCGTAGGAGTTGTAACTGGCAAATTCAATAATAAAAAGAGATTAATCTACGATTTGTCGGCCCCACATTTGTTACAAATCCCAAGTTTTAAATTCACTTATTCCATCTGCAGAATTCGCCATGAAATATGCTTCAATCGATGAAGCCATACAGGTTATACTTAGTCTTGGGCAAGGTACTTGGTTATCTAAAGAGGACATAACAGATGCTTTCAAATTACTCCCAATTGAACCAGAATTATGCCGGTGGCACAGCATAAAATGGCTGGGGTATTATTATTTTGCTAGCAAACTTACATTTGGTTCAAAGTCCAGCCCTTGGATTTTTGACCAGTTCGCCAGCATCCTTCACTGGGTTTTAAAAAATACCTTTCGTGTCAATCACGTCATCCACTATCTAGATGACTTATTACTGATAGAACCCCCGGCAGTAGCACCCCTGGATTTACAATTATAACAGACAGTTTTCAAGGATCTCTGTGTGCCTGTCACTACTAGTGTTGAGCGCGAATATTCGAAAAGCGAATTTTTTTAGCGAATATCGGCACTTCGCTAATTCGCGAATATTTCGAATATAGCGCTATAAATTCGCTATTTCGAATATTCGTTTTTTTTTTGTTTTTTTTTAGTTATATTTTTTTCTTTCCTACTTCCCAAAAGTAGTTCTTACCTGTCCTGAGGATTCCTGGCTTCCTGGCTGCTCTAGTCAGTGCCCGTTGCCGCTTCTGCCGACTTCCGTGCTCATGTGGAGCGTCCCCATCCATGGGAGAATCTCCATATACTAAAATGTACTGTCGGATTTGAGGAATTACGTTGAAATCGCAATGCGATTAATTCAAGTTATATTAATCGCATTGCGATTACAACTTAGCACTACTATCTTACATAGGCTAGAATTAACGAATATGGAATATATAGCTATGCACTAGCAGTGCTAAGTTGAAATCGCAATGCGAATACTTTAAGTTAAATTAATCGCATTGCGATTTCAACTTAGCACTGCTGCTATATTCCATATTCGTTAACTTTGTTAATTCTAGCAAGCTGACCCATTATAAACCCAGCTCTAAGTTGAAATCGCAATGCGATTAATATAACTTGAATTAATCGCATTGCGATTTCAACGTAATTCCTCAAATCCGACAGTACATTTTAGTATATGGAGACGTTCCCATGGTGATGGGGACGCTCCATGAGCACAGAAGTTATGGTTGGCTTGGTAGAATTAGCGAATAGCGAATATGACGAATGTATTCGTCATATTCCTCAAAACGAAGATAGCAGTATTCTACATCTTCGTTTTAGCTACCTATTCGTCAACTTCGCTAATTCTAGCAATCAAATAGGAAGGTTGACTGACTATAGAGACAGCTGTGTTAAATTCGCTATGCGATTTTTTTTTAATACAATAATTATATTACTTGATAAAATTATTATAAGTATTCTATTTATTAAAAAAATAAAAAAATAAAAATCGCATAGCGAATTTAACACAGCTGTCTCTATAGTCAACCTTCCTATTTGATTGCTAGAATTAGCGAAGTTGACGAATAGGTAGCTAAAACGAAGATGTAGAATACTTCGTTATCTTCGTTTTGAGGAATAGATGAATACATTCGTCATATTCGTCATCCTCGCTAATTCTAGATATGAAACCAATAGGAAAGTAGCCTTAAGTACAAATCGCAATATGCGATTATTTAAATCGCATGTTAATCGCGATAACTAGAAAAAATGACGAATATTCGATTTCGACGAATATGAAACGAATATTCATTCGAATATTCGCGAATTTCGTCGAAAACGAATATGGCACCTGCCGCTCATCACTAGTCACTACGCATAAGATGGAGGGTCCTAGTACCTCGCTTACCTTTCTCGGCATTTGCCTCGACACTGTCAATATGCAAGCCAGTCTTCCGCTGGATAAACTACACAGGATCAGGGAGGTTGTGAATAAGTTTACTCAGGTTAGAGTAACAACCAAGCCAGAACTACAATCTCTCTTGGGGATGTTGAATTTTGCCATGCACATTATTCCCCAAGGGAGATCTTTTATTTCCAGACTTCTCAATCTGCTTCCTCGAGCCCAAGAGCAGTGGAGTACAGTGCACTTGGACCAAGAGGCTATGGCTGATCTAGACATGGGATAGATTCTTATCACAGTGGAATGGAGTCTCTTTTTTCGTTCCAGTTGTGACTAATCGATCTCCGATTGTCCACACAGACGCCTCATCCTCGGTTGGTTTTGCAGCTATCAACGGTAGCCATTTGTTTTTACAAGTCCCTGGCCAAGGGAGGTCGTGGAGGCACCAGGGTTCACTCAGTGTTCCTCATTGTTTGAGATTTATCCCATCATGGGGGCAGCACAAGTATGGGGAGAACAGTAGAGAGATCAGACAGTGTTATACCTAACCGATAATCAAGCTGTGCCTGAAATTTTAATGAAGGAAAAGTCTAGTTCTAAACACATTATGTTATATCTCAGGAGGTTTGTCTGGCTTTCATTGCATCACAATTTCCACTTTGTACTTATATCAGGGGGCAACACAACATTGCAGCAGATTCTTTGTCTAGACTCAATTTTAAACTCTTTTTTTAGGTTTTTCCGGGGGCAGATCGGGTACCGTCAGCAACTCCACACCATCATCAAGTGGTAATGGTCTAGATCTACATCTTGCACAGTCAGGTCCTTGATGACGCAAGCACTTTCTAGGAATACTCTCAGAACATACAAGACTGTATGGGCCTTATTTAACAACTTTAAAGTCTCACACCCGCCAGCAGGGGAAGGGCCCATTACCTACCTATTAGCATTTGCTGCTTTTTGCCACTCTAATCTTAAGTTGGCACCCAGCACCATTAAATTGTACCTCGCCGGGATACAACACCATTGGTACATACAACATCCAGATCAGCCCTCATTGTTTTCTGCTCATCCTATTAAAAGTTTATTAAGAGAAATTCAGAGGGTGTATGCGGTTAGCCGACCTGCACGGCAGCCAGTTCTAGGCTAGTTATTCAAGTCCTTGTCGAATTCCCTGCATAAGTACCCATTCGGCAAGTACATTAGCCTACTTATTAAGACGGCTATGTATTTGGCTTTCTGTGGTTTCCTCCGGCCGGGGGGGTCTACCTCTGCCGGTTCAGGCAAGTGCTTCTTTCGTAAGGGGAAATTGGTGTGGAATGGCACTTGTTTTGTACTCACCTTGCATGCAACCAAAACTACGTGGCCGGGGAATTCCCGTAGAGGTCACATATTTTCCCACCGGTTCTAGATTGTGTTCTGCATAAATGGATGCGGGTCAATGAGTTGGCTCCTAATGATTCTCCTTTGCTTAGACTTAGGGCAGGACCTCTGAGTATTCAATCTTTCTTGAAATACATCCGCATCTTGTTAGCTAGCTCCGGTACTCATCCACAATCAATTATGGGCTATTTATTCCACATTGGGGCAGACTCAGCTGCTTCCAAGAACAATGTGCCAATACACGTAATTAAAGGTTATGTAGATGTAGAAATCATCTTGTTATGCTCATTATATTCCAGATCCTCATGTAGAGATGTCAAAGGCATTTCGGAAATTGGTTAACTGAATTTATACTAATAAATGATTTAGCTCAATCTATGGTCTGTTATTTTTGGCCTCTTTAGTCTGCCCTATTTTCAGCAGTTCCGGCACTCACTCTTCTGCTTCAATTAGGAAGAATAGGGTAGGTACCAGCGGTTAGCCGATCCGAGCACAAGTTTTAGGCATATTTATTGGCCGTATTTATGCGAGGGGAGTTGGGGATTACCTTCATAAATACCTGCAGGCTCTTTAGCATTATGTTTGCTGGTCGTTTCACCCCACCCTCCCATCCCCTTTTATAGGCACTCATTACTAGGGTTGGCCTCTTTAGTCTGCCCTATTTTTAGCAGTTCCAGCACTTACTCTACTGCTTTAATTAGGAAGAATAGGTACCAATGGTTAGTCGATCCGAGCACAATTAGAAAAACTTTTCAGAGACCCGAAAAACCTTTTAAAGACTATTGTGTGTGGCAACAGCAATATATATATTTTTCCCATCCTGCGCTAAATAGCGTCTAATGGGCAACTGAGGACAGTTAAATTATCTGCGCCACATCTCCTCTGTAAAGTGTGCGCATCCCAAAAATATCTGTGACATCCAGTGAACTTTTTCCGTAGATGGTCTCTGCTGCAGACAGTGACATTAGTTGCGCAACATCTGCAGTGTAACGTGTGCGCAGAGAAGATAAAGTGTACTTTGTCAATAGACGGTGTCCGCTTCTGACAGTAACATTACCAGGGGACATCTCCAGTGTAACGTGTGCATTTCAAAAATTTATCAGTGACATGCAGTGTACTTTTTCAATAGACGGTGTCCGCTTCTGACAGTGACATTACCAGGAAAACATCTCCAGTGTACTGTGTGCGGTAAAAAAATGTATTAGTGAAATACATTGTACTTTGTCAATAGACGGTGTCCGCTTCTGACAGTGACATTACCGGGGACATCTCCAGTGTATTGTGTGCGTTTAATAAATTTATCAGTGACATACAGTGTACTTTTTCAATAGACAGTGTCCGCTTCTGACAGTGACATTACCAGGGGAACATCTCCAGTGTACCGTTTGCGGTTAAAAAATTTATCAATGAAATTCAGTGTCCTTTTTAATAGACGGTGTCCGCTTCTGAGCGTTTAAAACATTTATCAGTGACATACATTGTACTTTTTAATAGACGGTGTCAGCTTCTGACAATGACATTACCAGGGCCACATCTAAAGTGTAACATGAGCGTTTAAGAAATTTATCAGTGACATATAGTGTACTTTTTCAATAGACAGTGTCCGCTTCTGACAGTGACATTACCAGGGGACATCTCCAGTGTATCGTGTGCGTTTAAAAATGTATCAGTTACATACAGTGTCCTTTTTTGAATAGACGGTGTCTGATTCTAACAGTGACATTACCAGGGGGACTTCTACAGTGTACTGTTTGCGGCTAAAAAATGTATCAGTGAAATACAGTGTCCTTTTTAATAGACGGTGTCCGCTTCTGACAGTGACATTACCAGGGGTATATCTCCAGTGTACCTTGTGTGGTTAAAAAGATTTCTGTGACATACAGTGTACTTTGTCAATAGACGGTGTCAGCTTCTGACAGTGACATTACCAGGGGAATATCTCCCGTGAAACGTAGGCGTTTAAAAAATGTATCAGTGACCTACAGTGTACTTTTTCAATAGACAGTGTCCGCTTCTGACATTACCAGGGGACATCTCCAGTGTACCGTGTGCAGTTAAAAAATGTATCCGTGAAATACAGTGTACTTTGTCAACAGACTGTGTCCGCTTCTAACAGTTAAATTACCAGGGGAATATATCCAGTGTAACGTATGCGCTTAAAAAATGTATCAGTGACATACAGTGTACTTTTTCAATAGACCGTGTCCGCTTCTGACAGTGACATTACCAGGGGGACATCTACATTGTACCATGTGTGGTTAAAAAAAGATTCAGTGAAATACAGTGTACTTTGTCAATAAACGGTGTCCGCTTCTGACAGTGACATTACCAGGGGCATATCTCCAGTGTAACGTGTGTGTTTAAAAAATTTATCAGTGACATACAGTGTACTCTTTCAACAGACGGTGTCTGCTTCTGACAGTGACATTACCAGGGGGACATCTCCACTGTAACGTTTGCGCATGAAAACTTTATCTGTGACATACAGTGTCCTTTTTCCGTAGATGGTGCGAACAGTGACATTACCTGTGGTATTTCTCCTGTATAACGTTTTCTCATCCCAAATATCTGTGACAGTCCCTGTAAATTTTCATTAGCCGCAGGTGACAGCATTGACATTATCTGCGGGATATCTCTTGTGTGACGTTTCCACATGCCACATACCTTTTTTACATTTTTTTCTGCATACACTTCCAAATTCTATGCTACTGTACGTGTGAAATATTTTCAAGCATATGTAACATTTAAAATGACGAAGGCGAGCAGTAAGAGATGGGGAAGTGGCCATGATGCTGATGGTGCAAGTAGGAGCCATGGCCCTGGGCGCGTTGAAACTGTGCCTGCTGCCAGAGCACAAGAAAAACAATCATCCACGATACCTAGCTTCATGTCCCAGTTTGCAGGGTGGTGCAGGACACCACTCTTGAAGTCCGAAGAGTGCGACCAGATGGTCGGTTGGATTACAGCAGATAATGCTTCCAGTCGGTTAAGCACCACCCTATCTTCCACCAAGTCCAGTCTCAGTAGCCAGGAGTCTGGTCAACACAATCCTCACCCTGATCCTCCTTCCTTCCACCATGGAGAGTCTGGGCAAACAAATTAGACTCGGACATTCTGAGGACCTCTTTTCATCGCCATTCCTTTATTTGGCCCTCTCGCCAAGCACGCTTGAAGAGGGACATATGATCTTGTGCCCAGATTCCCAACCTCTTGAGCATCTACAGTCTCAAGAAGATGATGGTGTGGAACGGCAATTACTGTTTAATGAGGTGGATGATGATGAGACACAGTTGCCAATAAGTCATTGGCAATTAATGTCTCAAGAGGTTGATGAAGAGGAGGAGACTAAGTTGTCAATCACTGAGGTTGAGGTTAGGTCAACAAGTCAGGAGGATGAGCAGAGTGAGGAAGTGGAAGAGGAGTTGGTGGAGGAGGAGGTCACCTTCCCAACCTGGGAAAGTGGAAAGCCGAGGGAGGACAGCAGTACAGAGGGGGATGGAGCTACAGTACCGCAACAGGCTCGAAGGGGCCGTGGGGTGGCAAAAGGGAGAAGGTGGGGATTTTATGTGGCTGTCGTGGCCCATAGCAGGTAGGATTTAGCGTTGGGAGGATTTTATGTGGCTGTCATGGCCCATAACAGGTCAGATTTAGCATTAGTCCCCACTCTAGGAGACAACCGTGACTGGGTGAGTGGGCTTACTTCCTTTTGATCAAAATGTAAACTAATGTCTCCACTGTTTGCATGCGATATCACTAATGTCCTCTTATAGCTCCCATTTTGGGCAGAGCTCTGGTTGCATTTTTTTGTTTGTATGTATAATTGCCATAGCTACGTGCACCTGCATACAGGTAGTGCTGACTGACCCCCCTTGTGTTTCTGTTTAAAAGGGAGAAGGTGGGCCACAACAAACAGGCCCGCAACTGTTCCACGGAGCACCCCCTTACGGAAATCTCCCTTTGCAAGGGGTAGGTGTTCCACAGTATAGCGCTTTTTTGAGGAAAGTGCAGACGACAAAAGAATAGCAGTTTGCAATCTGTACCATTCCAAAATGAGACGGGGAATGAACACTAGCAACCTCACCACCACCATCA
This sequence comes from Bufotes viridis, assembly GCA_033119425.1. Classification (NCBI taxonomy): domain Eukaryota; kingdom Metazoa; phylum Chordata; class Amphibia; order Anura; family Bufonidae; genus Bufotes; species Bufotes viridis. The sequence goes on along the minus strand of CM065589.1, from coordinate 594,278,443 downwards.
TGATCTGCCACATGGCATTCAAGCACCCTAATAAGTGGGACGAATGCCTGGGTGAACAATCTCTGTCTGCGAGTCACACCACTGTCTCCTTTTTCCCTGGCCAATCCCCTGTCGAAGGCACAGGCCTGGATGCCTCCCGCTCTGCACCTGGACCTTCACAAGCACCATCAGTGACCACATCCACTTCCCTGTCACAGTGCAGTGTCCAAATGTCCTTATCCCAGGCCTTTGAACGCAAGCGCAAATGCCTAGCTACCCACCCACAGGCAATAACATTAAATGCGCAGCTTTCCAAATTACTGGCCCTGGAAATGTTGCGATTTAGGTTTGTGGACACTGAGGCTTTCCGCAGCCTGATGTCGGCGGCCATCCCGCGTTACGCAGTCCCCAGCTGCCACTGTTTTTCAAGGTGTGTGTGTCTGCCTTACACCAACATGTGTCCCGTAACATCACACGTGCCCTGACCAACGTAGTAACTTGGAAGGTCCACTTAACCACCGACACATGGACAAGTGCATTCAGCCAGGGATGAGAATGAGTTGTACCCTGGGATTTCACAGGTGCTACTGACTCCTAGTGTTGAGCGCGAATATTCGAATTGCGAATTTTTATCGCGAATATCACAACTTCGATAATTTGTGAATATTGCGAATATAGCGCTATATATTCGCAATTTCGAATATTCATTTTTTTTTTTCTTAGTTGTTAATCTTTGTTGCTCTCTGGTTGTCTTCCCACTTCCCAAAATCTGTTCTTACCTGTCCGGAGGATTCCTGGCTCCCTGCCCGCTCCAGTTAATGCCTCTTGCCGCTTCTGCCGACTTCCTGTGTGCATGGAGTGTCCCCATCCCAATGGGAACGCCTCCATGCTAAAATGTACTGTCGGATGTGAGAATCACAATCTCACAAATTTGACTAAGTTGTAATCGCAATGCGATTAATATAGCCTGAATTATTCGCATTGCGATATTCGTTATATTCTAGCAATACAACCATTAGGAACCCAGCTTTGAATTGAATTCGCAATGCGAACATATAATCGCATTGCAAAATCAACTTAGAGCTGAGTTCCTAATGGCTGTATTGCTAGAATATAACGAAGATTGAGAATATAGTGCTATATTCGTGAATTTGTGATATTCGTCATCTTCGCTATATTCTAGCAATACAACCATTAGGAACTCAGATCTAAGTTGTAATCACAATGTGATTAATATAACCTGTATTAATACCTGGAAGCAGTGTAGCACTGCAGTGGGGAAGCGGCAACAGGCCATGCTGAAGCTGTTATGCTTAAGGGACAACTAGCACACCACCGCAGGGGATAAGGGACCAGACTGAGCTGTGGCTCTCGCTACTCAACCTATAAACCAGGCATGGTTGAATCCGATAATGTCCGTAACTTGGTGGTGACTTTGGAGCTCGGCAAGCTCACACACATCCCATGCCCAGCACATGTCATAAACGTAGTGGTTCAGCAGTTTCTCAAAACCTTCCCCAATTCTCCTGAGCTACTGGTGAAGGTGCGCCGCATGTGTGCACATTTCCGCAAGTCATCGACAGCTTCAGCCGGTCTTTCAACGCTGCAGGAGCGTTTGAAATTGCCAGCTTACTGGATGTTGTGCGACGTGAGCATGCACTGGAACTCGACGTTCCACATGTTGGCCAGGCTTTGTGAGCAGCAGAGGGCAGTAGTGGAATACCAGCTGCAACATGGTCATTGCCTTTCCAGTCAGCTTCCGCTATTCATAAGCGAGGAGTGGGCATGGATATCTGACCTCTGTGAGGTTTTAAGAAACTTTGAGAAATCAACACAGATGGTGAGCGGTGATAATGCTATTATCAGTGTAACCATCCCACTTCTGTGTCTACTCAAATGCTCTCTGCTCACAATTAAGAATGATGCTTTGCATGTCGAAGAAGTGGAAATGTGGACATTACACAGTGTGATAGCCAGACCACCCTCAGTTCATCTTCTCAGCACGAATTGGACGATGAAGAGGAGGAGGAGGAGCAGGAGACGGTTGCCTCTGGTACAGAGGGTTGTACCCATGAGAGTTTAATTCCATCTGTTCAGCGTGGGTGGGCTGAAGAGGAGGAAGAGAATAAGGAGATAGAGAGACATCCTCCTGATGACGACAGCAAACTCTTGCCTGTTGGTACTCTAGCACACATGGCTGACTTCATGATAGGCTGCTTTTCCCGCGACCTGCGCGTTATACACATTTTAGACAACACGGATTACTGGTTGTTCACCCTTCTTAACCCGCGCTACAAAGAAAACTTCTCATCTCTCATTCTTCTGGTGGAGAAGATGAGCAAAACGGTGCAATACCAGAAGGTCCTTGTCGAAAAATTGCTCCAAAAATTTCCATCTGACAATGCTGGCGGCAGAGTACGTAGTTCCTTGGGCAACCGGGGAGGGGAATAGAGTTGAGCGAACACCTGGATGTTCGGATTCGAGAAGTTCGGCCGAACTTCACGAAAATGTTCGGGTTCGGGATCCGAACTCGACCTGAAATTGACCCCGAACCCGAATCCCATTGAAGTCATGGGGAGTCCATTGGGGACCCGAACTTTTGGGCACTAAAAAGGCTGTAAAATAGCCCTGGAAAGGGCTAGAGGGCTGCAAAAGGCAGCAAAATGTGGCTAAGTACCCTGCAAACAAATGTGGATTGGGTTGACTTAAAATAAAAAAAAATAAAAAAAAAATAACCAATATCAATTGGCAACTTGGAGGAGGAGGTGAAATAGGAGGTTGGGGTGGCGTCAGGTGGGAATGCTATGGGAGTTGCATAGAAACATAGAATGTGTCGGCAGATAAGAACCATTTGGCCCATCTAGTCTGCCCAATATACTGAATAATATGAATAGCCCCTGGCCCTATCTTATATGAAGGATGGCCTTATGCCTATCCCATGCATGCCTAAACTCCTTCACTGTATTTGCAGCTACCACTTCTGCAGGAAGGCTATTCCATGCGTCCACTACTCTCTCAGTAAAGTAATACTTCCTGATATTACTTTTAAACCTTTGCCCCTCTAATTTAAAACTATGTCCTCTTGTAGCAGTTTTTCTTCTTTTAAATATTCTCTCCTCTTTTACCCTGTTGATTCCCTTTATGTATTTAAAAGTTTCTATCATATCCCCTCTGTCTTTTCTTACTTCCAAGCTATACATGTTAAGGTCCTTTAACCTTTCCTGGTAAGTTTTGTCCTCCAATCCATGTACTAGTTTAGTAGCTCTTCTCTGAACTCTCTCCAAAGTTTAAATATCCTTCTGCAGATATGGTCTCCAGTACTGCACACAATACTCCAAATGAGGTCTCCCTAGTGCTCTGTAGAGCGGCATGAGCACCTCCCTATTTCTACTGTTAATGCCTCTCCCTATACACCTAAGCATTCTGCTGGCATTACCTGCTGCTCTAGGACATTGTCTGCCCACCTTTAGGTTGTCTGATATAATGACCCCTAAATCCCTTTCCTCAGATACTGAGGTTAGTACTGTATCACTGATTTTATATTCTGCTCTTGGCCGGTTTTTATGCCCCAGGTACATTATCTTGCACTTATCGACATTACATTTTAGTTGCCAGATTTTTGACTATTCCTCTAGTTTTCCGAAATCCTTTTCCATTTGGTGTATCCCTCCAGGAACATCAACCCTGTTACAAATCTTTGTGTCATCAGCAAAAAGACACACCTTACCATTGAGGCCTTCTGCAATTTCACTGATAAAGATATTTAACAATATGGGTCCCAGAACAGATCCCTGAGGTACCCCACTGGTAACAATACCATGGTCTGAATATACTCCATTGACTATAACCCTCTGTTTTCTGTCATACAGCCACTGCCTAATCCATTCAACAATATGTGAGCCCAAGCTCAAAGACTGCAATTTATTGATAAGCCTTCTATGTAGGACAGTATCAAAAGCCTTACTAAAGTCCAGATAGGCGATGTCTACTGCACCTCCGCCATCTATTATTTTAGTCACCCAATCAAAAAAGTCAATAAGATTAGTTTGACATGATCTCCCTGAAGTAAACCCATGCTGTTTTTCATCATTCAATCCATGGGTTTTTAGATGTTCCACAATCTTCTCCTTAAGTATGGTTTCCATTAATTTCCCCACTATTGATGTCAGGCTTACTGGCCTATAGTTGCCCGATTCCTCTCTACTTCCTTTCTTGTGAATTAGCACAATGTTTGCTAATTTCTAATCTTCTGGGACGACTCCTGTTACCAGTGATTGGTTAAATAAATCTGTTAATGGTTTTGCTAGAAAATCTCTAAGCTCTTTTAATAGATTTGGGTGTATCCCGTCAGGCCCCTGTGATTTATTTGTATTAATTTAAACAGCTGACTTAGAACCTCTTCCTCTGTAAAGACACATGCATTAAAGGATTCATTAGTCTTCCTCCCTAACTGAGGTCCTTATCCTTCATTGTCCTTTGTAAAAACTGAACAGAAGTATTCATTGAGGCAGTTAGCTAGTTCTTTATCCTCTTCCATATACCTTCCTTCTTTTGTTTTTAATTTGGTAATTCCTTTATTTAATTTCCTTTTTTCATTTATGTATCTGAAGACTGTCTTATCACCTTTTTTCACTGACTGAGCTAATTTCTCTTCTGCCTGAGCTTTAGAAGCTCTTATAACTTGCTTGGCCTCTCTTTGCCTAATCTTATAGATTTCCCTGTCATCGTTTTGGGTGTTTTTATACTTACTAAATGCCATCTTTTTGTTTTTATTGATTTTGGCCACTTCTGCTGAGTACCACAGTGGTCTCTTCCTTTTTTTGCTTTTACTGACAAGCCTAATGCACTTTTCTGTTGCCTTCAATATTTCCACTTTTAAGTAGCCCCATTTCTCTTGGACTCCCTTGAAATTGTTCCAGTCTGATAGGGACTCGTATACCACTGATCTAATTTTAGAAAAGTCTGTTTTTCGAAAATCTAAAACTTTTGTTTTTGTGTGGAGTGACTCAGTCACTGTACTTATAGTAAACCACACTGACTGGTGATCACTAGATCCTCAGCTTTCCCATACAGTAATATCAGATACCAAATTGCCTTTTGTGAATACTAAAATTAAAATGGCCTCCTTCCGGGTTGGCTCCTCAACTACTTGCTGTAGAGATAATCCTAGTAGGGAATTTAGAATATCTGTACTCCTGGCAGAACTAGCTATTTTGTTTTTCCAGTTTATATCAGGAAGATTAAAGTCTCCCATAATGACAACTTCCCCTTTCAATGTCATTTTAGCCATTTCCTCAACTAGTAGATCATCCAATTATTTTACTTGGCTTGGTGGTCTATATATGACACCTACACGAGTTACCTTATGATTACTAAGCTGCAACGTAACCCAAACTGACTCTAAATTGGTCTCGCTGACTTGTATTAGATTCAATTTTATGCTATCTTTCACATATAGGGCCACCCCACCCCCTTTCTTGCCTTCTCTGTCTTTCCTATATAGAGAGAACCCAGGGATTGTTATATCCCAGTCATTACTCTCATTGAACCATGTCTCAGTAACAGCCACTAAATCTATATTTTCAAATGTCACTATAGACTCAAGTTTGTTGATCTTATTCCCTAAACTGCGAGCATTTGTAGACAAGACTCTCAGCTTGTCATTTCTTATCCTATCAGCTCCTGGCATCTTCTGGCATTGTTTTTTCGGGGGCAGACAAACTGATGGATTATCTCTCTTGTGCCCCCCTTTCCTAGTTTAAATGCCCCTTAGCAAAAACTTTGAACTGTTCACTGAGGACATTCGTTCCCTTGAGAGAAAGAAGCAAACCATCTTTCTTGTACAGTTCTTTTCCATTCCAGCTAGAGCCAACATGAGACACAAAGCCAAATCCCTGGTTCAAACACCATTCACCAAGCCATACATTGAATTCCTTAATACGCAACTGCTTGCCATGCTGACGGTTATGCACAGGCAGAACTGCAGAGAATGAGACAGTCGATGCAATCTCCTGTATATCTTTACCAAGTGTATGAAAAGCTTCCGTCACCTTTGAAACTTCATTGCAAGACAGATCATTTGTCCCAATATGGACAATAACATCCACCTCCTTTTCCTTCTTTGCTTGCTTAATAATGTTAAGGATATGTCGTCTGTCCCTGCTAGCAGTAGCACCAGTGAGACATCTCACAAAACCATTTTCATCAAACATCACACCTTTTATGATAGAATCGCCCACCAATAGCTGCTTACTATTAGTACTCGCTATATCCTTTTTGTCTTTGGCTGTAGTCTTGAATACCTTAGGCATAGGAGATGATTGTTCCTCACCCACTTTGCCTGAGCTATCCTTCATGTTGCTGTTGCATTCTGAAAGTGCTGCAAATGAATTACAGAGAGCCACAGACTGTGGGACATGTCTTCTATCAACAGCTCTAAGTCTACCAGAACCTACAGTAACCCATCTTCCATTTCTGGGAGGCCTTTGTGGCAGTGGCATTGCAACATTCCAAGCCTGAGTTTGTCTAACAGTTAATTTACAAATCTCAGACTTCAAAAATGCAATTTCCTGCTGCATTATGGAGAACTGTCTGCAGATCAGACAGCATCCAAACCTTCGAAGAGAGAAACCTGAAATAAATGCACAACAATTCCTGCACTGAATCAGGTCTGCTATTTTAAGTCAAGGAAATATTTTAAACAAATCCTACTTATTAGATTGTACCCACCTCCAGAATACCTCCTGAGTATCTCCTGAATTTCTCTAGTGCACTTAGAAATGCTGCACTTTGAGAATGAAGCAAGCTATAATTAGGCAAGCTAATACTATGTTGCTATTGTGGGGAGTCGCTCTGGTAGATAGCGGTGCGGGTGCAGTACAGAGGCAAAAGGGAGTCCAGGAAGTGCAGCAAAACAATGTTTAATTCACACTTGCATATAATAAAGTCCAAACAGTCACTTTGTGTTAATTTCACACACAACAGAAAACGTACGGCAAAACAAAAAGTCCAATATCGGTTCCAGTCACCTGGGAAGTGTAGGTGCGTGTTCGCACCTGGCTGTTAGCCCAGCTGCAGGACAATCACACTCAGGCTTTCAGGCCGACTGCACGCCTTTTTTCTGTGCTCTAGCTTCCAGGTCAGAGAGCTCCACAGCACTGTTAGCAGCTCCAGGTCAATCACCTCCTTCAGCTGCTGAGGAGGCTGCCTTTTAAAGGCCTGGGTAAAGTCCGGCCTGGACCGTGGGGAATAGGCACCCACCCAACTCTTTGCCTACTCCCAGTAAGAGCCGGCCCGGATTGGCTTTGCAGCCAAACTAAATATCAACTTGTCAAGCAGCACTAGCTGCTGCTGACACATAAAAACCCGGCTCTTACCTCACCGAGGCCAGGAACCTCGGTGACACGTACCTCCCGTCGACAACGGTACTTTGCACCTTACCACACTATATATACACACTCCTACAACAGCCCCTCCCCCAGCAACAAATTTAACACCTTAATGGCCCTATGCTTATTAGCATTCAGACAATAGCAACACCTGTCTAACAAATTCCTTACCTGTTCTGAAGCACACCAAAACACAGCTGAAGTTCTGCTACAGTGGAAAGTTCAGCTGAAGTTCTGCTGTTCTCATCACAGCCAAAAATGGATTCATATCTGCCTGCATTGCCAAAGGCCTCATTCACAGACTCAGGGCCATGGCAACCATACATGGGAGTTGAAGTTCACATCACAGTCAAGAAGGATTCATGTCTGCCAGTAGTGTCACCGGCCTCACTCACAGACTCAGGCCAATGGCAACCATACATGGGAGTTGAAGTTGTTATCACAGCCAAGAAGGAATCATGTCTGCCTGCAGGGCCACAGGCCTCATTAAAGCATTCAGGCCCATGGGACACACAAAGAGGAGAGTTACAATCATGCCAAAACAGTATTGATTTCACCCAGTAGTGCCACAGGCCGCATTCACTAATTTAGGACCATGGCACCCACAAAGAGGAGAGCGGTCCCGTAACAGCAACACAGGCCTCAGGTCAACCTGCAATGGAACAGGTCATAAATATTTATGTAAGCCCCTGACACCCAGACAGAGGAGATGTCATTTGACAGTAAAAAGAGGTTAATGTCTCCCACCAATGCAGCAAGCGATTAAACAAAATATAGGCCCCTGACAACTAGACAATGGGGAGGTCATTTGACAGTATAAAGAGTTTAATGTCTCCCACCAATGCAGCAAGCGATGAAACGAAATATAGGCCCCTGACAACAAGACAATGGGGCGATCATTTGACAGGATAAAGTGTTTAATGTCTCCCACCAATGCAGCAAGCGATTAAACGAAATATAGGCCCCTTACAACCAGACAATGTACAAGTCATTTGACAGTATAAAGAGTTTAATATCTCCCACCAATGAAGCAAGCGATTAAACAAAATATAGGCCCAAGTGGGATCCAGGGACAAGTACCGTGGGATCCATGCCTGGTTCATTTTAATGAACATGAGCTTGTCCACGTTGGCTGTGGACAGGCGGCTGTGTTTGTCTGTAATGAAGCCCCCTGCTGAAGCCCCCTACACGTTCAGACAATACACTGGCCACAGGGCAGGCCAGCACTTCCAAGGCATAAAGGGCAAGCTCTGGCCAGCTGTGGACAATTTGGAGACCCAGAAGTTGAATGGGGAAGAATCAACAGTCAGTGCGTGGAGGCGTGTGCACACTTACTGTTCGACCATGTTGTTGAAATGCTGCCTCCTGCTAACGTGTTCCCTATCAGCTGGTGGTGCAGTTTGCTGTGGCACGGTGACAAAACTTTTCCACAGCTCGGACATTCTAACCCTGCTGTTTGAGAAGCTGGCCATGACACAGCTGCGTTGGCGACCTCTTCCTCCTGCTCCTCCGCCTCTGCCTTCGCCTTTTGCTTCTACTTGTCTCTCCGTGTCAGTTGGGAATGCCCTCATTAGCGCCTCTACCAACGTGCGCTTGTATTCGCGCATCTTCCTATCACGCTCCAATGCGGGAATTAAGGTGGGCACATTGTTCTTGTACCGGGGATCCAGCAGGGTGGCAACCCAGTAGTCAGCACAAGTTAAAATGTGGGCAAATCTGCTGTCGTTGCGCAGGCACTGCAGCATTTAGTGCCAGGCTGCCCAGGGGTAAAGATAAGCTGTCCTCTGTAGGTGGTGCATCGTCTGTGTCCTCCGTATCCCCCCAGCCACGCTCCAGTGATGGCCCTGAGATGCGTTGGGTGCCACCCTGCAATGAACCCATTTCCTCCTCCTCCTCTACCTCATCCTCCTCCTCCGCCAGAACTGTGCCCTGGCTGGCCACATGTGTACCTGGCCTCTGCTGGTGCAGGAACCCACCCTCTGAGCCACTTCAGAATGACCAGCCTGAAACCCTGTGAAATGCCCCCTCTTCCTCCTCCTCCTCTGCCACATCCTTTTCCATCATTGACGTAATTGATTTTTCAAGGAGACATAGAAGTGGTATTGTAATGCTAACAAAAGCGTCATCAGCACTGGCCATGTTGGTTGAGTACTCCAAAGACCGCAACAAGGTACACAGGTCTTGCATGCAAGCCCAGTCACTGGTGGTAAAGTGGTGCTGATCCGCAGAGCGACTGACCCGTGCATACTGCATCTGAAACTCAACTATCGCCTGCTGCTTCTCACACAGTCTCTCCAGCATATGTAAGGTGGAGTTCCACCTGGTGGGCATGTCGCATATGAGGCAGTGAGCAGGATGGCCGAAGTTACGCTGCAGCGCAGACAGGCGAGCAGCAACAGGATGACAACGCAGAAAGCGTGCACATACGGACCGCACTTTCAGCAGCAGCTCTGACATGTCTGGGTAGTTTTTAAGAAACTTCTGCACTACCAGATTCAGCACATGCGCCAGGCAAGGAATGTGCGTCAAACCGGCTAGTCCCAGAGCTGCAACGAGATTTCGCCCATTATCGCACACCACCAGGCCGGGCTTGAGGCTCACCGGCAGCAACCACTCATCAGTCTGCTGTTCTATGCCCCTCCAAAGCTCCTGTGCGGTGTGGGGTTTGTCACCCAAACACATGAGTTTTAAAATCGCCTGCTAAGGTTTACCCCAGGCTGTGCTGAAGTTGGGGGTGAGGTTCTTTCGATGACCGGATATGGGGGTGGTAGAAGAGGAGTAGGAGGAGGATGATGCGGAGTAAAATGAGGAAGCAACAGGAGGCAATGAACAATGCCCTGCGATCCTCAGTGGTGGAAGAACATGCGCCAAACCACTATCCGCCTCAGGCCCAGCCACCATTATATTTACCCAGTGTGCAGTTAGGAAGATATAGCGACCCTGGTCGTGCTTACTGGTCCATATATCTGTGGTTATGTGGACCTTGCCACAGATGGCGTTGCGCAGCGCACACTTGATTTTATCCTTCACTTGATTGTTCAGGGAAGGGACGGCACGCCTGGAAAAGTAATGGCGGCTGGGAACAACGTACTGGGGGACAGCCACCGCCAAAAATGACAAAAAAAACCCGGGCAGGCCAATAGTGTCAGGCATTGACTCCATAACAAGCAGGGTATCAGAATACGTGGACTTTTTCCTCCAGAAATATGTGCCTCAAACTCCATCGTATTTGAAGGATACAGGGGATATATTGGAAATTTTTAAGGATTTCGAGCTTTTCACTGAGGATATGTTTTTGGTGACGGTGGACGTTACCTAACTGTACACCATTATCCCGAAAGATATAGGCTAAATTATTGTCTATGCCACAATTACTTCTGGTATAGGGATAGATTTTATGAGCAGGTGAATGGAGCAGCAATAGGTGCAAAATTCTCGCCGAGTTTCGCCAATTTGTTTATGGCCATTTGGGAAACTAAATTCATTGACCCACTTTTGAAGAAAGTGAACAGCAATCTAAAGTTATGGAAATGTTACATTGACGATTGCTTGTTCATTTGGAAAGGCCAGGAGACGGCCTTGAGGGAATTTTTAAGGTATATTAACTGTAATGAATGGAATATCCAATTCACTGAAATAATCAGCAAGCAAAGGGTTAATTTCCTTGTTATGGAGAATTTCATTGTAGAGAAAAAAATCTGTGTAAAGACATATTTCAAACCCACAGATCAAAATTGCTACATAGATATTCACAGCTGCCATTACGATCTGTGGATTAAAAATATTCCAAGGGGCCAACTACAACGCATTAGTAGAAATTGCACAGATGTTAACGATTTTAAACAACAAAGCACTATCATTGTAGAGAGATTTAAGGAGAAGGGACACTCTGAAGGGTTTCTACAAAGAGAGACAGAAAGGGTTAGAAATCAGAGATGGATAATACAGAAACGGCCCGGAGAGACAAATAACAACACTCGACAGAATTTCAAATGTGCCTTCATCACAACATATTCGACATCATGCCCACAAATAAAGAAAGTGATTCGCCAAAATTGGAGCATTTTGAAAAACGATGAAATATTAGGTCCCCTAATCTTAGACAGACCACCATTTATTTTGAGAAAAGCCACCACCATTAGGAACAACGTGGTACGGGGATACATCCGAGAAAATAGGATTTCCACCGCTAATAACCAGTTTATGTGGTGCGGTTTTTGTGCTGGGTGCAAAAACAGAGGAAAGGAAGATAAAAAGATTAGGAAGGTGGAGGAGATAGTTTCTACTACAACAGCTGTGAGGAGAAAAATAAAGGGAAATATGTCCTGCGAATCCAGTGGGGTGATATATGTACTGGAGTGCTCATGTAAGTTTCAGTATGTGGAGCGCACCATAAGAAAGTTGAAAACTAGGATAAATGAACATCTGCAGAATATCAGAAAAGGTCTAGATACACAAAGTGTTTCAGCGCATTTTAAAAAATATCAGAGGAAGAACCCTGCTGGTTTGAAGATTAGGGCTGTTGAAAATGTCTATAACAATTGGAGAGGAGGGGACCCAGTGAAAAACATCAACGAAAGAGACCACGATGGATCCATTACCTGAGATCCCTGCAGCCCATGGGTCTGAACATAGAGTGGGATTTAATGGCTGTTAGCATGGCATAAAGGTTAAGAGGAACTACAATATGATTAGGGAAGTTTTTATTGCCAGGGAGTATAGTCACTATTTCTCTTGCCGGTTCATTTGAATAGGGTGTGATTAAAGGGAGTCTGTCACCAAAGTTGGACATAATAGACCGCTGACATAGCTTTGTAGCATCACTTTAGATGAATGAAACGGTACCTTTGTTGTCTTTTTCAGTGCTTCACCTGCTTCAAAAACTGACTTTTATTTATATGTAAATGAGGGCTCGCAAGTGCCCAGGGGCGGCGTTAAGTTCTTTGGAGCCCAGGCTGCTCGGCCTCTTTAGTTCTTATCCCCGCCCCTGTCTCTGTCTCAGCCCGCCCTTCTATTGCCTTTCTTCCTCCTCCTCAGGTAGCGAACTCCTGCGCCTGCGCTCAGCTTTGCCTCGGCGGGGCATGCACACTGCGATGCCCACTGTGGGAACGGCATCAATGTAGCTACTGCACATTCCCCGGCTGACGCTGCAAACCCAGCTGTAAGCTGGTGGACATGCGCAGTAGCTACATTGATGCTGTTCCCACAGTGGGCATCACAGTGCGCATGCCCCGCCGAGGCAAAGCTGAGCGCAGGTGCAGGAGTTCGCTACCAGAGGAGGAGGAAGAAAAGCAATAGAAGGGCGGGCTGAGACAGAGACAGGGGCGGGAATAAGAACTAAAGAGGTCGAGCAGCCTGGGCTCCAAAGAGCTTAACGCCGCCCCTGGGCACTTGCGAGCCCTCATTTACATATAAATAAAAGTCAGTTTTTGAAGCAGGTGAAGCGCTGAAGAAGAGAAAAAAGGTACTATTTTATTCATCTGAAATGATGCTACAAAGCTATGTAAGCGGTCTATTATGTCCAACTTTGCTGACAAACTCCCTTTAAGTACCCAAGATGCACCTTTGAGTGATCACACGTACAGGAAAGAATAAATCTTTGTATAGTATTTTTATATAGTAATTTGGGATATTTATGCAATTTTAAATAGATAGCGATTAGTATTATGGCTAATAGTTATTGTTTTATATACATTGTTTTATTTTGTATGGATGTGACTAACTTTAATTGAAATGAGTATTTGTTACGCGAGTAGCGGAAGTGATGTAAAAATGAGGTCATGAACCTTCCGTGGTTTAAATTATACTGATTGCCTATGGACTCAGAACCCCTGAAGAAGCTATCGGCGAAACCCGGGTCGGGTAGGCAGTGATCTTACCTGCATTGTTATATATTGGACTGGTGACAAGTATCTTATCTTGTAAGTACAATAAAGCACACTTTGTGATAAGTAGCTGGATGTACTACACTATGTCCGATCGTTTACTTTGAGGGGAGGGGACGTATTGGAGCAACTGCGGTTTGGTTGGTCGGTACAAGACATCAGAAGTAGCAGTGGAAGACTGCTGTGATTATCCGGTGCTGTGTTCCCCGAGAGTGGTCTCTGGATTGAAAGCGCGGCCCCACCACCTTTATCTTTTATGTGTGACTAAAAACGGTGATTAGGATCCACACCGACTTGTGTGGGACTTCTGCTGACTGTCTTGTCCCCTATAAGAGCCACATAGAGCTTTTTTTTGCATAGTAACGTTTATGCCTCGCTTCATGCTCTGATGGCACAACATGCAAACCACTCGTGTCTTGTCATCAGGACATTGTGTGAAGAACTGCCACGCCAATTAAATGGAGCAGGCCTTGGTGTGCTCGGTGCCTTGGTGCAGTGGACAGTAGCAGGCGTACTGTCTCTGGAACGGCCGCTGCGCTTTTGCACTCTGCTCCCTCTTTTGCTGTGCTGTTGCCTCTGTGCGACCACCGCCTCGTTCTCAGAACTGCACGCCTCACTAGCACGACCTTCAGTCCAGTCTGGGTCTAGGACTTCATCATCCTCCACATCATCTTCCACCCATTCATGACCCCTGCCCTCCTCGTCGGTCTGCACATTGCAGAAAGCCACAGCAGTTGGCACCTGTGTTTTGTCCTCATCAGAGATGTTTTGTGGCGGTATTCCCATGTCCTCATCCTGCAACAAAAGTGGTTGAGAATTAGTGCATTCAAGGTCTTCCTCTTCTGGGGCAGGGCTAGGTGGATGGGCCGGGGAAACCCTGCCAACAGAGTCATCAAAAAGCATGAGATTTTCCTGCATGATTTGGGGCTCTGACTGCTTGGCTGATTTGCAAGGGGGTGAGGTGGAAGACTGACGGGCATGGTCTGCAGGTGCCAACTCTGAGCTTTCTGCAGAGGACTGGGTGGGAGATTCTGTGAAGGAACTGGAGGCACTGTCAGCCACCCAATCTACTATCGCCTGTACATGTTCTGGCTTCACCATCCGTAGAGTGGCATTTGTGCCTATCAAATAACGCTGCAGATTCTGTCGCCTACTCGCACCAGAGGAAGGTGTTTGGATTGGAGCGGTGGTTGGCGCTGAACGTCCACGTCCTCTCCCAGCAACAGGAGCTTCACCAACACCACCACGACCATGCCCACGTCCCTTATTTGATGTTCTCCTCATTATTTGCATTCACCCACCAAGCTGAAAGATTGGTCTCTCTCTGGTGTAAATATACCTGCCACTAGTCGACAATCACGTTCGCTAATGCAGTGCCCGTGTCGTAAAAATGCTCTGTGAACCCAGAATAATGTTTTTTGTGCCCAAGATACACTGATTCTCAATTTCTATGCGGAAATGGAATTTTTTTTTTTGGTACGCTGTATGCACAAGTGGTTTGTGGAACAAGAACAAGTATTTTTGTAATAAAATACAGAAAAATCGTATTTCACTGCTGTAAATTGAAATTAATTATTTATACGCCGGATGCACAACTGTTTTTTCAGCCTAAAACACAGCTTTTTTCAATAAAACCCCAAAATGCAGTTTTTAACTGCTTTACATTAAAAGTAGATATTTATACTATGTATGGACACCAGATTTGGGGACCCAGAACACTGATTTGGTCACCAAAATTCACAAATGCAGTATTAGACTGTTATAAATTGGAAATAATTATTTAAACGATGGATGCACAACTGTTTTTCGGCCTAAAACACAGCTTTTTTCAATAAAACCCCAAAATGCTGTTTTTGACTGCTGTACATTATAAGAAGATATTTATACTATGTATGGAATCCAGATTTGGGCACCCAAAACACGGATTTGGGCACCAAAATTCAAAAATGCAGTATTAGACTGTTATAAACTGGAAATAATTATTTAAACGACGGATGCACAACAGTTTTTTCGGCCTAAAACAGAGCTATTTTCAATAAAACCCCAAAATGCAGTTTTTAACTGCTGTACATTAACAGTAGATATTTATACTATGTATGGACACCAGATTTGGGGACCCAGAACACAGATTTGTTCACCAAAATTCACAAATGCAGTATTTAACTGCTATATATTGGAAATAATTATTTAAACAACAGATGCTCAACTGTTTTTTCGGCCTAAAACATGGCTTTTTTTAAATAAAACCCCAAAATGCAGTTTTTAATTGCTGTACATTAAAAGTAGATATTTATACTATGTATGGACACCAGATTTGGGGACCCAGAACACGGATTTAGTCACCAAAATTTACAAATGCAGTATTGGAAATAATTATTTAAACGACGGATGCACAACTGTTTTTTCGGCCTAAAACACACCTTTTTTTAATAAAACCCCAAAATGCAGTTTTTTACTGCTGTAAATTTAAATTAGATATTTATACCATGTATGTACAACTGCTTTGTGAAGCAAGAATATTGCTTTTTTCATACAAAAAAGAATAATACATTATTTCTCAGCTGTAATGTGAAATCGGTATTTAAGCGGTGTATTTCAAGATGCTCTGTGGATCAGGATTGCCACTCTTTTGTCAAAAAAATACACTTATGCAATGTAAAATAGGTTGTTGTAATGGGTATTTCACACTGTTTGGTGGACTCTGAATAACTTTTTTTTTCTATAAAAAACAAAGAAGCGCTATTTCCATGCAGAAATATAAAATATGTCGTTGGACGGTGTATAAAGAACTGTTTTGTGGACAAGGAATATGGTTTTTCCTCCCAAATTTCACGGATTCTCTATTTCACCGCAGAAATGTCAACTATATATTTCAGCGGTGTAAAATAGGCTTGGTGGATCAGGATGACCACTTTTTTTCAACTAAAGTACACTGATGCACTATTTGGTAGCTGAAATGGAATATACGGTTTAGTGCATAGTATACAAAAGTGCTCTGTGGCACCACAGAGCCCAGGCTAGACAAATGGACTATGTCACGGCTTTTGTCACCAAAATTTACAAATGCAGTTTTTCACTTATGTAAATTAAATGTAGGTATTTATACTGTGTATGTACAACTGCTTTGTGAAGCAGGAATTTTGCTCTTTTCACACAAAAAAATGAATAATGAACTATTTCTCAGCTGTAATGTGAAATCGGTATTTAGGCGGTGTATTTCAAAATGCTTTGAGGATCAGGATTTCCACTTTTTTGTCCAAAAAATACACTTATGCTGTATTTCACAGCAGCAATGTAAAATAGGTTGTTGTAATAGGTATTTCAGACTGTTTGGTGGACCTTGAATAACGTTTTTTTTTTTTCTATAAAAAACAAAGAAGCACTATTTCCATGCAGAAATATAAAATATGTCGTTGGACGGTGTATGCAGAACTGTTTTGTGGACAAGGAATACGGTTTTTCCCCCAAAATAACATGGATTCTCAATTTCACAGCAGAAATATCAAATATATATTTTGGTGGTAAAAATAGGCTTGGTGGATCAGGATGACCACTTTTTTTTAACTAAAATACACTGATGCACTATTTGGTAGCTGAAATGGAATATATGGTTTAGTGCATAGTATACAAAAGTGCTCTGTGGCACCACAGATCCCAGGCTAGACAAATGGACTATGTCACCCCTTAAACATACAAAAGGCAATATAGGGGACTTGAGCAGCCAGAAAAAAAAGGTTTTTTTCTTTCACTGAGCTACAAAATAGGATTAGGTTGATGTCCCTGGCAGGCTGGCAGACATGCAGTACACTGCAGTGCCTAAAATGGCCACCGACCCCCACCTCTGTAACAGATGGATTACCCAGTGGCTGGGTACAGAAATGTTGGATTGCTGAGGCTCCCTCCCTCTCTATGTGCTGTATCTTGTGGATTAAAGTTGCACAGGTTCTTCAGATTTCTGCCCTATTCTGTCCCTGATGGCACCAGCAGCAACCTTGCTCTAATCTCCATTCAGCAGACTGGAGTGCGGCGGTACGTGACTCCAGCTTATAAAGAGGCTGGGTCACATGCTGCACTCAGCCAATCACAGCCATACCATTAGTAGGCATGGCTGTGATGGTTTCTTAGGGCAAGAAGTAAAATGCTTGCTGACAGGCTGCTGTGCAGCCCTTCAGAAAGCGGGAAGAAATCGCCGAAAAACGGACCCGAACCCGAACTTTTTTGAACTTGCATTTGCCCTTGCATATAGTGTTTTAGGGGGTCAGCTTTAGGTTTAAGCGAACCCGAACTGTAAAATTTCCATAAAAGTTCAGGTTCGAGTTCAGTGTTCGTCGATTTGTTGGTTCTTATTGAAAAGCTGCAGGGCAGTCAATCAACAAGCGTTTAACTAGTGTGCCCTTAGAAGCCATCACAGCCATGCCTACTAATGGCATGGCTGTGATTGGCCAGTGCATCATGGGACACAGCCTCTATATAAGCTGGAGTCACATAGCATGGCACGTCATGGAGGGTCTTACTAGTGTAGGGATAGGATGCTGCTGCTGTGAGGGAGAGACTAGAAAACAATAGAGTTAAACGAACACCTGAAAGTTCGAGTTCGCCGGGTTCGGCTAAACTTCATAAAAAAGTTTGGGTTTGGGATCCGAACTTGACCCGAACTTGACCCCGAACCCCATTGAAGTCAATAGAAAACCGAACTTTGGGGCACTAAAATGGCTCTAAAAAAGTCCAGGAAAAGGCTATAGGGCTGAAAAAGGCAGCAAAATGTGGGTAAGTGCCCTGCAAACAAAAGTGGATAGGGAAATGACATAAAATAAAATAAAACAAATAAAAATTTAAAATTTTAATCCTGAACTAAAAGCAGGAGGTCCATATGGACTAGGAGGTTGAAGAGGCGGTGAACGTCGCATTGTTGGTGGACGTGGTGGTGTAGGTGGATTTGGCGGTTTAGGTGGAAGCAGCGGTGGAGGCGATCGAGGCAGCCAACACGTTTTTTTTTTTTTTTTTATTTTAATTTAATTTGGGTACACCACAAAACATTGTGGAATATATAAAATAACACAAAGAGAAAGTGCGCAGGAGTATAACAATGGCTGTGTGAAGTCGGTATACTTGTCTATTCTGCACAAGGTACAGACAAGTCTTGTGGGATCCATGGCTGGTTCATTTTAATGAACGTGATCTTGTCCATATTGGCTGTGGACAGGCGGCTGCGCTTATCTGTGATAACACCCCCTGCCGTGCTAAACACACCTTCAGACAATACACTGGCTGCAGGGCAGGCCAGCACCTCCAAGGCATAAAGGGCAAGCTCAGGCCATGTGCCCAATTTGGAGACCAAGAGGTTTAATGGGGCAGACCCATCAGTCAGTACATATAGGCGTGTGCACACATACTGCTTCACCATGTTGCTGAAATGCTGCCTCCTGCTAAGACATTGCGTATCAACTGGTGGTGCTGGTTGTTGTGTTGTGGTGACAAAGCTTTCCACTTTTCGGCCATGCTAACCCTGTCTTCTGAGGTGCTGGTGGTGCCCTGGCTGTGTTGGCGGCCTCTTCCTCCTCCTATGCCTTCGCCTTGTGCTTCCACTGAGACCCCGGTGTCAGTTGGGAATGCCATCAGCAGCGAATCTACCAGCGTGCGCTTGTACTCACGCGTGTAATCTTCTGATCATGCTCCAGTGAGGGAATTAAGGACGGCACATTGTCCTTGTAACAGGGATCCAACAGGGTGGCAACCCAGTAATAAACACAAGTTAGAATGTGGGCAACTCCGCGGTCGTTGCGCAGGCACTCTGTCCGCTGAGGGAGGTGTATCGTCTGTGTCTTCTGTATCCCCCCAGCCATGCTGCAGTGATGGCCCTAAGCTGCTTTGGGTGCCACCCTGCTGTGAACAAGGTTTCTCCTCATCCTCCTTATCCTCAAGAACTGTGCCCTGGCTGGACAATTGTGTACCTGGCCTATGTTGGTGCAGGAACCCACCCTCCAAGCCACCTGTGAAAGACTGGCCTGATAACAGTTGAAATTATCCCTCTTTCTCCTCCTCTTCCTGCTGTGACACATCTTCCTCCATCATCGCTCGAAGCGTTTTTTCAAGGAGACATAGAAGTGGGATAGTAGGGCTGAGAACGGCGTCATCCGCACTGGCCATGTTAGTGGAGTAGTCAAAACAGCTCAACAAGACACACAGATCTCGCATGGAGGCCCACTCAGTGGCAGTGAAGTGTTGCTGTTCCGCAGAGTGACTGACCAGTGCGTGCTGCAGCTGAAACTCCACTATGGCCTGCTGCTGCTCGCACAGTCTCTCCAGCATGTGCAAGGTGGAGTTCCACCTTGTGGGCACGTCGCATATGAGGTGGTGAGCGGGAAGGCCAAAGTTACGCTGCAGCGCAGAAAAGCGAGCAGCAGCAGGGTGAGAACGCCGAAAGCGCGTACAGACGGCCCGCAGTTTCTGCAGCAACTCTGACATGTCTGGGTAGTTTTTCAGGAACTTTCAGCACATGCGCCAGGCAAGGGATGTGCGTCAATTCGGCTAGGCCCAGAGCTGCTATGAGATTTAGCCCATTATCGCGCACCAACAGGCCAGGCTTGAGGCTCAGTGGCACCAATCATTAATCGGTCTGCTGTTCCACGCCCGTCCAAAGCTCCTGTGCGGTGTGGGGTTTATTCCCCCAACAGATGAGTTTCAAAACAGCCTGATGTCGTTTCCCCCTGGCTGTGCTGAAGTTGGTGGTGAAGGTGTTATGCTGAGAGGATGAGGAGGCAACAGGAGGTAAAGAGAAATGCACTGCAATCCTCGGGGGCGGAAGTACATGCGCCAAACAGCTATCCGCCTGAGGCCCAGCAGCCACTGCATTTACCCAGTGTGACGTTAGGGAGCTATAACGGCCCTGGCCATGCTTACTGGTCCACATATCGGTAGTTATGTGGACCTTGCCACCGATGGCGTTGCGCAGTGCACACCTTATTTTGTCTGTCACTTGTGCAGGTAAGGGATGGCTCGCCTGGAAAAGTAGTGGCGGCTTGGAGCGACATACTGTGGGACAGCCTCCACCATAGGGTTTTTAAAACTCTCCGTCTCCACCAGACAGAATGACAGCATTTCAAAGGCCAGCAATTTTGAAATGCTTGCATTCAGTGCCAAGGATTGCGGGTGGGTAGGGGGGGTACTTCCTCTTTCAATCCAGTGTTTGGGAGATGGACAGCTGAAGGCTTCCATGGGACACTGTGGTGGTGCTTGTTGAAGGTGACGGACGTGATGGCGTTGGTGTAACAGCCTCCGTTTGCAGGGTTGCCATTGCCACTGTCACTCCAGTGCTGGAGGAAGAGGCCGAGATTGAAGCAGAAGAGGGAGCAGGAGAAGCCAGAGACTTTTCTTAGTTTTGGAGGTGTTTACTCCACTGCAGCTCGTGTCTTGCACTTAGATGCCTGGTCTTGCATGTTGTGCTCTGGTTTAGAACATTTAAGCCTCACTTTAGGCTCTGATTACACAGCGTGCAAACCCCTTGTGTCTTGTCGTCTGCACATTGTGTGAAGAACTGCCATGCCGGGGAACACCTTGGAGCTGTCTTTGGTGTGCTCGGTCCCTGGGTGCGGTGGGCAGTATCAGGTGTAGTGTCTAGGGGATGGGCACTCTGCTTCTGCACCCTGCTCCCTCTTTTACTGTGCTGGTGTTTCTATGTGACCACCTCCTCTTCCTCCAAACTGCACATGTCACTAGCATGACCTTTATACCATGTAGGGTCTAGGACCTCATTGTCCTCCACATCATCTTCCACCAAGTCTTCTGCACCCCTGCCCTTCTTGTCGGTTTGCACCTGTGCTTTGTCATCATCAGAGACGTGCTGAGGTGGTCTTCCCATGTCCTCATCCTCAAACATAAGTGGTTGGGCATTGGTGCACTCAATCTCTTCCACTTCTGGAGCAGGGCTAGGTGGATGGGCCGGAGAAACCCTGCCAGGAGAGTCATCAAAAAACATGAGAGTCTGCTGCATGACTTTGGGCTCAGACTGCTTGGCTGATTTACAAGGGGGTGAGGTGCTAGATAGCTGCCGATGGCCTGCAGGTGCCAACTCTGAGCCTTCAGCAGTGGACCGGGTGGGAGACAATGTGAAGGTACTGGAGGCACTATAAGCCACCCAAACTACTACCGCCTGTACGTGCTATGGCCTCAGAATTCGTAGAGCGCCATTCGGGCCTACTAAATAACGTGTAAGGCCCTGTCGTCTAAGCAAACCTGAGGAAGGTGTTTCATTTGGGCGTGTTGCTGGCACAGATCCACCACGTCCTCTCACTGCAACAGGAGCCCCACCAACACCAGCAGCACCACGACCATGGCCATGTCCCTTATTTGACGCTCTCCTCATTATTTTCGGTAACCCAACGAAGTAACAGACAGATTTAATAAAACTTGTTCCCTGTCAGGTATGCCTTGCCCGTGTCATAAACAGAAAAGATTGGTTTTGGTCACACCTCTATGTGACAGATGAATTTATTACACTTTGTGCCCTGCCTAATATGCCCTGGCAGTGTGATAAAGATAAAAGATATTTCTAGGTCAACCACAATATGAGAAACTAATTTATTACACTGTGTGGACTGCTCAATAGGCCCTGGCAGCGTGTTAAAGATAAAAGATTGGTTAAGATAATAATTTACTTTGAAAGATATGAGGGGCACCGATCCCCCAACAATCAGTAGTACGCCACCTAATTTACTGAATAACTTTTGGCAAGTCAGGTATGCAGTGCAGCAGGAACACCAACGCAGGACGCAGGGGTACTTTATGGGCCAAAATTATGTTTTTTTCCAACCACAATGTGCTAATGTAATTTACTGATTTTATTTGATTTGCAGTACAAGGCAATGAGGTACTTCATAGGAAAAAAAGAGGATTTTTTCAACCCCAGTGAAACAGATGAATTAACAGATTATTTTTCACTATCAGATTGCCTGTGCAGGCAGAGGATAGAATTTATTTCAACCAAATATATGTTTTCTTCAACCCCAGTGAAACTGACGGATGCAAGTGAAATTCTTTCACTAGCAGTAGTACACAGCAGGCCACAAATTTACTTTGTGCCACAAATACGTGTTTTTTCCCCCCACAATGTCCCAGTTGAATTTACTGATTTTATTTAATTTGCAGTACAAAGCAAAAAGGGAGTTTACAGGAAAAAAAGAGGATTTTTTTCAACCCCAGTGAAACAGATAAATTAACAGATTATTTTTCACTATCAAATTGCCTGTGCAGGCAGAGGATGAAATTTATTTCAACCGAATATCTGATTTCTTCAACCCCAGTAAAACAGTTGAATGAACAGATTCTTTTTCACTATCAGATTGCCTGTGCAGGCAGAGGACGGAATTTATTTCAACAAAATATATTCTTTCTTCAACCCCAGTGAAACTGACGGATGCAAATGAAATTATTTTACTAGCACTAGTACCGATCAGGCCACAAAATAACTTTGTGCCAAAAATTACGTGTTTTTTCCATCCACAATGTCTCAGTGGAATTTACTGATTTTATTTGATTTTCAATACAAGGCGATAAGGTACATTATAGGAGAAAAAAAGAGGGTTTTTTCAACCGCAGTGAAACAGATTGATTTACTGATTATTGTTCAGTATCAGATTTTATTTTTTTCACTATCACAGAACAAATGTACTTTTTAGCGCAAAAAATAAAAAATGCCCAGAATCTGATGGATTTATAGAATTAATGACATGGATATATGCAGCACAGGGGTACTTTACAGAACCAAATTGTCACCCCCTAGGTCCCTAAAATCACAAACGGAGTAACAGTATTATTTTTGCCTTCTCCAGCCAGATATGCAGTGCAGATGCACTTAAAAATGGGTACATTTTGCCAAATAAAGTAAAAAGACTGAATTCAATTACTGTCCCTGGCACATATGCAGCTGCAAGTGCATGTCACTTGCACAAAATGGCCGCTGACACCAGCCACTCACAGAAAAAAAACTGTCTTTATCACTGGCCTCATAAAAGAACACAGCCATTGGGGGCGGAGCTTGCTATTGGCGGTGATGGCTGCTCTGTTGCTCACTCTGTGATCACATTTGTCCTTGGCACCAGCTATCTTTAGCCTACAAGAGCGACAATGGTGAAGATTGGCAACTCCAAACCCAGTGAGCTTCCGCCCACCAACAAATCTAAAATCCAGAGCGGAGAAATGGAGAAATTTCTAAAAAAAGCTGCCGCTACAGTAGCAGCGCAAGAGCAAAAGATGGCGCCGGCTCATACACACAATGCCGCAGTCCGCGCCTCCGATCTCTCCGACGGAGACAGCGACATCGAGGACTCCCAAAACTCTAAAGAGCTACCTTTGACCAGACGATACCTGGACCAAGCGCTCAGTAAAGCTATGGATCCAGTAGTCTCAGAAATATTCACACTTCGCCGAGACGTGCGGCAAATTGACGATCATGTCGAACAACTGGAGACCCACCAAGCGACTATCTTGGATCACCAGACCGCAACTGCTAAGTCAATGACCTCTGTAATGCCATAGAAGACCAGGAGAACAGAGGACGGCGCAATAACCTGTGTTTCCGAGAGATCCCTGAGTTGGTGCCCCCAGGTGAGCTGTTCAACGCAGTGCACAATATCTGTAGCTCCCTGCTGGGCCCGGATTATGCCCTGGACATCACGATCGAATGCGCCTATAGTGCCCTGCGCCCTAAAACAAAACCAGACAACCCACCTCGGGATGTGATCTGCCGTTTCTTAAATTTCCAAATTAAATCTGCTATTTTAAAAGCAGCTCGGATCCAACTAGATATCTCTTATGAAAGTCCCGGGTGACAATCTTCCAGGACTTGGCCCCGACCACCCTCAAAAAGTGAAGGGCCCTCAAACCACTTACGGACTGGCTCCCTACCAACAAGCTCCCATACAAATCCTTTCAGCACACAGGCAATCGATTCAACGTTTCCTCTTTCTCTGACCAAAGTCCAGTCTTCGACCATCTGGAAGTTGCACCTATTGAGATTGAAGATTGGGACCTTTACAAAGATTTAGCCGACCTCCCAGACCTCATGTCCATCCTCCCATTTGAAGCCCAGCGTACTCCCAAAGCTCAGAAGTCCAAGAAATGGTCTCATCAGTCTACACCTAAGAGACTCTTGCAAGAATTGTAATGTTGAATCTCTTTCTCTCACTCTAACCCGCTACTTTCCTTTCCAATCTGCTCATCTGTATCATCCAGCCCTTAAACTGTCCTCTACTTTTGCTGTCTCCTCCTCACCACCCATCTCTTTTTCCCACAATCCTATGACAGCTCCCCAATTTCAGCCTCCTCACTCCTTCTCCCCACCCTGCTCTCTTATTATCCTTAATGACATGCTCACTATTGTCTTTCACTACTGCTCTATGTTCCATATGTGCCTGACGGCTTAAAGTATTGGTTGCTCGACCACCTTTCCCCCTCCTAACCTGGCTCTTGTTTCCGAGCCCTCTGTCATGCATCCTTCATGTATACATTTGATTGCTGTTAATTTTTACACTGTTCTCCTTTGTTTTGTTCAATTTTTTGGTACAGGAATTCCTCAAATCTGCATCTTGGAACATGGCAGCCTCCTTTATAGCTCCTGTCTTGTTCCTGACCCATTGGACTACAAGCTATCCTGTTGCTGCGTCTTTCTGGAGGGGAATAATATCACATCCACTGTCATCATTTCTGGTGAGCCGACATGACCGACTTACATATAGTCTCTTATAACGTGAAAGGCTTCAACTCGCCTTCCAAAAGGAGCCAAATATTCACTTTGCTACGAACATCTTACTCTAATGTAATTTTCCCCCAGGAGACGCACTTCAGGTTTATTTGCTACCCAAATCTGTCCTTCTCATATTATTCCCAGTTGTATCATTGTGGTGGTAACTTTTCTGCCTCGGTGGGAGTGAGTATAGGATTCCAAAATAAACTCCCCTTTAAATATGCCTGCCATCTCCAGGATCCAGATAGGAGATACATCATGGTCAAGGGCCACATTGGTTCTCAGACATATACTTTTGTCAACCTGTACGCCCCCAATGTCAAGCAAGCCCAATGGTTAGCTGATATTTCCCCGCTTCGTGGTCCTCGGTGGCGACTTGAATGTCTCCTTAAACCCTAAAATTGATTCATCCTCTCATAGGTCATCGCAGTCCTTGCATTCCCTGAGGGCAATGACAGAGGTGCTCTGGAGCCTTCACCAGGTGGACGTCTGGGGTTCGCTACCTCCAGACACACTTGACTATACTTTTTTTTCCCATGTGCATGGGACCTACCATCGTATAGATTACCTCTTTATATTCAAAACACATCTTCATCTCTGCCGTAATGCTGATATCGGATCCATTCATTTGTCTGATCACACCCCAATATCCCTTTCTGTCTTAGCCCTCACACCTACTCCCAGAAGTTTTAGTTGCCACCTCAATGAATCCCTTTTGGGTGATCCCAAAGTAGTCGAAAAAGTATCTGCTCTACTAGAAGAATATATTTCCCTTAATAAACATCCTTCCATATCACCCCAAATTCTTTGGGATGCCCACAAACCTATCAGAGGTCAGTTTATAAGCATTAGTTCCCACCTCAAAAAGTGCAGGGAAGAAAAGATAGATTCTTTTTTAGCTAAATTTCGAACCCTCGAATCCCTCCATAAAAACAATCTGACAGACTCCCAACTCCAGGAACTTTCTGGCTCAAGAGCAGAATTAAAAGCACTATTACAAGCGCTCTCCGCTAAATACTATCTTAACTCCCAACATAAATTCTTCGCTCATGGTGACAAAACTACCAAATTCCTAATGCAAATAATTAAAGCTAGAAAATCAGACAATTACATTCATCAACTAACCTCCCCATCTGGCAACCCTATCTTTTCCTCCACGCTCATTGCTAAACAATTTAAAGAATTCTATAAAAGCCTTTATAATCTTCCCAAACCCTCTCATCTGACTCTCACTCCTCCATCGTAAGAGACTTCTTAGATTCCTCTACACTTCCCACTCTTACAGATTCCCAGAAGAATTCCTTAGCAACCCCCTTTATTTTGGAAGAATTATCTGAAGCCCTTCACCAAATACCCTTAGGGAAAAGCCCCGGCCCTGATGGCCCCCCAGCCCTCTACTTTAAAACTTTCAAGAAACAGCTCCTCCCCCTCCTCCTGGAGGTCTGCAACCTCTCCCATTTGGGTGCCTCCCTATCTTGGGATATAGTGACAGCACATATCGCACTTATACTAAAGGAGGGGAAAGACCATGGACAATGTGCATACTATAGGCCCATTTCCTTACTTAATATTGACTTGAAACTACTTGCGAAAATGCTGGCTAACTGCCTTTCTAATCTTCTTCCTCTTTTTGTACATGGAGATCAGGTGGGCTTTATTCGGAGGGTAGAGATAACACCTCAAGAGTATCAAACTTATTATGTCATGCCACTCACACATCCTCTTCATTATTGCTTCTCAGCACGGATGCTGAGAAAGCATTTAATAGCGTCAACTGGAATTACCTTAGATTAACTCTGGCGCGTTTTGGCCTTCCTGATCCCTATGTACAAGCGGTTTTTGCCATGTACACACATGCATCAGCGCACGTAATGGTCAATGGTACCCTTTCCCCTGCCTTTCCCCCCCTCCTCTTCATCCTAGCTATGGAGCCCCTACTTGTCACTTTAAGAGCTGATTCCCTTATTAAAGGCCCCACCTTGGGTGGAGTAGAACATAACATTGCGGCTTTTGCCGATGATGTTCTGATTATGACCTCCAACCCAAGTACTTCCCGTCCTGTTATCCAGAATCACTTATTACAATTTGGTACGCTATCCAATTTTAAAATTAATACACATAAATCCCTAATCATCTGCACCGGGATCCCCCGCAAAGTTTAACAAAAACTGATTTTCAACTCTCCCTTTAACTGGTCATCTCCATTCATTACATATCTAGGAGTGAAAATTAACCCACACATTTCAGACCTCTTTCCCTTGAACTACACCCCCCTGAAAACGTCCATCTTTCAAGCTATAGATAGACTGGACAAAGTAGCTCCCACACTCTCTTGGCTTGGTCGTAAAAACCTCATCAACTCTCTGATTCTTCCCCGCCTTACTTACCTCCAACAAGTGTTGCCAATTCCGATCCCTACCTCCTACTATATTTCAATTAGACAGAAATTTAGTTCCTTTATATGGCAAGGTAGCAAGGCTAGATTATCCTTTTCTAGACTATCCCAGCCCCGTTCTGAAGGTGATATAGGTCTTCCAGATCCTGAGACATATGGTAAAGCTATACTGCTAGCCAGGACAGTCGAATGGCTGCGAAACCCAGTCCACAAACCCTGGGTCTCCTTGGAGTGCTCTCTCTTGGGGAAACCTTTCAGATCACTTCTGCTGGGCAACAACACCTTGCCCTCTTCCCAACTCTCCGCCTATCCTATTATAAAAGCCACCTTAGCGGCTTGGACTTGGCTTAAATCATCCCACTGCAGTATTCCTTCCCCCCCCCCTCCTCACTGTAGGTGACATATTAGGTACCACAGACTCCTCACTACTAGACTCCTCTCCTAGTGGGATAAAATTCTCCACTCTCTCAATCTCGACTCTTATTGACTCAACAGGCCAACCTCTCGAAAAGGAGGCTATGACCACCCTTCTTAATCCTCATCCTTGTGACCTCAGCTTAATTCCCTTCCTCCTATATGATTAAAAATGCAAAACAGGGAAAGCTCATTCGCCCTATAGTATGGCTTGAGTCACTTATATCCCACCCTGACCCCCCAAAAAAGCTTATTTCTCTCCTATATTTCTTATTTCTCTCCTATAATAGGCTGCGTTCCCCCCCTGTAATAACTAAACCTGCATTTATCCGCCATTGGGAAAAAAACATTCACATAGACATCCCCTTCCTTGCTCTTCCCAAGCTCCTTGAGGCACCACATAAGACTTCGCATTGTGTACGTATTCAGGAAAATAACTATAAAGTCCTGACTCAATGGTACTTAACACTGACCAAAACAGCTCTCTTCACACCCACGGCCTCGGACAGGTGTTGGAGGTGTTTGGAGGAAAAGGGGACATTCCTCTACTTATGGTGGGAATGTACACAGATCAATAAATGGTGGTCGGAAATCTTCCAGCATTCTAATCACATTTGTCAAACCACAAATACGATGTCTCCATCAGTCGCTTTATTGTCCTTTTTGGACAATCGCACATCTACACAACTCCCTTTTCTTTTCAAACAATTGTTGATTGCTGCCCGTCTTCTTGTCCCGAAGTTTTGGCTCCAGGTCTCTCTCCCCACCCTTGAAGAATGGAAACTAAAGGTAGACCAACTCTACCGCTTTGAGGAGTTGTCTTCAAGGGAATCTCTCACTCACCCTACCTTCCTCAACCGATGGAACCTATGGAGGACTCATAGATTCCTACCCCCCAACTAATCATCTACATACTCTTGCCTGGCATCAACCCTCTTACTTCATGTCCCTACTCCTCATGTTCACACATGTTATCTCTAATGCCTCAATGCGATGTTGCTTATTCTTACTGCCATCTCACAACATCCTGCCATACAACCTTGGCCCTAAATACAGCCAATTAGCCTTCCAAGGTTTATAAAGTGACCATCGGCCGCAACCTTAACTACACCCCTTTACATGCAGTTATGCCTTAGTTGCTAACCCTCTTGGGACTTGTTTATGGCTAGAACATGCTGCTTGAATTTTAGGTGTCTATTTCTCCTCATTTAAATTTATATCAGCGATGTCTTAACTCAAAATATGTTTGCCTGCCTTGTATAACACACCTTACTATGTCCCTGTACCACACTTACTATCTATGTTTGTAATTGAGTTTGTTACTCTTTGTTAATATACTGAAAATTCAATAAAAATATTTAAAAAAAAAACACTGCCATTGCACCCACAAGAATAAAAAAGGTTGTAGATCGCAGAGTGAGCACAATTCTGATATCAAATATTATCAGCTAAGCTTGTTTCCTATTCTCTCCCTGAGAGCACCAGCAGCAACCTGTCCTTACACTAAGAGCAGCAGAGTGACGTGCGGCACTACGTAACTCCAGCTTATATAGAGGCTGGGTCACATGCTGCACTTAGCCAATCACAGCCATGCCATTAGTAGGCATGGCTGTGATGGCTTCTAAGGGCAAAGTAGTTAGACGCTTGTTGTTTGGCTGCCCAGCAGCTTTTCAACAAGCGCCATAAAATCCGCCGAACAATTACGAAAATGTTCGGGTTCGGGTGCCAAAAATCCCAAAATTCGATACGAACCTGAACTTAGGATGTTTAACTATAGAGTTGAACATCCACCCATAGGACGTCTGACACCCAGAACCCCCGCCGATCAACTGTATGAGAAGACAGCATGCACAATGCGCACGTACCATCTTGCTTCTCTCTTCCTTCTTACTGCTGCTGTCTACGGCAAAGCAGCGGTGAACAGGAAGAGAGACGGGAGACGGCAAGTACACACTGTGCATGCCGTCTCCATATACAGCTGATCAGCGGGGGTGCCGTGTGTCGGACCCCCGCCAATCTGATATTGATGACCTATCCTGAGAAAAAATATCGGCAATTTGTCATGATTAACATCATCTGGCATCAGAAAGAATTACCTTTCTTATCCTTCTTGTCTAAAAAGCTAATTCATACTATTTCTTCTTATGGAAGGTGTTGGGTATACATGACATATACTGTAAGCCGGTCTTCTGGGTTTCTGGGAAAGTTATATGAAAATTAGCATATCTTACATCTGCTGAAATCAGATAGGCTTGGGAAAGCTAATTCAAATATCTTGCCCTTAAACCTAGAGGGGCATTGCCTGTCATACAATACCCAGTACACATACGGATGTTGCAGAGTTAACAAACAAACTCTAACTTAAATTTCTTAACTCATCATGATATCCCAAAACAATAGCGATTGATAAGCAATTGAAGGTGTTTTCTTAAGGCCTAATGCACACGGCCTTTGTACAGCAGTTCCGTGCATTGGGGACCGCAATTTGCGGTCCCCAATGCACGGGCAACGTCCATGCTGCAGCCGGGATGGATCAAGACCCATTAAACATGTTCTATTTTTTTGCGATGCGGAGGCAGGGACAGAAACACCACGGAAGCACTCTATAATGCTTCCGTGGGGTTCCATGCCTCCGTTCCGCAACATAGCTCCAGATTGCGGCCCCATTCAAGTAAATGGGTCCGCATCCGTGATGCGGGAAGCACACGGCCGGTGCCCCTATATTGCTGACCCGCTGTTTGCGTGCCGCAATACTGCCATGGCCGGGCAATGGCCGTGTGTATGAGGCCTAATACAACTAGTTTAGTTAACACATCCAGTAAATTCTTGTCTTGTAATCTCATGTGGTGGAGAATATGGGCCAATACTTTTAAATGTCTCTGTGCAGCAAGGTGCATTCCACCATGGAAATGTGGAGCAGACTGTTATGGGTAGGGACAGTATATTGGCACACTGGGTCAATGTTTTGCAATGCATCACCACAGCAATGAGGTCAGGTGCTACTGATACATTTCTGTTGGTCTGGTTCCCACAGCAGGCACTTATTCCCCTACTCCACATCTTCCTCAATGGACATCTTCCCGTCCCCAACAAAAACAGGGCAGAACATTGCTTCCAATCCACCTACATCCTTTCATATGTGTAAACTGAAGTGTTGCAGTGCAATCTAATGAGCCCGGGTGAGAATCCACACAGCGGATCAGTTATTAATAGAGATGAGTGAATTCGATCCGAAATTCAGGAAAAATTCGATTTGCACCGAATCCAAACTTCCTCATGCTTTGTGGTAACGAATCGAATTTTTTCTTAAAATGGCTGCTGCACGTGTTAGGACATGGAGCAAGATACTCTGGGACCTAGGGATCACCCACAATGCCATGCATGCAGCCAATCAGCAGCTATCACCAGCCCTGTGATGTCACATCCTTATAAATTGACTCATCCATCTTGAATTCTGTCATTTTCCAGTGTACTTAGTGCAGGGAAAGACGTCAGCAGGCGCTAGGGACAGTGGTAGAAAAGACTTTAAAACTGTTATTTTGCTGTATAGAAGTTTAGGAATGATAGGGAGGAATCATTCCACAGTATTGAAGCAGAACAGGGTTCAGTAGGGGAGTTTATAGCCTGGGTAATAGGAACAATCCTTTTACAACTTGCTGCACTGACTGCAGATCCAAATTGCCATTATACACCTTGTTATTGGGGTGCAAGTGCTGTTTGATACAGGCATTAACAGGATTGATTACTAGAAAATATGTCTATGTCTTATTTGCCCTTGTGCAGTGCAGTTATATGTTCTAAATCATTTTTTGGTTTGTATCAGTGGGAAAAAAATATATATTATTTGCCATATAGCAATGCAATAGTATGTTCTAAAGCCCTTTTTGGCATGTATTAGTGGAAAAAAGGAGAGCTTATTTGCCATTGTGTGGTGAAGTGAGAAAATTAAAAAAAAATTTGTGTGTTTTAATTTCCTTTTTATTTATTTATTTGATCTAACAGTATATCAGACAGAGAAGTGCCAGGCCCTGCACAAAGGAGTGGCAGAGGCTTAAATGTTTCTGATGCAGGCACAGGTCGCAGCAGAGTAACGGGGCGTGGCAGCAGGAGTCGCAGCGAGAGGCATGAGCTCTCGGTGTCATGTAGCAGTAATGTCTTGACCAGCAACCCAGCGGTTCTTGAATGGTTGACTTGGTCACCCACTTCATCCCATGTGACATTAGACACCCCCAGCACAGATTCAGTGGGTTCGTCAGACACAAACCTTAGTTGGCATGGCCTGGGAGCAGGCCCTGTGCCCTAACCTGTCCTCAACCTGCCTATGTCCTTTTCTGTTGCCTCAGCCAGAGAAGTATTATATGCTGTGGGCTCAGCTCCACTATACAGCGAGGATGAGCTACTAGAGGACAGTCAGCAGCTACTTGCCAGCCGAGATGAGGAGGAGACATCCGCTGCTTCCTCCGGTAGGCGGGCAAGTAGTTATGAGAAGAGTGGCATGGGACCATTGTGCGGAAGCCGCCGTGACGACATACTTTTGATCAAAAATGTGCACTAAGAGCTTCCTTCATTCCATTTTGGAATGAGCCCCCTTTTAATTTTTTTCTATTAGTTTATGATGTATTGTGCAGCCATCTTTTAACCAACTTTATTTGCCTTATGGATATGCACTTGTGAGAGTAGATGTATATTTGCTTAGTCTGAACTCTGTCTTATAGTATATATTGAGGGTGGCGCCTCTTATGGACTGAGCAACGCCCAAGTACCTGGGACTTCTCAGCACAAAATCAATTTAGCTGGTTCCTGCAGTGCCCTGAATAAAAGGAGACTGGTAAGTCTATAAGAGGCAGTATCTGTAGTGTTAGGGACCCTTGTGCGGAAGCCGCCGTGACGTGGCACTTGGGCCCAACATACTTTTGATCAAAAATGTGCGCTATGAGCTTCCTTCATTCCATTTTGGAATGAACCCCTTTTTAATTTTTTTCTATTAGTTTATGATGTATTGTGCAGTCATCTTTTAACCAACTTTATTTGCCTTATGGATATGCACTTGTGAGAGTAGATGTATATTTGCTTAGTCTGAACTCTGTCTTACAGTGATGAGGAGAGTGGCATGGGAGCTGGTGCTGCAAGCTGTCAGACTCCTGACCCAGAGACCATTGAGGAGGACAGTGACGTGCAGACAGTACTCGATGATGACGATGATGTAGCTGATCGCACTTGGGAGTCGTGTGAATTAAGGGTTTCATCATCATCATCAGGAGAAGAGAGTGGCAGCTTGCCCGTGAGGCAGCGGTGGAGCCAGCAAGTCACTAGCGTGGCTGGCAGTCAGCAGGGTAGCAGCAGTGGGAGGTCGGGAGCCAAACGGGTCTGGGTAGACCACCCACTTTGAAGGAGACTACCTGCCCGGAAATTAGTGGTGCAGGGGTTCACGGAAGCAGCAGCGGTAGCAGTCAGTCAGTGCAGGAAGTTGGGGGTAAAATCACCTACTCGGCGGTGTGGCAGTTTTTTGTTAAGCCGCCGGAGGAGGTGAACATGGCCATTCTTAGAATCTGTTGGCACCACGGCCCTGCATCAACATATGCAGCATCACAATAAAGTGGCCTGGGAGAACCGTGGGTCTGATGTGGTGGTCCAGCCTGCGCTGCAACTGCTGCATCACCCAGTGGCACGCACCCGATTTCAGGCAGTCAAGGCGCCACCACCTCAGCCAAAGGGAGCTGTCTGTTGTTCCCTGCTCCCTGCGCTCCTGCTCCTCCTCCTACTCCTCGTCAGTCATTCTGTTAGCAATCGATCACTAAAGCGATTGCCAAGAGAAACAGTATGCGTGCACTTATCCAACGTTGCAGAAGCTGAATGTGCTCCTTGCCAAGTTGCTGCTGCTACAGTCCCTCCATTTCCAAGTGCTGGACTCTGCACCTTTCAGAGAACTCATGGCTTGTGCCGAGCCGAGGTGAAGAGTAGCAAGCCATAATTTCTTTTCCAGAAAGGCAGTACCAGCCCTGCACACACATGTAGACCAGAAGGTGGGCCAGTCCTTGAGCCTGTCGGTGTCTGCCAAGTGCACGGCAGCGCCGATGTGTGGAGCTATAACTACGGTCAGAGACAATACATGTCCTTTACGGCCCACTGGGTGAAGGTAGTTCTTGCACATCCACACCAGGAACTTGATCAAGTGACGCCGCTTCCGCCTCCACGTTCACACACCGTTGGTCCTGCGACAATGTCCGCCTATGTCTCCTCATCCTCCACCGTGTCCTCAGCCTCCACTGCAGGGACAATTCACAGTGCCCCTCCAGTATACTACATGAGCAGGGCATAGCAGTGTCACGATGTTCTGCACCTTATTTGCTTGGACGAATGGAGTCACACAGGGGAGGACCTGCTCCGTGTCCTTCATCAAGAAATCAAATCCTGGCTTTCTCTGTGACAACACAAAATCGAAAACCATGGTGACCGACAACGTGAAGAACATGGTGTCGGTGCTATGTCAAGGAGGGCTGAGCCATGCACCCTGCATGGCACACATGTTCAATCTGGTTGTCAAGCAGTTCCTGAAGTCTTCCATCCATCTGCAAGACATCCTAAAAATGGCCAGGAAACTTTGCATGCACTTCAGCAACTTGTACACCCTCCTTGAACTGCAGGGGCAGAACGGCGTCCCCCAACATAGGCTGATATGCGACGTTTCCACCCGTTGGAATTCCACCCTCCATATGTTGGACCGAATATACGAACAGAGAAAGGCTATAAACGATTGCTTGATGATTCAAGCGGACAGGAGTAACTGTGTAACTTCAATGTCAGCCAGTGGCAGCTCATGCGTGACTACTAGTTATAATCCAAGGAACCGCGCTGCTCCACCGCCAGCGTCTCAGATCCACCTCGTCACGGATAACCGCCAGATACAGGACAGGCACCTTGGACTGAAACGTCCTAAATGACCAACATAACCACAAAATAGCGTAATACCATCGAGACAATTTTTAATGCAAATAGAATTGCACTTACAAAATAAAAGCTGAAATCGTCGTATCAAAAAATATGGACTTGGTCTCAGCGTCCTCTTTGCCCGTCCCGGGTTTCGCTCTCCATGAGCTTCGTCAGGGGCGAATTGTCGTCATGTCCGGGGCCGGACTGTTTAACTACCCTTCTACAGATTCCATTAAAATCATAGTGCACGACATAATATACATATTTCACAACAACAAAATACACTTATAAATAAATCAAGTTTACAGCAGTCATTAAAATCACAATATCACAAGATATTAAAACTGACACTCATATAATAGTGCTCGCAAAAACCTATTCAAAGGACCTTTTATTCATATTGCAGGTCACATGTGCGTCATAGCCAATGATAATTTACATACTCCACGCCCTCCATTCAGAAGCTGGTTCCGCCCTACACACACTCCTCTTACGTCACACATGAGGAAAAAGAACAAATCACAGAATCTAAAACCCCCACCTCCCCTCATCAGTTTTCTAAATCGACCTTCTTACTGACAGGAATTACAGGTCCTCCCACAAATCAACTACAACAGACAAGGTATCAAGTTAAACAGGGTTTAGGGTCAAAATCAATATTCAAACCCGCAGGTTGGAGTGTCCCTAAACGGTGGATCCATTCCACCTCTTTTCTGTTGATCCGCGCTGTGAGGTCTCCCCCCCGCCAATGTGCTTTAACATTTTCAACCCCCACAAAGGACAGCCCCCTGGGTTTTTTTTGGTGCACAGCCCTAAAGTGGGCTGAGACACTATGTGTAGTCAAACCCTTTTTTATATTACGGATGTGCTCCTCATGCGTGACTACTGCTGTTTGCTCAGGCCCTTTGAGGAGGCCACGTTATTTGTCAGTTGCGAGGACTACAAGATGAGCAACGTCATTCTACTGCTTCATTTCCTGGAACAGATGCTGGTAAATCTGGCTGGTCAGGGGACTGGAGACGTGGAGCCTATATCTCACAGGCACATGAGCCTGTGGGGGCTAAACTGGAGGAGGAGGACCTTGAAGCATAAGCAATGTGTAGCGAAATAGGTGGTTTTTATACACAGGTGACAGGAGAGGAGAAGCAGGAGAAGGCAGAGGAGCTACAGGGCAATGAGGAAGACGAGGACCCAGACACACCGTGGCAGTATACA